>OY744526.1:120659531-121259531 GCA_963556195.1 Sepiola atlantica
AGCTCTAGAGGTCTCCTTGTATTTGGCGATTGAAAATGAGGAAAAATATCATAATTGGATTGAAAATTACGAAGAATAATATGAGAGGATTAAATATGGTGAAGAATACCATGTAAAGATTGAAAATGATTAATAATATCATAAGGGGATTAAAAATGATGAAGAATATCATGAAGTGATTGAAAATGATGAATAATAGGGTGAGAGGATTGAAAATGATGAAGAGTATCATGAGTGGATTGAAAATGAATAATAATATCATGAGGGGATTGTAAATGATTAAGAATATCATGAGAGGATTGAACATTATGAAGTATATCATGAGAGGATTGAAAATGATGAAGAATAAAATGATGGGATTGAAAATGATGAAGAATATCATGAGCGGGTTGAAAATGATGAAGAATACGATGAGAGGATTGAATATGCTGAAGAATATAATGAGGGGATTGAAAATGATGAAGAATATAATGAGAGAATTGACAATGATGAACACCATCATGAAAGGATTGAAAATGATGTAGAATATCATGAGAGAATTGAAAATGCTGAAGAATACCATGACAGGATTGAAAATGATGAAGAATATCATGAGAGGATTGAAAATGATAAAGAATATCATGAGAGGATTCAAAATGATAGAGAATACCATGAGAGGATTGATAATGAGGAAGAATATCATGAAAGGATTGAAAATGATGAAGAATATAATGAGAGGATTGAAAATGATAAAGAATATCATGAGAGGATTGAAAATGATGAAGAATATTATGTAAGGATTAAAAATGATGAAGAATATCATGAGAGGATTGAAAATGATGAAGAATACCATGAGGGGATTGAAAATGATGAAGAACATCATGAGAGGATTGAAAATGATGAAGAATATCATAAGAGGATTGAAAATGATAGAGAATACCATGAGAGAATTGATAATGAGGAAGAATATCATGAAAGGATTGAAAATGATGAAGAATATCATGAGAGGATTGAAAATGATGAAGAATATTATGTAAGGATTACAAATAATGAAGAATATCATGAGAGGATTGAAAATGATGAAGAATATTATGAGAGGATTGAAAATGATGAAGAATACCATGAGGGGATTGAAAATGCTGAAGAATACCATGAGGGAGTTGAAAATGATAGAGATGACAATGAGAGAATTGATAATGCTGAAGAATACCATTAGAGGATTAAAAATGATGTAGAATATCATGAGAGGATTAAAAATGCTTAAGAATACCATGAGGGGATTGAAAATGATGAAGAACATCATGAGAGGATTGAGAATGATCAAGAATATTATGAGAGGATTGAAAATGATGAAGCATATCATTAAAAGATTGAAAATGATGAAGAATATCATTAGAGGATTGAAAATGATGTAGAATATCATGAGAGGATTGAACATGATGAAGAATATCAGGAGAGGATTGAAAATGATGTAGAATATCATGAGAGGATTGAAAATGATTAAGAACATCATGAGAGGATTGAAAATGATGAAGAATATCATGAGGGGGTTGAAAATGATAGAGATGACAATGAGAGGATTGCTAATGCTGAAGAATACAATGAGAGGATTGAAAATGATGAAGAATAACATGAGAGGATTGAAAATAATGAAGAATATCATGATAGGATTGAAAATTATGAAGAATACCATGATAGGATTGAAAATGATGAAGAACATCATAAGAGGATTGAAAATGATTAAGAACATCATGAGAAGATGTAAAAGGATATAGAATATCATGAGCGGATTGTAAATGATGAAGTATATCATGAGAGGATGGAAAATGATGCAGAACATCATGAGAGGATTGAAAATGATGAAGACCATCATGAGAGGATTGAAAATGATTAATAACATCATGAGAGGATTGAAAATGATGTAGAATATCATGAGAGGATTGAAAATGCTTAAGAATACCATGAGGGGATTGAAAATGATGAAGAACATCATGAGAGGATTGAGAATGATGAAGAATATTGTGAGAGGATTGAAAATGATGAAGAATATCATTAAAAGATTGAAAATGATGAAGAATATCATTAGAGGATTGAAAATGATGTAGAATATCATGAGAGGATTGAAAATGATGAAGAATATCATGAGAGGATTGAAAATGATGAAGAATATCATGAGAGGATTGAAAATGATGTAGAATATCATGAGAGGATTGAAAATGATTAAGAACACAATGATAGGGTATAAAATGATGAAGAATATCATGAGGGGGTTGAAAATGATAGAGATGATAATGAGAGGATTGAAAATGATGAAGAATATCATGAGAGGATTGAAAATGATGAAGAATACCATGAGTGGATTGAAAATGATGAATAACATCATGAGGGGATTGAAAATGATGAAGAACATCATGAGAGGATTGAAAATGATGAAGAAAATCATGAGAGGATTTAACATGATTAAGAATATCTATGATACATGATACATATCTATTATACATGATACATATCTATGGTACATGATACATATCTCTGACACATGATACATATCCATGATACATAATACGTATCCATTATACATGATACATATCCATGATACATAATAGATATCCATGATACATTATACATATCCATGATACATGATAAATATCCATGATACATGATACATATACATGATACATGATGCATACCCATAATAAAAACTATGACAAATCATACATATCTATGATACATATCCGTGATACATGATACATATCGATGATATGTATACATGATACATATCTATGATACATGATACATATCCATGATACATGATACATATCTATGATATATTATAGATATACATGATACATATCAATGAGAGATGATACATATCCATGATACATGATACATATTCATGATACATATCCATGATACATATTCTTGGAACATGATACATATCCATGATACATAGCCATGATACATATCCTTGATACATCATACATATCCATGATACCTATCAATGGTACATTATACACATCAATGATACATATACATATATGTGATACATGATACATATCAATTATACGTCTCCATGATACATATCCAAGATACATGATACATATCCATGATACATGATACATATCCATGATACATATCCATTATATA
The DNA here is from genome assembly GCA_963556195.1 of Sepiola atlantica. Taxonomy (NCBI): domain Eukaryota; kingdom Metazoa; phylum Mollusca; class Cephalopoda; order Sepiida; family Sepiolidae; genus Sepiola; species Sepiola atlantica. The sequence continues at coordinate 120,662,658 of OY744526.1, forward strand.
TATCCATGATACATTATAATATCTATGGTACATAACACATATCTATGATACATGATAAAGATACATGATACATATCCATGATCTATGATACATGGTACATCTCTTTGATACATGATACATATTAATGACACATGATACATATCTATGATACATGATACATATATATGATATATGTTTCATGATACATATGATATATGATATATGTTACATGATATATATGATACATGATACATATCCATGATACATATCCATGATACATCATACATATCCAAGATACATGATATATATACAAGATACATATCCATGATACATATCCATGATACATATCCATATCCATGATACATATCTATGATACATAACCCATATCTATGATACATGATACATATACATGATACATGATACATATACATGATACATATGTATGATACATGATACATATACATGATACATATCCATGAAACATATATATATCCATGATACATATACATATACATGATACATATCCATGATACATATCAAGGATAGATGATACACATCCATGATATATATCCATGATACATAACAATGATACATATACATACCCATGATTCATATACATATACATGATAAATATATATGATACATGATTCATATCTATGATACATAACACATATCTATGATACAGTATACATGATACATACTTATGATACATGATACATATCTATGATACATATCCATGATACATGATACATATCTATGATACATATCAATGATACATGATCCATATCCATGATACATATCAATGATACATGATCTATATCCATGATACTTATCTATGATACATTATACATATCCATGATACATATCTATGATACATTATACATATCCATGATACATATCCATGATACATTATACATATCCATGATACATATCAATGATACATTATACATATCCATGATAAATATCCATGTAACATATCCATGATACATAATACATATCCATGATACATATACATATACATGATACATACACATGATACATAATACATATACATTATACATGATACATATCCATAATACATATCCATGATACATGATACATATCCATGATACATATACATATTTATGATACATATCCATGATACATGATACATATCCACGATACATGATACATATCCACGATACATGATATATATCCATGATACATATACATATACATGATACATATCCATGATACATATACGTATACATGATACATACACATGATACATATACATGATACATATACATATACATGATACATATACATGATACATATAAATGATACATATACATGATACATATACATGATACACGATATATATACATTATACATGATACATGATACATATACATGATACATATACATGACACATGATACATATCCATGATACATATCCATTTTTTCAACGTTAATCACTAGTAATTTGGAAATTATCCAATGTATTTATGTAATAACTTAATAAAAATGCTGACTCACTAAACATGCTCCATAATCCCTTGCCGGATGTATACGTCTTGTCCTAATTTGTGTCCGGTGGTATCAGGTTTCCATAACTTCTGTCCGGATGCATCCATAACAACATAGGAAGGCAACCGGTAAGAGTGATGTCAGTAGTTCTCAGGAGGCCTACTTGATTTGCAAAGTAATGTTGGTGCTTCTAAAGTATAACGGTCTCTAGAAATATTGGTGCTTCTAAAGTATAACGGTCCCACAGGAATGTTGCTTCTAAAGTATAATGGTCCCCAGGAATGTTGATGCTTCTAAAGTATTACGGTCAACAGGAATGTTGGTGCTTCTAAAGTATAACGGCCCCTAGAAATATTGGTGCTTCTAAAGTATAACGGTTTCTCCCCAGGAACGTTGGTGCTTCTAAAGTATAACGATCCCTAGAAATATTGGTGCTTCTACAGTATAATGGTCCCCACAAATGTTGATGCTGCTAAAGTATGACGGTCCCCCCAGGAATGTTAATGCTTCTAAAGTATAACGGTCCCTAGAAATATAAATGCTTCTCCAGTATAGAGACCAGGGGTGCTTCTACAGTATAGGACCCAGCACCAGGGGTGCTTCTAAATTTAGGACCGGGAGGCTTCTGCAGAATAGGGACAATGGGTGCTTCTCCAGTATAGGGACTAGGGGTGCTTCTCCAGTATGAGGACCAGGGGTGTTTCTACAATATAGGACCCAGTACCGGGGGTGCTTCTACAATATAGGACCCGGAGGCCTATGAAGAATAGGGACCATGGGTACTCTGCAGTATTGCAGCCAGGGGTTCTTCTACAGTATAGGACCCAGCACCAGGGTTGCTTCTACAATATAGGACCCGGAGGCTTCTGCAGTATGGTTCTTTGATATGACCGAGGCACCTCGGAAATTTTTTTTATTTCTTTAACTGAAAATATTTCTATGTATGGGGAAGGGTAAAAAAAAAAATTTCTTTCGAGGGCGGTTAAATTTTTTTTTTCTTTTAAATTAAAAATATTTCTAAGTATGTGGGAGGATGAAAAAAAAAGTTTTCTTGCGTGGTGCCAAAAAAATATAGTATGCGCACTAGGGCGGCGATAGGTACGAATATAGTATGCGCACCGGGCCGGCGATAGGTATATACATAGTATGTTCACTGGAGTGGCAATAGGTACGTATATAGTAGTGCATAGGGGTGCCGATAGGTACGTATTTAGCATTCACACCGGGGTAACGATAGGTACGTATTTAGCATTCGCACCGGGGCGGCGATATGTACATATTTAGTATTCGCACTGAGGCAGCGATATGTACATATGTAGTATGCACACTGGGTCGTCGATAGGTACGTATATAGCATGTGCACATGGACGGCAATAAGTACGTATACAGCATGGGCACCGGGCCGGTGATCGGTACGTATATAGCACGCACAGTGGGGCGGGGATAAGTACGTATATAGCATGCGCAACAGGGCGGCGATAGGTATGTATATAGCACGCGCAACGGGACGGCGATAGGTACGTATTCAGCATTCGCACCGGGTGGGCGATAGGTATGTATTTAGCATTCGCACCGGGGCAGCGATAGGTACATATTAAGCATTCACACTGGGGTGGCGATAGGTACGTATTTAGCATTAAGGGGTGGCGATAGGTACGTATATTGCATGTGCACATGGGCGGCAAAAAGTACGTATATAGCATCTTCACCGGGCTGGTGATAGGTATGTATTTAGCATGCGCTCCGAGGCGGCGATCGGTACGTATACAGCACGCGCAGCGAGGCGGCGATCGGTACATATACAGCACGCGCAGCGGGGCGGCGATAGGTACATATATATAACGGGCACCAGGGCGGCGAAAGGTACGTATTTAGCATTCGCACCGGGGCAGCGATAGGTACGTATTTAGCATTCGCACCAGGGCAGCAATATGTACATTTTTAGTATTTGCATTGGGGCAGTGATAGGTACTTATGCAGTATGCACACTGGGGCGGCAATAGCTACATATTTAGCATTCGCACCGGGGTGGGGATAAGTACGTATTTAGCATTTGCACCTGGGCGGGGATAGGTATGTATTTAGCATTCGCACTGTGGCGGCGATAGGTACTTATATTGTATCTGCACCCAGGGCGGCGATAGGTACTTATATTGTATCTGCACCGGGGTTGCGAAAGGTATGTATATATTATGTGCATTGGGCGGCGATAGGTACGTTTATAGTATGCGCACCGGGGTGGCAATAGATACGTATATAGTATGAACACCGGGGTGGAGATAAGTACCTATATAGAAGGCGCACACAGAGGTATTACTTTTTATAGAAATAAGCTATACTATTGCCCTAGGAAACCTATGATGAAATAGTGGGAAAAAACAGCTTTCGCAAAAGGCAAAATTAGAAAGTAGCGGTGAAATGGGGCGACAAGGTAAGAGAAAAGTAGAAAGATAAGGAGACGGCTATAGAGAGAGGGACAGAAATAGAAGTTTTAATAAAAATATGTTACACACGCGATTTTTCTTCAATTATATGTTTTTATGACCCCGAGCAATGCCGGGTAGCCCTGCTAGTCTCTTATATAAAGAGCAGTTGTCTGTATGTATGTCTGTTTGTATGTGAAGCTTTTCCTCAAAAACTATGCGGCGACATGTCAAAAAGTTGATATCTTTAGCACCGTACATATCCCGGAATCATAATATCTAAAAATCGCGACAAACGATTCACTCGCTGACAGTCTTCCGGACCACTTTCCGACAAAAAGTTGCAGTTTTTTCGTATTTTACACGACTTTTTCAACGTTAAAATGTAGTAAATTCGAAACAATCTAATGTATTTATGTACTAATCCGATAAAAATGCAGAGTCACTGTAAACATCCCATAATCCCTTGCCGGATGTACCCGGTCTTGCCCTAAATTGTGTCCGGTTGTATCAGATCATCCAATAACTTCTGTCCGGATGCATCAATAACAACATAGGAATCCTACGTTAAGAGTGTGTAGTGAAACAAGGGTTGCTCAATCACATCCGCACCTGTCCCATAATCCCTTGCCGGATGTACCCGGTCTTGACCTAAATTGTGTCCGGTTATATCAGGTCATCATGACGTCAGAGAGTGGCAGATAATTTGAAAAATAATGCAAAGTGGCGGGAAGAAATTCACTCACACTACAACCTTTTAATAGACGCTAATATTCCTCTCCCTCCCTTCCGTTATCATGATAGGCATTACCTCCTCCTTTCATTCCAAATTGGGGGGGGGTGACGGCATTCGCTGGTGTGAGCGCCTCAGGCCAAATTTGGGGGAGGGGGTTTCGGTATTCGCCGGATGGGCGCCTCAGGCCAAATTTGGGGGAGGCGGAGTGTCGGCATTCGCCGACGCTCACACTTTTTTGAGAGGGTGGAGATAGTGTAGTATCTGTTGCGAGGAGAGAGTGTCAGCATTCGCCGGTGTGAGCGCCTCAGGCCAAATTTTTTCTTGGGGGGGGGGGATATTAAGCAAATCTATAATAAAGACCAATGTGCATTTATTAATATCTATAATAAAGACCAATGTGCATTTATTTGTATCTATAATAAAGACCAATGTGCATTTATTTGCATCTATAATAAAGACCAATGTGAATTTATTTGTAACTATAATAAAGACCAATTTGCATTTATTTGCATCTATAATAAAGGCCAATGTGCATTTATTTGTATCTATAATAAAGAGATTAGGGGGTCGGGGACAATTTTAGGGGTCAGGCCAAATTTTTTTTTTTTTTTGAACTTAAAATATTTCTCAGGGTTATGGGACACTGAAAAAAATGTTCGGGGGGGGGGGGGCTGGAGAGATTAGGAGGTCGGGGAAAATTTTAGGGGTCAGGCCAAATTTTTAGGGGTCAGGCCCAATTTTTTTTTTCTTTTTTTTAACTTAAAATATTTCTCATGGTTGGGGAGAGTGAAAAATTAGGGGGCTGGATAGAGATTTAGGGGTCGGGGAAAATTTTAGGGGTCAGGACGAACTTTTTAGGGGTCAGGCCAAATTCTTTTGTTTTTTTTGGTTTTGAAGTCAAAATATTTCTCATAGTTGGGGGAGTATGAAAAATTAGGGGGCTGGAGAGATTTAGGGGTCCGGGAAAATTTTAGGGATCAGGCCGAACTTTTTAGGGGTCAGGCCAAATTCTTTTTTGTTTGTTTGTTTTGAAGTCAAAATATTTCTCATGGTTGGGGGAAAGTGAAAAATTAGGGGGCTGGAGAGATTGAGGGGTCGGGGAAAATTTTAGGGGTCAGGACGAACTTTTTAGGGGTCAAGCCAAATTTTTTTGTTTTTTTTGGTTTTGAACTGAAAATATTTCATATGGTTGGGGGAGAGTGAAAAATAAGGGGGCTGGAGAGATTTAGGGGTCGGGGAAAATTTTAGGGGTCAGGACGAACTTTTTAGGGGTCAGGCAAAATTTTGTTGTATTTGGTTTTGAACTCAAAATATTTCTCATGGTTGGGGGAGAGTGAAAAATGAGGGAGCTGGAGAGATTTAGGGGTCGGGGAAAATTTTAGGGGTCAGGCGGAACTTTTTAGGGGTCAGGCCAAATTTTTTTACTTATTTTGGGTTTTGAACTCAAAATATTTCTCAGGGTTGGGGGAGAGTTAAAAATTAGGGGGCTTGAGAGATTGAGGGGTCGGGGAAAATTTTAGGGGTCAGGCGGAACTTTTTAGGGGTCAAGCCAAATTTTTTTGTTTTTTTTGTTTTGAAGTCAAAATATTTCTCATGGTTGGGGGAGAGTGAAAAATTAGGGGGCTGGAGAGATTTAGGGGTCGGGGAAAATTTTAGGGGTCAGGACGAACTTTTTAGGGGTCAGGCCAAATTTTTTTGTTTTTTTTGGTTTTGAACTGAAAATATTTCTCAGGGTTGGGGGAGAGTGAAAAATTAGGTGGCTGGAGAGATTGAGGGGTCGGGGAAAAGTTTAGGGGTCAGGCTGAACTGTTTAGGGGGCAGGCCAAATTTTGTTGTTTTTTTTGTTTTGAAGTCAAAATATTTCTCATGGTTAGGGGAGAGTGAAAAATTAGGGGGCTAGAGAGTTTTAGGGGTCGAGGAACATTTTAGGGGTCAGGCGGAACTTTTTAGGGGTCAGGCCAAATTTTTTTGTTTTTTTTTTGTTTTGAAGTCAGAATATTTCTCATGGTTGGGGGAGAGTGAAAAATTAGGGGCTGGAGAGATTTAGGTGTCGGGGAAAATTTTAGGGGTCAGGCTAAATGTTTAAGGGGTTTGCCTAAATTTAGGGGCGGCGATATGTACGTATTTAGCTTCCACACCGGGGCGGCGATAGGTACTTATTCAGCATTCAGCGGTGGTGATAGGTACTTTTATAGCATGTGCACATGGGCGGTAATAAGTACGTATATAGTATGCGCACCGGGGCAGTGATAGGTATGTATTTAGCATGCGCACTGAGGTAGCGATCGGTTCATATATAGCACGCGCACCGGGGCGGCGATAGGTACGTATATAGCACGCGCACAGGGGCGGCGAAAGGTACATATTTAAAATTCACACTGGGGCGGCGAAAGGTACATATTTAAAATTCACACCGGGGCGGCGATAGGTACATATTTAGCATTCACACCGGGGCGGCGATAGGTATGTATTTAGCATTCACACCGGGGCAGCGATATGTATGTATTTAGCATTCGCACCAGCGTGGCGATATGTACGTATTTAGCTTCCGCACCGGGGCGGCGATAGGTACGTATTTAGAATTTACACCGGGGCGGCGATAGGTACGTATTTAGAATTCACACCGAGGCGGCGATAGGTATGTATTTAGCATTCACACCGGGGCAGCGATAGGTATGTATTTAGCATTCGCACCGGGGTGGCGATATGTACGTATTTAGCTTCCGCACCGGGGCGGCGATAGGTACGTATTTAGAATTCACACCAGGGCGGCGATAGGTACGTATTTAGAATTCACACCGGGGCGGCGATAGGTATGTATTTAGCATTCGCACCGGGGCGGCGATATGTACGTATTTAGCTTCGACACCAGGGCGGCGATAGGTACGTATTCAGAATTCAGGGGTGGCGATAGCTACGTATATAGCATGTACACATGGGCAGCAATAAGTACGTACATAGCATGCGCTCTGCGGCGGCGATCAGTACATATATAGCACGCGCATCGGGGCGGCGAAAGGTATGTATTTCGCATTCGCACAGTGGTGGTGATAGGTATGTATTTAGCATTCGCACCGGGGCTGCTATAGGTACGTATTTAGCATTCGCACCAGGGCGGCTATAGGTACGTATTTAGCATTCACACTGGGCCGGCGATAGGTACGTATTTAGCATTCACACCAAAGCGGCAATATGTACATATTAATTATTCGCACTAGAGCAGCGATAGGTACTCATGTAGCATGCACACCGGGGCGCAATTGGTATGTCTTTAGTATTCGCACTAGGGCAGCGATAGGTACTTATGTAGCATGCACACCGGGGCGCAATAGGTATGTATTTAGCATTCACACCGGGGCAACGATAGGTACTATTTAGCATTCGCAACGGGGCGGCGATAGGTATTTAAATAGTATCTGCACCGGGGCGGCGATAGGTACGTATATAGTATGTGCACTGGGGCGGCGATAGGTACGTATATAGTATGCGCACCGGGGTGATGATAGATACGTATATAGTATGAACACCGGGGTGGAGATAAGTACCTATATAGAAGGCGAAGATAGAGGTGTTACTTTTTATAGAAATATGTCATACTATTACCCTGGGCAATAGGAGAAATGGTGGGGAAGAAACAGCTTTTGCAAAAGGCAAAATTAGAAAGTAGCGGCGAAATGGGGCGACCAGGAAAGAGAAAGGTAGCAGATAAAGAGACGGCTATAGAGAGAGGGGGCGGACATAGAAGTTGGAATATAAAGATGTTACACACACGATCTTTCTTCAAATATATGTTTTTATGACCCCGAGCAACGCCGGGTAGCCCCGCTAGTCTATAATAAAGACCAAAGTTGCATTTATTAATATCTATAATAAAGGCCAATGTGCATTTATTTGTATTTATAATAAAGACCAATGTGCATTTATTTGTATCTATAATAAAGACCAATGTGCATTTATTTGTATCTATAATAAAGACCAATGTGCATTTATTTGTATCTATAATAAATCTATAATAGAGGCCAATGTGCATTTATTTTTATCTATAATAAAGACCAATGTGCATTTATATTTATCTATAATAAAGACCAATGTGCATTTATTTGTATCTATAATAAAAAATTTTTTTTTTTTTTTTTAACTTTAAATATTTCTCAGGGTTGTGGGACACTGAAAAAAAGTTCGGGGGGGGGGGCGCAGGATAGATTAGGGGGTCGGGGAAAATTTAAGCGGTTAAACCAAATTTTTTAGGGGTCCGGCCAAATTCTTTTTTTGTTTTTTTTTGACTTAAAATATTTCTCAGGGTTGTGGGAGAGTGAAAAAAAAGTTGGAGGGGGGAGGGGCTGGAAAGATTAGGGGGTTGAGGAAAATTTTAGGGGTCAGGCCAAATTTTTAGGGGTCAGGCCAAAGTTTAGTTTTTTTTTTTTAACTTTAAATATTTCTAAGGGTTGTGGGACACTGAAAAAAAGTTCATGGGGGTGGCTGTGATTAGGGGGTCATGGAAAATTTTAGGGTTCAGGCCAAATTTTTTTTTTTTTTTTTTGAACTTAAAATATTTGTCAGGATTGTGGGAGAGTGAAAAAAAAGTTGAAGGGAGGCTGGAGAGATTAGGGGGTCGGGGGAAATTTTAGGGGTCAGGCCAAATTTTTTATGGGTAAGGCCAAATTTTTTTTTTTTATGTTTTGAACTCAAAATATTTCTCAGGGTTGTGGGACACTGAAAAAAAGTTGGGGGGGGGGGGGCTGGAGAGATTAGGGGGTCGGGGAAAATTTTAGGGGTCAGGCCAAATTTTTTTTTTTTTTTTGAACTTAAAATATTTGTCAGGGTTGTGGGAGAGTGAAAAATAAGTTTTTAGGGGGTCGGGCGAAAGTTTTTGTTTTTTTAACTTAAAATGTTTCGTAGGAAAATATATAGTATGCACACCGGGCCGGCGATAGATACGAATATAGTATGCGCACCGGGCCGGCAATAGGTATATATATAGTATGTGAACCAGGGTGGCAATAGGTACGTGTATAGAGGTGGCGATAGGTACTATATAGCATGTGTACAGGAATGGCAGTAAGTATGTATATAGAATGCGCACCAGGGCAGTTATATGTATATATTTAGCATGCGCTCTGGAGCGGCGATCAGTACGTGTATAGCACGCACACCAGGGCGACGATAGGTACTTATTTAGCACGCACACCGGAGCGGCGATAGGAACATATTTAGCATTCGCATCAGGCCGGCGATAGTGATGTATTTAGCATTTGCACCGGGGCGGTGATAGGTACATATGTATCATTCGCGATGGGGCGGCGATAGGTACGTAGGCAGCATTCGCACTGGGGCGGTGATAGTTACTTATTTAGTATGCATATAGGGGCGGCAATAGGTACTTATTTAGTATCTGGCTGGGGCGGCGATAGGTACGTATATTGTATGTGCACCGGGGTGGCAATAGATATGTATAAAGTATGAACACCGGGGCGGATAAGTACCTATATAGAAGGCGCAGATAGATGTGGTACTTTCTATAGAAATATGTCATACTTTTGCCCTGCGCAACGTAGGAGAAATGGTGAGGAAGAATCAGCTTTCGCAAAAGGCAAAATTAGAAAGTAGCGGTGAAATCGGGCGACCAGGGAAGAGAAAGGTAGAAAGATGAAGAGACGGCTACAGAGGAGGGGGAGAAATAGAAGTTTGAATATAAAGTTGTGCCACACACGATCTTTCTTCAATTATGTCTTCATGACCCCGAGCAACGCCGGGTAGCCCCGCTAGTCTTCTTCTCAATATATATAAGGCAAAAATCTGTGATATGTATGTAACGCTAAGGCTTTTAAAATACTAAACAAACACCTCTGAATGACGTATTATTTTAACCGGCATAACCTCGAGAAAATAATATCGAAAAATTAAAAAAAAAGATTCATTTTTAAGGGGTCAAATAGCCATTTTTTCGTTTAATGTGATCACGATTTTTAATGTTATCTTGTGCACATGACGTCACATAGATAGGTACATGACGTCATAGTGATAGGTTCGGATATTATTTTACGCTATCGTAACGTTATTATTGTTTTTTTTGCATTTTTCTTCGGACTATTGCCCTGATAAAAGGGAGGGAGATAAGCGCGAGTTATTTTCGTATAGCTCTAGAGGCCTCCTTGTATTTGGCGATTGAAAATGAGGAAAAATATCATGATGGGATTGAAAATAATAAAGAATACCATGAGAGGATTGAAAATGATGAAGAATACGATGTGAGGATTGAAAATGATTAATAATATCATAAGGGATTAAAAATGATGAAGAATATCATGAAGTGATTGAAAATGATGAATAATAGGGTGAGAAGATTGAAAATAATGAAGAATATCATGAGTGGATTGAAAATGATGAATAATAGGGTGAGAGGATTGAAAATAATGCAGAATACATGAGAGGATTGAAAATGATGAAGAATATCATGAGAGGATTGATAATGATAAAGAATATCAGGAGGGGATTGAAAATGATGAAGAATACCATGTGATGATTGAAAATGATTAATAATATCATAAGGGATTAAAAATAATGAAGAATATCATGAAGTGATTGAAAATGATGAATAATAGGGTGAGAGGATTGAAAATGATGAAGAATATCATGAGTGGATTGATAATGATAAAGAATATCATGAGTGGATTGATAATGATAAAGAATATCAGGAGGGGATTGTAAATGATGAAGAATACCATGAGAGGATTGAAAATGATGAAGAATACCATGAGAGGATTGAAAATGATGAAGAATATCATGAGAGGATGTAAAATGATGAAGAATATCATTAGAGGATTGAAAATTATGAAGAATACCATTATCGGATTAAAAATGATGAAGAATACGATGAGAGAATTTAAAATGCTGAAGAATAAAATGAGGGGATTGAAAATGATGAACAATATCATGAGAGGATTGAAAATGATGAAGAACATCATGAGAGGATTGAAAATGATGAAGAATATCATGAGGGGGTTGAAAATGCTGAAGGATACAATGAGAGGATTGAAAATGCTGAAGAATACCATGAGAGGATTGAATATGATGTAGAATATTATGAGAGGATTGAAAATGATGTAGAATATTATGAGAGGATTGAAAATGATGAAGAACATCATGAGAGGATTGAAAATGATGAAGAATATTATGAGGGGATTGAAAATCAATAAGAATACCATAGGCGGATTGAAAATGATGAAGAATATCATGAGAGGATTGAAAATGATGAATACCATCAGGGGATTGAAAATGATGAAGAATATCATGAGGGGATTGAAAATAATGAAGAACATTATGAGGGGATTGAAAATTATGAAGAACATCATGAGAGGATTGAAAATGATGAAGATCATCATGTGGGGATTGAAAATGATGAAGAAAATCATGAGGGGATTGAAAATGATGAAGAATATCTATGATACATGATACATGATACATATCTATGATACATATACATGATACATATCTATGATACATGATACATATCTATGATACATGATACACATCTATGACACATGATACATGATACATATCCATGATACATATCAATGATACATGATACATATTCATGATACATATCCATGATACATATCCATGATACATGATACATATTCATGATACATGATACGTATCCATTATACATGATACATATCCATGATACATATCAATGATACATGATACATATTCATGATACATGATACGTATCCATTATACATGATACATATCCATGATACATTATACATATCCATGATACATATCCATGATACATTATACATATCCATGATACATGATACATATCCATGATACACATCATGATACATATCCATGATATATGATACATATCCATGATACATATCCATGATACATATTCACGATACATATCCATGATACATGATACATATCCATGATACATGATACATATACATGATACATGATACATATACATAATAAATATCAATGACAAATGATACATATCCATGATACATATCCGTGATACATGATACATATCGATGATATATATATACATGATACATATCCATGATACATATCCATGATACATGATACATATCCATGATACATATCTATGATAAATTATACATATCCATGATACATGATACATATCCATCCTACATATCCATGATACATATCCTTGGTATATGATACATATCAATGATACATATCCATGATACATATCCAAGATACATGATACATATCCATGATACATGATACATATCTATGATACATATCCATGATACATATCCATGATACATGATACATGATAATATCTATGGTACATAACACATATCTACGATACATGATAAATATATATGATACATGATACATATCCATGATACATATCCATGATCCATGATACATGATACATATATATGATACATGATACATGATACATATGTATGATACATGATACATATACATGATACATATCGATGAAACATATATATATCCATGATACATATACATATCCATGATACATGATACATACCCATGATACATATACATGATACATATACATGATACATATCCATGATACATATAAAGGATAGATGATACACATCCACGATATATATCCATGATACATATCCATGATACATATACATACCCATGATACATATACATATACATGATACATATACATGATACATGATTCATATCTATGATACATAACACATATCTATGATACAGTATACATGATACATACCTATGATACATGATACATATCCATGATACATGATACATATCAATGTATCATGATACATGATATCATGATACATGATACATATCCATGATACATATCCATGATACATATCCATGATACATGATACATATCCATGATACATGATAAATATCCATGATACATATCAATGATACATGATACATATCCATAATACATATCCATGATACATGATACATATCCATGATACATATCCATGATACATGATACATATCCATGATACATTATACACATCCATGATACATTATACATATCTATGATACATTATACATATCCATGATACATGATAAATATCCATGATACATATCTATGATACATGATACATATCCATAATACATATCATTGATACATGATACATGTCCATGATACATGATACATATCCATGATACATGATACATATATATGATACATGATACATATCCATGATACATATCCATGATACATTATACATGATACATATCCATGATACATATACATGATACATACACATGATACATATACATTATACATATACATATACATGATACATATCCATAATACATATCCATGATACATGATACATATCCATGATACATGTCCATGATACATGATACATATACATGATACATATCCATGATACATGATACATAATACATATCCATGATCCATGATACATATACATATCCACGATACATGCTATATATATATACCTATACATGATAGATATCTATGATACATATATGTATACATGATACATATACATGAACACGATATATATACATGATACATATACATATACATGATACATATACATGATACATGATACATATCCATGATACATATCCATTTTTTCAACGTTAATCAGTAGTAATTTGGAAATTATCCAATGTATTAATGTAATAACTTAATAAAAATGCGGACTCACTTAACATGCTCCATAATCCCTTGCCGAATGTACCCGTCTTGCCCTAAATTGTGTCCGGTTGTATCAGGTCATCCCATAATTTCTGTCCGGATGCATCAATAACAACATAGGAAGGCAACCGGTAAGAGTGATGTCAGTAGTTCTCAGGAGGCCTACTTGATTTGCAAAGTAATGTAGGTGCTTCTGAAGTATAACGGTCCCTAGAAATATTGGTGCTTCTAAAGTATAACGGTCCCTCCCCAGGAACGTTGGTGCTTCTAAAGTATAACGATCCCTAGAAATATTGGTGCTTCTAAAGTATAACGGTCCCTCCCCAGGAACGTTAGTGCTTCTAAAGTATAACGGTCCCCACAAATGTTGATGCTTCTAAAGTATGACGGTGCCCCCAGGAATGTTGGTGCTTCTAAAGTATAATGGTTCCTAGAAATATAAGTGCTTCTCAAGTATAGGGACCAAGGGTGCTTCTTCAATATAGGACCCAGCACCAGGGGTGCTTCTAAATTTAGGACCCGTAGGCTTCTGCAGAATAGGGACAATGGGTGCTTCTCCAGTATAAGGACTAGGAGTGCTTCTCCAGTATAGGTACCAGGGGTGTTTCTACAATATAGGACCCAGTACCGGGGGTGCTTCTACAATATAGGACCCGGAGGCCTATGAAGAATAGGGACCATGGGTGCTCTGCAGTATAGCGGCCAGGGGTTCTTCTACAGTATAGGACCCAGCACCAGGGGTGCTTCTACAATATAGGACCCGGAGGCTTCTGCAGTATGGTTCTTTGATATGACCGAGGCACCTCGGAAATTTTTTTTTCTTTCTTTAACTGAAAATATTTCTATGTATGGGGATGGGTAAAAACAAAATTTTCTTTCGAGGGGGGGTAAATTTTTTTTTTCTTTTAAATTAAAAATATTTCTAAGTATGTGGGAGGATGAAAAAAAAAGTTTTCTTGGGTGGTGCCAAAAAAATATAGTATGCGCACTAGGGCGGCGATAGGTACGAATATAGTATGCGCACCGGGCCGGCGATAGGTATATACATAGTATGTGCACTGGAGTGGCAATAGGTACGTATATAGTAGTGCATAGGGGTGCCGATAGGTACGTATTTAGCATTCACACCGGGGTGGCGATAGGTACTATTTACCATTCGCACAGGGGCGGCGATATGTACATATTTAGTATTCGCACTGAGGCAGCGATATGTGCATATGTAGTATGCTCACTGGGTCGTCGATAGGTACGTATATAGCATGTGCACATGGACGGCAATAAGTATGTATACAGCATGTGCACCGGGCCGGTGATAGGTATGTATTTAGAATGCGCTCCGGGGTGGTGATCAGTACGTATATAGCACGCACAGTGGAACGGGGATAGGTATGTATATAGCATGCACAACGGGGCGGCGATAGGTACGTGTATAGCACGCGCAACAGGGCGGCGATAGGTACGTATTCAGCATTCGCACCAGGTGGGCGATAGGTATGTATTTAGCATTCGCACCAGGGCGGCTGTAGGTACATATTAAGCATTCACACCGGGGCGGCGATAGGTACATATTTAGCATTCAGGGGTGGCGATAGGTACGTATATTGCATGTGCACATGGGCGGCAAAAAGTATGTATATAGCATGTACACCGGGCCGGTGATAGGTATGTATTTAGCATGCGCTCCGGGGCGGCGATCGGTATGTATACAACACGCGCAGCGGGGCGGCGATAGGTACATATATATAACAGGCACCAGGGCGGCGAAAGGTACGTATTTAGCATTCGCACCGGGGCAGCGATAGGTACGTATTTAGCATTCGCACCAGGGCAGCGATATGTACATTTTTAGTATTTGCATTGGGGCAGTGATAGGTACTTATGCAGTATGCACACTGGGGCGGCAATAGCTACATATTCAGCATTCGGGGTGGAGATAAGTACGTATTTAGCATTTGCACCGGGGCGGGGATAGGTACGTATTTAGCATTCGCACCGTGGCGGCGATAGGTACTTATATTGTATCTGCACCCAGGGCGGCGATAGGTACTTATATAGTATCTGCACCGGGGTTGCGAAAGGTATGTATATATTATGTGCACTGGGGCGGCTATAGGTACGTATATAGTATGCGCACCGGGGTGGCAATAGATACGTATATAGTATGAACACCGGGGCGGAGATAAGTACCTATATAGAAGGCGCAGACAGAGATGGTACTTTTTATAGAAATAAGTCATACTATTGCCCTGGGCTACGTAGGATGAAATGGTGGGGAAGAAACAGCTTTTGCAAAAGGCAAAATTAGAAAGTAGCGGTGAAATGGGGCGACCAGGGAAGAGAAAAGTAGAAAGATAAAGACACGGCTATAGAGAGAGGGACAGAAATAGAAGTTTTAATATAAAGATTTTTCTTCAATTATATGTTTTTAAAGATTTTTCTTCAATTATATGTTTTTATGACCCCGAGCAACGCCGGGTAGCCCTGCTAGTCTCCTATATAAAGGGCAGTTGTCTGTATGTATGTATGTCTGTATGTGAAGCTTCTCCTCAAAAACTAAGCGGCGACATGTCAAAAACTGTATATCTTCAGCACCGTACATATCCTGGGATCATAATATCTCAAAATCGCAAATAACTATTCACTCACTGACAGTCAACCGGACCACTTTCCAACAAAAGGTAGAAGTTTTTTCGTATTTACACGACTTTTTCAACGTTATCTATTATATAAACGTCACCTGTCTGTATGGATGTATGTATGTATGGATGGATGTATGTATGTATGTATGTATGTATGTATGTATGTAAAGCTTCTCCTCCGAAAGTACCCAACACACGGTCACACGGGTGACATCATTCCGACCGGCCAGCCCAGACGCGTGTAATATCTCGGAACCGGAAAAAAAAATTGACTCTTCCGGGGTCGACTGAGCACTTTTCTCCAATGGGTGGCTTTTAACTCCATTTTTCAACGTTATTTATACTAATTTGAGAAGAAAAATAATGCAAAGTCACGATAAACCAGATATGACGTCAGAGTAAGGGAGTGGCGGGTAGAAATTCACTCACACTACAACCATTTTTTTTCTTTCTTTCTTCTTTCCCTCTCACTCCCACACTTTCTTTCTTAATTATTATTAATAGACGCTAATATTCCTTCCCCCCTCCCTTCCTCACTATGGCCGTTCTGTTATACTTCCAGGCATTACCTCCTCCTTTCAGGCCAAATAGGGGGGGGGGAAATGTCGGCATTCACCGATGTGAGCGCTACAGGCCAAATCTGGGGAGAGGGAGTGTCAGCATTCGGCGGTGGGGCGCCTCAGGCCAAATCTGAGGAGGGGGAATGTCGGCATTCGCTGGTATGAGCGCCTCAGGCCAAATCTGGGGATGGGGGAGTGTCGGCATTCGGCGATAGGGAGCCTCACGCCAAATTTGGGGGGAGGGAGAGTGTCGGTATTCGGTGGCGGGGCTCCTTAGGCCAAATTTGGGGGAGGGGGTGTGTCGGCATTCGCCGGTATGAGCGCCTCAGGCCAAATTTGGGGAGGGGAGTGTCGGCATTCGGCAGTATGAGCGCCTAAAGCGAAATTTGGGGATGGGGGAGTGTCGGCATTCGGTGGTGGGGCGCCTCAGGCCAAATCTGGGGAGGGGAAATGTCGGCGGTGGGGTTCTTCAGGCCAAATCTGGGAAGGGGGAGTGTCGGCATCAGGCCAAATCTGGGGAGGGGGAATGTCAGCATTCTCCGGTATGAGCGCCTCAGGCCAAATCTGGGGAGGGGGGTGTCGGCATTTGCCGGTATGAGCGCCTCAGGCGAAATTTAGGGGAAGAGGAGTGTCGACATTCGCTGTTGGGGCGCATCAGGCCAAATCTGGGGAGGGGGAGTGTCGACATTCGCCGGTGTGAGCGCCTCAGGCCAAATTGGGGGGGGAGTGTCGGCATTCGCCGGTATGAGCGCCTCAGGCCTAATTTGGGGATGGGGAATGTCGGCATTCGCCGGTATGAGCGTCTCCGGCCAAATCTGGGGGAGTATCGGTATTCGCCGGTGGGGCGCCTTAGGAAACATTTGGGGAGGGGGGGGGGTATCGGTATTCGACGGTGGGGCGCCTCAGGCGAAATAGCCCGATCCTTGGGAGCGTATTAACCTGTACTTTAGGGGAGGATAAATGCCCAAAAGGAAAAGGGATTAAAAAATAAAATGATAATCTGATTTTTGATTCGAGAGTGTAAGATCGACACCTATCGGATAGGACTAGATAATACACTTTATCTCAAGGCAAAAATGCCGAGAACAGATACTACACTTTGATCTTAGCCAAAAGGCCAACAAAGGATCCGAAATTCCAAAATTTTACTGAGGTATTCATAACCAATCTACACCTGAACAGCGGTCTATCCACTAGACACTGTTTAAATTACATTATTAAATTAACAAGTAATAATAACTATGATTTTCTTTCAACAAACATTGTATAATACTATTTAACAACTTATTACATGAGTTTTGAATATCAACAAATAATTTTAAACTCCCCCCGACCGTTTTTCTCTAATTCAACATAGCTTTTAGACGCCATTTTTTTTTTTTACCGAAAATGACATTAATTCACTTCTTTTGGCTAAGATCAAGGTGTAGTATCTTCCGATGGATACTGCACCCCATGAACTGGAATCGTCTTGGCCATCGGGGCTTCATTCCGCCGGTCTATGAGTTTGTCATGTGCAGTTCTAGGAGGTCCACACTCCCAGGCTTTGCCTCCCCTCTTTGGGGAGGAGTAAGTTTATTGCTTACTGCGCCTGAGGCGCCCCTACCGAGGAATGCCGAATAACCTCATCTACGTTTCTCTTTGGACTATTTTGCAAATGAAAAGCGGGGGGGGGGGATCGGTTAGAGTGATTTCATTAGTGCTCAAGAAGCCTCCTTGATTTTTTAAATACTCGGCGTTGTCTGGGAGAAAACTGCTCAATATCCTAGATAGAGCTACTGTAGTGATAGGTTTGGAAAATATTTTAACGCCATCTTCGTTCCCCTTTGAACTATTTGGCAGATCAGAAGGAGAGAGGATACCTAAGGGATTTCAGGAGTGCTCATGAAGCCTCCTCGATTTTCAAAGTACTCGGCGTTGTCCGGGAGAAAAGTGCTCAATATCCTAGATAGAGCTACTGTAGTGATAGGTTTAGAAAATATTTTAACGCCATCTTCGTTCCCCTTTGGACATTTTTGCAGATGAAAAGGAGGGAGGATACCTAACTAATTTCAGTTGTCCCCAGGAGGCCTCTTTGATTTTCAAAGTACTCGGCGTTGTCCGGGAAAAAAGTGCTCAATGTCCTAGATAGAGCTACTGTAGTGATAGGTTTGGATAATATTTTAACAGCATCTACGCTGAAAAGGATGAGGGAATGGATAAGAATTATTTCAGTAGTCCTCAGGAGGCCTCTTTGATTTTGAAATACTCGGCGTTGTCCGGGAGAAAAGTGCTCAATATCCTAGATAGAGCTACTGGGGTGATAGGTTTGGAAAATATTTTAACGCCATCTTCGTTCCCCTTTGGACTACTTCGCAGATCCGAAGGAGAGAGGATACCTAAGGGATTTCAGGAGTGCTCATGAAGCCTCCTCGATTTTCAAAGTACTCGGCGTTGTCCGGGAAAAAAAGTTCTCAATGTCCTAGATAGAGCTACTGTAGTGATAGGTTTGGATAATATGTTAACAGCGTCTACGTTGAAAAGGATGGGGAATCGATAAGAGTTATTTCAGTAGTCCCCAGGAGGCCTCTTTGATTTTACAATACTCGGCGTTGTCCGGGAGAAAAGTGCTCAATATCCTAGATAGAGCTACTGTAGTGATAGGTTTGGAAAATATTTTGACGCCATCTTCGTTCCCATTTGGACTATTTCGCAGATCAGAAGGAGAGAATGATACCTAAGTGATTTCAGTAGTCCCCAGGAGGCCTCTTTGATTTTCAAAGTACTCGGCGTTGTCCGGGAAAAAAGTGCTCAATGTCCTAGATAGAGCTACTGTAGTGATAGGTTTGGATAATATGTTAACAGCGTCTACGCTGAAAAGGATGGGGAATCGATAAGAGTTATTTCAGTAGTGCTCAGGAGGCCTCTTTGATTTTGAAATACTCGGCGTTGTCCGGGAGAAAAGTGCTCAATATCCTAGATAGAGCTACTGTAGTGATAGGTTTGGAAAATATTTTAACGCCATCTTCGTTCTTCTTTGGACTATTTCGCAGATCAGAAGGAGAGAGGATACCTAAGTGATTTCAGTAGTCCCCAGGAGGCGTCCTTTATTATCAAAGTACTCGGCGTTGTCCGGGAGAAAAGTGCTCAATGTCCTAGATAGAGCTACTGTAGTGATAGGTTTGGAAAATATTTTAACGCCATCTTCGTTCCCCTTTGGACTATTTGGCAGATCAGAAGGAGAGAGGATACCTAAGGGATTTCAGGAGTGCTCATGAAGCCTCCTCGATTTTCAAAGTACTCGGCGTTGTCCGGGAGAAAAGTGCTCAATATCCTAGATAGAGCTACTGTAGTGATAAGTTTAGAAAATATTTTAACGCCATCTTCGTTCCCCTTTGGACAATTTTGCAGATGAAAAGGAGGGAGGATTCCTAACTGATTTCAGTTGTCCCCAGGAGGCCTCTTTGATTTTCAAAGTACTCGGCGTTGTCCGGGAAAAAAGTGCTCAATGTCCTAGATAGAGCTACTGTAGTGATAGGTTTGGATAATATTTTAACAGCATCTACACTGAAAAGGATGGGGGAATGGATAAGA
This sequence comes from Sepiola atlantica, assembly GCA_963556195.1. Classification (NCBI taxonomy): domain Eukaryota; kingdom Metazoa; phylum Mollusca; class Cephalopoda; order Sepiida; family Sepiolidae; genus Sepiola; species Sepiola atlantica. The sequence goes on from OY744526.1 coordinate 120,683,750, forward strand.
ATTATTTCAGTAGTCCCCAGGAGGCCTCTTTGAGATTGAAATACTCGGCGTTGTCCGGGAGAAAAGTGCTCAATATCCTAGATAGAGCTACTGTAGTGATAGGTTTGGAAAATATTTTAACGCCATCTTCGTTCCCCTTTGGACTATTTCGCAGATCCGAAGGAGAGAGGATACCTAAGGGGATTTCAGGAGTGCTCATGAAGCCTCCTCGATTTTCAAAGTACTCGGCGTTGTCCGGGAGAAAAGTGCTCAATATCCTAGATAGAGCTACTGTAGTGATAGGTTTGGAAAATATTTTAACGCCATCTTCGTTCCCCTTTGGACTATTTGGCAGATCAGAAGGAGAGAGGATACCTAAGGGATTTCAGGAGTGCTCATGAAGCCTCCTCGATTTTCAAAGTACTTGGCGTTGTCCGGGAGAAAAGTGGTCAATATCCTAGATAGAGCTACTGTAGTGATAAGTTTAGAAAATATTTTAACGCCATCTTCGTTCTCCTTTGGACAATTTTGCAGATGAAAAGGAGGGAGGATACCTAACTGATTGCAGTTGTCCCCAGGAGGCCTCTTTGATTTTCAAAGTACTCGGCGTTGTCCGGGAAAAAAGTGCTCAATGTCCTAGATAGAGCTACTGTAGTGATAGGTTTGGATAATATTTTAACAGCATCTACGCTGAAAAGGATGGGGGAATTAATAAGAATTATTTCAGTAGTTCCCCGGAGGCCTCTTTGATTTTGAAATACTCGGCGTTGTCCGGGAGAAAAGTGCTCAATATCCTAGATAGAGCTACTGTAGTGATAGGTTTGGAAAATATTTTAACGCCATCTTCGTTCTTCTTTGGACTATTTCGCAGATCAGAAGGAGAGAGGATACCTAAGTGATTTCAGTAGTCCCCAGGAGGCGTCCTTTATTATCAAAGTACTCGGCGTTGTCCGGGAGAAAAGTGCTCAATGTCCTAGATAGAGCTACTGTAGTGATAGGTTTGGAAAATATTTTAACGCCATCTTCGTTCCCCTTTGGACTATTTGGCAGATCAGAAGGAGAGAGGATACCTAAGGGATTTCAGGAGTGCTCATGAAGCCTCCTCGATTTTCAAAGTACTTGGCGTTGTCCGGGAGAAAAGTGGTCAATATCCTAGATAGAGCTACTGTAGTGATAAGTTTAGAAAATATTTTAACGCCATCTTCGTTCTCCTTTGGACAATTTTGCAGATGAAAAGGAGGGAGGATACCTAACTGATTGCAGTTGTCCCCAGGAGGCCTCTTTGATTTTCAAAGTACTCGGCGTTGTCCGGGAAAAAAGTGCTCAATGTCCTAGATAGAGCTACTGTAGTGATAGGTTTGGATAATATTTTAACAGCATCTACGCTGAAAAGGATGGGGGAATTAATAAGAATTATTTCAGTAGTCCCCAGGAGGCCTCTTTGATTTTGAAATACTCGGCGTTGGCCGGGAGAAAAGTGCTCAATATCCTAGATAGAGCTACTGTAGTGATAGGTTTGGAAAATATTTTAACGCCATCTTCGTTCCCCTTTGGACTATTTCGCAGATCCGAAGGAGAGAGGATACCTAAGGGATTTCAGGTGTGCTCATGAAGCCTCCTCGATTTTCAAAGTACTCGGCGTTGTCCGGGAGAAAAGTGCTCAATATCCTAGATAGAGCTACTGTAGTGATAGGTTTAGAAAATATTTTAACGCCATCTTCGTTCCCCTTTGGACAATTTTGCAGATGAAAAGGAGGGAGGATACCTAACTGATTTCAGTTGTCCCCAGGAGGCCTCTTTGATTTTCAAAGTACTCGGCGTTGTCCGGGAAAAAAGTGCTCAATGTCCTAGATAGAGCTACTGTAGTGATAGGTTTGGATAATATTTTAACAGCATCTACACTAAAAAGGATGGGGGAATGGATAAGAATTATTTCAGTAGTCCCCAGGAGGCCTCTTTGAGATTGAAATACTCGGCGTTGTCCGGGAGAAAAGTGCTCAATATCCTAGATAGAGCTACTGTAGTGATAGGTTTGGAAAATATTTTAACGCCATCTTCGTTCCCCTTTGGACTATTTGGCAGATCAGAAGGAGAGAGGATACCTAAGGGATTTCAGGAGTGCTCATGAAGCCTCCTCGATTTTCAAAGTACTTGGCGTTGTCCGGGAGAAAAGTGGTCAATATCCTAGATAGAGCTACTGTAGTGATAAGTTTAGAAAATATTTTAACGCCATCTTCGTTCTCCTTTGGACAATTTTGCAGATGAAAAGGAGGGAGGATACCTAACTGATTGCAGTTGTCCCCAGGAGGCCTCTTTGATTTTCAAAGTACTCGGCGTTGTCCGGGAAAAAAGTGCTCAATGTCCTAGATAGAGCTACTGTAGTGATAGTTTTGGATAATATTTTAACAGCATCTACGCTGAAAAGGATGGGGGAATTAATAAGAATTATTTCAGTAGTCCCCAGGAGGCCTCTTTGATTTTGAAATACTCGGCGTTGTCCGGGAGAAAAGTGCTCAATATCTTAGATAGAGCTACTGTAGTGATAGGTTTGGAAAATATTTTAACGCCATCTTCGTTCTTCTTTGGACTATTTCGCAGATCAGAAGGAGAGAGGATACCTAAGTGATTTCAGTAGTCCCCAGGAGGCGTCCTTTATTATCAAAGTACTCGGCGTTGTCCGGGAGAAAAGTGCTCAATGTCCTAGATAGAGCTACTGTAGTGATAGGTTTGGAAAATATTTTAACGCCATCTTCGTTCCCCTTTGGACTATTTGGCAGATCAGAAGAAGAGAGGATACCTAAGGGATTTCAGGTGTGCTCATGAAGCCTCCTCGATTTTCAAAGTACTCGGCGTTGTCCGGGAGAAAAGTGCTCAATATCCTAGATAGAGCTACTCTAGTGATAAGTTTAGAAAATATTTTAACGCCATCTTCGTTCCCCTTTGGACAATTTTGCAGATGAAAAGGAGGGAGGATACCTAACTGATTTCAGTTGTCCCCAGGAGGCCTCTTTGATTTTCAAAGTACTCGGCGTTGTCCGGGAAAAAAGTGCTCAATGTCCTAGATAGAGCTACTGTAGTGATAGGTTTGGATAATATTTTAACAGCATCTACACTGAAAAGGATGGGGGAATGGATAAGAATTATTTCAGTAGTCCCCAGGAGGCCTCTTTGAGATTGAAATACTCGGCGTTGTCCGGGAGAAAAGTGCTCAATATCCTAGATAGAGCTACTGTAGTGATAGGTTTGGAAAATATTTTAACGCCATCTTCGTTCCCCTTTGGACTATTTCGCAGATCCGAAGGAGAGAGGATACCTAAGGGGATTTCAGGAGTGCTCATGAAGCCTCCTCGATTTTCAAAGTACTCGGCGTTGTCCGGGAGAAAAGTGCTCAATATCCTAGATAGAGCTACTGTAGTGATAGGTTTGGAAAATATTTTAACGCCATCTTCGTTCCCCTTTGGACTATTTGGCAGATCAGAAGGAGAGAGGATACCTAAGGGATTTCAGGAGTGCTCATGAAGCCTCTTTGATTTTCAAAGTACTTGGCGTTGTCCGGGAGAAAAGTGCTCAATATCCTAGATAGAGCTACTGTAGTGATAAGTTTAGAAAATATTTTAACGCCATCTTCGTTCTCCTTTGGACAATTTTGCAGATGAAAAGGAGGGAGGATACCTAACTGATTGCAGTTGTCCCCAGGAGGCCTCTTTGATTTTCAAAGTACTCGGCGTTGTCCGGGAAAAAAGTGCTCAATGTCCTAGATAGAGCTACTGTAGTGATAGGTTTGGATAATATTTTAACAGCATCTACGCTGAAAAGGATGGGGGAATTAATAAGAATTATTTCAGTAGTCCCCAGGAGGCCTCTTTGATTTTGAAATACTCGGCGTTGTCCGGGAGAAAAGTGCTCAATATCCTAGATAGAGCTACTGTAGTGATAGGTTTGGAAAATATTTTAACGCCATCTTCGTTCCCCTTTGGACTATTTCGCAGATCCGAAGGAGAGAGGATACCTAAGGGATTTCAGGTGTGCTCATGAAGCCTCCTCGATTTTCAAAGTACTCGGCGTTGTCCGGGAGAAAAGTGCTCAATATCCTAGATAGAGCTACTGTAGTGATAGGTTTAGAAAATATTTTAACGCCATCTTCGTTCCCCTTTGGACAATTTTGCAGATGAAAAAGAAGGGAGGATACCTAACTGATTTCAGTTGTCCCCAGGAGGCCTCTTTGATTTTCAAAGTACTCTGCGTTGTCCGGGAAAAAAGTGCTCAATGTCCTAGATAGAGCTACTGTAGTGATAGGTTTGGATAATATTTTAACAGCATCTACACTGAAAAGGATGGGGGAATGGATAAGAATTATTTCAGTAGTCCCCAGGAGGCCTCTTTGAGATTGAAATACTCGGCGTTGTCCGGGAGAAAAGTGCTCAATATCCTAGATAGAGCTACTGTAGTGATAGCTTTGGAAAATATTTTAACGCCATCTTCGTTCCCCTTTGGACTATTTCGCAGATCCGAAGGAGAGAGGATACCTAAGGGGATTTCAGGAGTGCTCATGAAGCCTCCTCGATTTTCAAAGTACTCGGCGTTGTCCGGGAGAAAAGTGCTCAATATCCTAGATAGAGCTACTGTAGTGATAGGTTTGGAAAATATTTTAACGCCATCTTCGTTCCCCTTTGGACTATTTGGCAGATCAGAAGGAGAGAGGATACCTAAGAGATTTCAGGAGTGCTCATGAAGCCTCCTCGATTTTCAAAGTACTTGGCGTTGTCCGGGAGAAAAGTGGTCAATATCCTAGATAGAGCTACTGTAGTGATAAGTTTAGAAAATATTTTAACGCCATCTTCGTTCTCCTTTGGACAATTTTGCAGATGAAAAGGAGGGAGGATACCTAACTGATTGCAGTTGTCCCCAGGAGGCCTCTTTGATTTTCAAAGTACTCGGCGTTGTCCGGGAAAAAAGTGCTCAATGTCCTAGATAGAGCTACTGTAGTGATAGGTTTGGATAATATTTTAACAGCATCTACGCTGAAAAGGATGGGGGAATTAATAAGAATTATTTCAGTAGTCCCCAGGAGGCCTCTTTGATTTTGAAATACTCGGCGTTGTCCGGGAGAAAAGTGCTCAATATCCTAGATAGAGCTACTGTAGTGATAGGTTTGGAAAATATTTTAACGCCATCTTCGTTCCCCTTTGGACTATTTCGCAGATCCGAAGGAGAGAGGATACCTAAGGGATTTCAGGTGTGCTCATGAAGCCTCCTCGATTTTCAAAGTACTCGGCGTTGTCCGGGAGAAAAGTGCTCAATATCCTAGATAGAGCTACTGTAGTGATAGGTTTAGAAAATATTTTAACACCATCTTCGTTCCCCTTTGGACAATTTTGCAGATGAAAAGGAGGGAGGATACCTAACTGATTTCAGTTGTCCCCAGGAGGCCTCTTTGATTTTCAAAGTACTCGGCGTTGTCCGGGAAAAAAGTGCTCAATGTCCTAGATAGAGCTACTGTAGTGATAGGTTTGGATAATATTTTAACAGCATCTACACTGAAAAGGATGGGGGAATGGATAAGAATTATTTCAGTAGTCCCCAGGAGGCCTCTTTGATTTTGAAATACTCGGCGTTGTCCGGGAGAAAAGTGCTCAATATCCTAGATAGAGCTACTGTAGTGATAGGTTTGGAAAATATTTTAACGCCATCTTCGTTCCCCTTTGGACTATTTCGCAGATCCGAAGGAGAGAGGATACCTAAGGGGATTTCAGGAGTGCTCATGAAGCCTCCTCGATTTTAAAAGTACTCGGCGTTGTCCGGGAGAAAAGTGCTCAATATCCTTAATAGAGCTACTGTAGTGATAGGTTTAGAAAATATTTTAACGCCATCTTATTTCCCCTTTGGACAATTTTGCAGATGAAAAGGAGGGAGGATACCTAACTGATTTCAGTTGTCCCCAGGAGGCCTCTTTGATTTTCAAAGTACTCGGCGCTGTCCGGGAAAAAAAGTGCTCAATGTCCTATATAGAGCTACTGTAGTGATAGTTTGGATAATATTTTAACGCCATATTCGTTCCCCTTTGGACTATTTCGCAGATCAGTAGGAGAGAGGACACCTATATGATTTCAGTAGTCCTCAGGAGGCCTCCTTTATTATTAAAGTACTCGGCGTTGTCCGGGAGAAAAGTGCTCAATGTACTAGATAGAGCTATAGTAGTGATAGGTTTGGAAAATATTTAAACGCCATCTTCGTTCCCCTTTGGACTATTTCGCAGATCAGAAGGAGAGAGGATACCTAAGTGATTTCAGTAGTCTTCAGGAGGCATCCTTGATTATCAAAGTACTCGGCGTTGGCCGGGAGAAAAGTGCTCAATGTCCTAGATAGAGCTACTGTAGTGATAGGTTTGAAAAATATTTTAACGCCATCTTTGTTCCCCTTTGGACTATTTCGCAGATCAGAAGGAGAGAGGATACCTAAGTGATTTCAGTAGTACTCATGAGGCCTCCTTGATTTTCAAAGTACTCGGTGTTGTCCGAGAGAAAAGTGCTCAAACTCCTAGATAGAGCTATGATAAAGACTATCATGAGAGGATTGAAAATGATGAAGACTATCATGAGAGGATTGAAAATGATGAAGACTATCATGAGAGGATTGAAAATGATGAAGACTATCATGAGGGGGTTGAAAATGATGAAGACTATCCTGAGGGGATTGAAAATGATGAAGACTATCCTGAGGGGATTGAAAATGATGAAGTCTATCATGAGGGGATTGAAAATGATGAAGACTATCATGAGGGGATTGAAAATGATGAAGACTATCATGAGGGGATTGAAAATGATGAAGACTATCATGAGGGGATTGAAAATGATGAAGACTATCATGAGGGGATTGAAAATGATGTACACTATCATGAGGGGATTGAAAATGATGTACACTATCATGAGGGGATTGAAAATGATGTACACTATCATGAGGGGATTGAAAATGATGTACACTATCATGAGGGGATTGAAAATGATGTACACTATCATGAGGGGATTGAAAATGATGTACACTATCATGAGGGGATTGAAAATGATGTACACTATCATGAGGGGATTGAAAATGATAAAGACTATCATGAGAGGATTGAAAATGATGAAGACTATCATAAAGGGGATTGAAAATGATGAAGAATGTCATGAGAGGATTGAAAATGATGAAGAATTTCATGAGAGGATTGAAAATGAAGAAGGATAGACTGACAGGATTGGAAATGATGAAGAATACCATGAGGGGATTTAAAATGATGAATAATATCATGAGGGATTGAAAATGATGAAGACTATCCTGAGGGGATTGAAAATGATGAAGACTATCCTGAGGGGATTGAAAATGATGAAGACTATCATGAGAGGATTGAAAATGATGAAGACTATCATGAGAGGATTGAAAATGATGAAGACTATCATGAGAGGATTGAAAATGATGAAGACTGTCATGAGGGGATTGAAAATGATGAAGACTGTCATGAGGGGATTGAAAATGATGAAGACTGTCATGAGGGGATTGAAAATGATGAAGACTGTCATGAGGGGATTGAAAATGATGAAGACTGTCATGAGGGGATTGAAAATGATGAAGACTGTCATGAGGGGATTGAAAATGATGAAGACTGTCATGAGGGGATTGAAAATGATGAAGACTGTCATGAGGGGATTGAAAATGATGAAGACTGTCATGAGGGGATTGAAAATGATGAAGACTGTCATGAGGGGATTGAAAATGATGAAGACTGTCATGAGGGGATTAGAAAATGATGAAGACTGTCATGAGAGGATTGAAAATGATGAAGAATGTCATGAGTAGATTGAAAATGATGAAGAATGTCATGAGAGGATTGAAAATGATGAAGAATGTCATGAGAGGATTGAAAATGATGAAGAATGTCATGAGAGGATTGAAAATGATGAAGAATGTCATGAGAGGATTGAAAATGATGAAGAATGTCATGAGAGGATTGAAAATGATGAAGACTGTCATGAGAGGATTGAAAATGATGAAGACTGTCATGAGGGGATTAGAAAATGATGAAGACTGTCATGAGAGGATTGAAAATGATGAAGAATGTCATGAGTAGATTGAAAATGATGAAGAATGTCATGAGAGGATTGAAAATGATGAAGAATGTCATGAGAGGATTGAAAATGATGAAGAATGTCATGAGAGGATTGAAAATGATGAAGAATGTCATGAGAGGATTGAAAATGATGAAGAATGTCATGAGAGGATTGAAAATGGTGAAGAATGTCATGAGAGGATTGAAAATGATGAAGAATGTCATGAGAGGATTGAAAATGATGAAGAATGTCATGAGAGGATTGAAAATGATGAAGAATAGACTGACAGGATTGGAAATGATGAAGAATACCATGAGGGGATTGAAAATAATGAATAATATCATGAGGGGAGTTAAAATGAGAAGAATATCATGAGGGGATCGAAAATGATGAAATATACCATGAGAGGATCGAAAATGATGAAATATACCATGAGAGGATTGAAAATGATGAAGAATATCATGAGGGGATTGAAAATGATGAAGAATATCATGAGGGGATTGAAAATAATGAAGAATATCATGAGAGGATTGAAAAAATGAAGAATATCATGAGAGGATTGAAAATTATTAAGAATATCATGAGCGGATTGAAAATGATGAGGAATATTACGAGAGGATTGAAAATGATGAAGAATATTATGAGGGGAATGAAAATGATTAATAGTATGAGGAGATTGAAAATGATGAAGAATATTATGAGGGGTTTGAAAATGATTAATAGTATGAGGAGATCGAAAATGATGAATACAACGAGGGGAGTTAAAATGATGAAGGATATCATGAGGGGATTCAAAATATATAGTATAAACACCGGTGCGGTTATAAGTACCTATATAGAAGGCGCAGACAGTGGTGGTACTTTTTATAGAAATAAGTCATACTATTGCCCTGTGAAACGTAGAATGAAATGGTGGGAAAGAAACAGCTTTCACAAAAGGCAAAATTTAAAAGTAGCGACCAGGGTAGATAAAAGTAGAAAGATAAAGAGACAGCTATAGAGAGAGAGGGAGAGAAATAAAGTTTTAATATAAAGATGTTACACACGCGATTTTTCTTCAATTATGTTTTTATGACCCCGAGCAACGCCGGGTAGCCCCGCTAGTCTATTATATAAACGTCACCTGTCTGTATGGATGTATGTATGTATGTATGTATGTATGTATGTATGTATGTAAAGCTTCTCCTCCGAAAGTACCCAACACACGGTCACACGGGTGACATCATTCCGACCGGCCAGCCCAGACGCGTGTAATATCTCGGAACCGGAAAAAAAAAATTGACTCTGCCGGGGTCGACTGAGCACTTTTCTCCAATGGGGGGTGGCTTTTAACTCCACTTTTCAACGTTATTTATACTAATTTGAGAAGAAAAATAATGCAAAGTCACGATAAACTAGATATGACGTCAGAGTAAGGGAGTGGCGGGTAGAAATTCACTCACACTACAACCATTTTTTTCTTTCTTTCTTCTTCCCCTCTCACTCCCACACTTTCTTTCTTAATTATTAATAGACGCTAATATTCCTTCCCCCCTCCCTTCCTCACTATGGCCGTTCTGTTATCCTGATATAATACTTCCAGGCATTACCTCCTCCTTTCAGGCCAAATAGGGGGGGAGGGGGAATGTCGGCATTCACCGATGTGAGCGCCACAGGCCAAATCTGGGGAGAGGGAGTGTCGGCATTCGGCGGTGGGGCGCCTCAGGCCAAATCTGGGGAGGGGGAATGTCGGTATTCGCCGGTATGAGCGCCCCAGGCCAAATTTGGGGAGGGGGAGTGTCGACATTCGCCGGTGTGAGCGCCTCAGGCCAAATTTGGGGGGCGCCAGGCTAAATCTGGGGAGGGGGAATGTCGGCATTCGCCGGTATGAGCGCCTCAGGCCAAATCTGGGAAGGGGGAGCGCCTCAGGCCAAATCTGGGGAGGGGGGGTGTCGGCATTCGCCGGTGTGAGCGCCTCAGGCCAAATTTGGGGGAGAGGAGAGTATCGGTATTCGCCGGTGGGGCGCCAGGCTAAATCTGGGGAGGGGGAATGTCGGCATTCGCCGGTATGAGCGCCTCAGGCCAAATCTGGGGAGGGGGAGCGCCTCAGGCCAAATCTGGGGAGGGGGTGTGTCGGCATTCGCCGGTATGAGCGCCTCAGGCCGAATCGGGGATGAAATCGGTATTCGCCAGTGGGGCCTCAGGCGAAACTTGAGGAGGTGGAGTTCCAGCATTCGCAGGTGTGAACGCCTCAGGTGAAATTCAGGGGAGGGGGGGGGGAGTATGAGTAATCGTCGGTGAGATCACGACCTCAGCCTGTACTTTAGGGGAGAAGAAATCCCCAAAAGGAAAAGGGATTAAAAAAAAAAAATGATAATCTGATTTTTGATTCGACAGTGTAAAACCGACACCTACTGGATAGGATTAGATAATACACTTGATCTCAAGGCAAAAATGCCGAGAACAGATACTACACTTTGATCTTAGCCAAAAGGCCAGTTTATTTAGGCAGGTGAGTTCCTTCGGACAACCCTCATCTTTATCTACAGATGAAGATTTTACAAACCTTGGGAACTCACCAGACCTTAGGCATAGTGCCCGTTATGTAGGGGGAGGGGGGGTCGGGGATAAGTGAGACAAGCTGTTCAATGTTTTTTATTTCACAAAATTTTACAAACAACATAAAAAGAACATTTGCTGACTCTAAACTAGATTCTTGCACCAAAATACCGCATTCACTCTGTGGGTGGATCCCTACTTAAAATATCCCCAAAAAACATCGATGTAAAAAAGAATTATCGTGGGAGTGGGAAAAAATATTAAAAACACCCAAAAAGAAAGAAAAATAAAGAACGAAATAAAATGGTAGAAAAGTTAGTATGGCCCGGCTTTCCCTCATGACTAAGTGTTAGACCGCCCACTGTTTTCCGGCACGAGACCGAAAACAAGCGGGTCGGTCACTAAGTGGGAGTGGGAACTTAAGAGAGGAGTGTTCAAAAAATAAATTCATCGGGAATGGGATCATTGGGTGGATGGCGTCTTCCAAGATAGTAATGCCAAGGGTTTCAAAAGACCGGGGACAAAATAAAACAGTGGAAGTGGGAATCTTTGGAAGCTCTCTAGTGCCGGCAAAAATAAAATAGGGACAGGATAACTTTCATTCCTACTAGTTTAAGAGGTTACCAGTTTTTTGAAATAAATCAAAAAACTCTACAGGGGTGGGTTCCGTAGAACCCAGTACCGCGTGTGCCATAATTATGGAGGGAACACGAACTCAAACTTGGCGCCTCGTCGGATGCACAAACTAGTGTCATGCACCCATCTCCTATCGAAATCCATGCGATGTAATCGTTTCCAATCGCATCTGATCTTCACTTTAAGTTGGTGTTTAAAGTAAACTACCAGATCCCGATCCGAAACAGATCCAACCCCATGAACCTCATTAAGACGTGTAACCCACGTCACTAGTCTTGCTACGGCTAGGATGGCTAGAAACACCATTCGTTTCTCCCCAGACCACGGCGGTGCTGCGTTGTTGATGACAGATGCTACATCCAGGACCATCGGCTGCTCGGCGTCGATGCGGGCCGTCACCTCCCTGACGTATCCCCAGAGATGTCGAAGTTTGCTGCAGGTGAAGAAGGCGTGCTCGGCCGTTTCTTCTTCGTCGTCTTCACAGCGCGGGCATAAGGGGACGTCCCTTAAACCATCTCTGCATAATCTGCCATAGAGGGGCAGTGCGTTCCGAACCAGTCGCCAGGTCAGAGAATACTCAGAATTGTTGAGATAACTCTGGCCTGGCGCCCAATTCCACTGGGAGCGGGCCTCCTCCCTCGACAATCCAAGCCGCTCCTCAAGTGGGTCCGAAGCGGTACCCTCCACTAGATCCCGATATAGTCTCTTCCTAGACCGGGCAAGGTTACTGGACCCCGGCAACGCTCTAAGCGCGGCCCGGCATTCGGCGAAGAACAAGGGCTCCCCTCTCGGCCTACGTCGTCCTTCGACCGAGAGGTCGGGTATGAGGTTGGGAAAGGCGCTCCCGACCGCAGGGACCCACGGAGTGTCTTCCATCAAAGTCCGACTCAGGAAAGCCAGTCTCTCGGCATGTCGATGACTTGCCAAGTCAGGCATCCCCAAGCCTCCCACACTCGGAACTTGAGTACAGACCTGTCTGCGGACGTACGCTTTCCGGCCCTTCCAAAGAAGCGAGAAGAGTAAGCGCGTGAAAGCGATAAGGCGGGCCGCAGGCAGTGGTAGTACAGACAGCCGGTAAAGGATGAGAGGGAAGACGTAAGTGGCGCACGCCTCCGCTCTGCCCTTTAAGGAAAGCTTCCTTCGAATCCAAGCCCGGACCGACGATTCGACCTTTGTCTGTACTTCCGACCAGTTCTTTTCCAGCTGGAGGCCCGGCCCGAACCACACGCCGAGGATTCGAACCGGGCCATCCGACCAGCTGAAGTCACCTGGAAGAGCGGTCTCTCCGCTCCAGGCACCCAACCGCAGGCCGTTCGACTTGCTGCGGTTGACTATGGCCCCTGTCACTTCTTCGTACCGAGCGAGCGCCTTAATCACCGTTCGAATGTCAGTACGGCTCGACACGAAAACGGTGACATCATCGGCAAACGCGGAAACCCTGACTCGCGCTTTGCGAGGAGGGATAGCGATCCCGCGCAGGACTGGTGTTGTCGCCTCATCCCTTAATTTGCGAAGGAAGGGTTCCAACGCCAGGATGTAGAGCAGGGGCGACAGCGGACAACCCTGACGTACCGACCGAGAAACAACGAACGATTCCGACCTCTTTCCATTCACTTGCACCACTGCCGTCGGCGAGTCATACAGAATAGAGATCCACCTGCGGAAGTCCGGACCAAAACCGGCAGCCGCTAAAACAGCTTTCAGGAAACCATGGTCGACCCTATCGAAAGCCTTGGACTGATCTAAATTGATCAGCGCGGCTTCAGCGTCGTCTTCTGTCCCCTCTATGATCATGCGAATCAAATGCAAGTTGTTCTGAATCGACCTCCCCTTCACAGCAAAGTTCTGCTCAGGCTTGATCAAATCACCGATAACAACCTGCAGGCGGTTCGCAAGAACGCGGGCCAAAATCTTTAACTCTGTGTTTAGCAGAGTTATGGGCCTGTAGTCGTCTAAATTTCCCCCACCAGGTTGGTCCCTCTTCTTCAGTAATGTGACCACTCCTTTGGTTACCTGTCCAGGGATTGACTCCTGAACAAACCAGTGGTTAAACACATCCTTCAGAATTGGGACAAACATGGGCGACAGCCTCAAATACATTTCGTACGGCAGACCATCGAGTCCCGGAGATTTGTTCAAGTCGACCTGCTTCAACGCAGTAACGATCTCTCCCTCCGTAATCCTGCCATCACAGCCAGCTGCTCGAGCCGCCTCGAGGCGGGGCGAGTCAGCCAAATAGCTGTCAAACTCCTGGCCGCGGAGTCTGGGCAGTTGGGTGAAGCGTTCCTCCAAATGCTCACGGAACCCCTCACAGATCTCACGAGACGATACCAGGGTATGTCCTTCCAGGTTTTTCACCTTCCATCTTAGCCAAAAGGCCAGGAAAGCATCCGAAATTAAAATTTTGGGCACGATTTCTATCAGTATTTATAACGAATCTACCGCAGTACAGCGGTCTATCCACTATACACTGTTTAAATTACATTAATAAATTAACAAGTAATAATAACTATGATTTTCTTTCAACAAACATTGTATAATACTATTTAACAACTTATTACATCAATTTTGAATATCAACAAATAATTTTAGACTTCCCCAGGCCGTTTTTCTCTAATTCAACATAGCTTTTAGACGCCATTTTTTTTTAACCGAAAATTACATTAATTCACTTCTGTTGGCTGCTAAGATCAAGGTGTAGTATCTGTTCCGATGGATACTGCACTCCATAGACTGGTATCGTCTTGGCCTTCGGGGCTTCATTCCGCCGGTCTATGGGTCTGTCCTGTGCAGTTCTAAGAGGTCCACACTCCCAGGCTTTGCCTCCCCTCTTTGGGGAGGAGTAAGTTTATTGCTTACTGAGGCGCCTCTACCGGGGGAATCCCGACGGGGCGGCCCAGGCAATTTTGAATGGCCAGAGTGCTAACCTTTACGGGCGCTAGCTTTACAAGGCCAACTTGAATTTATTTGTTAGAGGATAACTAAAGAATAGCGAGGATACCTAATTGATTTCAGTAGTGCTCAGGAGGCCTCCTTGATTTTCAAAGTACTCGGCGTTGTCCGGGAGAAAAGTGCTCAATATCCTAGATAGAGCTACTGTAGTGATAGGTTTGGAAAATATTTTAACGCCATCTTCGATCCCCTTTGGACTATTTTGCAGATGAAAAGGAGGGAGGATACCTAAGTAATTTCAGTAGTGCTCAGGAGGCCTCCTTGGTTTTCAAAGTACTCGGCGTTGTCCGGGAGAAAAGCGCTCAATATCCTAGATAGAGCTACTGTAGTGATAGGTTTGGAAAATATTTTAACGCCATCTTCGTTCCCTTTGGACTATTTTGCAGATGAAAAGGAGGGAGGATACCTAAGTAATTTCAGTAGTGCTCAAGAGGCCTCCTTGATTTTCAAAGTACTCGGCGTTGTCCGGGAGAAAAGTGCTCAATATCCTAGATAGAGCTACTGTAGTGATAGGTTTGGAAAATATTTTAACGCCATCTTCGTTCCCCTTTGGACTATTTTGCAGATGAAAAGGAGGGAGGATACCTAAGTAATTTCAGTAGTGCTCAGGAGGCCTCCTTGATTTTCAAGGTACTCGGCGTTGTCCGGGAGAAAAGTGCTCAATATCCTAGATAGAGCTACTGTAGTGATAGGTTTGGAAAATATTTTAACGCCATCTTCGTTCCCCTTTGGACTATTTTGCAGATGAAAAGGAGGGAGGATACCTAAGTAATTTCAGTAGTGCTCAGGAGGCCTCCTTGATTTTCAAAGTACTCGGCGTTGTCCGGGAGAAAAGTGCTCAATATCCTAGATAGAGCTACTGTAGTGATAGGTTTGGAAAATATTTTAACGCCATCTTCGTTCCCCTTTGGACTATTTTGCAGATGAAAAGGAGGGAGGATACCTAAGTAATTTCAGTAGTGCTCAGAAAACCTCCTTGATTTTCATGTACTCGGCGTTGTCCGGGAGAAAAGGGCTCAATATCCTAGATAGAGCTACTGTAGTGATAGGTTTGGAAAATATTTTAACGCCATCTTCGTTACTCTTTGGACTATTTTGCAGATAAAAAGGAGGGAGGATACCTAAGTAATTTCATTAGTGCTCAGGAGGCCTCCTTGATTTTCAAGGTACTCGGCGTTGTCCAGGAGAAAAGTGCTCAATATCCTAGATAGAGCTACTGTAGTGATAGGTTTGGAAAATATTTTAACGCAAACTTCGTTACCCTTTGGACTATTTTGCAGATAAAAAGGAGGGACGATACCTAAGTAATTTCAGTAGTGCTCAGGAGGCCTCCTTGATTTTCAAAGTACTCGGCGTTGTCTGGGAGAAAAGTGCTCAATATCCTAGATAGAGCTACTGTAGTGATAGGTTTGGAAAATATTTTAACGCCATCTTCGATCCCCTTTGGACTATTTTGCAGATGAAAAGGAGGGAGGATACCTAAGTAATTTACGTAGTGCTCAGGAGGCCTCCTTGATTTTCAAAGTATTCGGCGTTGTCCGGGAGAAAAGCGCTCAATATCCTTGATAGAGCTACTGTAGTGATAGGTTTGGAAAATATTTTAACGCCATCTTCGTTCCTATTTGGACTATTTTGCAGATGAAAAGCAGGGAGGATACCTAAGTAATTTCAGTAGTGCTCAGAGGGCCTCCTTGATTTTCAAAGTACTCGGCGTTGTCCGGGAGAAAAGTGCTCAATATCCTAGATAGAGCTACTATAGTGATAGGTTTGGAAAATATTTTAACGCCATCTTCGTTCCCCTTTGGACTATTTTGCAGATGAAAAGGAGGGAGGATACCTAAGTAATTTCAGTAGTGCTCAGGAGGCCTCCTTGATTTTCAAAGTACTCGGCGTTGTCCGGGAGAAAAGTGCTCAATATCATAGATAGAGCTACTGTAGTGATAGGTTTGGAAAATATTTTAACGCCATCTTCGTTCTCCCTTTAGACTATTTTGCAGATGAAAAGGAGGGAGGATACCTAAGTAATTTCAGTAGTGCTCAGGAGGCCTCCTTGATTTTCAAAGTACTCGGCGTTGTCCGGGAGAAAAGTGCTCAATATCCTAGATAGAGCTACTGTAGTGATAGGTTTGGAAAATATTTTAACGCCATCTTCGTTCCCCTTTGGACTATTTTGCAGATGAAAAGGAGGGAGGATACCTAAGTAATTTACGTAGTGCTCAGGAGGCCTCCTTGATTTTCAAAGTATTCGGCGTTGTCCGGGAGAAAAGCGCTCAATATCCTTGATAGAGCTACTGTAGTGATAGGTTTGGAAAATATTTTAACGCCATCTTCGTTCCTATTTGGACTATTTTGCAGATGAAAAGCAGGGAGGATACCTAAGTAATTTCAGTAGTGCTCAGAGGGCCTCCTTGATTTTCAAAGTACTCGGCGTTGTCCGGGAGAAAAGTGCTCAATATCCTAGATAGAGCTACTATAGTGATAGGTTTGGAAAATATTTTAACGCCATCTTCGTTCCCCTTTGGACTATTTTGCAGATGAAAAGGAGGGAGGATACCTAAGTAATTTCAGTAGTGCTCAGGAGGCCTCCTTGATTTTCAAAGTACTCGGCGTTGTCCGGGAGAAAAGTGCTCAATATCATAGATAGAGCTACTGTAGTGATAGGTTTGGAAAATATTTTAACGCCATCTTCGTTCTCCCTTTGGACTATTTTGCAGATGAAAAGGAGGGAGGATACCTAAGTAATTTCAGTAGTGCTCAGGAGGCCTCCTTGATTTTCAAAGTACTCGGCGTTGTCCGGGAGAAAAGTGCTCAATATCCTAGATAGAGCTACTGTAGTGATAGGTTTGGAAAATATTTTAACGCCATCTTCGTTCCCCTTTGGACTATTTTGCAGATGAAAAGGAGGGAGGATACCTAAGTAATTTACGTAGTGCTCAGGAGGCCTCCTTGATTTTCAAATTATTCGGCGTTGTCCGGGAGAAAAGCGCTCGATATCCTAGATAGAGCTACTGTAGTGATAGGTTTGGAAAATATGTTAACGCCATCTTCGTTCCTATTTGGACTATTTTGCAGATGAAAAGGAGGGAGGATACCTAAGTAATTTCAGTAGTGCTCATGAGGCCTCCTTGATTTTTAAAGTACTCAGCGTTGTCCGGGAGAAAAGTGCTCAATATCCTAGATAGAGCTACTGTAGTGATAGGTTTGGAAAATATTTTAACGCCATCTTCGTTCCCCTTTGGACTATTTTGCAGATGAAAAGGAGGGAGGATACCTAAGTAATTTCAGTAGTGCTCATGAGGCCTCCTTGATTTTCAAAGTACTCGGCGTTGTCCGGGAGAAAAGTGCTCAATATCCTAGATAGAGCTACTGTAGTGATAGGTTTGGAAAATATTTTAACGCCATCTTCGTTCCCCTTTGGACTATTTTGCAGATGAAAAGGAGGGAGGATACCTAAGTAATTTCAGTAGTGCTCAGAAAGCCTCCTTGATTTTCATGTACTCGGCGTTGTCCGGGAGAAAAGGGCTCAATATCCTAGATAGAGCTACTGTAGTGATAGGTTTGGAAAATATTTTAACGCCATCTTCGTTACTCTTTGGACTATTTTGCAGATAAAAAGGAGGGAGGATACCTAAGTAATTTCATTAGTGCTCAGGAGGCCTCCTTGATTTTCAAGGTACTCGGCGTTGTCCAGGAGAAAAGTGCTCAATATCCTAGATAGAGCTACTGTAGTGATAGGTTTGGAAAATATTTTAACGCAATCTTCGTTACCCTTTGGACTATTTTGCAGATAAAAAGGAGGGACGATACCTAAGTAATTTCAGTAGTGCTCAGGAGGCCTCCTTGATTTTCAAAGTACTCGGCGTTGTCTGGGAGAAAAGTGCTCAATATCCTAGATAGAGCTACTGTAGTGATAGGTTTGGAAAATATTTTAACGCCATCTTCGATCCCCTTTGGACTATTTTGCAGATGAAAAGGAGGGAGGATACCTAAGTAATTTACGTAGTGCTCAGGAGGCCTCCTTGATTTTCAAAGTATTCGGCGTTGTCCGGGAGAAAAGTGCTCAATATCTATAATAGAGCTACTGTAGTGATAGGTTTGGAAAATATTTTAACAGCATCTACGCTGAAAATGGTTGGGATAATCGAAAAGAGTGATTTCAGTAGTGCTCAGGAGGCCTCCTTGATTTTCAAAGTACTCGGCGTTGTGTTGGAGAAAAGTGCTCAATATCCTAGATAGAGCTACTGTAGTGATAGGTTTAGAAAATATTTTAACGCCATCTTCGATCCCCTTTGAACTATTTTGCAGATGAAAAGGAGGAAGGATACCTAAGTAATTTAAGTAGTGCTCAGGAGGCCTTCTTTTTTTTCAAATTACTTGGCGTTGTCCGGGAGAAAAGTGCTCAATGTCATAGATAGAGTTACTGTAGTGATAAGTTTTGATGATATTTTAACAGCATCTACGCTGAAAAGGATGGGGAAATCGATGTAATTTCAGTAGTGCTCAGGAGGCCTCTTTGATTTTCAAAGAACTCGGCGTTGTCCGGGAGAAAATTGCTCAATGTCCTAGATAGAGCTACTGTAGTGACAGGTTTGGATAATATTTTAAAAGCATCTATGCTGAAAAGGATGGGATCATCGATAAGAGTGATTTCAGTAGTGCTCAGGAGGCTTCCTTGATTTTCAAAGTACTCGGCGTTGTCCGGAAGAAAAGTGCTCAATATCCATAATAGAGCTACTGTAGTGATAGGTTTTGAAAATTTTTTAAATGCCATCTTCATTCCCCTTTGGACTATTTGGCAGATGAAAAGGAGGGAGGATACCTAAGTGATTTCAGTAGTGCTCAGGAGGCTTCCTTGATTAGCAAAGTACGCGGCGTTATCCAGGAGAAAAGTGCTCAATGTCCTAGATAGAGCTACTGTAGTGATAGGTTTGGAAAATATTTTAACGCCATCTTCGTTCGACTTTGGACTATTTGGCAGATCAGAAGGAGACAGGATACCTAAAGGAATTCAGTAGTGCTCAGGAGGCCTCTTTGATTTTAAAAGTACTCGGCGTTGTCCGGGAGAAAATTGCTCAATGTCTTAGATAGAGCTACTGTAGTGATAGGTTTGGATAATATTTTAACAGCATCTACGCTGAAAAGGATGGGGGAATCCATAAGAGTGATTTCAGTAGTGCTCAGGAGGCCTCCTTGATTTTCAAATTACTCAGCGTTGTTTGGAAGAAAATTGCTCAATGTCCTAGATAGAGCTACTGTAGTGATAGGTTTGGATAATATTTTAACAGAATCTATTTTGCAGATGAAAAGGAGAGGGGGTCAGTAAGAGTGACTTCTGCGGTATTGCACTCGGGGAGTTCTTCTGCGGTATAGGAACCTGAGGCTTCGGCAGTATGGCACCAGGGGAGTGCTTCTGCGGGATAGAAGCTTGAGGCTTCTGCGGTATGGCATCAGGGGTGCTATTGCGTTATATAAACCAGGGGGTGCTTTGCGATATAGGAACCTCGGGTTTCTGCTCTATGGCACCCGGGGGGTGCTTCTGCGGTATGGCACCCGAGGGGTGCTTCTGTGTTATAGAAACCAGGGGGGTGCTTCTGCAATATAGCAACCAGGGGGCTACTTCTGTGGTATATCAACCGGAGGGTGGTTCTGCAATAGGGAACCATGAGGTGGTATGGCACCCGGGGGGTGCTTCTGCTGTATGGCACTTAGGGCGGGTGCTTCTGCGGTATAGAATCACGACGCTTCTCGGCGTTGTCCATGAGAAAAGTGCTCAATATCCTAGATAGAGCTACTGTAGTGATAGGTTTGGAAAATATTTTAACGCCATCTTCGTTCCCCTTTGGTTATTTTGCAGATGAAAAAGAGGGAGGATACCTAAGTGATTTTAGTAGTGCTCAGGAGGCTTTCTTAATTGTCAAAGTACTCTACATTGTCCGGGATAAAATTGCTCAATGTCCTAGATAGAGCTACTGTAGTGATAGGTTTGGATAATATTTTAACAGCATTAACGCTGAAAAGGATAGGGGAAATCGATAAGAGTAATTTCAGTAGTGCTCAGGAGGCCCCTTGATTTTTAAATTACTCGGCGTTGTCCGGGAGAAAAGTGCTGAATATCCTAGATAGAACTACTGTAGTGATAGGTTTGGTAAATATTTTAACACCATCTTCGTTACTCTTTGGACTATTTTGCAGATAAAAAAGAAGGGAGGATTCCTAAGTGATTTCAGTAGTGCTCAGGAGGCCTCCTTGATTTTCAAAGTATTTGACGTTGTCCGGGAGAAAAGTGCTCAATATCCTAGATAGAGCTACTGTAGTGATATGTTTTGAAAATATTTTAACACCATCTTCGTTTCCCTTTGGACTATTTTGCAGATGAAAAGGACGGAGATTACCTAAGTAATTTCAGTAGTGCTCAGGAGGCTTCCTTGATTTTCAAAGTACTCGGCGTTGTCTGGGAGAAAAGTGCTCAATATCGTAGATAGAGCTACTGTAGTGATAGGTTTGGAAAATATTTTAACACCATCTTCGTTCCCTTTTTGACTATTTTGCAGATGAAAAGGAGAGGGGGGCAGTAAGTAGTAGCTTCTGCGGTATTGAACCTGGGGAGTGCTTCTGCGGTATAGGAACCTGCGGCTTCTGCGGTAGGGGACCAGAGGAGTGCTTCTGCGGTATAGGAACTTGAGGCTTCTGCAGTATGGCAGGCGGGGGAGGGTGCTTCTGCGGTATAGAAACAGGGGGGGGGGTGTTTCTGCAGTATAGGAACCTGAGGTATTTGCGGTATGGCACCCAGGGTGTGCTTCTGCGGTATGGCACCTGGGGGGTGCTTCTGCGGTATAGAAACCGCGGGGGGGAGTTGCTCTTGCAGTATAGCAACTGGTGGGTACTTCTGTGGTATAGCAACCGGAGGGTGGTGCTTCTGCGGTATAGGAGTCGGAGGCTTCAGCGGTATGTCACTCAGGGGGTTCTTCTGCGGTATAGGGGGGTGCTTCTATGGTATAGCACCCGGGGGGTTGCTTCTGCAGTATAGGAACTTGAAGCTTCTGCGGTATAGCAGCTAAGGGTAGGGTGCTTCTGCGGTATAGGACCACGAGGCTTCTGCGGTATAGCACCTGGTGGGGGTGCTTCCTCAGTATAGGACCACGAGGCTTCTGCAGTGTAGCAACCGGGGGAGGGGGGGGGTCTCTGGTATAGCAACGGGGGGGAGGGGGTGCTTCTGTTTGTATGGCACTCGGGGGGTGTTTTTGCAGAATAGGAACCTGAGGCTTCTGCGGTATGGCAACCAGGAGGCTGCTTCTGGAGTATGGCACCCTGGGGGTGCTTCTGCAGTATGGCACCCAGGGGGGTGCTTCTGTGGTATTGCACCCAGGGGGGTGCTTCTGCAGTATAGAATCACGATGCTTCTGCGGTATAGCAACCAGGGGTGGGGTGCTTCTGCGGTATAGGACCACGAGGCTTCTGTGGTATAGTATTCGCACTGGGCCGGTGATAGATGCGTATTTCGCATTCGCACTTGGGCTGCGATAGGTACGTATGTATCATTCACACTGAAGCAGCGATAGGTACGTATATAGCATGCATACCGGGGCGGCAATAGGTACTTTTATAGTATATGCACCGGGGCGGCAATAAGTATGTATATAGTATGTGCACTGGGGCGACAGTAGGTACGTATATAGTCTGCGCACCATTGTGGCGATACATACGTATATAGTATGAATACCAGAGCGGAGATAAGTACCTATATAGTAAACGTAGATAGAGGTGGTACTTTTTATAGAAATATGTCATACTATTGCCCTGGAAAACGTAGGAGAAATGGTGGGGAAGAAGCAGCTTTCGCAAAAGGCAAAATGAGAAAGTAGCTGTGAAATGGGGCGACCAGGGAAGAGAAAGGTAGAAAGATAAAGAGACGGCTATAGAGGAGGGGGGAAATAGAAGTTTGAATATAAAGATGTTACACACGCGATTTCTCTTCAATTATATGTTTTTATGACCCCGAGCAACGCCGGGTAGCCCCGCTAGTCTATTATATAAACGTCACCTGTCTGTATGGATGTATGTATGTATGTATGTATGTATGTATGTATGTATGTATGTATGTATGTAAAGCTTCTCCTCCGAAAGTACCCAACACACGGTCACACGGGTGACATCATTCCGACCGGCCAGCCCAGACGCGTGTAATATCTCGGAACCGGAAAAAAAAAATTGACTCTGCCGGGGTCGACTGAGCACTTTATTCCAATGGGGGGTGGCTTTTAACTCCACTTTTCAACGTTATTTATACTAATTTGAGAAGAAAAATAATGCAAAGTCACGATAAACTAGATATGACGTCAGAGTAAGGGAGTGGCGGGTAGAAATTCACTCACACTACAACCATTTTTTTTCTTTCTTTCTTCTTCCCCTCTCACTCCCACACTTTCTTTCTTAATTATTAATAGACGCTAATATTCCTTCCCCCCTCCCTTCCTCACTATGGCCGTTCTGTTATCCTGATATAATACTTCCAGGCATTACCTCCTCCTTTCAGGCCAAATAGGGGGGGGAGGGGGAATGACGGCATTCACCGATGTGAGCGCCACAGGCCAAATCTGGGGAGAGGGAGTGTCGGCATTCGGCGGTGGGGCGCCTCAGGCCAAATCTGGGGAGGGGGAATGTCGGTATTCGCCGGTATGAGCGCCCCAGGCCAAATTTGGGGAGGGGGAGTGTCGACATTCGCCGGTGTGAGCGCCTCAGGCCAAATTTGGGGGATAGGAGAGTATCGGTATTCGCCGGTGGGGCGCCAGGCTAAATCTGGGGAGGGGGAATGTCGGCATTCGCCGGTATGAGCGCCTCAGGCCAAATCTGGGGAGGGGGAGCGCCTCAGGCCAAATCTGGGGAGGGGGGGGGGGTGTCGGCATTCGCCGGTGTGAGCGCCTCAGGCCAAATTTGGGGCAGAGGAGAGTATCGGTATTCGCCAGTGGGGCGCCAGGCTAAATCTGGGGAGGGGGAATGTCGGCATTCGCAGGTATGAGCGCCTCAGGCCAAATCTGGGGAGGGGGAGCGCCTCAGGCCAAATCTGGGGAGGGGGGGTGTCGGCATTCGCCGGTGTGAGCGCCTCAGGCCAAATTTGGGGCAGAGGAGAGTATCGGTATTCGCCGGTGGGGCGCCAGGCCAAATCTGGGGAGGGGGAGCGCCTCAGGCCAAATCTGGGGAGGGGGAGCGCCTCAGGCCAAATCTGGGGAGGGGGGGGGGTGTTCGGCATTCGCCGGTGTGAGCGCCTCAGGCCAAATTTGGGGCAGAGGAGAGTATCGGTATTCGCCGGTGGGGCGCCAGGCTAAATCTGGGGAGGGGGAATGTCGGCATTCGTCGGTATGAGCGCCTCAGGCAAAATCTGGGGAGGGGGAGTGTCGGCATTCGGCGGTGGGGCGCCTCAGGCCAAATCTGGGGAGGGGGAATGTCGGTATTCGCCGGTATGAGCGCCCCAGGCCAAATTTGGGGAGGGGGAGTGTCGACATTCGCCGGTGTGAGCGCCTCAGGCCAAATTTGGGGGATAGGAGAGTATCGGTATTCGCCGGTGGGGCGCCAGGCTAAATCTGGGGAGGGGGAATGTCGGCATTCGCCGGTATGAGCGCCTCAGGCCAAATCTGGGGAGGGGGAGCGCCTCAGGCCAAATCTGGGGAGGGGGGGGGTGTCGGCATTCGCCGGTGTGAGCGCCTCAGGCCAAATTTGGGGCAGAGGAGAGTATCGGTATTCGCCGGTGGGGCGCCAGGCTAAATCTGGGGAGGGGGAATGTCGGCATTCGCAGGTATGAGCGCCTCAGGCCAAATCTGGGGAGGGGGAGCGCCTCAGGCCAAATCTGGGGAGGGGGGGTGTCGGCATTCGCCGGTGTGAGCGCCTCAGGCCAAATTTGGGGCAGAGGAGAGTATCGGTATTCGCCGGTGGGGCGCCAGGCTAAATCTGGGGAGGGGGAATGTCGGCATTCGCAGGTATGAGCGCCTCAGGCCAAATCTGGGGAGGGGGAGCGCCTCAGGCCAAATCTGGGGAGGGGGGGTGTCGGCATTCGCCGGTGTGAGCGCCTCAGGCCAAATTTGGGGCAGAGGAGAGTATCGGTATTCGCCGGTGGGGCGCCAGGCCAAATCTGGGGAGGGGGAGCGCCTCAGGCCAAATCTGGGGAGGGGGAGCGCCTCAGGCCAAATTTGGGGCAGAGGAGAGTATCGGTATTCGCCGGTGGGGCGCCAGGCTAAATCTGGGGAGGGGGAATGTCGGCATTCGTCGGTATGAGCGCCTCAGGCAAAATCTGGGGAGGGGGAGCGCCTCAGGCCAAATCTGGGGAGGGGGAGTGTCGGCATTCGCCGGTATGAGCGCCTCAGGCCGAATCGGGGGGGAAATCGGTATTCGCCAGTGGGGCCTCAGGCGAAACTTGAGGAGGTGGAGTTCCAGCATTCGCAGGTGTGAACGCCTCAGGTGAAATTCAGGGGAGGGGGGGGAGTATGAGTAATCGTCGGTGAGATCACGACCTCAGCCTGTACTTTAGGGGAGAAGAAATGCCCAAAAGGAAAAGGGATTAAAAAAAAAAATGATAATCTGATTTTTGATTCGACAGTGTAAAACCGACACCTACTGGATAGGACTAGATAATACACTTGATCTCAAGGCAAAAATGCCGAGAACAGATACTACACTTTGATCTTAGCCAAAAGGCCAGTTTATTTAGGCAGGTGAGTTCCTTCGGACAACCCTCATCTTTATCTACAGATGAAGATTTTACAAACCTTGGGAACTCACCAGACCTTAGGCATAGTGCCCGTTATGTAGGGGGAGGGGGGGTCGGGGATAAGTGAGACAAGCTGTTCAATGTTTTTTATTTCACAAAATTTTACAAACAACATAAAAAGAACATTTGCTGACTCTAAACTAGATTCTTGCACCAAAATACCGCATTCACTCTGTGGGTGGATCCCTACTTAAAATATCCCCAAAAAACATCGATGTAAAAAAGAATTATCGTGGGAGTGGGAAAAAATATTAAAAACACCCAAAAAGAAAGAAAAATAAAGAACGAAATAAAATGGTAGAAAAGTTAGTATGGCCCGGCTTTCCCTCATGACTAAGTGTTAGACCGCCCACTGTTTTCCGGCACGAGACCGAAAACAAGCGGGTCGGTCACTAAGTGGGAGTGGGAACTTAAGAGAGGAGTGTTCAAAAAATAAATTCATCGGGAATGGGATCATTGGGTGGCTGGCGTCTTCCAAGATAGTAATGCCAAGGGTTTCAAAAGACCGGGGACAAAATAAAACAGTGGAAGTGGGAATCTTTGGAAGCTCTCTAGTGCCGGCAAAAATAAAATAGGGACAGGATAACTTTCATTCCTACTAGTTTAAGAGGTTACCAGTTTTTTGAAATAAATCAAAAAACTCTACAGGGGTGGGTTCCGTAGAACCCAGTACCGCGTGTGCCATAATTATGGAGGGAACACGAACTCAAACTTGGCGCCTCGTCGGATGCACAAACTAGTGTCATGCACCCATCTCCTATCGAAATCCATGCGATGTAATCGTTTCCAATCGCATCTGATCTTCACTTTAAGTTGGTGTTTAAAGTAAACTACCAGATCCCGATCCGAAACAGATCCAACCCCATGAACCTCATTAAGACGTGTAACCCACGTCACTAGTCTTGCTACGGCTAGGATGGCTAGAAACACCATTCGTTTCTCCCCAGACCACGGCGGTGCTGCGTTGTTGATGACAGATGCTACATCCAGGACCATCGGCTGCTCGGCGTCGATGCGGGCCGTCACCTCCCTGACGTATCCCCAGAGATGTCGAAGTTTGCTGCAGGTGAAGAAGGCGTGCTCGGCCGTTTCTTCTTCGTCGTCTTCACAGCGCGGGCACAAGGGGACGTCCCTTAAACCATCTCTGCATAATCTGCCATAGAGGGGCAGTGCGTTCCGAACCAGTCGCCAGGTCAGAGAATACTCAGAATTGTTGAGATAACTCTGGCCTGGCGCCCAATTCCACTGGGAGCGGGCCTCCTCCCTCGACAATCCAAGCCGCTCCTCAAGTGGGTCCGAAGCGGTACCCTCCACTAGATCCCGATATAGTCTCTTCCTAGACCGGGCAAGGTTACTGGACCCCGGCAACGCTCTAAGCGCGGCCCGGCATTCGGCGAAGAACAAGGGCTCCCCTCTCGGCCTACGTCGTCCTTCGACCGAGAGGTCGGGTATGAGGTTGGGAAAGGCGCTCCCGACCGCAGGGACCCACGGAGTGTCTTCCATCAAAGTCCGACTCAGGAAAGCCAGTCTCTCGGCATGTCGATGACTTGCCAAGTCAGGCATCCCCAAGCCTCCCACACTCGGAACTTGAGTACAGACCTGTCTGCGGACGTACGCTTTCCGGCCCTTCCAAAGAAGCGAGAAGAGTAAGCGCGTGAAAGCGATAAGGCGGGCCGCAGGCAGTGGTAGTACAGACAGCCGGTAAAGGATGAGAGGAAAGACGTAAGTGGCGCACGCCTCCGCTCTGCCCTTTAAGGAAAGCTTCCTTCGAATCCAAGCCCGGACCGACGATTCGACCTTTGTCTGTACTTCCGACCAGTTCTTTTCCAGCTGGAGGCCCGGCCCGAACCACACGCCGAGGATTCGAACCGGGCCATCCGACCAGCTGAAGTCACCTGGAAGAGCGGTCTCTCCGCTCCAGGCACCCAACCGCAGGCCGTTCGACTTGCTGCGGTTGACTATGGCCCCTGTCACTTCTTCGTACCGAGCGAGCGCCTTAATCACCGTTCGAATGTCAGTACGGCTCGACACGAAAACGGTGACATCATCGGCAAACGCGGAAACCCTGACTCGCGCTTTGCGAGGAGGGATAGCGATCCCGCGCAGGACTGGTGTTGTCGCCTCACCTCTTAATTTGCGAAGGAAGGGTTCCAACGCCAGGATGTAGAGCAGGGGCGACAGCGGACAACCCTGACGTACCGACCGAGAAACAACGAACGATTCCGACCTCTTTCCATTGACTTGCACCACTGCCGTCGGCGAGTCATACAGAATAGAGATCCACCTGCGGAAGTCCGGACCAAAACCGGCAGCCGCTAAAACAGCTTTCAGGAAACCATGGTCGACCCTATCGAAAGCCTTGGACTGATCTAAATTGATCAGCGCGGCTTCAGCGTCGTCTTCTGTCCCCTCTATGATCATGCGAATCAAATGCAAGTTGTTCTGAATCGACCTCCCCTTCACAGCAAAGTTCTGCTCAGGCTTGATCAAATCACCGATAACAACCTGCAGGCGGTTCGCAAGAACGCGGGCCAAAATCTTTAACTCTGTGTTTAGCAGAGTTATGGGCCTGTAGTCGTCTAAATTTCCCCCACCAGGTTGGTCCCTCTTCTTCAGTAATGTGACCACTCCTTTGGTTACCTGTCCAGGGATTGACTCCTGAACAAACCAGTGGTTAAACACATCCTTCAGAATTGGGACAAACATGGGCGACAGCCTCAAATACATTTCGTACGGCAGACCATCGAGTCCCGGAGATTTGTTCAAGCCGACCTGCTTCAACGCAGTAACGATCTCGCCCTCCGTAATCCTGCCATCACAGCCAGCTGCTCGAGCCGCCTCGAGGCGGGGCGAGTCAGCCAAATAGCTGTCAAACTCCTGGCCGCGGAGTCTGGGCAGTTGGGTGAAGCGTTCCTCCAAATGCTCACGGAACCCCTCACAGATCTCACGAGACGATACCAGGGTATGTCCTTCCAGGTTTTTCACCTTCCGAATGTACCCATCCGAACCACGACGTAAAGCAGCCTTACGCTCAACAGCGTCAACGTTCACGGCTTCGTTAGAGACTTTCTTTAATCTAGCTCTAACTACTTGACCTTCATATCGCTCGCTAGCCAAGCGATTGAGGTCCCCCGTAATTAATGCTATCTCTAGGGGATCCCCCCCAGCCACCGCCCGGGTCATCTTATCCTCTACTTGCTTTTGCGTCCTAGCCCTATTTTGAGCGAGGCGCTGGCTGTAGCGGACACAAAAGTTTCTAACCTGAGCCTTAGTTTTAACCCAGTACCTACTCCCGATAACCACCCCCACTAATCCCCGCTGGAGTAGTAACGTTAGCTGTTCCCGGAAGTCTCGTATCTCCAGTAAGGAGGTATTAAACTTCCAGTACCCAGCCAACCTAGGCCTATCACTTAAGTTCAACCGGGCCGTAACCAATTTATGGTCCGAATGTCCTAACCAAGTGAACGTGGGACAAGATATGAAATCTACGTCGCCTCTTCTAACTAACATTCTGTCCAAGTAAGTACTCGGACAGAAGGCCGCGCTAGTATGCCACGTCCACATCTCCCGCCCTGGGTGATCAACGCGAAATCTGTCGACAAGATCGCATGAGGCCATCAGGTCAGACAGACTGCTTTCCCACCTCGCCGACCCTCTATTCCCACCGACCTTATCTATCTTGGGGTCTAGGATGGCATTCCAGTCCCCCATTAAAACTACTCGCTCCGGACCCTTGAGGAACGCCTCCAACCGTCGAAAAAAGGAAACCCTCTCGCCAGCAATGTTGGGCGCATAAACCGCAACGATCCGAAACTTGCTGTTTTCAACGGCAACATCGACCACGACCAGTCGTCCCACCGCATCCGCATGAACAACGCTCACCGCCGCAGGCAGGGTGCGTCTCACTAACAAAGAGATGCCACAACTATGAGCATCGCCATATGCTGAGTAGACGTCATAGTCGTCAGTCAGCACATCACAATCCCCATACGAATCGAAGTGGGTCTCTTCAATCGCAGCTACATCTACCTCACGGGCCACGAGATCCCTCAGCACGCGAGCAGCCCTGCTTCGGGATCTCATGCCCCTCACATTCCAACAAGCCAAGTTTAAATTTGTGGTCCCCATCAATTAGTGTCACACACGGGGCTAAAGTCCTCGGGAGTGAGGACGCCGAAGGTCTGACCGAGACTGCCGGTCAGCAGTTCGGACGAAATCCGTCCGTCTCGTGCCAAACCTCCCACGTCCACGGGGAAAGTTAATTTTAAAGCCCGAAAAAATGAGGGGTGAACATAAATGGGGACCCTCCCACTACATTTGGACTTAATTTCCTTAAATGAAGGGTGCTCCTCTTCTATAAGGGGTTGCTCCGGGATTGCGTCCTTGGCCGCCCTAAGCATTCTCCATAATGCTTTCTCCCTCCCGTTCCCGGTTTCCTGCCTCACAAACGTTATAATTTTGGGTGCATTTTTAAAATTCCGGGGGTCTTGCACCTGTTTTCCTCCTACGTGGGTGAAGCTCTCCAGCTGCTTAATGTATCGCCTCTGCCTTCCATTGAGGTCTGATTGGACCTGTAATGAATCCGCCTCACAGATCCTTACCCCCGGCAGAAAGGGGAACCTCCTAGTCTTCTCCCGTCTCACTGGCGTAGGAGGAGGTGGTACCGGGACGACTTCTGGAATGACCTCTTGCTTTCTTCCTGGAACGACTTCTGGCATGACTCCCTCAGCAGCTCCTTCTGGTTCAGAGGCCGGCGGCGCTACTGGGATGGGAACCTCCTCTTCCCTCTGTCTCGCCGACACTGGGGACCTATCCCGAGGGCTGTTTAAGGGAGTGTAAAACTTGAGAGGAACATTTTCCTGTTCCATTGACTCGGAGGGGGCTAAAGATTTAATGTTTTCCTCCTCTCTTGCTGACTCCCGGACTTTTTTAGCTTTTGGGTCCTTTCTTTTGGGGGGCTCCATTGCTGCTTCCACCTCCTTTCCCTCTTCCTCCGATTCTGATGAGAGGGCTGTCAGCTTCCTCTTCAAAGCTGCAGGCATCGGTCTCCCCTTGGTTGGTATAGGGGTCGGGGTGGGCTTCCTCCTCTTCTCTGTGGACTCCTTGTCTACTGCTGCTGACGATGATGCCGACACGGCTGGCACTTTTGGGGGAACAGCCGCCGGGGGCCTTGCTGTTATTCTTTGGGGGCAGTCCTTTGCCACATGCCCTGGCGTCTGACAGCGCCAGCAATGTGGCCTTCTTCCCTCCACGATGATCGACATAGACCAGGATTCGCATTTTAACTGCGCTGGAATCGCCTGAAACCCCTGCCGGTTGACCCTCATCTTCAGCCTGTATTCTCCTGTCAGAATACCATGCATTCCGCGAGTCGGCACCACCTCCTCGACGTCGCCATACTGCGACATTATCGCTCCCAGATGGTCGGAGTCGATGCAGCATGGGACGCCGAGAACCGAAACTGACGCGCTTCTCCTTTCCATATATTCGGGTCTTAATTTCATGCCCTTCCAGACTACGTCTCCGTCCATTGCTAGCTTTTCTGCTACCTCCTGGGTTGGGAGCAGCACATCCCACATTGCAAAGCTTTTCCTGAGGATATAGGAAGCTGGGATCTTCAAGCCCACCAGTGCTTCCATGACTCTCTCCTTCAGGACTCCTACCAACCCATTCGCCTTTGCGTCCAAAGTTACGAAGGAGATGATCCTCTTCCTCAATTTTTCCAGCGTTCCCGGAGGCAGCTTCACTGTGTTTCCTTCAGTGAACTCCTTGTATTTTTCCTCGAACACTCTCCTATAATGTTCAGGAGTCTTCTGCTGTTTGGGCCCCCACACTGAACTAGTGGGTTTAGCGGAAGCCGTTACCTCGATCTTCTTTTTATTGGGGATCCGCGAACCAGAGTTGGACGGCCTTGGCCATGGTTCATTAGCCGCGATCCCCTTCCTCCTTTCCGGTCTGTGAGCTGGTTTACTTGGGCCCTCTCCCCCTGATAGACTTTCATCCCCTGAGGAGCACCCTACAAATAAACCTGGGCGGTAGTTTTGTTCCGCCACCTTTAAGTCCCACGACTGGCTTTTCGTTAGTTTACTTTTATGAAAAGGGGTATCATCATACCCTTGGAAGAAAACTTCCGGAGACACCAATACTCTTGGAACCGCTGGCGTCTCCATTTCCAAAAGGAAATCCGACAACGATGGATTGTCGCTCGACGCGACACTCCCTCGTCGCGATGAAGAGGTGCCCTGCGTGGCAACACCTCCTGGGGAGCACTCGAGCGTGTCTCCCCCCGACCGAACTGGAGTATCGCACGGCACGACACTCCCCAACAAAGCTCCAGAGGTGCCCTGCGAGGCAACACCTCCTGGGGAGCACTCGAGCGTGTCTCCCCCCGACCGAACTGGAGTATCGCACGGCACGACACTCCCCAACAAAGCTCCAGAGGTGCCCTGCGAGGCAACACCTCCTGGGGAGCACTCGAGCGTGTCTCCCCCCGACCGAACTGGAGTATCGCACGGCACGACACTCCCCAACAAAGCTCCAGAGGTGCCCTGCGGGGCAACACCTCCTGGGGAGCACTCGAGCGTGTCGTCCCCCGACCGGACTGGAGTGTCGCTCGACGCGGCACTCACCGAACTCGCAACTGGGGCGCCCTTCGCGGCCACACCCCTCTCGCTGTCTTTAGCCAAGACAGCTCTGGCTTTTGAGACCCCGGTGGCCTCCATCTCAATCTGTGTCTGTCTGCCGACCACAACCCGCCGATTCGGAATCAGGGAGACCGTCGCCAAAAGGCACGTGAGTCTTCCCCGAACCTGCCGGCTGCTTAAGTTGGGACAAGCAGTCAGACTCTGAAAAAAGAATTAATTAATATTAATTGCCAAAAAAGTGGCTACAAGAAAGAAAAAAGTAAGAAACTTAGCTCTAAAACCAAGTGGGAGCTGGAACTAGATAGAGGAAAATGAGAAATTAGCTCTAAAACCAAGTGGGAGCTGCCTCCCCAACGGGGGAGGAACTAGAAAGATCATATAAAAAAAAAGAGAAAAAATCCCCAAAAGGGGGAGGAAAAAAGTAACAAAAGCCCCAAGGGGGCAAGAAAACGCTTTAAACCTAGCCAACGGGCCCGGTAGCGGGACGCTTGGTCTTTGGGAAGACGAAAATGTCGTAACTGAGAACAGATACTACACTTTGATCTTAGCCAAAAGGCCAGTTTATTTAGGCAGGTGAGTTCCTTCGGACAACCCTCATCTTTATCTACAGATGAAGATTTTACAAACCTTGGGAACTCACCAGACCTTAGGCATAGTGCCCGTTATGTAGGGGGAGGGGGGGGTCGGGGATAAGTGAGACAAGCTGTTCAATGTTTTTTATTTCACAAAATTTTACAAACAACATAAAAAGAACATTTGCTGACTCTAAACTAGATTCTTGCACCAAAATACCGCATTCACTCTGTGGGTGTATCCCTACTTAAAATATCCCCAAAAAACATCGATGTAAAAAAGAATTATCGTGGGAGTGGGAAAAAATATTAAAAACACCCAAAAAGAAAGAAAAATAAAGAACGAAATAAAATGGTAGAAAAGTTAGTATGGCCCGGCTTTCCCTCATGACTAAGTGTTAGACCGCCCACTGTTTTCCGGCACGAGACCGAAAACAAGCGGGTCGGTCACTAAGTGGGAGTGGGAACTTAAGAGAGGAGTGTTCAAAAAATAAATTCATCGGGAATGGGATCATTGGGTGGATGGCGTCTTCCAAGATAGTAATGCCAAGGGTTTCAAAAGACCGGGGACAAAATAAAACAGTGGAAGTGGGAATCTTTGGAAGCTCTCTAGTGCCGGCAAAAATAAAATAGGGACAGGATAACTTTCATTCCTACTAGTTTAAGAGGTTACCAGTTTTTTGAAATAAATCAAAAAACTCTACAGGGGTGGGTTCCGTAGAACCCAGTACCGCGTGTGCCATAACTATGGAGGGAACACGAACTCAAACTTGGCGCCTCGTCGGATGCACAAACTAGTGTCATGCACCCATCTCCTATCGAAATCCATGCGATGTAATCGTTTCCAATCGCATCTGATCTTCACTTTAAGTTGGTGTTTAAAGTAAACTACCAGATCCCGATCCGAAACAGATCCAACCCCATGAACCTCATTAAGACGTGTAACCCACGTCACTAGTCTTGCTACGGCTAGGATGGCTAGAAACACCATTCGTTTCTCCCCAGACCACGGCGGTGCTGCGTTGTTGATGACAGATGCTACATCCAGGACCATCGGCTGCTCGGCGTCGATGCGGGCCGTCACCTCCCTGACGTATCCCCAGAGATGTCGAAGTTTGCTGCAGGTGAAGAAGGCGTGCTCGGCCGTTTCTTCTTCGTCGTCTTCACAGCGCGGGCATAAGGGGACGTCCCTTAAACCATCTCTGCATAATCTGCCATAGAGGGGCAGTGCGTTCCGAACCAGTCGCCAGGTCAGAGAATACTCAGAATTGTTGAGATAACTCTGGCCTGGCGCCCAATTCCACTGGGAGCGGGCCTCCTCCCTCGACAATCCAAGCCGCTCCTCAAGTGGGTCCGAAGCGGTACCCTCCACTAGATCCCGATATAGTCTCTTCCTAGACCGGGCAAGGTTACTGGACCCCGGCAACGCTCTAAGCGCGGCCCGGCATTCGGCGAAGAACAAGGGCTCCCCTCTCGGCCTACGTCGTCCTTCGACCGAGAGGTCGGGTATGAGGTTGGGAAAGGCGCTCCCGACCGCAGGGACCCACGGAGTGTCTTCCATCAAAGTCCGACTCAGGAAAGCCAGTCTCTCGGCATGTCGATGACTTGCCAAGTCAGGCATCCCCAAGCCTCCCACACTCGGAACTTGAGTACAGACCTGTCTGCGGACGTACGCTTTCCGGCCCTTCCAAAGAAGCGAGAAGAGTAAGCGCGTGAAAGCGATAAGGCGGGCCGCAGGCAGTGGTAGTACAGACAGCCGGTAAAGGATGAGAGGAAAGACGTAAGTGGCGCACGCCTCCGCTCTGCCCTTTAAGGAAAGCTTCCTTCGAATCCAAGCCCGGACCGACGATTCGACCTTTGTCTGTACTTCCGACCAGTTCTTTTCCAGCTGGAGGCCCGGCCCGAACCACACGCCGAGGATTCGAACCGGGCCATCCGACCAGCTGAAGTCACCTGGAAGAGCGGTCTCTCCGCTCCAGGCACCCAACCGCAGGCCGTTCGACTTGCTGCGGTTGACTATGGCCCCTGTCACTTCTTCGTACCGAGCGAGCGCCTTAATCACCGTTCGAATGTCAGTACGGCTCGACACGAAAACGGTGACATCATCGGCAAACGCGGAAACCCTGACTCGCGCTTTGCGAGGAGGGATAGCGATCCCGCGCAGGACTGGTGTTGTCGCCTCATCCCTTAATTTGCGAAGGAAGGGTTCCAACGCCAGGATGTAGAGCAGGGGCGACAGCGGACAACCCTGACGTACCGACCGAGAAACAACGAACGATTCCGACCTCTTTCCATTGACTTGCACCACTGCCGTCGGCGAGTCATACAGAATAGAGATCCACCTGCGGAAGTCCGGACCAAAACCGGCAGCCGCTAAAACAGCTTTCAGGAAACCATGGTCGACCCTATCGAAAGCCTTGGACTGATCTAAATTGATCAGCGCGGCTTCAGCGTCGTCTTCTGTCCCCTCTATGATCATGCGAATCAAATGCAAGTTGTTCTGAATCGACCTCCCCTTCACAGCAAAGTTCTGCTCAGGCTTGATCAAATCACCGATAACAACCTGCAGGCGGTTCGCAAGAACGCGGGCCAAAATCTTTAACTCTGTGTTTAGCAGAGTTATGGGCCTGTAGTCGTCTAAATTTCCCCCACCAGGTTGGTCCCTCTTCTTCAGTAATGTGACCACTCCTTTGGTTACCTGTCCAGGGATTGACTCCTGAACAAACCAGTGGTTAAACACATCCTTCAGAATTGGGACAAACATGGGCGACAGCCTCAAATACATTTCGTACGGCAGACCATCGAGTCCCGGAGATTTGTTCAAGCCGACCTGCTTCAACGCAGTAACGATCTCGCCCTCCGTAATCCTGCCATCACAGCCAGCTGCTCGAGCCGCCTCGAGGCGGGGCGAGTCAGCCAAATAGCTGTCAAACTCCTGGCCGCGGAGTCTGGGCAGTTGGGTGAAGCGTTCCCCCAAATGCTCACGGAACCCCTCACAGATCTCACGAGACGATACCAGAGTATGTCCTTCCAGGTTTTTTACCTTCCGAATGTACCCATCCGAACCACGACGTAAAGCAGCCTTACGCTCAACAGCGTCAACATTCACGGCTTCGTTAGAGACTTTCTTTAATCTAGCTCTAACTACTTGACCTTCATATCGCTCGCTAGCCAAGCGATTGAGGTCCCCCGTAATTAATGCTATCTCTAGGGGATCCCCCCCCGCCACCGCCCGGGTCATCTTATCCTCTACTTGCTTTTGCGTCCTAGCCCTATCTTGAGCGAGGCGCTGGCTGTAGCGGACACAAAAGTTCCTAACCTGAGCCTTAGTTTTAACCCAGTACCTACTCCCGATAACCACCCCCACTAATCCCCGCTGGAGTAGTAACGTTAGCTGTTCCCGGAAGTCTCGTATCTCCAGTAAGGAGGTATTAAACTTCCAGTACCCAGCCAACCTAGGCCTATCACTTAAGTTCAACCGGGCCGTAACCAATTTATGGTCCGAATGTCCTAACCAAGTGAACGTGGGACAAGATATGAAATCTACGTCGCCTCTTCTAACTAACATTCTGTCCAAGTAAGTACTCGGACAGAAGGCCGCGCTAGTATGCCACGTCCACATCTCCCGCCCTGGGTGATCAACGCGAAATCTGTCGACAAGATCGCATGAGGCCATCATGTCAGACAGACTGCTTTCCCACCTCGCCGACCCTCTATTCCCACCGACCTTATCTATCTTGGGGTCTAGGATGGCATTCCAGTCCCCCATTAAAACTACTCGCTCCGGACCCTTGAGGAACGCCTCCAACCGTCGAAAAAAGGAAACCCTCTCGCCAGCAATGTTGGGCGCATAAACCGCAACGATCCGAAACTTGCTGTTTTCAACGGCAACATCGACCACGACCAGTCGTCCCACCGCATCCGCATGAACAACGCTCACCGCCGCAGGCAGGGTGCGTCTCACTAACAAAGAGATGCCACAACTATGAGCATCGCCATATGCTGAGTAGACGTCATAGTCGTCAGTCAGCACATCACAATCCCCATACGAATCGAAGTGGGTCTCTTCAATCGCAGCTACATCTACCTCACGGGCCACGAGATCCCTCAGCACGCGAGCAGCCCTGCTTCGGGATCTCATGCCCCTCACATTCCAACAAGCCAAGTTTAAATTTGTGGTCCCCATCAATTAGTGTCACACACGGGGCTAAAGTCCTCGGGAGTGAGGACGCTGAAGGTCTGACTGAGACTGCCGGTCAGCAGTTCGGACGAAATCCGTCCGTCTCGTGCCAAACCTCCCACGTCCACGGGGAAAGTTAATTTTAAAGCCCGAAAAAATGAGGGGTGAACATAAATGGGGACCCTCCCACTACATTTGGACTTAATTTCCTTAAATGAAGGGTGCTCCTCTTCTATAAGGGGTTGCTCCGGGATTGCGTCCTTGGCCGCCCTAAGCATTCTCCATAATGCTTTCTCCCTCCCGTTCCCGGTTTCCTGCCTCACAAACGTTATAATTTTGGGTGCATTTTTAAAATTTCGGGGGTCTTGCACCTGTTTTCCTCCTACGTGGGTGAAGCTCTCCAGCTGCTTAATGTATCGCCTCTGCCTTCCATTGAGGTCTGATTGGACCTGTAATGAATCCGCCTCACAGATCCTTACCCCCGGCAGAAAGGGGAACCTCCTAGTCTTCTCCCGTCTCACTGGCGTAGGAGGAGGTGGTACCGGGACGACTTCTGGAATGACCTCTTGCTTTCTTCCTGGAACGACTTCTGGCATGACTCCCTCAGCAGCTCCTTCTGGTTCAGAGGCCGGCGGCGCTACTGGGATGGGAGCCTCCTCTTCCCTCTGTCTCGCCGACACTGGGGACCTATCCCGAGGGCTGTTTAAGGGAGTGTAAAACTTGAGAGGAACATTTTCCTGTTCCATTGACTCGGAGGGGGCTAAAGATTTAATGTTTTCCTCCTCTCTTGCTGACTCCCGGACTTTTTTAGCTTTTGGGTCCTTTCTTTTGGGGGGCTCCATTGCTGCTTCCACCTCCTTTCCCTCTTCCTCCGATTCTGATGAGAGGGCTGTCAGCTTCCTCTTCAAAGCTGCAGGCATCGGTCTCCCCTTGGTTGGTATAGGGGTCGGGGTGGGCTTCCTCCCCTTCTCTGTGGACTCCTTGTCTACTGCTGCTGACGATGATGCCGACACGGCTGGCGCTTTTTTGGGAACAGCCGCCGGGGGCTTTGCTGTTATTCTTTGGGGGCAGTCCTTTGCCACATGCCCTGGCGTCTGACAGCGCCAGCAATGTGGCCTTCTTCCCTCCACGATGATCGACATAGACCAGGATTCGCATTTTAACTGCGCTGGAATCGCCTGAAACCCCTGCCGGTTGACCCTCATCTTCAGCCTGTATTCTCCTGTCAGAATACCATGCATTCCGCGAGTCGGCACCACCTCCTCGACGTCGCCATACTGCGACATTATCGCTCCCAGATGGTCGGAGTCGATGCAGCATGGGACGCCGAGAACCGAAACTGACGCGCTTCTCCTTTCCATATATTCGGGTCTTAATTTCATGCCCTTCCAGACTACGTCTCCGCCCATTGCTAGCTTTTCTGCTACCTCCTGGGTTGGGAGCAGCACATCCCACATTGCAAAGCTTTTCCTGAGGATATAGGAAGCTGGGATCTTCAAGCCCACCAGTGCTTCCATGACTCTCTCCTTCAGGACTCCTACCAACCCATTCGCCTTTGCGTCCAAAGTTACGAAGGAGATGATCCTCTTCCTCAATTTTTCCAGCGTTCCCGGAGGCAGCTTCACTGTGTTTCCTTCAGTGAACTCCTTGTATTTTTCCTCGAACACTCTCCTATAATGTTC
The DNA here is from genome assembly GCA_963556195.1 of Sepiola atlantica. Lineage (NCBI taxonomy): Eukaryota > Metazoa > Mollusca > Cephalopoda > Sepiida > Sepiolidae > Sepiola > Sepiola atlantica. The sequence goes on from OY744526.1 coordinate 120,721,776, forward strand.
AGGAGTCTTCTGCTGTTTGGGCCCCCACACTGAACTAGTGGGTTTAGCGGAAGCCGTTACCTCGATCTTCTTTTTATTGGGGATCCGCGAACCAGAGTTGGACGGCCTTGGCCATGGTTCATTAGCCGCGATCCCCTTCCTCCTTTCCGGTCTGTGAGCTGGTTTACTTGGGCCCTCTCCCCCTGATAGACTTTCATCCCCTGAGGAGCACCCTACAAATAAACCTGGGCGGTAGTTTTGTTCCGCCACCTTTAAGTCCCACGACTGGCTTTTCGTTAGTTTACTTTTATGAAAAGGGGTATCATCATACCCTTGGAAGAAAACTTCCGGAGACACCAATACTCTTGGAACCGCTGGCGTCTCCATTTCCAAAAGGAAATCCGACAACGATGGATTGTCGCTCGACGCGACACTCCCTCGTCGCGATGAAGAGGTGCCCTGCGTGGCAACACCTCCTGGGGAGCACTCGAGCGTGTCTCCCCCCGACCGAACTGGAGTATCGCACGGCACGACACTCCCCAACAAAGCTCCAGAGGTGCCCTGCGAGGCAACACCTCCTGGGGAGCACTCGAGCGTGTCTCCCCCCGACCGAACTGGAGTATCGCACGGCACGACACTCCCCAACAAAGCTCCAGAGGTGTCCTGCGAGGCAACACCTCCTGGGGAGCACTCGAGCGTGTCTCCCCCCGACCGAACTGGAGTATCGCACGGCACGACACTCCCCAACAAAGCTCCAGAGGTGTCCTGCGGGGCAACACCTCCTGGGGAGCACTCGAGCGTGTCTTCCCCCGACCGGACTGGAGTGTCGCTCGACGCGGCACTCACCGAACTCGCAACTGGGGCGCCCTTCGCGGCCACACCCCTCTCGCTGTCTTTAGCCAAGACAGCTCTGGCTTTTGAGACCCCGGTGGCCTCCATCTCAATCTGTGTCTGTCTGCCGACCACAACCCGCCGATTCGGAATCAGGGAGACCGTCGCCAAAAGGCACGTGAGTCTTCCCCGAACCTGCCGGCTGCTTAAGTTGGGACAAGCAGTCAGACTCTGAAAAAAGAATTAATTAATATTAATTGCCAAAAAAGTGGCTACAAGAAAGAAAAAAGTAAGAAACTTAGCTCTAAAACCAAGTGGGAGCTGGAACTAGATAGAGGAAAATGAGAAATTAGCTCTAAAACCAAGTGGGAGCTGCCTCCCCAACGGGGGAGGAACTAGAAAGATCATATAAAAAAAAGAGAAAAAATCCCCAAAAGGGGGAGGAAAAAAGTAACAAAAGCCCCAAGGGGGCAAGAAAACGCTTTAAACCTAGCCAACGGGCCCGGTAGCGGGACGCTTGGTCTTTGGGAAGACGAAAATGTCGTAACTGAGAACAGATACTACACTTTGATCTTAGCCAAAAGGCCAGGAAAGCATCCGAAATTAAAATTTTGGGCACGATTTCTATCAGTATTTATAACGAATCTACCACAGTACAGCGGTCTATCCACTATACACTGTTTAAATTACGTTAATAAATTAACAAGTAATAATAACTATGATTTTCTTTCAAAAAACATTGTATCATACTATTTAACAACTTATTACATGAGTTTTGAATATCAACAAATAATTTTAAACTCCCCCAGACCGTTTTTCTCTAATTCAACATAGCTTTTAGACGCCATTTTTTTTTTTTACCGAAAATTACATTAATTCACTTCTTTTGGCTAATATCAAGGTGTAGTATCTTCCGATGGATACTGCACCCCATAAACTGGAATCGTCTTGGCCAGCGGGGCTTCATTCCGCCGGTCTATGAGTTTGTCATGTGCAGTTCTAGGAGGTCCACACTCCCAGGAGTTGCCTCCCCTCTTTGGGGAGGAATAAGTTTATTGCTTACTGCCTGAGGCGCCCCTACCGGGGAATGCCGAATAACAGCTTCTACGTTTCTCTTTGGACTATTTTGCAGATGAAAAGCGGGGTGGGGGGATCGGTAAGAGTGATTTCATTACTGCTCCAGAAGCCTCCTTGATTTTTTTAAATACTCGGCGTTGTCCGGGAGAAAAGTGCTCAATATCCTAGATAGAGCTACTGTAGTGATAGGTTTGGAAAATATTTTAACGCCATCTTCGTTACCCTTTGGACTATTTTGCAGATGAAAAGGAGGGAGGATACCTAAGTAATTTCAGTAGTGCTCAGGAGGCCTCCTTGATTTTCAAAGTACTCGGCGTTGTCCGGGAGAAAAGTGCTCAATATCCTGGATAGAGCTACTGTAGTGATAGGTTTGGAAAATATTTTAACGCCATCTTCGTTACCCTTTGGACTATTTTGCAGATAAAAAGGAGGGAGGATACCTAAGTAATTTCATTAGTGCTTAGGAGGCCTCTTTGATCTTCAAAGTACTCGGCGTTGTCCGAGAGAAAAGTGCTCAATATCCTAGATAGAGCTACTGTAGTGATAGGTTTGGAAAATATTTTAACGCCATCTTCGTTACCCTTTGGACTATTTTGCAGATAAAAAGGAGGGACGATACCTAAGTAATTTCAGTAGTGCTCAGGAGGCCTCCTTGATTTTCAAAGTACTCGGCGTTGTCCGGGATAAAGTGCTCAATATCCTAGATAGAGCTACTGTAGTGATAGGTTTGGAAAATATTTTAACGCCATCTTCGATCCCCTTTAGACTATTTTGCAGATAAAAAAGAGGGAGGATACCTAAGTAATTTCAGTAGTGCTCAGGAGGCCTCCTTGATTTTCAAAGTACTCGGCGTTGTCCGGGAGAAAAGTGCTCAATATCCTAGATAGAGCTACTGTAGTGATAGGTTTGGAAAATATTTTAACGCCATCTTCGATCCCTTTTAGACTATTTTGCAGATGAAAAGGAGGGAGGATACCTAAGTAATTTACGTAGTGCTCAGGAGGCCTCCTTGATTTTCAAAGTATTCGGCGTTGTCCGGGAGAAAAGCGCTCAATATCCTAGATAGAGCTACTGTAGTGATAGGTTTGGAAAATATTTTAACGCCATCTTCGTTCCCCTTTGGACTATTTTGCAGATGAAAAGGAGGGAGGATACCTAAGTAATTTCAGTAGTGCTAAGAAGGCCTACTTGATTTTCAAAGTACTCGGCGTTGTCCGGGAGACAAGCGCTCAATATCCTAGATAGAGCTACTGTAGTGATAGGTTTGGAAAATATTTTAACGCCATCTTCGTTACCCTTTGGACTATTTTGCAGATAAAAAGGAGGGAGGATACCTAAGTAATTTCATTAGTGCTTAGGAGGCCTCTTTGATCTTCAAAGTACTCGGCGTTGTCCGAGAGAAAAGTGCTCAATATCCTAGATAGAGCTACTGTAGTGATAGATTTGGAAAATATTTTAACGCCATCTTCGTTACCCTTTGGACTATTTTGCAGATAAAAAGGAGGGACGATACCTAAGTAATTTCAGTAGTGCTCAGGAGGCCTCCTTGATTTTCAAAGTACTCGGCGTTGTCCGTGAGAAAAGTGCTCAATATCCTAGATAGAGCTACTGTAGTGATAGGTTTGGAAAATATTTTAACACCATCTTCGATCCCCTTTAGACTATTTTGCAGATAAAAAAGAGGGAGGATACCTAAGTAATTTCAGTAGTGCTCAGGAGGCCTCCTTGATTTTCAAAGTACTCGGCGTTGTCCGGGAGAAAAGTGCTCAATATCCTAGATAGAGCTACTGTAGTGATAGGTTTGGAAAATATTTTAACGCCATCTTCGTTACCCTTTGGACTATTTTGCAGATGAAAAGGAGGGAGGATACCTAAGTAATTTACGTAGTGCTCATGAGGCCTCCTTGATTTTCAAAGTACTCGGCGTTGTCCGGGAGAAAAGTGCTCAATATCCTAGATAGAGCTACTGTAGTGATAGGTTTGGAAAATATTTTAACGCCATCTTCGTTACCCTTTGGACTATTTTGCAGATGAAAAGGAGGGAGGATACCTAAGTAATTTCAGTAGTGCTCATGAGGCCTCCTTGATTTTCAAAGTACTCGGCGTTGTCCGGGAGAAAAGTGCTCAATATCCTGGATAGAGCTACTGTAGTGATAGGTTTGGAAAATATTTTAACGCCATCTTCGTTACCCTTTGGACTATTTTGCAGATAAAAAGGAGGGAGGATACCTAAGTAATTTCATTAGTGCTTAGGAGGCCTCTTTGATCTTCAAAGTACTCGGCGTTGTCCGAGAGAAAAGTGCTCAATATCCTAGATAGAGCTACTGTAGTGATAGGTTTGGAAAATATTTTAACGCCATCTTCGTTACCCTTTGGACTATTTTGCAGATAAAAAAGAGGGACGATACCTAAGTAATTTCAGTAGTGCTCAGGAGGCCTCCTTGATTTTCAAAGTACTCGGCGTTGTCCGGGAGAAAAGTGCTCAATATCCTAGATAGAGCTACTGTAGTGATAGGTTTGGAAAATATTTTAACGCCATCTTCGATCCCCTTTAGACTATTTTGCAGATAAAAAAGAGGGAGGATACCTAAGTAATTTCAGTAGTGCTCAGGAGGCCTCCTTGATTTTCAAAGTACTCGGCGTTGTCCGGGAGAAAAGTGCTCAATATCCTAGATAGAGCTACTGTAGTGATAGGTTTGGAAAATATTTTAACGCCATCTTCGATCCCTTTTAGACTATTTTGCAGATGAAAAGGAGGGAGGATACCTAAGTAATTTACGTAGTGCTCAGGAGGCCTCCTTGATTTTCAAAGTATTCGGCGTTGTCCGGGAGAAAAGCGCTCAATATCCTAGATAGAGCTACTGTAGTGATAGGTTTGGAAAATATTTTAACGCCATCTTCGTTCCCCTTTGGACTATTTTGCAGATGAAAAGGAGGGAGGATATCTAAGTAATTTCAGTAGTGCTCAGAAGGCCTACTTGATTTTCAAAGTACTCGGCGTTGTCCGGGAGACAAGCGCTCAATATCCTAGATAGAGCTACTGTAGTGATAGGTTTGGAAAATATTTTAACGCCATCTTCGTTACCCTTTGGACTATTTTGCAGATAAAAACGAGGGAGGATACCTAAGTAATTTCATTAGTGCTTAGGAGGCCTCTTTGATCTTCAAAGTACTCGGCGTTGTCCGAGAGAAAAGTGCTCAATATCCTAGATAGAGCTACTGTAGTGATAGGTTTGGAAAATATTTTAACGCCATCTTCGTTACCCTTTGAACTATTTTGCAGATAAAAAGGAGGGACGATACCTAAGTAATTTCAGTAGTGCTCAGGAGGCCTCCTTGATTTTCAAAGTACTCGGCGTTGTCCGGGAGAAAAGTGCTCAATATCTTAGATAGAGCTACTGTAGTGATAGGTTTGGAAAATAATTTAACGCCATCTTCGTTACCCTTTAGACTATTTTGCAGATAAAAAAGAGGGAGGATACCTAAGTAATTTCAGTAGTGCTCAGAAGGCCTACTTGATTTTCAAAGTACTCGGCGTTGTCTGGGAGAAAAGTGCTCAATATCCTATATAGAGCTACTGTAGTGATAGGTTTGGAAAATATTTTAACGCCATCTTCGTTACCCTTTGGACTATTTTGCAGATAAAAAAGAGGGAGGATACCTAAGTAATTTCATTAGTGCTTAGGAGGCCTCTTTGATCTTCAAAGTACTCGGCGTTGTCCGAGAGAAAAGTGCTCAATATCCTAGATACAGCTACTGTAGTGATAGGTTTGGAAAATATTTTAACGCCATCTTCGTTCCCCTTTGGACTATTTTGCAGATGAAAAGGAGGGAGGATACCTAAGTAATTTCAGTAGTGCTAAGAAGGCCTACTTGATTTTCAAAGTACTCGGCGTTGTCCGGGAGACAAGCGCTCAATATCCTAGATAGAGCTACTGTAGTGATAGGTTTGGAAAATATTTTAACGCCATCTTCGTTACCCTTTGGACTATTTTGCAGATGAAAAGGAGGGACGATACCTAAGTAATTTCAGTAGTGCTCAGGAGGCCTCCTTGATTTTCAAAGTACTCGGCGTTGTCCGGGAGAAAAGTGCTCAATATCCTAGATAGAGCTACTGTAGTGATAGGTTTGGAAAATATTTTAACGCCATCTTCGATCCCCTTTAGACTATTTTGCAGATAAAAAAGAGGGAGGATACCTAAGTAATTTCAGTAGTGCTCAGGAGGCCTCCTTGATTTTCAAAGTACTCGGCGTTGTCCGGGAGAAAAGTGCTCAATATCCTAGATAGAGCTACTGTAGTGATAGGTTTGGAAAATATTTTAACGCCATCTTAGATCCCTTTTAGACTATTTTGCAGATGAAAAGGAGGGAGGATACCTAAGTAATTTACGTAGTGCTCAGGAGGCCTCCTTGATTTTCAAAGTATTCGGCGTTGTCCGGGAGAAAAGCGCTCAATATCCTAGATAGAGCTACTGTAGTGATAGGTTTGGAAAATATTTTAACGCCATCTTCGTTCCCCTTTGGACTATTTTGCAGATGAAAAGGAGGGAGGATACCTAAGTAATTTCAGTAGTGCTCATGAGGCCTCCTTGATTTTCAAAGTACTCGGCGTTGTCCGGGAGAAAAGTGCTCAATATCCTAGATAGAGCTACTGTAGTGATAGGTTTGGAAAATATTTTAACGCCATCTTCGTTCCCCTTTGGACTATTTTGCAGATGAAAAGGAGGGAGGATACCTAAGTAATTTCAGTAGTGCCCAGAAGGCCTACTTGATTTTCTAAAGTACTCGGCGTTGTCCGGGAGAAAAGTGCTCAATATCCTAGATAGAGCTACTGTAGTGATAGGTTTGGAAAATATTTTAACGCCATCTTCGTTACCCTTTGGACTATTTTGCAGATAAAAAGGAGGGAGGATACATAAGTAATTTCATTAGTGCTCAGGGGGCCTCCGTGATTTTCAAAGTACTCGGCGTTGTCCGGGAGAAAAGTGCTCAATATCCTAGATAGAGCTACTGTAGTGATAGGTTTGGAAAATATTTTAACGCCATCTTCGTTACCCTTTGAACTATTTTGCAGATAAAAACGAAGGACGATACCTAAGTAATTTCAGTAGTGCTCAGGAGGCCTCCTTGATTTTCAAAGTACTCGGCGTTGTCCGGGAGAAAAGTGCTCAATATCTTAGATAGAGCTACTGTAGCGATAGGTTTGGAAAATATTTTAACGCCATCTTCGTTACCCTTTGGACTATTTTGCAGATAAAAAAGAGGGAGGATACCTAAGTAATTTCAGTAGTGCTCAGGAGGCCTCCTTGATTTTCAAAGTACTCGGCGTTGTCCGGGAGAAAAGTGCTCAATATCCTAGATAGAGCTACTGTAGTGATAGGTTTGGAAAATATTTTAACGCCATCTTCGATCCCCTTTAGACTATTTTGCAGATGAAAAGGAGGGAGGATACCTAAGTTATTTCAGTAGTGCTCAGGAGGCCTCCTTGATTTTCAAAGTATTCGGCGTTGTCCGGGAGACAAGCGCTCAATATCCTATATAGAGCTACTGTAGTGATAGGTTTGGAAAATATTTTAACGCCATCTTCGTTCCCCTTTGGACTATTTTGCAGATAAAAAGGAGGGAGGATACATAAGTAATTTCATTAGTGCTCAGGGGGCCTCCTTGATTTTCAAAGTACTCGGCGTTGTCCGGGAGAAAAGTGCTCAATATCCTAGATAGAGCTACTGTAGTGATAGGTTTGGAAAATATTTTAACGCCATCTTCGTTACCCTTTGAACTATTTTGCAGATAAAAAGGAGGGACGATACCTAAGTAATTTCAGTAGTGCTCAGGAGGCCTCCTTGATTTTCAAAGTACTCGGCGTTGTCCGGGAGAAAAGTGCTCAATATCTTAGATAGAGCTACTGTAGTGATAGGTTTGGAAAATATTTTAACGCCATCTTCGTTACCCTTTGGACTATTTTGCAGATGAAAAGGAGGGAGGATACCTAAGTAATTTCAGTAGTGCTCAGGAGGCCTCCTTGATTTTCAAAGTACTCGGCGTTGTCCGGGAGAAAAGTGCTCAATATCCTAGATAGAGCTACTGTAGTGATAGGTTTGGAAAATATTTTAACGCCATCTTCGATCCCCTTTAGACTATTTTGCAGATGAAAAGGAGGGAGGATACCTAAGTTATTTACGTAGTGCTCAGGAGGCCTCCTTGATTTTCAAAGTATTCGGCGTTGTCCGGGAGACAAGCGCTCAATATCCTAGATAGAGCTACTGTAGTGATAGGTTTGGAAAATATTTTAACGCCATCTTCGTTCCCCTTTGGACTATTTTGCAGATGAAAAGGAGGGAGGATACCTAAGTAATTTCAGTAGTGCTCAGGAGGCCTCCTTGATTTTCAAAGTACTCGGCGTTGTCCGGGAGAAAAGTGCTCAATATCCTAGATAGAGCTACTGCAGTGATAGGTTTGGAAAATATTTTAACGCCATCTTCGTTACCCTTTGAACTATTTTGCAGATAAAAAAGAAGGGACGATACCTAAGTAATTTCAGTAGTGCTCAGGAGGCCTCCTTGATTTTCAAAGTACTCGGCGTTGTCCGGGAGAAAAGTGCTCAATATCCTAGATAGAGCTACTGCAGTGATAGGTTTGGAAAATATTTAACGCCATCTTCGTTCCCCTTCGGACTATTTTGCAGATGAAAAGGCGGGAAGATACCTAAGTAATTTACGTAGTGCTCATGAGGCCTCCTTGATTTTCAAAGTACTCGGCGTTATCCGGGAGAAAAGTGCTCAATATCCTAGATAGAGCTACTGTAGTGATAGGTTTGGAAAATATTTTAACGCCATCTTCGTTACCCTTTGGACTATTTTGCAGATGAAAAGGAGGGAGGATACCTAAGTAATTTCAGTAGTGCTCAGAAGGCCTACTTGATTTTCAAAGTACTCGGCGTTGTCCAGGAGAAAAGTGCTCAATATCCTAGATAGAGCTACTGTAGTGATAGGTTTGGAAAATATTTTAACGCCATCTTCGTTACCCTTTGGACTATTTTGCAGATAAAAAGGAGGGAGGATACATAAGTAATTTCATTAGTGCTCAGGGGGCCTCCTTGATTTTCAAAGAACTCGGCGTTGTCCGGGAGAAAAGTGCTCAATATCCTAGATAGAGCTACTGTAGTGATAGGTTTGGAAAATATTTTAACGCCATCTTCGTTACCCTTTGAACTATTTTGCAGATAAAAAAGAGGGACGATACCAAAGTAATTTCAGTAGTGCTCAGGAGGCCTCCTTGATTTTCAAAGTACTCGGCGTTGTCCGGGAGAAAAGTGCTCAATATCTTAGATAGAGCTACTGTAGTGATAGGTTTGGAAAATATTTTAACGCCATCTTCGTTACCCTTTGGACTATTTTGCAGATAAAAAAGAGGGAGGATACCTAAGTAATTTCAGTAGTGCTCAGGAGGCCTCCTTGATTTTCAAAGTACTCGGCGTTGTCCGGGAGAAAAGTGCTCAATATCCTAGATAGAGCTACTGTAGTGATAGGTTTGGAAAATATTTTAACGCCATCTTCAATCCCTTTTAGACTTCTTTGCAGATGAAAAGGAGGGAGGATACCTAAGTTATTTACGTAGTGCTCAGGAGGGCTCCTTGATTTTCAAAGTATTCGGCGTTGTCCGGGAGACAAGCGCTCAATATCCTAGATAGAGCCACTGTAGTGATAGGTTTGGAAAATATTTTAACGCCATCTTCGTTCCCCTTTGGACTATTTTGCAGATGAAAAGGAGGGAGGATACCTAAGTAATTTCAGTAGTGCTCAGGAGGCCTCCTTGATTTTCAAAGTACTCGGCGTTGTCCGGGAGAAAAGTGCTCAATATCCTAGATAGAGCTACTGCAGTGATAGGTTTGGAAAATATTTTAACGCCATCTTCGTTACCCTTTGAACTATTTTGCAGATAAAAAGGAGGGACGATACCTAAGTAATTTCAGTAGTGCTCAGGAGGCCTCCTTGATTTTCAAAGTACTCGGCGTTGTCCGGGAGAAAAGTGCTCAATATCCTAGATAGAGCTACTGTAGTGATAGGTTTGGAAAATATTTTAACGCCATCTTCGTTCCCCTTTGGACTATTTTGCAGATAAAAAAGAGGTAGGATACCTAAGTAATTTCAGTAGTGCTCAGGAGGACTCCTATTTTTTCACAGTACTCGGCGTTGTCCGGGAGAAAAGTGCTCAATATCTTAGATAGAGCTACTGTAGTGATAGGTTTGGAAAATATTTTGACGCCATCTTCGTTCCAATTTGGACTATTTTGCAGATAAAAAGGAGGGAGGATACCTAAGTGATTTCAGTAGTGCTCAGGAGGCGTTCTCGATTTTGAAAGTACTGGGGCTGCGATAGGAACATATGTAGCATTGCACCGGGGCAGCAATAGGTACGTATGTAGCATTTACACCATGGCAGCAATGGGTACTTATATAGTATATGCACCGGGGCGGCAATAGGTACGTATATAGTCTGCACACCACGGTGGCGATACATACGTATATAGTATGAATACCGGAGCGGAGATAAGTACCTATATAGAAAGCGCAGATAGAGGTGGTACTTTTTATAGAAATATGTCATACTATTGCCCTGGGCAACGTAGGAGAAATGGTGGGGAAGAAGCAGCCTTCCCAAAAGGCAAAATTAAAAAGAAGCGGTGAAATGGGGCGACCAGGGAAGAGAAAGGTAGAAAGATAAATAGACGGCTATAGAGGAGGGGGGGAATAGAAGTTTGAATATAAAGATGTTACACACGCGATTTCTCCTCAATTTTATGTTTTCATGACCCCGAGCAACGCCGGGTAGCCCCGCTAGTCTATTATATAAATCCCACCTGTCTGTATGTATGTATGTATGTATGTATGTATGTATGTATGTAAAGCTTCTCCTCCGAAAGTACCCAACACACGGTCACACGGGTGACATCATTCCGACCGGCCAGCCCAGGCGCGTCTAATATCTCGGAACCGGAAAAAAAAATTGACTCTTCCGGGGTCGACTGAGCACTTTTCTCCAATGGGTGGCTTTTAACTCCATTTTTCAACGTTATTTATACTAATTTGAGAAGAAAAATAATGCAAAGTCACGATAAACTAGATATGACGTCAGAGTAAGGGAGTGGCGGGTAATTCACTCACACTACAACCATTTTTGTTCTTTCTTTCTTCTTCCCCTCTCACTCCCACACTTTCTTTCTTAATTATTAATAGACGCTAATATTCCTTCCTCCCTCCCTTCCTCACTATGGCCGTTCTGTTATCCTGATATAATACTTCCAGGCATTACCTCCTCCTTTCAGGCCAAATAGGGGGGGGGGGGAATGTCGGCATTCACCGATGTGAGTGCCACAGGCCAAATCTGGGGAGAGGGAGTGTCGGCATTCGGCGGTGGGGCGCCTCAGGCCTGTCGGCATTCGCTGGTATGAGCGCCTCAGGCCAAATTTGGGGGAGGGGGAGTGTCGGCATTCGGGCGCCTCAGTCCAAATTTGGGGGCGGGGGAGTGTCGGCATTCGCCGTTATGAGCGCCTCAGGCCAAATTTGGAGAGGGGGAGTGTCGACATTCGTCGGTGTGAGCGCCTCAGGCGAAATTTGGGGGCGGGGGAGTGTCGGCATTCGGCGGTATGAGCGCTTAAGGCGAAATTTGGGGGAGGGGGAGTGTCGGCATTCGGTGGTGGGGCGCCTCAGGCCAAATCTGGGGAGGGGGAATGTCGGCATTCGCCGGTATGAGCGCCTCAGGCGAAATTAGGGGAGTGGGAGCGTCGGCATTCAGGCCGAATTTTGGGAGGAGGAATGTCGGCATTCGCCGGTATGAGCGCCTCAGGCCAAATCTGGGGAGGGGGAATGTCAGCAGTCGGGCCCCTCAGGCCGAATTTAGGGAGGGGGAATGTCGGAATTCGCAGGTATGAGCGCCTCAGGCGAAATTTGGGGGCGGGGGAGTGTCGGCATTCGGCGGTATGAGCGCTTAAGGCGAAATTTGGGGGAGGGGGAGTGTCGGCATTCGGTGGTGGGGCGCCTCAGGCCAAATCTGGGGAGGGGGAATGTGGGCATTCGCCGGTATGAGCGCCTCAGGCGAAATTAGGGGAGTGGGAGCGTCGGCATTCAGGCCGAATTTTGGGAGGAGGAATGTCGGCATTCGCCGGTATGAGCGCCTCAGGCCAAATCTGGGGAGGGGGAATGTCAGCAGTCGGGCCCCTCAGGCCGAATTTAGGGAGGGGGAATGTCGGAATTCGCAGGTATGAGCGCCTCAGGCGAAATTTGGGGGCGGGGGAGTGTCGGCATTCGGCGGTATGAGCGCTTAAGGCGAAATTTGGGGGAGGGGGAGTGTCGGCATTCGGTGGTGGGGCGCCTCAGGCCAAATCTGGGGAGGGGGGAATGTCGGCATTCGCGATATGAGCGGCTCAGGCGAAATTTTGGGGAGTTTGAGTATTAGTCGGCGTGAGAGAGATCCCTACCGTGGGCGCGATCAGCCGTACTTTAGGGGAGAGGAAGTGCACCAAAGGAAAAGGGATTAAAAAATAAAATGATAATCTGATTTTTGATTCGAGAGTGTAAGATCGACACCTATCGGATAGGACTAGATAATACACTTGATCTCAAGGCAAAAATGCCGAGAACAGATACTACACTTTGATCTTAGCCAAAAGGCCGACAATTTATTTAGATGGATGCATCCTGGAAAACATTAACTCCTAGAGTTAAGATTACATTCCCAGAATGCATACCACCTTAGGCATAAAAGCCCGCTGTGGAAGGGGGTAAGGTGGGGGTCGGGGGTCATTGTGACATTTAAAAAACAACAGTTTGACATTTTTTATTTCAAACAAAGACAAAACAAAGACATTTTTTATTTGACAAAAAGCAAAGAAAATGCACAATGACAAAAACCTACTCTACCCTAAGCTAGACATTCACACTAAAAAATTCACAGTCACTCTATGGCTTAACCCTACTTAAAATATCCCCAAAATGATACATGAAACCATGAAATAACGTGGGATTGGGATACACATTAAAAACACCCAAAAAGAAAGAAAAATAAAGAACCAAATAAAATGATAAGGGGTGGTTAGTAGGACCCTTCCCTACCCTCTTGCTAAGTGCGGACCGCCCACTGTTTTCCGGCTCAAAGCCGAAAACAAGCAGGTCGACCCCTAAATGGGAGTGGGAATAAAGCGGGGCGTTCTGAAAATAAATTAATCGGGATCTGGGTACGGGAATGGATGGCGTCTTCCAAGATAATATTGCCAAGGGTTTCATCAGCCGGGGACAAAATAAATATGTGGAGTGGGCATCTTTGGAAGCTCTCTAGTGCCTGCAGAAAAAACAAAGTTGGGACAGGACATCATTTACTCCTACTAGCTTATAGTTCGACTAGGCTAATAAAAAATAATTTTGTTTTATACTGGGCTGGGTTCCGTAGGACCCAGTACCGTCTGCGCCATGCTAAGGCGGGAAAACGTATTCAAACCTGGACCCTCGTCGAATGCACAAACTAGTGTTGTGCACCCATCTTCTATTGAACTCCATGCGATGTAGTCGTTTCCAATCGCATCTGATTTTCACTTTAAGCTGATGCTTAAAGTAAACAACCAGATCACGATCCGAAACAGACCCAACCCCATGAACCTCATCTAGACGTGTAACCCACGTCACTAACCTAGCTACGGCCAGGATCACAAGAAACACCATTCGCTTCTCTCTAGACCACGGCGGCGCTACGTTGTTGATGACGAATGCTACATCCAGGACCAGCGGCTGCTCGGCGTCGATGCGAGCCGTTACCTCTCTGACATACTCCCAGAGAAGACGTAATTTTCTGCAAGTGAAGAAGGCGTGCTCGGCCGTTTCTTCCTCATTGTCCTCACAGCGCGGGCACAAGGGGACGTCCCTTATGCCATCCCTGCATAATCTGCCATAGAGGGGCAGTGCGTTCCGAACAAGTCGCCAGGTCAGAGAGTACTCAGAATTGTTGAGATAACTCTGGCCTGGCGCCCAACTCCACTGGGAGCGAGCCTCCTCCGTCGACAATCCAAGCCGTCTCCCAAGTGGATCCGAAGCGGACCCCTCCACTAGATCCCGATACAGTCTCTTCCTAGACCGGGCAAGGTCACTGGACCCCGGCAACGCCTTAAGCGCGGCTCGGCATTCGGTGACGAACAGCGACTCTCCTCTCGGCCTACGTCGACCTTCGACCGAGTGGTCGGGTATGAGGTTGGGAAAGGCGTCCTCAACCGCAGGGACCCACGGAGCTTCTTCCGTCAAAGTACGACTCAGGAAAGCCAGTCTCTCAGCATGTCTATGACTTGCCAAGTCAGGCATCCCCAAGCCTCCATCACACGGACGTTGCGTACAGACCTGTCTGCGGACGTATGCTTTCCGCCCATTCCACAGAAGTGAAAAGAGCAAGCGCGTGAAAGCAAGAAGGCGGTCCGCAGGCAGCGGGAGTACAGACAGTCGGTAAAGGATGAGAGGAAAGACGTAAGTGGCGCACGCCTCCGCTCTCCCCTTCAAGGAAAGTTTCCTTCGAATCCAAGTCCTCACAGACGATTCGACCTTTGCCTGTACTTCCGACCAATTCTTCTCCAGCTGGAGACCCGGTCCGAACCAAACGCCAAGGATCCGAACCGGGCCATCGGTCCAGTTGAAGTCACCTGGAAGTGCGGTCTCTCCGCTCCAGGCAGCCAACCGCAGGCCATTGGACTTGCTGCGGTTGACAATGGCCCCTGTCACTTCTTCGTACCGAGCGAGCGCCTTAATCACCGCTTCTATGTCTTCACGGCTGGACACAAAAACGGTGACATCATCGGCATACGCGGAAACCCTGGCTCGCGCATAGTGAGGAGGGATAGCGATTCCGCGCAGGACTGGTGTTGCCGCCCCGTCCCTTAATTTGCGAAGGAAGGGCTCCAACGCCAGGACATAAAGCAGGGGCGACAGCGGACAACCCTGACGTACCGAACGAGAAACCACGAACGACTCCGAAAGCCTACCGTTTACTTGCACCGCTACCGTCGGCAGACGGTACAGAATCGAGACCCACTTGCGGAAGTCCGGATTAAAACCGGCAGCCTCTAGAACAGATTCCAAGAAACCATGATCGACCCTATCGAAAGCCTTGGACTGATCTAAATTGATCAGCGCGGCTTCAGTGTCGTCTTCTATACCCTCTAGGATCGTGCGAACCAGATGCAAATTGTTTTGAATTGACCTCCCCTTCACAGCATAGTTCTGCTCAGGTTCGATCAAGTCAGCAATAACAACCTGCAAACGATTCGCAAGAACACGGGCCAAAATCTTTAACTCTGTGTTTAGCAGAGTTATGGGCCTGTAATCATCTAAATTCCCCCCACCAGGTTGGCCCCCCTTCTTCAACAATGTGACCACTCCTTTGGTAACCTGCCCAGGGATCGAGCCCTGAACAAACCAGTGGTTAAACACATCCTTCAGAAGAGGAACAAACATGGGCGACAGCCTCAAGTAAACTTCGTATGGCAGACCATCGAGTCCTGGAGATTTGTTGTAGCCGACCTGCTTCAACGCAGTAATGATCTCACCCTCTGTAACGTCCCCATCACAGCCAGCTGCTCGGGCCGCCTCTAGGCGGGGCGAGTCAGCCAAATAGCTGTCAAACTCCTGGCCGCGGAGTCTGGGTAGTTGGGTGAAGCGATCCTCCAAATGCTCGCGGAACCCCTCGCAAATCTCACGAGTAGATACCAGGGTATGTCCTTCCAGGTTATTCACCTTCCGAATGTACCCATCCGAGCCACGACGTAAAGCAGCCTTACGCTCAACAGCGTCAACGTTCACAGCTTCGTTAGAGACTTTCTTTAACCTAGCTCGAACTACTTGACCTTCATATCGCTCGCTAGCCAAGCGATTGAGGTCCCCCTTAATTAAGGCTATCTCTAGGGGATCCCCCCCAGCCACCGCCCGGGTCATCTTATCATCTACACGCTTCTGTGTCCTAGCCCTATCTTGAGCGAGGCGCTGGCTATAGCGGACACAAAAGCGTCTAACGTAAACCTTAGTTTTCACCCACCAACTACTCCCGATAACCGCCCCCACTAAAGCCCGCTGAAGTAGTAACGTTAGCTTGTCCCGGAAGTCGGGTATCTCCAGTAAGGAGGTATTCAACTTCCAGTACCCAGCTAACCTAGGCCTATCGCTTAAACTCAAACGGGCCATAACCAATTTATGGTCCGAGTGACCTAACCAAGTGAACGTGGGACAAGATAAGAAATCTATGTCGCCTCTTCTAACTAACATTCTGTCCAAGTAAGTACTCGAACAGAAGGCCGCGCTAGTATGCCACGTCCACATCTCCCGCCCTGGGTGATCAACGCGAAATCTGTCGACAAGATCGCATGAGGCGATCAGGTCAGACAGACTGCTATCACACCTATCCGACCCTCTATTACCCCCGACCTTATCTATCTTGGGGTCAAGGATGGCATTCCAATCCCCCATTAATACTACACGCTCCGGACCCCCGAGAAACGTCTCCAACCGTCGAAAAAAGGAAACCCTCTCACCAACAGCGTTAGGCGCATAAACCGCAACGATCCGAAACTTGCTGCTGTCAACGGCAACATCGACTACGACCAACCGTCCTTCCGCATCCGTATGAACAACGCGCACTGTCGCGGACAGAGTGCGTCTCACTAGCAAAGAGACACCACAACTACGGACATTGCCATATGCTGAGATGACGTCATAGTCGTCAGTCAGCACATCACAATCCCCATACGAAACGAAGTGGGTCTCCTCGATCGCAGCTATATCTACCTTAAGGGCCACGAGATCCCTCAGCACGCGAACAGCCTTGCTTCGAGATCTCATGCCCCTCACATTCAATGTGGCCAGGTTTAAAGCCATTATCCTTTATTTATATGTCGCAGACGGGCCTAAAGTCCTCGGGAGTGAGGACGCCGAAGGCCTGACCAAGACTGCCAGTCAGCAGTTCGGACGAAATCCGTCCGTCTCGAGCCAGACCTCCCACGTCCAGGGGAAAGGTTAGCTTTAAAGCCCGAAAAAATGAGGGATGAACATAAATGGGGACCCTCCCCGGACATTTCGAAGCCAATTTCTTTTTTGATGGATGCTCCTCGTCAACTAAGGTAACCCCCGGAATAGCCATCCTTCCCTCCTCCACCATTCTCCAAAGGGCGCGTGCCCTACTACCTTTATCATGCCTGATAAAGGTAGTTATCATTGGGGCATCCCGGAAGTTCAGAGGGTTATCGACTCTTTTCCCTTTCACATGTGTGAACGCTCCTAACTGTTTCAGATAACCCCTCTGCCTATTACTTAGGTCTGACTGGACAAGTGTTGCGTCCGCCTCACAAATTCTTCCCCCAGGCAGGAAAGGGAGCTTCCGGGATCTTTCTCGTCTAACTGGTGGAGGAGTGGGTGCAGTTTTCGCCGTAACTTCTTCCGGCACTTCCTCGTCAGCAACAGCTTCCTCCATAGCTACCTTGTCGGCAACAGCTTCCTCCGCCGCTACCTTGTCGGCAACAGCTTCCTCCGCCGCTACCTTGTCGGCTACCGCTGCCTCTGGTTGTTTGGCAGTTTTACATGGGCTTTTAGGCGGTTCATCTGCCTCGGCCGATGCTACGGCCATGGATATCTCTTCAGGGGTGTTGGATTGGGGAGGGGTATTTCGTTCAACCACAACTTCGGGTTCTGGAGATTGGGGTTTGGGTGGTTGAACGATATCCTTGTCTGGACATGTCGCTTTCTGGTCTCGGCTCTTCTTTGCCCTGGAGTCCTTCTTGGGCTTCTGGACCGGCGGTTCTCCTTCCACAGTCATGTCCTCCTCAGAGTCGTTATTTTCGTCTGATCCTGATGAGGGGAACTGAAACTTCCGTTTGACCGCAGGTGCAGGCTGATCTCCTGTTGCGGTTGGTGGTTTAGCGGGTTTCTCGCTCGTGCTTGGAGTCCGCTTTTTCCCCTTCTTGGCTGCCACCTTGTTCCAACCTTTTTCTTCTTCCGGTACTTCCGGTACTTTTTCCGGTACTGTTGGTTCTGTTGGTTTGGGGACATTTGTTGTCACTGCTGGCACTGCCACCGGGGTCTTTGGTGGGTTCCTTTTGGGGCACTCTTTTGCCATATGCCCCGACGTCTGACAGTGCCAACAAACCGGCCTCCTTCCCTCCACTATCACTGGCATCGACCAGGTTTCGCAGTATAGCTGCGCCGGTATCTCCCGGAATCCTTCACGGGTGAGTCGCATAAGGATCTTGTAGTCCCCCGTCTGGATATTTCGGGGACCACGGACTGGGAACACTGCCTCAACGTCGCCATACTGTGACATAATGGCGCCTATGTGTTCGAAGGCGACACAGCATGGGACGCCGAGAACTGACACAGTTGTCCTCCTCTTTGATAAATATTCCGGCGTTAATTTAATTCCGTTACTCGTATGCTCCCATTTCGCCACTCTTTCGGCTTCTGCCACGTTAGGGAGCAGAATATCATACATAGCGTATGATCGCTTTACTACGTAAGTAGCTGGGATCTTCAGATCCCCAAGTATTTTCATTATTTTGTCCTTGGGGACCCCAGTCAGCCCCTTTGTCTTTGTATCAGTTGTAACCAAAGAGACTATTCGTCTCTTTAGTCTCTCCAGAGTGCCCGGGACTACTTTGATTGTACTTCCGTCGGTGAAGTCGGCGTATTTATCTCTGAAGAGTCGCCTATACTCCTCTGGAGTCTTCTGGGCCTGGGGTCCCCACGTCGATGTGGTTCCTTTGGAGTCCTTATTTAGTGTCTTTTCTGGAAAGACCTTTTTGGCCCCTTTCCTAACTCTTGGTCTTTCAGGCCTACTCTCGTCTCCCTCAGAGCTGTCGGTTGATGATCCCCCCGAGGAGCATCCAAGAAACGACTTTGGCCTATACTGTCTCTGTGCCACCTCCAAGTCTAGAGACTGGCACTTTCTTATTGGCTTCTGATTAAAGAATGGGGTGTCACTGAATTCGCCAAAACTTATGGTTTGGGTGCATTCGGGCATGCTACCCCCTGCCATAGATAATGACCCGACTGGAGTGCCGCTCGGTGCGACACCCTCCATAACCGAAACTGAGGTGCCCGGCGAGGCAACACCTCCTGGGGCGCACTCGGGCGTGCAACCCCCCTCCAACACGACCGGGGCGCACTCGGGCGTGCAACCCCCCTCCAACACGACTGGGGCGCACTCGGGCGTGCAACCCCCCTCCAACACGACTGGGGCGCACTCGGGCGTACAACCCCCCTCCAACACGACCGGGGCGCACTCGGGCGTGCAACCCCCCTCCAACACGACTGGGGCGCACTCGGGCGTGCAACCCCCCTCCAACACGACTGGGGCGCACTCGGGTGTGCAACCCCCCTCCAACACGACCGGGGCGCACTCGGGTGTGCAACCCCCCTTCCAGGTCGGAGAACCGCTCGGCACGGTTATCCCCACCATCATTAGGTCGTACTCAGGAGTACGATTCACCAAATCTAACAAGGTGCCCTCCGCGGTCACACCTTCCTCGCTGTTGTCAACGACAACACAGTTTTTTGAAGCCCGGGTGGCTTCCATCTGTAAACGGGTCTGTAAGAGGCACGACACCCGCCGATTCGGAGACGAGGAGACCTTCACCGTTTTACGGGTTCGTCAGTCTCCCCGAAACCTGCCAGCTGCTTAAGTGCGCACCTCAGACAGACGCTGAAAGAAAGAATAAAAAATAATTAATGGCCCAAGAGGGGCGAACGAACCTGACTGTCGGACTAGACCCGCCGATTCGGAGACGAAGAGACCTTCACCGTTTTACGGGTTCGTCAGTCTCCCCGAAACCTGCCAGCTGCTTAAGTCAGCCCAACAGTCAGGGAAAAGAAGAAAAGAGAAAAGTCCCAAGAGGGGACAAAAAGGTGACAAAAGCCCCAAAAGGGGGCTTGGTCAAAGAAAAACGCTTTGAACCTAGCCGCAAGGCTAGGTAAGCGGAAAGCCTGGTCTTTGGGAAAACGAGAATGTTTTATCTGAGAACAGATACTACACTCTGATCTTAGCCAAAAGGCCGACAAAGCTTAAAAAATTTTAAGCGATTTACTGGATTATTTATAACAAATCTACTGCAGTACAGCAGCCTATCCACTATACACTGTTCAAATTACTTTAATAAATTAACAAGTAATAATAACTATGATTTTCTTTCAACAAACATTGTACAATACTATTTAACAAATTATTACATGAGTTTTAAATATCAACAAAATTTTTTAGACTCCCCTAGGCCGTTTTTCTCTAATTCAACATAGCTTTTATACGCCATTTTTTTAACATATTCGAAATAATCTAATGTATTTCACCTCTCGGGCGCTGGCTTTTCAACCCCCACTTTCCGACCCGAGCTTGGGTCACATCTTACTGGTGGGAGTAGGATAAAAACTGGCCTTGTGCCGAACTCCTGGAGAGGAGTAAATTACTCTAATGTATTTGTGTACTAATCCGATAAAAATGCAGAGTCATGTAAACATCCCATAATCCCTTGCCGGATGTACCCGGTCTTGCCCTAAATTGTGTCCGGTTGTATCAGATCATCCAATAACTTCTGTCCGGATGCATCAATAACAACATAGGAATCCTATGTTAAGTGTGTGTAGTGAAACAAGGGTTGCTCAATCACATCCGCACCTGTCCCATAATCCCTTGCCGGATGTACCCGGTCTTGCTCTAAATTGTGTCCGGTTATATCAGGTCATCATGACGTCAGAGAGTGGCAGATAATTTGAAAAATAATGCAAAGTGTCAGGAAGAAATTCACTCACACTACAACCTTTTAATAGACGCTAATATTCCTCCCCCTCCCTTCCGTTATCATGATAGGCATTACCTCCTCCTTTCATGCCAAATTGGGAGGGGGTGACGGCATTCGCCGGTGTGAGCGCCTCAGGCCAATTTTTTTCTTGGGGGGGGGGGGTATTAAGAAAATCTATAATAAAGACCAATGTGCATTTAATTGTATCTATAATAAAGACCAATGTGCATTTATTTGTATCTATAATAAAGACCAATGTGCATTTATTTGTATCTATAATAAAGACCAATGTGCATTTATATTTATCTATAATAAAGACCAATGTGCATTTATATTTCATCGGGGGGGAGGGGGCTTTTCATTTATTTTTGATGATATTTTATAGTAATTTGAAATTGCTGAGTCATATTTAATTACGTAATACCTCAAGTTCATAAACCAATTAATGTTTTTTAATGAAATTTATTTTTTAGAGGGTAGCTAAGGAAGTGCGGTAACTCACGTTTAAAACACACAATTAAGGTGTTTAAAACAAGGTTAGAGAATATATACATAACATATAAAAGTGTATTCTTATGTAAAATTCACAGAGTAAGATGATGAGAGTATTCTCGAATCTATTAACCCAGCCCTTAGGGGTCCATGGGGAATATTTCATCGGGGGGGGGGGGCTTTTCATTTATTTTTCATTATATTTTATAGTAATTTGAAATTGCTGAGTCATATTGTAATTTAATTACGTAATACCTCAAGTTCATAAACCAATTAATGTTTTTTAATGAAATTTATTTTTTAGAGGGTAGCTAAGGAAGTGCGTTAACTCACGTTTAAAAACAAAATTAAGGTGTTTAAAACAAGGTTAGAGAATATATACATACCATATAAAAGTGTATTCTTATGTAAAATTCACAGAGTAAGATGATGAGAGTATTCTCGAATCTATTAACCCAGCCCTTAGGGGTCCATGGGGAATATTTCATCGGGCGGGAGGGGGCTTTTCATTTATTTTTCATTATATTTTATAGTAATTTGAAATTGCTGAGTCATATTGTAATTTAATTACGTAATACCTCAAGTTCATAAACCAATTAATGTTTTTTAATGAAATTTATTTTTTAGAGGGTAGCTAAGGAAGTGCGTTAACTCACGTTTAAAAACAAAATTAAGGTGTTTAAAACAAGGTTAGAGAATATATACATACCATATAAAAGTGTATTCTTATGTAAAATTCACAGAGTAAGATTATGAGAGTATTCTCGAATCTATTAACCCAGCCCTTAGGGGTCCATGGGGAATATTTCATCGGGCGGGAGGGGGCTTTTCATTTATTTTTCATTATATTTTATAGTAATTTGAAATTGCTGAGTCATATTGTAATTTAATTACGTAATACCTCAAGTTCATAAACCAATTAATGTTTTTTAATGAAATTTATTTTTTAGAGGGTAGCTAAGGAAGTGCGTTAACTCACGTTTAAAACACACAATTAAGGTGTTTAAAACAAGGTTAGAGAATATATACATAACATATAAAAGTGTATTCTTATGTAAAATTCACAGAGTAAGATGATGAGAGTATTCTCGAATCTATTAACCCAGCCCTTAGGGGTCCATGGGGAATATTTCATCGAGGGGGGGGGGAATTTTCATTTATTTTTCATTATATTTTATAGTAATTTGAAATTGCTGAGTCATATTGTAATTTAATTACGTAATACCTCAAGTTCATAAACCAATTAATGTTTTTTAATGAAATTTATTTTTTAGAGGGTAGCTAAGGAAGTGCGTTAACTCACGTTTAAAACACACAATTAAGGTGTTTAAAACAAGGTTAGAGAATATATACATAACATATAAAAGTGTATTCTTATGTAAAATTCACAGAGTAAGATGATGAGAGTATTCTCGAATCTATTAACCCAGCCCTTAGGGGTCCATGGGGAATATTTCATCGAGGGGGGGGGGGAATTTTCATTTATTTTTCATTATATTTTATAGTAATTTGAAATTGCTGAGTCATATTGTAATTTAATTACGTAATACCTCAAGTTCATAAACCAATTAATGTTTTTTAATGAAATTTATTTTTTAGAGGGTAGCTAAGGAAGTGCGTTAACTCACGTTTAAAACACACAATTAAGGTGTTTAAAACAAGGTTAGAGAATATATACATAACATATAAAAGTGTATTCTTATGTAAAATTCACAGAGTAAGATGATGAGAGTATTCTCGAATCTATTAACCCAGCCCTTAGGGGTCCATGGGGAATATTTCATCGAGGGGGGGGGGGAATTTTCATTTATTTTTCATTATATTTTATAGTAATTTGAAATTGCTGAGTCATATTGTAATTTAATTACGTAATACCTCAAGTTCATAAACCAATTAATGTTTTTTAATGAAATTTATTTTTTAGAGGGTAGCTAAGGAAGTGCGTTAACTCACGTTTAAAACACACAATTAAGGTGTTTAAAACAAGGTTAGAGAATATATACATAACATATAAAAGTGTATTCTTATGTAAAATTCACAGAGTAAGATGATGAGAGTATTCTCGAATCTATTAACCCAGCCCTTAGGGGTCCATGGGGAATATTTCATCGAGGGGGGGGGGGAATTTTCATTTATTTTTCATTATATTTTATAGTAATTTGAAATTGCTGAGTCATATTGTAATTTAATTACGTAATACCTCAAGTTCATAAACCAATTAATGTTTTTTAATGAAATTTATTTTTTAGAGGGTAGCTAAGGAAGTGCGTTAACTCACGTTTAAAAACAAAATTAAGGTGTTTAAAACAAGGTTAGAGAATATATACATACCATATAAAAGTGTATTCTTATGTAAAATTCACAGAGTAAGATGATGAGAGTATTCTCGAATCTATTAACCCAGCCCTTAGGGGTCCATGGGGAATATTTCATCGGGGGGAGGGGGCTTTTCATTTATTTTTCATTATATTTTATAGTAATTTGAAATTGCTGAGTCATATTGTAATTTAATTACGTAATACCTCAAGTTCATAAACCAATTAATGTTTTTTAATGAAATTTATTTTTTAGAGGGTAGCTAAGGAAGTGCGTTAACTCACGTTTAAAAACAAAATTAAGGTGTTTAAAACAAGGTTAGAGAATATATACATACCATATAAAAGTGTATTCTTATGTAAAATTCACAGAGTAAGATGATGAGAGTATTCTCGAATCTATTAACCCAGCCCTTAGGGGTCCATGGGGAATATTTCATCGGGCGGGAGGGGGCTTTTCATTTATTTTTCATTATATTTTATAGTAATTTGAAATTGCTGAGTCATATTGTAATTTAATTACGTAATACCTCAAGTTCATAAACCAATTAATGTTTTTTAATGAAATTTATTTTTTAGAGGGTAGCTAAGGAAGTGCGTTAACTCACGTTTAAAAACACAATGAAGGTGTTTAAAACAAGGTTAGAGAATATATACATAACATATAAAAGTGTATTCTTATGTAAAATTCACAGAGTAAGATGATGAGAGTATTCTCGAATCTATTAACCCAGCCCTTACGGGTCCATGGGGAATATTTCATCGGGGGCGGGGGCTTTTCATTTATTTTTCATTATATTTTATAGTAATTTGAAATTGCTGAGTCATATTGTAATTTAATTACGTAATACCTCAAGTTCATAAACCAATTAATGTTTTTTAATGAAATTTATTTGTTAGAGGATAGCTAAGGAAGTGCGTTAACTCACGTTTTTAAACGTGAGTTAACGCACTTCCTTAGCTATCCCCTAACAAATAAATTTCATTAAAAAACATTAATTGGTTTATGAACTTGAGGTATTACGTAATTAAAAATAAAATTTTAGGGGTCAGGACAAATTTTTTAGGGGTCAGGCCAAATTTTTTATTTTATTTTTTTTTAACTTAAAATATTTCTCAGGGTTGTGGGACACTGAAAAAAAAAGTTGGTGGGGGGGCTGGAGAGATTAGGGGGTCGAGGAAAATTTAAGGGTCAGGCCAAATTCTTTAGGGGTCCGGCCAAATTTTTTTTTTCTTTTTTTGAACTTAAAATATTCCTCAGGGGAAGAGTGAAAAAAAGTTGGAGGGGGGGGGGGGCTGGAGATATTAGGGGGTCGGGGAAAATTTTAGGGGTCAGGCCAAATTTTTTTTTTTTCTTTGAACTCAAAATATTTCTCATGTTTGGGAGAGTAAAAGAAATTGATGGGGGCTGGAGAGATTGGGGGTCGGAGAAATTTTCAGGGGTCAGGACAAACTTTTAAGTGGTCGGGCCAAATTTTTTTATTTTTTGAACAAAAATATTACTCAGGGTGGGCGAGAGTAAAAAAACTGTGGGGGGGGGCTGGAGAGATTGGGGGGGTCGGGGAAATTTTTAGGGGTCAGGACAAACTTTTTATAGGTCGAGCCAAATTTTTTTTGTTTTTTTATTCTTTTAACTAACAATATTTCTTAGGATTGGGAGAGAATAATAAAAAAGTTGGGGGCGTTCTGAAGAGATTGGGGGCTCGGGGAAATGTTTAGAGGTCAGGACAAACTTTTTAGGGGTCGGGCCAAATTTTTTTATTTTTTTATTTTTGGAACTAAAAATATTACTCAGGGTTGGGCGAGAGTAAAAAAAAGTTGGGGGGCCTGGAGAGATTGGTGGTCGTGGAAATTTTTAGCGGCGATATAAACGTATTTACCATTCGCACCGGTGCGGCGATAGGTACCTATTTAGCATTCGCACCGAGGAGACTATAGGTACGTATTTAGCATTCAGCGGTGGCGATAGGAACGTATATAGCATGTGCACATGGGATGCCATAAGTACGAATATAGCATGCGCACCGGGAGTGTAAAAAAAAATTGGGGTGGGGGGCAACATTTTTTTCCTTTTCTTTTATCTTTTTCATTGACAATATTTATATGTATGGGGCAGGATGAAAAAAAAAATTTTCGGGGCGGGGGAGCTAAAAAAATTTTTTTTTTCTTTTTTAAACTAAAAATATTTCTATGTATGGGGGGAACATAAAATTTTTGGGGCGGGTCAAAAAATTTTCTTTTCTTTTTTATTTCTTTTAAATTAAAAATATTTCTAAGTATGTGGGAGGATGGAAAAAAATGTTCGTGGGGGGAGGCAAAAACATTTCTTTTTTTCTGTTTTTAACTAAAATTATTTATATTTATGATAGTGACAATACATGAATGAACACTATTTTGTTTTTCAAACACGACAGGGGTGCACTAATATGAGTTCTTACATGTGCTAACTGGGCTGGAGATAGGTACATATATAGTATGTGCACCCTTGCAGAGATAGGTAAGTATGTAGTATGCACACCAGAGCCGCGATAGGTACGAATATATTATGCGCACCAGGCCGGCGATAGGTTTATATATAGTATGTGCCCTGGGGTGGCATAGGTACGTATATAGTAGTGTATAGGGGTGGCGATAGTTACGTATTTAGCATTCGCCCTGGGGTTGCGATAGGTACGTATTCAGCATTCGCACAGGGGCGGCGATATGTACATATTTAGTATTCACACTGGGGCAGTGATAGGTACATATGGTGTATGCACACCGGGGCGGCAATATGTACGTATTTAGCATTCACCCCTGGGCGGAGATAGGTACTTATTTAGCATTCAGCGGTGGCGATAAGTACGTATATAGCATGTGCACATCGGCGGCAATAAGTATGTATATAGTATGTGCACCGGGGCGGTGATAGGCATGTATTTAGCATGTGCACTGGGGCAGCGATCGGTTCATATATAGCACGTGCACCAGGGCGCTGATAGGTACGTATATAGCACGCGCACCGGGGCGGCGAACGGTACGTATATAGCACGCGCACCGGGGCGGCGAACGGTACGTACTTAAAATTCACACCGGAGCGGCGATAGGTACGTATTTAGCATTCACACCGGGGCGGCGATAGGTATGTATTTAGCATTCACACCGGGGCGGCGATAGGTATGTATTTAGCATTCACACCGGGGCGGCGATAGGTACGTATTTAGCATTCACACCAGGGTGGCGATAGGTATGTATTTAGCATTCACACCGGGGCGGCGATAGGTATGTATTTAGCATTCGCACCAGGGTGGCGATATGTACGTATTTACCTTCCGACCCGGGGCAGCGATAGGTACGTATTTAGAATTCACACCGGGGCGGTGATAGGTACGTATTTAGAATTCACACCGGGGCGGCGATAGGTACGTATTTAGAATTCACACCGGGGCGGCGATAGGTACGTATTTAGAATTCACACCGGGGCGGCGATAGGTATGTATTTAGCATTCGCACCGGGGCAGCAATTAGTACCTATTTAGCTTCCACACCGGGGCGGCTATAGGTACGTATTCAGAATTTAGGGGTGGCGATAGCTACGTATATAACATGTACACATGGGCAGCAATAAGTACGTACATAGCATGCGCTCTGCGGTGGCAGTCAGTACATATATAGCACGCGCACCGGGGCGGCGATATGGACGTATATAGCACGTGCACCGGGGCGGCGATAGGTACGTATATAGCACATGCACCGGAACGGCGAAAGGTATGTATTTCGCATTCGCACCGGGGCGGCTATAGGTACGTATTTAGCATTCGCACCGGGCCGGCGATAGGTACGTATTTAGCATTCGCACCAAAGCGGCGATAGGTACGTATTTAGCATTCGCACCAAAGCGGCAATATGTACATATTAATTATTCGAACTAGGGCAGCGATAGGTACTTATGTAGCATGCACACCGGGACGGCGATAGGTACTATTTAGCATTCGCACCGAGGCGGCGATAGGTACTTAAATAGTATCTGCACTGGGGCGGCGATAGGTACATATATAGTATGTGCACTGGGGCGGCGATAGGTATGTATATAGTATGCGCACCGGGGTGATGATAGATACGTATATAGTATGAACACCGGGGCGGAGATAAGTTCTTATATAGAAGGCGCAGATAGAGGTGTTACTTTTTATAGAAATATGATATACTATTGCCCTGGCCAACGTAGGAGAAATGGTGGGGAAGAAACAGCTTTCGCAAATGGCAAAATTAGAAAGTAGCGCTGAAATGAGGTGACCAGGGAAGAGAAAGGTAGAAAGATAAAGAGACGGCTATAGAGAAAGGGGGGGGGGGAGAAATAGAAGTTTGTATATAAAGATGTTACACACACGATTTTTCTTCAATTATATGTTTTTATGACCCCGAGCAACGCCGGGTAGCCCCGCTAGTTATGTACTAAATTCGAAATAATCTAATGTATTTATGTACTAATCCGATAAAAATGCAGAGTCATTGTAAACATCCTATAATCCCTTGCCGGATGTACCCGGTCTTGCCCTAAATTGTGTCCGGTTCTATCAGATCATCCAATAACTTCTGTCCGGATGCATCAATAACAACATAGAATACCCTACGTTAAGAGTGTGTAGTGAAACAAGGGTTGCTCACTGGATGTACCCGGTCTTGCCCTAAATTGTGTCCGGTTATATCAGGTCATCATGACGTCGTAGAGTGGCAGTTTTCCTTTCTGTCATTTTTCCCTCTCACACTTTCTTTCTTAATTATTAATAGACGCTAATATTCCTCCCCCTCTCCCTCCCTGTGGCCGTTCTGTTATCATTATAGGAATTACCTCCTCCTTTCAGGCCAAATTGGGGGGGGGGGGGGGGTTACGGTATTCGCCGGTGTGAGCATTACCTCCTCCTTTTTTGAGAAGTGTAGAGGTAGGGTAGTATCGGTTCCGTTGTCATGATGCCCTCATCCCATGCATTATCTCCTCCTTTTTTGAGACGTGTTGAGGTAGGGTCGTATCGGTTCCGTTGTCATGATGCCCTCATCCCATGCATTATCTCCTCCTTTTTTGAGAAGTGTTGAGGTAGGGTCGTATCGGTTCCGTTGTCATGATGCCCTCATCCCATGCATTATCTCCTCCTTTTTTGAGAAGTGTTGAGGTAGGGCCGTATAGGTTCCGTTGTCATGATGCACTATTCCCATGCATTATCTCCTCCTTTTTTGAGAAGTGTTGAGGTAGGGTCGTATCGGTTCCATTGTCATGATGCCATAATCCCATGCATTATCTCCTCCTTTTTTGAGAAGTATTGAGGTAGGGTCGTATCGGTTCCGTTGTCATGATGCACTATTCCCATGCATTATCTCCTCCTTTTTTGAGCAGTGTTGAAGTGTGAGCGCCTCAGGGGAAATGCGGGGAGGGGGAATGTCGGCATTCGTCGGTATGAGCGCCTCAGGCGAAATCTGGGGAGGGGGAATGTCGGCATTGGCCGGTATGAGCGCCTCAGGACTATTTGGCAGATCAGAAGGAGAAAGGATACCTAAGGGATTTCAGTAGTGCTCATGAAGCCTCCTCGATTTTCAAAGTACTCGGCGTTGTCCGGGAGAAAAGTGCTCAATATCCTAGATAGAGCTAATGTAGTGATAGGTTTAGAAAATATTTTAACGCCATCTTCGTTCCCCTTTGGACTATTTCGCAGATCAGAAGGAGAGAGGATACCTAAGGGATTTCAGGAGTGCTCATGAAGTCCTCGATTTTCAAAGTACTCGGCGTTGTCCGGGAGAAAAGTGCTCAATATCCTAGATAGAGCTACTGTAGTGATAGGTTTATAAAATATTTTAACGCCATCTTCGTTCCCCTTTGGACTATTTCGCAGATCAGAAGGAGAGAGGATACCTAAGGGATTTAAGGAGTGCTCATTAAGCCTCCTCGATTTTCAAAGTACTCGGCGTTGTCCGGGAGAAAAGTGCTCAATGTCCTAGATAGAGCTACTGTAGTGATAGGTTTGGAAAATATTTTAACGCCATCTTCGTTCCCCTTTGGACTATTTCGCAGATCAGAAGGAGAGAGGATACCTAAGGGATTTCAGGAGTGCTCATGAAGCCTCCTCGATTTTCAAAGTACTCGGCGTTGTCCGGGAGAAAAGTGCTCAATATCCTAGATAGAGCTACTGTAGTGATAGGTTTGGAAAATATTTTAACGCCATCTTACTTCCCCTTTGGACTATTTCGCAGATCAGAAGGAGAGAGGATACCTAAGTGATTTGAGTAGTCCCCAGGAGGCCTCCTTGATTATCAAAGTACCCCGCGTTGTCCGGGAGAAAAGTGCTCAATGTCCTAGATAGAGCTACTGTAGTGATAGGTTTGGAAAATATTTTAACGCCATCTTCGTTCTCCTTTGGACTATTTCGCAGATCAGAAGGAGAGAGGATACCTAAGGGATTTCAGGAGTGCTCATGAAGCCTCCTCGATTTTCAAAGTACTCGGCGTTGTCCGGGAGAAAAGTGCTCAATATCCTAGATAGAGCTACTGTAGTGATAGGTTTGGAAAATATTTTAACGCCATCTTCGTTCCCCTTTGGACTATTTCGCAGATCAGAAGGAGAGAGGATACCTAAGTGATTTGAGTAGTCCCCAGGAGGCCTCCTTGATTATCAAAGTACCCCGCGTTGTCCGGGAGAAAAGTGCTCAATGTCCTAGATAGAGCTACTGTAGTGATAGGTTTGGAAAATATTTTAACGCCATCTTCGTTCTCCTTTGGACTATTTCGCAGATCAGAAGGAGAGAGGATACCTAAGGGATTTCAAGAGTGCTCATAAAGCCTCCTCGATTTTCAAAGTACTCGGCGTTGTCCGGGAGAAAAGTGCTCAATATCCTAGATAGAGCTACTGTAGTGATAGGTTTAGAAAATATTTATACGCCATCTTCGTTCACCTTTGGACAATTTTGCAGATGAAAAGGAGGGAGGATACCTAACTGATTTCAGTAGTCCCCAGGAGGCCTCCTTCATTTTCAAAATACTCGGCGTTGTCCGGGAAAAAAGTGCTCAATGTCCTAGATAGAGCTACTGTAGTGATAGGTTTGGATAATATTTTAACAGTATCTACGCTGAAAAGGATTGGGTAATCGATAAGAGTTATTTCAGTAGTGCTCAGGAGGCCTCCTTGATTTTTAAATACTCGGCGTTGTCCGGGAGAAAAGTGCTCAATATCCTAGATAGAGCTACTGTAGTGATAGGTTTGGAAAATATTTTAACGCCATCTTCGTTCCCCTTTGGACTATTTCGTAGATCAGAAGGAGAGAGGATACCTAAGTGATTTCAGTAGTCCCCAGGAGGCCTCCTTGATTATTAAAGTACTCGGCGTTGTCCGGGAGAAAAGTGCTCAATGTCCTAGATAGAGCTACTGTAGTGATAGGTTTGGGAAAATATTTTAACGCCATCTTCGTTCCCCTTTGGACTATTTCGCAGATCAGAAGAAGAGAGGATACCTAAGGGATTTCATGGGTGTTCATGAAGCCTCCTCGATTTTCAAAGTACTCGGCGTTGTCAGGGAGAATAGTGCTCAATATCCTAGATAGAGCTTCTGTAGTGATAGGTTTGGAAAATATTTTAACGCCATCTTCGTTCACCTTTGGACTATTTCGCAGATCAGAAGGAGAGAGGATACCGAATTTATTTCAGTAGTCTCCAGGAGGCCTCCTTGATTATCGAAGTACTCGGCGTTGTCCGGGAGAAAAGTGCTCAACTTCCTAGATAGAGCTACTGTAGTGATAGGTTTGGAAAATATTTTAACGCCATCTTCCTTCTCCTTTGGACTATTTCGCAGATCAGAAGGAGAGAGGATACCTAATGGATTTCAGGAGTGCTCATAAAGCCTTCTCGATTTTCAAAATACTCGGCGTTGTCCGGGAGAAAAGTGCTCAATATCCTAGATAGAGCTACTGTAGTGATAGGTTTAGAAAATATTTTAACGCCATCTTCGTTCCTCTTTGGACACTTTTGCAGCTGAAAAGGATGGAGGATACCTAACTGATTTCAGTAGTCCCCAGGAGGCCTCTTTGTTTTTCAAAGTACTCGGCGTTGTCCGGGAAAAAAGTGCTCAATGTCCTAGATAGAGCTACTGTAGTGATAGGTTTGGATAATATTTTAACAGTATCTACGCTGAAAAGGATTGGGTAATCGATAAGAGTTATTTCAGTAGTGCTCAGGAGGCCTCTTTGATTTTGAAATACTCGGCCTTGTCCGGGAGAAAATTGCTCAATATCCTAGATAGAGCTAATGTAGTTATAGGTTTGGAAAATATTTTAACGCCATCTTCGTTCCCCTTTGGACTATTTCGCAGATCAGAACGAGAGAGGATACCTAAGTGATTTCAGTAGTCCCCAGGAGGCCTCCTTCATTATCAAAGTACTCGGCGTTGTCCGGGAGAAAAGTGCGCAATGTCCTAGATAGAGCTACTGTAGTGATAGGTTGTGAAAATATTTTAACGCCATCTTCGTTCCCCTTTGGATTATTTCGCAGATCAGAAGGAGAGAGGATACCTAAGGGATTTCAGGAGTGCTCATGAAGCCTCCTCGATTTTCAAAGTACTCGGCGTTGTCCGGGAGAAAAGTGCTGAATGTCCTAGATAGAGCTACTGTAGTGATAGGTTTGGATAATATTTTAACAGCATCTACGCTGAAAAGGATAGGGTAATCGATAAGAGTTATTTCAGTAGTGCTCAGGAGGCCTCTTTGATTTTAAAATACTAGGCGTTGTCCGGGAGAAAAGTGCTCAATATCCTAGATAGAGCTACTGTAGTGATAGGTTTGGAAAATATTTTAACGCCATCTTCGTTCCCCTTTGGACTATTTCGCAGATCAGAAGGAGAGAGGATACCTAAGGGATTTCAGGAGTGCTCATGAAGCCTCCTCGATTTTCCAAGTACTCGGCGTTGTCCGGGAGAAAAGTGCTCAATGTCCTAGATAGAGCTACTGTAGTGATAGGTTTGGAAAATATTTTAACGCCATCTTCGTTCCCCTTTGGACTATTTCGCAGATCAGAAGGAGAGAGGATACCTAAGGGATTTCAGGAGTGCTCATAAAGCCTCTTCGATTTTCAAAGTACTCGGCGTTGTCCGGGAGAAAAGTGCTCAATGTCCTAGATAGAGCTACTGTAGTGATAGGTTTGGATAATATTTTAACAGCATCTACGCTGAAAAGGATGGGGTAATCGATAAGAGTTATTTCAGTAGTGCTCAGGAGGCCTCTTTGATTTTGAAATAATCGGCGTTGTCCGGGAGAAAAGTGCTCAATATCCTAGATAGAGCTACTGTAGTGATAGGTTTGGAAAATATTTTAACGCCATCTTCGTTCCCCTTTGGACTATTTCGCAGATCAGAAGGAGAGAGTATACCTAAGTGATTTCAGTAGTCCCCAGGAAACCTCCTTGATTATCAAAGTACTCGGCGTTGTCCGGGAGAAAAGTGCTCAATGTCCTAGATAGAGCTACTGTAGTGATAGCTTTGGAAAATATTTTAACGCCATCTTCGTTCCCCTTTGGACTATTTTGCAGATCAGAAGGAGAGAAGATACCTAAGGGATTTCAGGAGTGCTCATGAAGCCTCCTCGATTTTGCAGGTCTCGGTGTTGTTCGGGAGAAAAGTGCTCAATGTCCTAGATAGAGCTACTGTAGTGATAGGTTTGGAAAATATTTTAACGCCATCTTCGTTCCCCTTTGGACTATTTCGCAGATCAGAACGAGAGAGGATACCTAAGTGATTTCAGTAGTCCCCAGGAGGCCTCCTTCATTCTCAAAGTACTCGGCGTTGTCCGGGAGAAAAGTGCACAATGTCCTAGATAGAGCTACTCTAGTGATAGGTTGTGAAAATATTTTAACGCCATCTTCGTTCCCCTTTGGACTATTTCGCAGATCAGAAGGAGAGAGGATACCTAAGGGATTTCAGGAGTGCTCATAAAGCCTCCTCGATTTTCAAAGTACTCGGCGTTGTCTGGGAGAAAAGTGCTGAATGTCCTAGATAGAGCTACTGTAGTGATAGGTTTGGAAAATATTTTAACGCCATCTTCGTTCCCCTTTGGACTATTTCGCAGATCAGAAGAAGAGAGGATACCTAAGGGATTTCAGGAGTGCTCATGAAGCCTCCTCGATTTTCAAAGTACTCGGTGTTGTCCGGGAGAAAAGTGCTCAATGTCCTAGATAGAGCTACTGTAGTGATAGGTTTGGAAAATATTTTAACGCCATCTTCGTTCCCCTTTGGACTATTTCGCAGATCAGAAGGAGAGAGGATACCTAAGGGATTTCAGGAGTGCTCATGAAGCCTCCTCGATTTTCAAAGTACTCGGCGTTGTCCGGGAGAAAAGTGCTCAATATCCTAGATAGAGCTAATGTAGTTATAGGTTTGGAAAATATTTTAACGCCATCTTCGTTCCCCTTTGGACTATTTCGCAGATCAGAACGAGAGAGGATACCTAAGTGATTTCAGTAGTCCCCAGGAGGCCTCCTTCATTATCAAAGTACTCGGCGTTGTCCGGGAGAAAAGTGCTCAATGTCCTAGATAGAGCTACTGTAGTGATAGGTTGTGAAAATATTTTAACGCCATCTTCGTTCCCCTTTGGACTATTTCGCAGATCAGAAGGAGAGAGGATACCTAAGGGATTTCAGGAGTGCTCATAAAGCCTCCTCGATGTTTAAAATACTCGGCGTTGTCCGGGGGAATAGTCCTCAATATCCTAGATAGAGCTACTGTAGTGATAGGTTTAGAAAATATTTTAACGCCATCTACGGTCCCCTTTGGATAATTTTGCAGCTGAAAAGGAGGGAGGATACCTAACTGATTTCAGTAGTCCCCAGGAGGCCTCTTTGTTTTTCAAAGTACTCGGCGTTGTCCGGGAAAAAAGTGCTCAATGTCCTAGATAGAGCTACTGTAGTGATAGGTTTGGATAATATTTTAACAGTATCTACGCTGAAAAAGATTGGGTAATCGATAAGAGTTATTTCAGTAGTGCTCAGGAGGCCTCCTTGATTTTGAAATACTCGGCGTTATCCGGGAGAAAAGTGCTCAATATCCTAGATAGAGCTACTGTAGTGATAGGTTTGGAAAATATTTTAACGCCATCTTCGTTCCCCTTTGGACTATTTCGCAGATCAGAACGAGAGAGGATACCTAAGTGATTTCAGTAGTCCCCAGGAGGCCTCCTTCATTCTCAAAGTACTCGGCGTTGTCCGGGAGAAAAGTGCACAATGTCCTAGATAGAGCTACTCTAGTGATAGGTTGTGAAAATATTTTAACGCCATCTTCGTTCCCCTTTGGACTATTTCGCAGATCAGAAGGAGAGAGGATACCTAAGGGATTTCAGGAGTGCTCATAAAGCCTCCTCGATTTTCAAAGTACTCGGCGTTGTCTGGGAGAAAAGTGCTGAATGTCCTAGATAGAGCTACTGTAGTGATAGGTTTGGAAAATATTTTAACGCCATCTTCGTTCCCCTTTGGACTATTTCGCAGATCAGAAGAAGAGAGGATACCTAAGGGATTTCAGGAGTGCTCATGAAGCCTCCTCGATTTTCAAAGTACTCGGTGTTGTCCGGGAGAAAAGTGCTCAATGTCCTAGATAGAGCTACTGTAGTGATAGGTTTGGAAAATATTTTAACGCCATCTTCGTTCCCCTTTGGACTATTTCGCAGATCAGAAGGAGAGAGGATACCTAAGGGATTTCAGGAGTGCTCATGAAGCCTCCTCGATTTTCAAAGTACTCGGCGTTGTCCGGGAGAAAAGTGCTCAATATCCTAGATAGAGCTAATGTAGTTATAGGTTTGGAAAATATTTTAACGCCATCTTCGTTCCCCTTTGGACTATTTCGCAGATCAGAACGAGAGAGGATACCTAAGTGATTTCAGTAGTCCCCAGGAGGCCTCCTTCATTATCAAAGTACTCGGCGTTGTCCGGGAGAAAAGTGCTCAATGTCCTAGATAGAGCTACTGTAGTGATAGGTTGTGAAAATATTTTAACGCCATCTTCGTTCCCCTTTGGACTATTTCGCAGATCAGAAGGAGAGAGGATACCTAAGGGATTTCAGGAGTGCTCATAAAGCCTCCTCGATGTTTAAAATACTCGGCGTTGTCCGGGGGAATAGTCCTCAATATCCTAGATAGAGCTACTGTAGTGATAGGTTTAGAAAATATTTTAACGCCATCTACGGTCCCCTTTGGATAATTTTGCAGCTGAAAAGGAGGGAGGATACCTAACTGATTTCAGTAGTCCCCAGGAGGCCTCTGTGTTTTTCAAAGTACTCGGCGTTGTCCGGGAAAAAAGTGCTCAATGTCCTAGATAGAGCTACTGTAGTGATAGGTTTGGATAATATTTTAACAGTATCTACGCTGAAAAAGATTGGGTAATCGATAAGAGTTATTTCAGTAGTGCTCAGGAGGCCTCCTTGATTTTGAAATACTCGGCGTTATCCGGGAGAAAAGTGCTCAATATCCTAGATAGAGCTACTGTAGTGATAGGTTTGGAAAATATTTTAACGCCATCTTCGTTCCCCTTTGGACTATTTCGCAGATCAGAAGGAGAGAGGATACCTAAGTGATTTTAGTAGTCCCCAGGAGGCCTCCTTGATTATCAAACTACTCGGCGTTGTCCGGGAGAAAAGTGCTCAATGTTCTAGATAGAGCTACTCTAGTGATAGGTTTGGAAAATATTTTAACGCCATCTTCGTTCCCCTTTGGACTATTTCGCAGATCAGAAGGAGAGAGGATACCTAAGGGATTTCAGGAGTGCTCATTAAGCCTCCTCGATTTTCAAAGTACTCGGCGTTGTCCGGGAGAAATGTGCTCAATGTCCTAGATAGAGCTACTGTAGTGATAGGTTTGGATAATATTTTAACAGCATCTACGCTGAAAAGGATGGGGTAATCGATAAGAGTTAATTCAGTAGTGCTCAGGAGGCCTCTTTGATTTTGAAATACTCGGCGTTGTCCGGGAGAAAAGTGCTCAATATCCTAGATAGAGCTACTGTAGTGATAGGTTTGGAAAATATTTTAACGCCATCTTCGTTCCCCTTTAAACTATTTCGCAGATCAGAAGGAGAGAGGATACCTAAGGGATTTCAGGAGTGCCAATGAAGCCTCCTCGATTTTCAAAGTACTCGGCGTTGTCTAGGAGAAAAGTGCTCAATATCCTAGATAGAGCTACTGTAGTGATAGGTTTGGAACATATTTTAACGCCATCTTCGTTCCCCTTTGGACAATTTTTCAGATGAAAAGGAGGGAGGATACCTAAGTGATTTCAGTAGTCCCCAGGAGGCCTCTTTGATTTTCAAAGTACCCGGCGTTGTCCGGGAAAAAAGTGCTCAGTGTCTTAGATAGAGCTACTGTAGTGATAGGTTTGGATAATATTTTAACAGCATCTACGCTGAAAAAGATTGGGTAATCGATAAGAGTTATTTCAGTAGTGCTCAGGAGGCCTCCTTGATTTTGAAATACTCGGCGTTATCCGGGAGAAAAGTGCTCAATATCCTAGATAGAGCTACTGTAGTGATAGGTTTGGAAAATATTTTAACGCCATCTTCGTTCCCCTTTGGACTATTTCGCAGATCAGAAGGAGAGAGGATACCTAAGTGATTTCAGTAGTCCCCAGGAGGCCTCCTTGATTATCAAACTACTCGGCGTTGTCCGGGAGAAAAGTGCTCAATGTTCTAGATAGAGCTACTCTAGTGATAGGTTTGGAAAATATTTTAACGCCATCTTCGTTCCCCTTTGGACTATTTCGCAGATCAGAAGGAGAGAGGATACCTAAGGGATTTCAGGAGTGCTCATAAAGCCTCCTCGATTTTCAAAGTACTCGGCGTTGTCCGGGAGAAATGTGCTCAATGTCCTAGATAGAGCTACTGTAGTGATAGGTTTGGATAATATTTTAACAGCATCTACGCTGAAAAGGATGGGGTAATCGATAAGAGTTAATTCAGTAGTGCTCAGGAGGCCTCTTTGATTTTGAAATACTCGGCGTTGTCCGGGAGAAAAGTGCTCAATATCCTAGATAGAGCTACTGTAGTGATAGGTTTGGAAAATATTTTAACGCCATCTTCGTTCCCCTTTAGACTATTTCGCAGATCAGAAGGAGAGAGGATACCTAAGGGATTTCAGGAGTGCTCATAAAGCCTCCTCGATGTTTAAAATACTCGGCGTTGTCCAGGAGAATAGTCCTCAATATCCTAGATAGAGCTACTGTAGTGATAGGTTTAGAAAATATTTTAACGCCATCTACGGTCCCCTTTGGATAATTTTGCAGCTGAAAAGGAGGGAGGATACCTAACTGATTTCAGTAGTCCCCAGGAGGCCTCTTTGTTTTTCAAAGTACTCGGCGTTGTCCGGGAAAAAAGTGCTCAATGTCCTAGATAGAGCTACTGTAGTGATAGGTTTGGATAATATTTTAACAGTATCTACGCTGAAAAAGATTGGGTAATCGATAAGAGTTATTTCAGTAGTGCTCAGGAGGCCTCCTTGATTTTGAAATACTCGGCGTTATCCGGGAGAAAAGTGCTCAATATCCTAGATAGAGCTACTGTAGTGATAGGTTTGGAAAATATTTTAACGCCATCTTCGTTCCCCTTTGGACTATTTCGCAGATCAGAAGGAGAGAGGATACCTAAGTGATTTCAGTAGTCCCCAGGAGGCCTCCTTGATTATCAAACTACTCGGCGTTGTCCGGGAGAAAAGTGCTCAATGTTCTAGATAGCGCTACTCTAGTGATAGGTTTGGAAAATATTTTAACGCCATCTTCGTTCCCCTTTGGACTATTTCGCAGATCAGAAGGAGAGAGGATACCTAAGGGATTTCAGGAGTGCTCATAAAGCCTCCCTGATTTTCAAAGTACTCGGCGTTGTCCGGGAGAAATGTGCTCAATGTCCTAGATAGAGCTACTGTAGTGATAGGTTTGGATAATATTTTAACAGCATCTACGCTGAAAAGGATGGGGTAATAGATAAGAGTTAATTCAGTAGTGCTCAGGAGGCCTCTTTGATTTTGAAATACTCGGCGTTGTCCGGGAGAAAAGTGCTCAATATCCTAGATAGAGCTACTGTAGTGATAGGTTTGGAAAATATTTTAACGCCATCTTCGTTCCCCTTTAAACTATTTCGCAGATCAGAAGGAGAGAGGATACCTAAGGGATTTCAGGAGTGCCAATGAAGCCTCCTCGATTTTCAAAGTACTCGGCGTTGTCTAGGAGAAAAGTGCTCAATATCCTAGATAGAGCTACTGTAGTGATAGGTTTGGAACATATTTTAACGCCATCTTCGTTCCCCTTTGGACAATTTTTCAGATGAAAAGGAGGGAGGATACCTAAGTGATTTCAGTAGTCCCCAGGAGGCCTCTTTGATTTTCAAAGTACTCGGCGTTGTCCGGGAAAAAAGTGCTCAGTGTCTTAGATAGAGCTACTGTAGTGATAGGTTTGGATAATATTTTAACAGCATCTACGCTGAAAAGGATGGGGAATCGATAACAGTTATTTCAGTAGTGCTCAGGAGGCCTCTTTGATTTTGAAATACTCGGCGTTTTCCGGGAGAAAAGTGCTCAATATCCTATGTAGAGCTACTGTAGTGATATGTTTGGAAAATATTTTAACGCTATCTTTGTTCCCCTTTGGACTATTTCGCAGATCAGAAAGAGAGAGCATACCTAAGTGATTTCAGTAGTCCCCTAGGAGGCCTCCTGGATTATCAAAGTACTCGGCGTTGTCCTGGAGAAAAGTGCTCAATATCCTAGATAGAGCTACTGTAGTGATAGGTTTGGAAAATATTTTAACGCCATCTTCGTTCCCTATTGGACTATTTCGCAAATCAGTAGGAGAAAGGTTACCTAAGTGATTTCAGTAGTGCTCACGAAGCCTCCTCGATTTTCAAAGTACTCGGCGTTGTCCGGGAGAAAAGTGCTCAATATCCTAGATAGAGCTACTGTAGTGATAGGTTTAGAAAATATTTTAACGCCATCTTCGTTCACCTTTGGACAATTTTGCAAGTGAAAAAGAAGGGAGGATACCTAAGTGATTTCAGTAGTCCCCAGGAGGCCTCTTTGATTTTCAAAGTACTCGGCGTTGTCCGGGAAAAAAAGTGCTGAATGTCCTAGATAGAGCTACTGTTGTGATAGGTTTGGAAAATATTTTAACGCCATCTTTGTTCCCCTTTGGACTATTTCGCAGATCAGAAGGAGAGAGGATACATAAGTGATTTCAGTAGTGCTCATGAGGCCTCCTTGATTTTCAAAGTACTCGGCGTTGTCCGGGAGAAAAGTGCTCAATATCCTAGATAGAGCTATGATAAAGACTATCATGAGAGGATTGAAAATGATAAAGACTATCATGAGAGGATTGAAAATGATGAAGACTATCATGAGGGGATTGAAAATGATGTACACTATCATGAGGGGATTGAAAATGATGAAGACTATCATGAGGGGATTGAAAATGATGAAGACTATCATAAGGGGATTGAAAATGATGAAGAATGTCATGAGAGGATTGAAAATGATGAAGAATGTCATGAGAGGATTGAAAATGATGAAGAATAGACTGACAGGATTGGAAATTATGAAGAATACCATGAGGGGATTTAAAATGATGAATAATATCATGAGGGGATTGAAAATGATGAAGAATATCATGAGAGGATTGAAAATGATGAAGACTATCATGAGTGGATTAAATATGATGAAGACTATCATGAGAGGATTAAAAATGATGAAAACTATCATGAGAGGATTGAAAATGATGAAGACTGACATGAGAGGATTGAAAATGATGAAGACTATCATGAGAGGACTGAAAATGATGAAGACTATCATGAGGGGATTGAAAATGATGTACACTATCATGAGGGGATTGAAAATGATGTACACTATCATGAGGGGATTTAAAATGATGAAGACTATCATGAGGGGATTGAAAATGATGAAGACTATCATAAGGGGATTGAAAATGATGAAGAATGTCATAAGAGGATTGAAAATGATGAAGAATGTCATGAGAGGATTGAAAATGATGAAGAATAGACTGACAGGATTGGAAATGATGAAGAATACCATGAGGGGATTTAAAATGATGAATAATATCATGAGGGGATTGAAAATGATGAAGAATATCATGAGAGGATTGAAAATGATGAAGACTATCATGAGAGGATTAAAAATCATGAAGACTATCATGAGAGGACTGAAAATGATGAAGACTATCATGAGGGAATTGAAAATGAGGAAGACTATCATGAGGGGATTGAAAATGATGAAGAATGTCATGAGAGGATTGAAAATGATGAAGAATGTCATGAGAGCATTGAAAATTATGAAGAATAGACTGACAGGATTGGAAATGATGAAGAATACCATGAGAGGATTGGAAATGATGAATAATATCATGAGGGGATCGAAAATGAGAAGAATATCATGAGGGGATCGAAAATGATGAAATATACCATGAGAGGATTGAAAATGATGAAGAATATCATGAGGGGATTGAAAATGATGAAGAATATCATGAGGGGATTGAAAATAATGAAGAATATCATGAGAGGATTGAAAAAATGAAGAATATCATGAGAGGATTGAAAATTATTAAGAATATCATGAGC
Organism: Sepiola atlantica; assembly: GCA_963556195.1. Classification (NCBI taxonomy): domain Eukaryota; kingdom Metazoa; phylum Mollusca; class Cephalopoda; order Sepiida; family Sepiolidae; genus Sepiola; species Sepiola atlantica. The sequence continues at coordinate 120,762,873 of OY744526.1, forward strand.
GGATTGAAAATGATGAGGAATATTACGAGAGGATTGAAAATGATGAAGAATATTATGAGGGGATAGAAAATGATTAATAGTATGAGGAGATTGAAAATGATGAAGAATATTATGAGGGGCTTGAAAATGATTAATAGTATGAGGAGATCGAAAATGATGAATACAACGAGGGAAGTTAAAATGATGAAGGATATCATGAGGGGATTCAAAATATATAGTATGAACACCGGGGCGGTTATAAGTACCTATATAGAAGGCGCAGACAGTGGTGATACATTTTATAGAAATAAGTCATACTATTGCCCTGTGAAACGTAGGATGAAATGGTGGGGAAGAAACAGCTTTCGCAAAAGGCAAAATTTTAAAGTAGCGATCAGGGTAGAGAAAAGTAGAAAGATAAAGAGACAGCTATAGAGAGAGAAGGAGAGAAATAGAAGTTTTAATATAAAGATGTTACACACGCAATTTTTCTTCAATTATGTTTTTATGACCCCGAGCAACGCCGGGTAGCCCCGCTAGTCATATATATAAGGCAAAAATCTGTGATATGTATGTAACGTTAAGGCTTTTAAAATACTAAACAAACACCTCCAAATTATGTATTATTTGTACCGGCATAACCTCGAGAAAATAATATCGAAAAATTAAAAAAAAAGATTCATTTTTACGGGGTCAAATAGCCATTTTTTCGTTTAATGTGATCACGATTTTTAATGTTATCTTGTGCACATGACGTCACATAGATAGGTACATGACGTCATAGTGATAGGTTCGGATATTATTTTATGCTATCCTAACGTTATTATTATTTTTTTTTGCATTTTTCTTCGGACTATTGCCCTGATAAAAAGGAGGGGAATGAGCAGGAGTTATTTTCGTATAGCTCTAGAGGCCTCTTTGTATTTGACGATTGAAAATGAGGAAAAATATCATGATGGAATTGAAAATAATGAAGACTACCATGAGACGATTGAAAATGATGAAGAATACCATGTGAGAATTGAAAATGATTAATAATATCATAAGGGATTAAAAATGATGAAGAATATCATGAAGTGATCGAAAATGATGAATAATAGGGTGAGAGGATTGAAAATGATAAAGAATATCATGACTGGATTGAAAATGATAAAGAATATCATAAGACGATTGTAAATGATGAAGAATATCATGAGACGATTGAAAATGATGAAGATTACCACGAGAGGATTGAAAATGATGAAGAATAAAATGAGGGGGCTTAAAATGATGAAGAATATCATGAGAGGATTGAAAATGATGAAGAACATCATGAGAGGATTGAAAATGATGAAGACCATCATGAGAGGATTGAAAATGATTAAGAACATCATTATCATGAGGGGGTTAAAAATGATAAAGAATACAATGAGAGGATTGATAATGCTGAAGAATACCATGAGATGGTTTGAAAATGATGTAGAATATCATAAGAGGATTGATGAAGAATATTATGAGAGGATTGAAAATGATGAAGAATACCATGAGAGGATTGAAAATGATGTAGAATATCATGAGAGGATTGAAAATGATGAAGAACATCATGAGAGGGTTGAAAATGATGAAGAACATCATGCGAGGGTTGAAAATGATGAAGAATATCATGAGATGATTGAAAATGATGAAGAATATCATGAGAGGATTGAAAATGATGAAGAATATCATTAGGAGATTGTAAATGATGAAGAATATCATGAGACGATTGAAAATGATGAAGAATACCATGAGAGGATTGAAAATGATGTTGAATATCATGAAAGGATTGAAAATGATGAAGAATATCATGAGAGGATTGAAAATGATGAAGAATATCATGAGAGGATTGAAAATGATGAAAAATATCATGAGGGTGTTAAAAATGATAAAAAATACAATGAGAGGATTGATAATGGTGAAGAATACCATGAGAGGATGAATATGATGTAGAATATTATGAGAGGATTGAAAATGCTGAAGAATACCATAAGAGGATTGAAAATGATGTAGAATATCATGAGAGGATTGATGAAGAATATTATGAGAGGATTCAACATGATAAAGAATACCATGAGAGGATTGAAAATGATGCAGAATATCATGAGAGGATTGAAAATGCTGAAGAATACCATAGGGGGATTGAAAATGATGTAGAACGTCATGAGAGGGTTGAAAATGATAAAGAATATTATGAGAGGATTGAAAATGATGCAGAACATCATGAGAGGGTTGAACATGATAAAGAACATCATGAGAGGGTTGAAGATGATGAAGAATATCATGAGAGAATTGAAAATGATGAAGAATATCATGAGAGCATTGAAAATGATGAAGACTACCATGAGACGATTGAAAATGATGAAGAATATCATGAGAGGACTGAAAATGATGAAGAATAAAATGAAGGTCTGAAAATGATGACGAATATCATGAAGAGAATTGAAAATGATGAAGAATACCATGAGGGGATTGAAAATGGTGAAGACCATCACGAGAGGATTGAAAATGATTAAGAACATCATGAGACGATTGAAAATGTTGAAAAATATCATGAGGGGGTTGAAAATGATAAAAAATACAATGAGAAGATTGATAATGCTGAAGAATACCATGAGAGGATTGAATATGATGTAGAATATTATGAGAGGATTGAAAATGCTGATGAATACCATGAGAGGATTGAAAATGATGTAGAATATTATGAGAGGATTGATGAAGAATATTATGAGAGGATTGAAAATGAGGAAGAATACCATGAGACGATTAAAAATGATGTAGAATATCATGAGAGGATTGAAAATGCTGAAGAATACCATGAGAGGATTGAAAATGATAAAGAATACCATGAGAGGTTTCAAAATGATGTAGAATATCATGAGAGGATTGAAAATGCTGAAGAATACCATGAGGGGATATTGAAAATAGTTAAGAATACCATGAGAGGATTGAAAATTATGAAGAATACCATGAGAGGATTGAAAATGATTAAGAATATCATGAGAAGATTGAAAACAGCAAGAATATCATGAGAGGATAGAAAATGATGAAGAATATCATGAGAGGATTGAAAATTATGAAGAATACCATGAGAGGATTCAAAATTATGAAGAGCATCATGAGAGGATTGAAAATGATGAAGAATATCATGAGAGGATTGAAAATGATGAAGAATATCATGAGAGGATTGAAAATGATGAATAATACCATGAGAGGATTGAAAATTATAAAGAATTTCACGAGGAGATAAAAATCATGAAGAATATCATAAGAGGATTGAACATGATGAAGAATACCATGAGGGGATTGAAAATGATGAAGAACATCATGAGGGGATGTAAAATGATGAAGAATATCATGGGGGATTGAAAATGATGAAGAATATCATGAGGGGATTAAAAATGATGAAGAATATCATGAGAGGATTGAAAATTATGAAGAACATCATGAGCGGACTAAAAATGATGAAGAACATCATGAGGGGATTGAAAAAGATGAAGTCATCAGGAAGGGATTGAAAATGATGAAGAATATTATGAGGGGATTTAAAATGATTAAGAATACCACGAGGGGATTGAAAATGATGAAGAATATCACGAGGGGATTGAAAATAAAGAAGAACATCATGAGGGGATTGAAAATTATGAAGAACATCATGAGAGGATTGAAAATGATGAAGAAAATGATGAGGGGATTGAAAATAATTAAGAATATCTATGATACATGATACATATTAGTTATACATATACATGATACATATCTATAATACCTGATACATATCCATGATACATGATAAATATCCATGATACATGAGACATATCCATGATACATATCCATGATACATGATACATATCCATGATACATGATAAGTATCTATTATACATGATACATATCTATGATACATATCCATGATACATAATACATATCCATGATACATATACATGATACATATGATACACATCTATGATACATGATAGATATCCATGATACATATCCATGATACATATTCACGATACATATCCATGATACATGATACATATCCATGATACATATACATTATACATATCCATAATAAATATCAATGACAAATGATACATATCCATGATACATATCCGTGATACATGATACATATCAATGATATATATACATGATACATATCTATGGTACATGATACATATCCATGATACATATCCGTGATACATGATAAATATCCATGATACATATCTATGATACATTATACATATCTATCATACGTATCCATCATACATATCTATGATACATGATACATATCCAAGATACATATCCTTGATACATGATACATATCCTTGCTACATGATACATATCTATGATACCTATCCATGGTACATCATACATATCGATGATAAATATACATGTCAGTGATACATTATACATATCAATGATACATATCCATGATATATATCCAAGATACATGATACATATCCATGATATATATCCATGATACATATCCATGATACATATCCATGATACATATCCATGATACATGATAATATCTATGGTACATAACGCATCTATGATACATGATAAATATATATGATACATGATACATATCCATGATACATATCTATGATCCATAATACATATCTATGATACATGATACATATATATGATATATGTTAAATGATACATATATATGATACATGATACATATTCATGATAAATATCCATGATCCATCATACATATCCAAGATACATGATACATATACAAGATACATATCCATGATACATATACATATCCATGATACATATCCATGATACATGATACATGAAACATATCTATGATACATAACACATATCTATGGTACATGATACATGATACATATGTATGATACATGATACATACACATGATACATATCCATGAAACATATATATATCCATGATACATATACATGATACATGTCCATGAAACATATATATATCAATGATACATATACATATCCATGATACATGATACATATCCATGATACATATACATGATACATATCAAGGATAGATGATACACATTTATGATATATATCATTGATACATACCCATGATACATATACATATACATGATACATATACATGTTACATGATTCATATCTATGATACATAACACATATCTATGATACAGTATACATGATACATACCTATCATACATGATACATATCAATGATACATATCCATGATACATGATACATATCCCTGATACATTATACATATCCATGATACATATCCATGATACATATCCATGATACATGATATATGATACATATCCATCATACATGATACATATACATATCCACGATACATGATATATATATATATATACCTATACATGATACATATACATGATACATATATGTATACATGATACATACACATGACACATATACATGATACACGATATATATACATGATACATGATACATATACATGATACATATAAATGATACATGATACATATCCATGATACATATCAATTTTTTTAACGTTAATCAGTAGTAATTTGGAAATTATCCAATGTATTTATGTAATAACTTTATAAAAATGCTTACTCCCTAAACATGCTGCATAATCCCTTGCCGGATGTACCCGTCTTGCCCTAAATTGTGTCCGGTTGTATCAGGTCGTCCCATAACTTCTGTCCGGATGCATCAATAACAACATAGGAAGGCAACCGGTAAGAGTGATGTCAGTAGTTCTCAGGAGGCCTACTTGATTTGCAAAGTAATGTAGGGGCTTCTGAAGTATAACGGTCCCTAGAAATATTGGTGCTTCTAAAGTATAATGGTCTCCAGGAATGTTGATGCTTCTAAAGTATAACGGTCCCTAGAAATATTGGTGCTTCTAAAGTATAATGGTCCCTCCCCAGGAACGTTGGTGCTTCTAAAGTATAACGATCCCTAGAAATATTGGTGCTTCTACAGTATAACGGTCCCCACAAATGTTGATGCTTCTAAAGTATGACTGTCCCCCGAGGAATGTTGGTGCTTCTAAAGTATAACGGTCCCTAGAAATATAAGTGCTTCTCCAGTATAGGGACCAGGGGTGCTTCGACAGTATAGGACCCAGCACCAGGGTGCTTCTAAATTTAGGACCCGGAGGCTTCTGCAGAATAGAGACAATGGGTGTTTCTCCAGTATAGGGACTAGGGGTGTTTCTACAATATAGGACCCAGTACCGGGGGTGCTTCTACAATATAGGACCCGGAGGCCTATGAAGAATAGGGACCATGTGTGCTCTGCAGTATAGCAGCCAGGGGTTCTTCTACAGTATAGGACCCAGCACCAGGGGTGCTTCTACAATATAGGACCCGGAGGCTTCTGCAGTATGGTTCTTTGATATGACCGAGTCACCTCGGAATTTTTTTTTCTTTCTTTAACTGAAAATATTTCTATGTATGGGGAAGGGTAAAAAAAAAAATTTCTTTCGAGGGGGGTTAAATTGTTTTTTCTTTTAAATTAAAAATATTTCTAAGTATGTGGGAGGATGAAAAAAAAAGTTTTCTTGGGTGGTGCCAAAAAAATATAGTATGCACACTAGAGCGGTGATAGGTATGAATATAGTATGCGCACCGGGCCGGCGATAGGTATATACATAGTATGTTCACTGGAGTGGCAATAGGTACGTATATAGTAGTGCATAGGGGTGCCGATAGGTACGTATTTAGCATTCACACCGGGGTGGCGATAGATACGTATTTAGCATTCGCACCGGGGCGGCGATATGTACATATTTAGTATTCGCACTGAGGCAGCGATATGTACATATGTTGTATGCACACTGGGTCGTCGATAGGTACGTATATAGCATGTGCACATGGACGGCAATAAGTACGTATACAGCATGTGCACCGGGCCGGTGATAGGTATGTATTTAGAATGCGCTCCAGGGCGGCGATCGGTACGTATATAGCACGCACAGTGGGGCGGGGATAGGTACGTATATAGCATGCGCAACGGGGCGGCGATAGGTACGTATATAGCACGCGCAACGGGGCGGTGATAGGTACATATTAAGCATTCGCACTGGGGCGGCGATAGGTACGTATTTAGCATTCAGGGGTGGCGATAGGTACGTATATTGCATGTGCACACAGGCGGCAAAAAGTATGTATATAGCATGTGCACCGGGCCGGTGATAGGTACGTATTTAGCATTTGCACCAGGGCAGCGATATGTACATTTTTAGTATTTGCATTGGGGCAGTGGTAGGTACTTATGCAGTATGCACACTGGGGCGGCAATAGCTACATATTTAGCATTCGCACCGGAGTGGCGATAAGTACGTATTTAGCATTTGCACCGGGGCGGGGATAGGTACGTATTTAGCATTTGCACCGTGGCGGCGATAGGTACTTATATTGTATCTGCACCCAGGGCGTCGATAGGTACTTATGTAGTATCTACACCGGGGTTGCGAAAGGTATGTATATATTATGTGCACTGGGGCGGCGATAGGTACGTATATAGTATGCGCACCGGGGTGGCAATAGATACGTATATAGTATGAACACCGGGGTGGAGATAAGTACCTATATAGAAGGCGCAGACAGAGGTGGTACTTTTTATAGAAATAAGTCATACTATTGCCCTGGGAAACGTAGGATGAAATGGTGGGGAAGAAACAGCTTTCGCAAAAGGCAAAATTAGAAAGTAGCGGTGAAATGGGGCGACCAGGGAAGAGAAAAGTAGAAAGATAAAGAGACTGCTACAGAGGAGGGGGAGAAATAGAAGTTTGAATATAAAGATGTTACACACGCGATTTTTCTTCAATTATATGTTGTTATGACCCCGAGCAACGCCGGGTAGCCCCACTAGTCTCCTATATAAAGGCACTTGTCTGTATGTCTGTTTGTCTTTATGTCCAGATACTCCTCAAAAACTACTCGGCAAACTGCTGACAAGTTGACATCTTTAGGACCGTACATATCCTGGGACCATAATATCTCAGAACCGGAAAAAAAAATTGACTCTTCAGGGGTCGACTGAGCACTTTTCTCCAATGGGGGGGTGCCTTTTTCCTCGATTTTCAACGTTGTTTAGTACTAATTTGAGAAAAAAACAATGCTATCATGTATAATTTTAGAAATATGCAAAGTCACGCTTTTAACAGGAAATGACGTCAGAGGAAAAGAGTGTAGGGAAGAAAATCCCTCACACTAAAACCCTTCTTTCCCTCTCACTCCCACCCTTTCTACCTTCCCTTCCTCCCCTACGCCCATTCTGTTGTTATGATACCACCCTCCTAGGAATTACCTCCTCCTTTTTGAGAGTTGTGGAGATAGTGCAGTGGTGTGACTGCTTCAGGTCAAATTAGGGGGAGGGGGAGTGTCGGCATTCGCCGGTGGAGCGCCTCAGGCCAAATTTGGAGATGGGGGATTGTCGGCATAATGCAAAGTCACGATTGAAGTCCCTAACGGCACTTTTTTGAAGATGAGTTTATAGTGAAGCAAGGGTTGCTTAATCCCGACGAAACATAAGTTTTTATTGAAGCAACTGTTGCTTAATCCCTAACGGCACTTTTTTGAACATGAGTTCATAGTGAAGCAAGGGTTGCTTAAGTCCTAACGGCACTTTTTTGAACATGAGTCCATAGTGAAGCAAGGGTTGCTTAATTCTTAACGATACTTTTTTGAACATGAGTTTATAGTGAAGCAAGTGTTGCTTAATCCACACCTGCACTTTTTTGAACACGAGTTTATAGTGAAGCAAGAGTTGCTTAATCGCTAACGGCACTTTTTTTGAACACGAGTCCACAGTGAAGCAAGGGTTGCTTAATCAATAACGGCACTTTTTTGAACACGAGTTTATAGTGAAGCAAGAGTTGCTTAATCGCTAACGGCACTTTTTTTGAACACGAGTCCACAGTGAAGCAAGGGTTGCTTAATCAATAACAGCATTTTTTTGAACACGAGTTTATAGTGAAGCCAGGGTTGCTTAATCCTAACCGCATTTCTTCTGTTGACATGATACCATCCTCCCAGGTATTACCTCCTTCTTTTTGAGAGGTGTGAAGTTAGTGTAGTATCAGTAAAATTAAAGTAATAAATAATTATGCTCCACCATTGTTTTCACTAATATTTGTATACATATTAAATAACGTCTAAATAAGTAAAGTAAGAAGAGAAAAATTATGCTCTGCCATTGTTTTCACTTATATTTGTATACATGTTAAATAACCTCTCAATAAGAATAGTAAGAGAAATAATTATGCTCCGCCATTGTTTTCACTAATATCTGTATACATATTAAATAACGTCTCAAAAAGTAAAGTAAGAAGAGAAATAATTATGCTCCACCACTGTTTTCACTAATATTTGTATACATATTAAATAACGTCTCAATAAGTAAAGTAAGAAGAAAAATAATTATGCTCCGCCATTGTTTTCACTAATATTTGTATACATGTTACATAACGTCTCAATAAGTAAAGTAAAAAGAGAAATAATTATGCTCCGCCATTGTTTTCACTAATATTTGTATACATGTTAAATAACATTTTTTTGTTTTGAACTCAAAATATTTCTCAGGGTTGAGGAAGAGTGAAAAACAAGTTGGAAGGAGGGGCTGGAGAGATTGAGGGGTCAGGGAAAATTTTAGGGGTCAGGCCAAATTTTTTTCTTTTTTTGTTGTTTTGAACTCAAAATATTTCTCAGGGTTGGGGGAAAGTTAAAATTTAGTTGGGATGAGGGGTCAGAGAAATTTTTAGGAGTCAGGCCGAACTTTTTAGGGGTCAGGCCAAATTTTTTTCTTTCTCTTGTTTTGAACTCAAAATAATTCTCAGGGTTGGGGGAGAGTGAAAAATTAGGGGGCTGTAGAGATTGAGGGGTCGGGGGAAATTTTAGGGGTCAGGCCAAATTTTTTTGTTTTTTTTTGTTTTGAAGTCAAAATATTTCTCATGGGGTGGGTTGAGTGAAAAATTAGGGGTCTGGAGAGATTGAGGAGTTGGGGAAAACTTTAGGGGTCAGGCCGAACTTTTTAGGGGTCAGGCCAAATTTTTTTGTTTTTTTTGTTTTTAAGTCAAAATATTTCTCAGGGTTGGGGGAGAGTGAAAAATTAGGGGGCTGGAGAGAATGAGGAGTCGGGGAAAATTTTAGGGGTCAAGCCGCACTTTTTAGGGGTCAGGCCAAATTTTTGTTTTTTTTTAACTTAAAATATTTCGTAGGAAAATATATAGTATGCACACTGGGGCGGCGATAGATACGAATATAGTATGCGCACCGGGGCGGCGATAGGTATATATATAGTATGTGCACCAAGGTGGCAATAGGTACGTGTATAGTAGTGCATAGAGGTGGCGATAGGTACTATATAGCATGTGCACAGGGATGGCAGTAAGAATCTATATAGAATGCGCACCAGGGCGGTTATAGGTATATATTTAGCATGCGCTCCGGGGCGGCTATCAGTACGTATATAGCACGCACACAAGGGCGACGATAGGTACGTATGTAGCATGTGCACTGGGGCAGCGATAGGTACTTATTTAGTATGCATACCGGGACGGCAATAGGTACTTATATAGTATCTGCCTGGGGCGGCAATAGGTACGTATATTTTATGTGCACCGGGGTGGCGATAGATATGTATATTGTATGTGCACCGGGGTGGCGATAGATATGTATATAGTATGAACACCGGGGCAGAGATAAGTACCTATATAGAAGGCGCAGATAGATGTGGTACTTTTTATAGAAATATGTCATACTATTGCCCTGCGCAACGTAGGAGAAATGGTGAGGAAGAATCAGCTGTCGCAAAAGGCAAAATTAGAAAGTAGCGGTGAAATGGGGCGACCAAGGAAGAGAAAGGTAGAAAGATGAAGAGACTGCTACAGAGGAGGGGGAGAAATAGAAGTTTGAATATAAAGATGTTACACACGCGATTTTTCTTCAATGATGTCTTTATGACCCCGAGCAATGCCGGGTAGCCTCGCTAGTCTATTATATAAACGTCACCGGTCTGTATGGATGTATGTATGTATGTATGTATTTATGTTGGTCTTCTCCTCCGATCCTACCCAACAAACACTCACACAGTTGACATAATTCTAAACAGCCAGCCTCCGGACGTGTTATGTCTGAGAATTGGGGGAAAACGTTCACATTTTCGTATAGAAATGGCTCGAAACGTTGAGGGGGGGGGGGGGCTCACAAAATCCAGACAGAGTACAAAAACGATTTGCGCATGCGTGAAATATATGTTACTTCCTCAACAAGACAATTTTGAACGCTGAACCTATGACAAACATAAGTCCAAACTTATAGTTTACGAACTTTTTTTTATTTGTTTCTGTAATCAACAATTATAAACAACTTAATTTTTAATTAAACAAAAAACTTCGCTAATCTTATTTGTTTATTAAACGTATCGTAAAAAAAAACACTATATGACTTTATTATGCAATCTGCCCTCGTGGGGAGGCAAGTAAATACTGACACAAACACATTTTTCTTTAGTTTTCCACCGTGAAACGCAATATATTTTAATAAATAAACAAAATATATACATTTTAAAAAATCACCGTACATCAGGCATTTGGCCTCCCCAAGATAGATAATTTTATTTACAAATATTTCTATAACTTAATTTTTATTTAAACAAAAAACTTCGCTAATCTTATTTGTTTATTAAACGTATCTTAAAAAAAAACCACTATATGACTTTATTATGCAATCTGCCCTCGTGGGGAGGCAAGTAAATACTGACACAAACACATTTTTCTTTAGTTTTCCACCGTGAAACGCAATATATTTTAATAAATAAACAAAATATATATATTTTAAAAAATCACCGTACATCAGGCATTTGGCCTCCCCAAGATAGATAATTTTATTTACAAATATTTCTATAACTTAATTTTTATTTAAACAAAAAACTTCGCTAATCTTATTTGTTTATTAAACGTATCGTAAAAAAAAAACCACTATATGACTTTATTATGCAATCTGCCCTCGTGGGGAGGCAAGTAAATACTGACACATTTTTCTTTAGTTTTCCACCGTGAAACGCAATATATTTTAATAAATAAACAAAATATATATATTTTAAAAAATCACCGTACATCAGGCATTTGGCCTCCCCAAGATAGATAATTTTATTTACAAATATTTCTATAACTTAATTTTTATTTAAACAAAAAACTTCGCTAATCTTATTTGTTTATTAAACGTATCGTAAACAAAAAAACACTATATGACTTTTTTGTTCAATCTGCCCTCGTGGGGAGGCAAGTAAATACTGACACAAACACATTTTTGTTTAGTTTAGAAATGAGGAAGAAAGTTATAACCTGTTGATTCTCCTCTCCCTCCTATCTCTTCCTCTCCATCCCCCACCTGCTCTCTCTCTCTCTCTGTCATCAGATTGCGCCTAATTTTTCAATGCGTGTAATTGCGTTAAACATTTAATCATTGTAAATTTTTCAAGTCTAAAAGTAATGCATTTCATTTGAAAACATGTATTTCACTTTCCATTTCAACAGTTTTAGTTTAGATATATTTTCGGTACTTTTACAGCTAAAAACTAATTAAAATGTTTTCTATATCGACTCGTCAAGAATTTTAGCTTTTTTTCTCCACTTTTTTTTTCACTTGATTCATTTACTTGCTTTTTGGTATAGGATATATACAGCCCGTGAAAAATATGTACATCAATAGGTATTTTTTCAGGGGTTTTTTTTGTTGTTTTTTTTTTTCAAAAGTATCTGCTAAATGGATAAGCACCAAATTTCTTATCCAAAAACATTAAATTTTGAAATTAAATCCAATATTCTTTTCAATATTTATTTACTACAAAATAAAAACAAACAGTTATTTCATTATAAAAATACATTATTTATTTATTTGTTTGGGTGCTTTTATGTTTTAGCATAAAACCAACCAAAATAGTAAATATGTAATATTTTTTTTTATATGTACTGTCTTTTTCTATTGACAAAATTGTACCAACCCACCCCATTTAAAACATTTTTTTCACAAATAAATCAAAACACTTACATGTACACATTTGACTGACAATGGTTCATCCCCCCCCCCCCAAAAAAAAAAAATTTAATATATTTATTTACAATTCTTCATCTAAAGTTTGTCCGGTTTTTATCTATATTTTTTTCTTTGAATTTCTTCATCTTCTATTATCGTCTGCCCGTCTTACATTTAGCGGTTGGCTGTTTCATCTTCTTTGAGATGTCTAGAAACATATATTCATTATTTAAGTGTTCGCACTTGTATGAAAAACATAAACTAACATTTCAATACTTTAATAAAATTTTACATTTATTTTCGCATGCTTATACTTAAATGAAACCGAATCCATTTCAGGGTTCTTCTGCAGTTTAGCTTATCATTAAAAAAAAGAACGCCGAAAATTGCAAATAAAAAAATAGGGGAACAATTTGCCCGATTTTACTTGCCTCTCCACGAGGTCATAATAATAAACTATGTCGGTTTCAATGTAGGGAAAATCTAGCTCCTGAAACGGTGGTATTCTGGATTGGAACAAAAGTAAAAATTGCCTCCTTCTAGAAGGATTTCTCATTTACTGATTCAGATAAAAAAGAAAGACATTTTAATGATAAAGTAAAAATGAGGTGGAGGTGCCTCCCACCAAAATCTGCATTAAGAACGATGGTGAAATGCATTTTTGATTGATATTTATTCCATAGGTCTCTAATTTTCCTACCTTGCATAAAGTCCACGATTTTCACATGCTTAATTTTCCAGTACCTAATTTTCCAAGACCCCATAAAATAGCAAATACAACTGCACCTAATTTGTGCGAATACATAGTTGCAAATTTTTATTACAGTTGACATTACAATATCTATTTCTTTCAGATGGATATTTACCATTTTAAAAACAAGGGATACTGAAATATATAATTATCATATTATTTGACACATTTTTTGCGAGAAAAAAAAAATTTCGTTTTAATTATCTTTTCCTTTTTTTCCACTGCAGTTGAAAACCTCGGTGATCGTTGATACAAGTGAATAACAAAGAAATACGTATTCAGATTCTATCTTTACTTATTATTAACATCTACTTTTATTTGTTTCAGTAATTTACATTGTTTTTATGTTACAGTTTATCGACTCAGTTGAGTCATTTACACCTACAGGTTCTTTGTTTCCTTTTATTGTATAATAATCTCATATTTTAAATATTTTACAAGTTATTATTTAATTTAACATTTACTTACAATTCTTTTAATTAACTTGCTTTGTTTTATTTGCTTTTACTTTTTTGAATTCAACTTTTAATAAAAAATGCACAGGAAATCCTCATCATCGTATGGAAGATCATCTTCAGCAACACGTGCCATATCAGTTTCACGAGTAGCCAGTCAGCTAAGACAGTTGTTTGCCTGTGAGATTGATCAGCCAAATATTCTCTGGGATAATTGCAAAAATGATATGTCTGAAGACTTTCTCAATCAAGCAAGACTGCAACATGATAATATGTCGATTACATTTCCCCCCGAAATTTATAACCAATCTCTAACTGACCTATCCTGTCGAGTCCAGGCTCTTAATCGTACGTTAAGTGATTGTGGAATGCCAGAGCCTACTGGAATAATGGATGTAAACTATACAATACATTAGGAAACATCTTATGATTCTCATGCATGTGATTAATTCATCAAGGAAAACGAACCGCGACTTGTGGATGACCAGAGGAATATTTATCACAGCATTTTGGAAAGCATTATTAATGACAAAGGAGAAAAATTCTTCATTAATGCTCCGGGTGGAACAGGCAAAACTTTCCTCTTAAACCTACTGCTTGCAAAAGTCTGCCACACTAAGAATATTGCCCTTGCAGTGGCATCAAGTGGGATTGCAGCAACACTTCTTGATGGTGGTAGAACTGCTCACTCGATGTTTTCTCTACCACTAGACCTCGCACGACAGGAAAAACCGATGTGTAACATTAAAAAAAATTCAGCCAAGGCTAAACTATTACAACTTTGTAAATTAATAATCTGGGATGAAGCAACAATGAGCCATAAAAGAGCAATGGAAGCGTTAGATTGTACGTTACAGGATTTAAAAGACAGCACAACAATCATGGGAGGAGTCACATTGGTCTTTGCTGGGGATTTTAGACAAACCCTTCCTATTATACCTCGAGGAACAAGGGCTGATCAGATCAATGCCTGTCTGAAAAAATCCTATCTATGGCATCACATTAAGAAAATGAGTTTGACGCTTAATATGTGAGTGCATTTACATGCTGATAATGCTGCTGGTGAATTTGCGACACAACTTATACAAGTGGGGAATGGACTCCTGGATAGTGACTCCAATAACCAAATTCATTTACCCTTTCAAACAATTGAAACAGAACAAGAATTGATTGCTAAAATATTTCCAGAAATTCATAACGAGCACACTGATAGCAATTGGCTCTGTAATCGAGCGATTTTAGCACCAACAAATGACTCTGTGAAAGAAATGAATCTCATGCTTCTGAATATGTTACCCGGAGAAAGCAAGTCATATATTTCTGTTGATACTGTTTGTTCGCAGGAAGAAACCGTGAATTATTCCACGGAGTTTCTTAACAGTCTCTAACCACCAGGAACTCCTCCACATACTCTGTTACTGAAGCTTGGAGCACCAATCATACTGCTTCGTAATCTCGATCCACCAAAACTCTGCAATGGCACGAGACTCATCATAAAAAGTATGATGCACCATGTCGTAGAAGCAACAATTATGTCTGGAAAATATGCAGGAGTAAACTGCTTCATACCAAGAATACCAATGAGACCAACTGACTTGCCATTTGAATTTGAAAGGCTACAATTTCCGATCCGACTCAGCTTTGCCATGACCATTAATAAATCACAAGGACAATCACTGAAAGTCGTTGGTCTGAATCTATCAAACCCTGTTTTTTCGCATGGCCAGCTATATGTTGGTCTTTCAAGAGTTGGAACTCCTGATAATCTCTTCATTCTGGCACCTGAGGGAAAAACCACAAACATTGTGTACTCTGAGGCATTAACCTGAAAATATAACTGAACAGACAAATGAGATCGACAAATATAAATGGAAAGCTTATTTGAAATATGTTTTTTCATAGGAACTACATTTTCATATTACTGCTTACTGATATTTTTAAATACGCTACATACATAAAGAAAACATATTCCAACTCATCCAAAGTTATAAAATAATTCTTATTCATGAAGATTAACACATTTAAAAAAAATCTTTCTTTAAACTTTTTCACACATATTCTGATACTGTTTTTTTACTTTTATTTATTTCAGTATTCGATTTCAGCAAAATATCACCAATTTAAATTCCCCAAAAGTTCAGATTTCAAAATTACATCCGATAACTGTGGTAGTTGAAATACCCATTCCGACACCTCTAGGGTATCAAAGCAAAAACAAAATCTGATTCGTACAGGTTCCAAAAATGATACAAATTCTGAATTTACTCCCCAAGAGTAACAAATTTCGATTTTTTTTTTACATTTTCAGACATATTCAAATATTATTTTTTAATTTCATTTCTTATAGTATTCTGTTTCAGCAAATTATAATTCCAAACTCCCCAACAGTCTAAATTTAATAAGTAAATCTGATCACTCTGGAAATTGAAATTATAAATCCAGCAAAACAATATTCGCCTCCTCGAGTGTCTAAACACAAAACTTTTTTCTTCTTCTTTTTTCACAAATCTTTTTTTGGGGGGAGGGGCTATTTAAAACCAATTGTTTCTCTTTTGTGTATTGTTCACATCCCTCCCTACTTCAACCAATGAATTTCTGTAAATAATATATTTATAACAATAATATTTCCTATATTTGAGGATACTTTAGGTATGATAGCCCTTACAGTAAATGTGGTATTGTGGTGACTGAGTAAAAAAAGCTAAGAATATTATTGACAATTTAAAAAAAAGTTTCTGCTTTGAATGATAACAACACCCGTTCACCTCAAGTTTAAATATTTATTGGCACAAAAAAAAACTTACAATTACATATAGTTGATCAAATTAGGCACAACAATTCTTATGTTTTTTATCTTATTACTTTCACGATTCTGTTTCAGCAAATTACCAATTTCAACCTCCCTAAGAGTTCAGAATTCAAATTTTATTTTGACTCCCAAATCGACCTAAAGTCTGATTACACCAGAAAAAAAAATTGTACAACTGAACAGTGTGGAAAAAAGAAAACCTAATATTCGTCACCACCGCATTTAACAAAGTTTTTTTTCCCAACCATTCTTATGTTCATTTTGATTTTTTTTCTTTTAGAATTCTTTTTCAGCTAATTATCATTTTCAAACACCCCAAGAGTTTTCAGATTTCGAAATTCACTTTAACTCCCAAATTGACTTAAAGTCTTCTTCCGCCAGAATCAAAAACAAACGAAAAACAAGACTCCTGAAGAGTGTAGAAAACAATAAGAATTGTGATATTCATCGCCACCACATTTAACAAAGTTTCATATATTCTTTTTTTTTTTTTTTACTTTCATGATTCTGTTTCGGCGAATAACCAATTTCAGACTCACCAAGAGTTCAGAATTCAAAATAAATTTTGACTCCCAAATTGACCTAAAGTCTGATTTTGCCAGAATCGAAAATAAACAAACCAAATATTCCGCTGTCTAAAAACAGCTACATTTACAACTCTTCAAAGGTATACAAAAACTATTAAAATTTAACTTTTTGTACCTGACAATCACACATTTAACAAGGTTTTTTGTTCCAACCATTCTTATGTTTTTATTTATTTTATTACGTTTATGATTCTTTTTCACCACATTTAACAAAGTTTTTTGTTTAACCATTCATATATTTGTTTTTTTTTTTTACTTTCATGATTCTGTTTTGACAAATTATCAATTTCAAACTCTCCAAGAGTTCAGAATTTAAAATAAATTTTGACTCCCAAACTGACCGTAAGCCCGATTATGCCAGAATCGAAAAGAAACAAACCAACTTATTCCGCTGTCAAAAAACAGCCACAGTTACCACTCAAGAGTGTAAAAAAAACAAACATTTCAGTTTTTGTCCCTGACAATCACACATTTAACAAGGTTTTTTGTTTCAACCATTCTTATGTTTTTTTTATTTTATTACTTTTATGATTCTGTTTCAGCAAATTACCAATTTCAAACTCAATAAGAGTTCAAAATTCAAAATTAATTTTGACTCCAAAATTGACCTAAATTCTGATTCCACAAGAAACATGAAAAAAAGAAGACAACTGTACAACCCCTGAAAAGTGTGGAAAACAAAAAAACTTCCAATATTCATGATCACCACATTTAACAAAGTTATTTTGTTCCCACCATTATGTTAATTTTCTTTTTTCACTTTAAAAATTATTTTTCAGCATATTATCCATTTCAAACTCTCCAACAGTTATCAGAATTCTAAATTCATTTTAAATGCCAAATTCACCTAAAGTTTTATTCTGCCATAATCGAAAATTAACAGTGTAGAAAACAATAATAATTGCGATATTCAACGCTATCACATTAAACAAGATGTATTTATTTCAACCATTCTTATATTCATTTTTTTTTTTTACTTCTATTCTCATTCAGCATATTACCAATTTGAAACTTTTTTTTCTCATCTATTTTCTAACTTTGTTTGCCTCGTGCCTAATTTGTTCAAATATGTTATTGTAAGTTGTAGTATTTTTCTACCGAATATTTCAAAGTTAGGTGAGCGGGTGTGCGTTTTAATCCTTGGTCACACAGAGATAAAGGAAATGATGAAAAATTGTGAATACTACTCTTATCCAGAAAACTTTTTCATCAGTGACCACAATACCACCTTTACTCTAAGGGCTACCATACTTAAAGTATTTTCCAAATGTAGGAAATGTAATTGTTATAAATATTCTATGTAAAGAAATTCATTGGTTCAATTGGAGAGTGGAGTGAACAATACAGAAAAGACACAAGATTGGTTTTAATACCCCCCCCCCCAAAAAAAAAATAAATAAATAAAAAATAAATATATATATTGTTTTTGTTTTTTTAAGACACTAGAAGAGTCACCTATTGTTTTTCTTATAGACTCTAGAATAGCTGGATTTTTAATTTCAACTTCCTCGAAATGTTTTACTCTTGTGGAGTAAATTCAGAATTTGTATCATTTTTGGAACCTGTAGGAATCGATTTTGTTTTTGCTTTGATACCCTAGAGATGTCTAAATTTGTATTTTAACAGTGATCAGATGTAATTTTCAAATGTGAACTTTTTAACAAGAGTGTAAAAAACATTACAAATACCGATATTCATTATCACCACATTTAACAAATTTTTCTTTAACCATTCAAAATACGTTAATTTTTTTTTCCTACTTTTGTTTCAGCAAATTACCAATTTCAAACTCCCCAAGAGTTCAGAATTCAAAATAAATTTTGACTCCCAAATTGACCTAAAGTCTTATTCCACCAAATCAAAAACTAAAAACGAGTATTCTGCTGTGAAAAACAGCCACATTTACAACTCCTCAAGAGTATAGAAAAAATTATAAAAATTTCATTTTTTATCACCGACAATCACACATGTTACAAGGTTTTTTGTTTCAAATATTCTTATTTCCGTTTTGTTTTTTATTACTTTTAAAATTCTTTTTCAGCAAATTATCAATTTCAAACTCCCCAAGAGTTTTAAGAATTCTGAATTCATTTACAAACCCAAATTGACCTAAAATCTTATTCCGCCAGAATCAAAAACAAAAAAAACGAGTATCCCACTGTTAAAAACAGCCATATTTACAACTCAAGAGTATACAAAAAATTATAAAAATTTCATTTTTTATCACTGACAATCACACATTTTACAAGGTTTTTTGTTTCAAATATTCTTATTTCCGTTTTTAAAATTTTTTTTTTTAAATTCTTTTTCAGCAAATTATCAATTTCAAACTCCAAGAGTTTTAAGAATTCTGAATTCATTTACAAACCCAAATTGACCTAAAGTCTTATTCTACCAAATCAAAAACACACAAACATTTTACAAGGTTTTTTGTTTCAAATATTCTTATTTCCGTTTTTTTTTTTTACTTTCATGATTCTGTTTCAACAAATTACCAATTTCAAACTCCCCAAGAGTTCAGAATTCAAAATAAATTTTGACTTCCAAATTGACCTAAAGTCTAAATCGGTAAGAATCTAAAATCAACGAATAAACAAAACAAAATTGACAACTGAAATGTGTAGAACATAATAAAAATTCCAATATTCATTGCCACCATGTTCTTTTTCAGTAAGTCACCAATTTGAAACTCCCCAAGAGTTTTCAGAATTCTAAATTCAATTTATCTCCCAAAATGACCTAAAGTCTAAATCGGTAAGAATCTAAAATAAACGTAAATAAACTCCCCAAGAATTTTCAGAATTCTAAATTCATTTTAACTACATTTTGTTTATACAAATTACCAATTCTAAAATGACAACTCCCCCAGTATTAAGAATAATTAAATAATGAATGACACCTCCCCCAGAGTTGAGAATAATTAAAAAATGAATGACACCTCCACCAGAGTTGAGAATGACTTACAAATGAATGACAGCTCCCCCAGAGTTGAGAATAACATACAAATGAATGACAGCTCCCCCAGAGTTGAGAATAACATACAAATGAATGACAGAGTTGAGAATAATTAAAAAATGAATGACACCTCCACCAGAGTTGAGAATGACTTACAAATGAATGACAGCTCCCCCAGAGTTGAGAATAACATACAAATGAATGACAGAGTTGAGAATTGACTAAAAGAACATGGTTTTGGTCGCTTAACATCCAAACATGCCTCCCAAAATCCAATCTCTGGTCCCCGTCCTGGGAGGTGGTAACAGGATAAAACAGTGTAAATGCTTAGGTGGTTATGAATGTAACTTTACACCAGTTCTTATAGCCCGTTTCACTCTGTATAACCCTGGCTAACGAGGCTCTGGTAATGTATTCTTCAACTATTTTTTTTCGAACAAGTATTTTTATTTGCTTGCTATTTATTCTATTATTTTGTCGATATTACATTCAATAAACAGCATATTTATTATTCTATTAACTATGCAACCCCATATAAATACTGCTACATGATATAAACCAAACCATGAACACAGATGAAGCAAGGGAGACAGCCGGACAGATAGGGGAAAACAGTCATTATCAGAGAAAATATTATTGTTTACTTTTTTGGTGCACATTCTTTTTTTTATAATAATTTTCACTTTCTAACTAAATGTTTGAAAACTATTAGCACTGAAACTTAATGAAAACAATGGAACTTTGGTGAGAAGTGAAATGACTGTATAGTCCCATTGAGATTCCCTCGTGAATATAGTAAGGCACCTTACCCAACGGGCAATAGTAAATACATCTCCTATTAGAAAGTTACACAAAGGAAAACGTCAACACAAATTTACACTAGAGTATTGATTTACTCCTCTCCAGGAGTTAGGCACAAGGCCAGTTTTTATCTTACTCCCACAAGTAAGATGTGACCCAAGGTCGGGTCGGGAAAGTGGGGTTTAAAAATTGCCTGGGCATCCCCCGGTAGGGGCGCCTCAGACAGTAAGCAATAAACTTACTCCTCCCCAAAGAGGGGAGGCAAAGCCTGGGAAGGTGGACCTCCTAGAACTGCACAGGACAGACCCATAGACCGGTGTAAATCAAGCCTCGAAGGCCAAGACGATACCAGTTTATGGGGTGCAGTATCCATCGGAACAGATACTACACTTTGATCTTAGCCAAAAGGCCAAGCTATTTTACTACTAAACAATATCTTAGTTCTGTTTCAGTTTGGAATTGCTTAACAGACTGAGACCCCCCAGTACCAGAAAATCTCAATTGAAGCAGCCTTTTTCAATAGAGTACAGCACTTGTTCTTTGTAATTTTATATCTTTTACTACAAAACTATCTATTTTTAAACAAACTGCATTTTATCCTTTTCTATTCACAATTCAGAACACCTTTTAAATACATTCCTTTATGTTCTATATATTTGATGCTTTCTTTCCTTCAGATTTGATTATCAGAGTCCGGCTTTACCACAATTTGAATTAAGAGAAATTCAGACTACCCATTACCTTATGCATGGATTAATAGACACCATTTATTCTTATAAACACAGGACTCACTGCTTCAGTTATTTTGTGTGTGTGTGTGTAATCGTTATGAACAATTTCTTTTTAATACATGACTTTAGTTTGATGTATGATTAGTAACAAAAAAAAGATCACTGATCATCACAAACGAAGGACTCTGTTCCTGCAATAACATTGTGTACCAAGTCTCTGAAGAATAACATTAGTTTACAGTTTCATGGAGGGTGGCACAGGTGATCCATGGAGTGTTTTTTTCAAAAGAAAAACTATTTTTTAGGAATAGGTATCCAAGAAAATGTCAGCACTTTTATCATTAATTCCAATTTTCACCGAACACTTCCCTTACAGGCTAATATGAATGAACTTTACCGAACAGTCTACACAATATTAACCAAACTTTTTTAATTTGGTTTTTACCCTAACCTAAACTGACCCTAACCTAACCATGAACTAAGTTTTATGTTGCAAATTCAGTTTGGCTCAATTACTATTGTGTAGAAGTATTGGAAATTGATTCACCTTTCTCTGTTTATAGTCGGAAGTGCTTGCATCCTAACTATGTCATAGCTGTCATGTTTTTAATTACCTATTCCTCAAAATCACAAAAGAAAGAACACTCTTTGGGGTGGATTCTTGATGATAACAAGTCACTAATAAGAACTTAACACAAACATTTCAATACTTTCATATTTTGAGTTTTAGAAAGTGATTATTAATGATGTACATTTTTAGCCACATCATTTTGATTACTGTACTCATTCAATTGAATAATATATTTTCTAATTTCATCTTCCATTTCAGACAATTTGGTTGTTTTTCCCAATTACATCTTTCATTTAAGTGAATTTGCCTACTTAGTTTCATTAACCACACAATCAAACTGGAGATTTCGATGATGACAATGTAGCTTGAAATTTATTTTTATATTCTTTTATATAAAATGAAGACTATAGCAAAAATCTTATTACAAATAATCAAAATGAGGACGGTTAAAAAAACGTTTTATTACTAAAACATCACGGTTGAACAATGTGTTTCTGTGATTGATATCATTAAGTGCTGCAGTTCCTTTTTTAAATTTGTATTTTTATCTTTTGACACAATTACACATTCTCAAAAGACACATTAAAATAAAAATCACCCATTTAAATATAAAATTGTTTTTGTTTCATTATATTCTTGCTTGAAAGTGGTGAACAAACTTAAAATAAATGTGTTCCAATATATTGAGCAATAAAGTAATAATTTTTCATAAATATGTTAAGCACACTTTTTGACTATTGTTTTGTTGTTCATGCCTAGGTTTATAATCTGAAACAAACTCAGGAGCAATAAATCTTTACTGCACTAGGACACTTTCTAAATGTTATACATGTTGTAGAAAACACTGATCAGTTCCCTAGATGCAACAGATGTGTGCAATAATGCAGTAGGACACTCAAAACAGAGTAAATGCTGAATGCGGATGTATTTAATACTCTAGATAGAGCAAATATAGTGTGACTCTTAGTATGTCTTATGGTGAATCTAACAGTGCATAATATCCTAGAGAGAGCATGTGTGTAATTTACTAATGGATATATACTAAATCAGCAACTGTTCAACATGTTAGATAGAACAGTGTAACACTTAATCTGTAAATGTTCATTACCCTAAATACAGCAGCATTCTGTAAATTCGGTCTATTCTACTTTTAACTAGAATGATCAGTCACCACAATACCACATTTACTCATAACCTTATATTTGCTTTTTGCTTTATTGAACAAGTTGTAAACTTTCATTCTTTTTAGTTTTTACGGACGTTGACCAAACACTTAGACTGGTACCGACTTCAGTTACCAATTAAGGGTTGTAGCATACATCTGAACAAATACTAAACTTTGAATTATTTACTTGCAGAAAATCTGAAAAAATTACATTCAAAACAAGGCTTTCAAAAGTGTTCTAAAGTAATAAAAATGTATATCCTACTATAACTAGAATGTTAGTCACCACAATACCACATTTACTCATAACACAAATTAGACACAAGACCATCAGAAGTGTGGGAAAGAGAGTCGTCGGTCATCATTGTTCTAACACATGAAAAAAAATTAATATATATATATGTTAAATAACCCAGCTAAGACATTTGTTGCTGAGCAAGGTTAGTGGAAGGTTAACATAAAACAGTAAATTCTTTACAGTAAGGTAACATTGGCATTTTCCCTTTAATGTTATCAATAATTAAACACTGCTTTTAATGTTATCCAGTAAAAGAGAATAGCAAATCAGTCAGCATTTTTTTACATTGAAATTTAACAAGTTCTAGGCGCTTGATTGTGATAGTGCTCTCTTGGCCTCCTTAATTTTAAAAGTGCTCATTATCCTATGTAGAACGAGTGTTTAATCAAATAGAGTTCAATATCCTAGATAGAGCAGGTGTGTTTATTATACACACCATTGCACAGGATTAAAAAAAAAAACTGATGTTGGGGAAGGAGTATAGTTTTGAGAAAAAACAGTCAAACCTACATGTTCAGAAAAGATTCAGAGCTTGCAGTATATGAAAGAGTCACCCTGAGGTTCAAGAAGGAGTCGGAGCCAGCTCTTCAGGAAGTAGTCAGGTTCTAATTGTTCGGGTAGGAGTCAGAGCCTGATGTTCAGGAAGGAGTCAAGGCCTGGAGTTCAACGCTAATGGTATATTACGGAGTCTGAGTAGAATGGTATAGGAAGTTAGCACTATTATTTATATTCATATAAAATAACGTCTCGATCGGTGAATTTAAAAGAAAAAATTATTCTTCCCCATTGATAGCATTTATTATATTCATATAAAATATTTAATCGGTGATCGACCTAGGTTATTTCATCTAACATACACAAACATGAAAGAAGTAAATAGACACCATTATTATCATTAACAAAGACTGCTGTCAGAGGGGCCTGATCGACCTAGGTTATTTTATCTAACATACACAGACATGAAGAAGTAAATAAACAAACACCCTTATTAACATTAATAATGAAGACAAATATGGTACTTTTAATAGAAATGTTACATTTTTACTCCAGGGAATGGAGAGGTAGTGCAGAGTTTAGGGGAGGCCGGAGATAGTGTAGCCAGGGTGAATTGGCAACCATGTACGTGACATCTTTTGCTCCTGGCAACTGTTGAAGGACGGCGACTGAAGAAGTGATCCCCGTGCAACGCCAATAGGTACATATATAGTATGCGCACCGGGGCTGTAATAGGTACGTATATAGCATGTGAACAGGGATGGCGATAAGTACGTAGATACCATGCGCACCTGGGCGACAATAGATACGGATTTAGCATTCACACCAGAGTGGCGATAGGTACTTATATATTATGTACCTATATAGAAGGCGCAGACAGAGGTGGTACTTTTTATAGAAATATGTCATACTTTTGCCCTGGCTAATGTAAGAGGAATGGTGGGGAAGAAACAGCTTTCGCAAAAGGCAAAATGAGAAAGTAGCTGTGAAATTGGGCGACCAGAGAAGAGAAAAGTAGAAAGATAAAGAGACGACTATAGAGAAAGGGAGAGAAATAGAAGTTTGAATATAAAGATGTTACACACGCGATTTTTCTTCTATTTTATAACCTGAGCAACGCCGGGTAGCCCTGCTAATTAAAAATAAAAATCAGTTATATCGTTTTTTAGTGTTCCGCCATTGATTTGAGCGAAAAACACGAAATTCAGGTGTCGATAAGTCAGTCTGTCATTAACAAGTAATAAATCAATGGCAGTCAGTAAAATAAGATGAAACCGATGTTTACTTTTAATTAAAATTCTAATCGATCATTTTTCATAATTTTTGCTGAGGATACTTCTTTTTGCCTGATACGTAAGTATAAACAAGAGTTTTCCTTTGGGATTGCATTTTCCATGTATAGAAAGCGCCATTTTTTTGGAAGTTTTTTTCAGCATTTTTTTGGGGGGGAGGGATAGTTGGGTTTTTTTTATTAACCTTAACCTAGTTTTTGTATTTGAAAAAAAAAAAAAGCATATAATTTTTTATATGCTTTTTTTTTGTCGAATACAAACACTAGATTAGGTTAAGGTTAAAAAAAAAACCCAAGTATCCCTCCCCTCTAAAAATGCTGAAAAAACTTTCAGAAAAAAATGGTGCTTCTATGTACAAAAATATTTTGCATGGCATAATTTTAAAAGGACAACTTTAAATTGTTACTGCTACAAAAAACAGGACAAAACTATCTGTGAAAAAATGTCTGCCTCATTTGGGTACCTCTTCATTACAAGTACCAAAAATTCAATGAATCTGAGTTGGTAGTTCCTTCTTTAATTTATGGACTAGAATACTTGATCTTTAAACTTTAATTCAATCCAGAAACTACTCTCTATTCAACAAGTTTCAATCTAAAGGCTTCAAAATTAGTTTCTAATAAGTGTCAAGAGTCATGACATGTCAGCCATTTTTTTTTATCAATGAATTAATAATAACGAATGGCTGACACATCTTTACTATCGTACCATGCAGTATAGTAACAGCAGAGAAAATAAAATTTTCTACCGACCTGTATACTTAAAAAATTGAGAAACTTCAATCTTTATTTTATTTCAAAATAAGATTTTGTTCAAAATAGCAGCTGGGTCCTCTGTTGTTGGCGAGGCTTGATTAATAAAAAATAATTAAAACGAAATGACCTACCCTACCACTAACCCGAAGTCAGAGTGGCAAGCTCCCTGGACTTAGTGTTAGTTATACAGTAAGTCATTTTTTTTTTATTTTACTCTTTTTTCAGCCTGAAGTTATTCGAAGCTAAGCGCCATCTTGAATTTTGTGCAAGCCTTTGGGAAAAAAAACAATACATTTTTTTTTTTTACATCTAATAAAAACCCATTTATAATACGTAAAAATAAAAACAAATTACATAGGTAAATAGAAAAATATCTATTCTCGTCGCAGGTCAACTTCACTTGTTGCAAATTTATGCTTTTAAACCCTTTCTCGTTCTTTTTTTTGGACCCCGTTCGCGACTCTGCTGAGCGTCGTAACATATACCCAAACGTAGATATTTAGGCAATTTAGATTTTGTGGGGGGATTTTTTTTTACTTAATAAAAATACGTAGAAATTTAGCCAATTTATTATTTGGGGGTTATTTATTTAATAAACACTAACCCTAACCGCCCTCCCGCAAAAAATAAAATTGGGTATCTTTTACAATAGCACTCAAACGAAAACGCAAAAAACAAAACAAATATACAACAAATAAAAGTTACCGTAGCCGATAAAACAGAATTTCCAAGTTACCTGTGACATTTATTAATGATTATAATCCGTTAAAAGTGCTATTTTGGTAAGAGTATACGCATACGCCAACAAACGGAAGTGAAGACAAGCGGAAGCGCATAAATAAAAGCGCCATTGGGTGCAAATACAAAATAAAAATATAAAGAAACCAATAATCTAAATTTCGCAAAAATGTAAACGCTATTGAATGAAAATGTAAAATTAAAAAAAACAAACACGTAAATTTAAACAGGATACAAATGGCTAATTTTATTTACTAAAGCGTTGAAAACGTCTTCGTGTTATTTTTTTCCTGCATACTTTAATTCCGCATCGCAGAATCTAGCCATCAGTAAATTCGTATACTCTTACCGCCTCGTTTTCGTTTAATTCTATCGTGGTTGTTTTTTTTTACTGGGACTCATATTCAAAGCGCAATTTCATTTTTCAGCAAAGCAAAAGAACAAAACAAACCTACATTTTAAGCAAAAGAAATAAAATCATTTTCTTTTTATTTACATGTCATTGTGCTTTTATTTACATATTATTTTCATTCATCACACCGTAATGTTTTTTCCCCCTGTTTCTGTAAAAAAATTCCATACCGTAACCCTAAACCTAACCCCAATTTTTCATATTTCAGTCAAGCAAAAGAACAAAACTAAAAAAAAAACGCCGCTTTGATTATGGGTCCCGGTAAAAAAAAAAGACACACCACGTGACAACAAAAACGCGAAGCTTGTTCGCTTCGCGTTTTTGTTGTCACGTGGTGTGTTTTTTGTTGTTGTCTTTTGACGCCATCTTTATATAGTAAACTTTTTTTGCCGAAAAAAAAAAAAATTTTCGGCAAAAAATTGAATTGCCTAAATTTTTACGTGTTTTTATTTTTTTTAAAATCCCCCCACCCACGAAATTAAAAACTCAAGTCGGTTACATGTCTCGTTTATGCTAAGTGGCCAAGAAACGGGTGCTCATTTTACGTTAAATTTATAAAGGAAAGTGATCCCCACTCTAAAATCTTAAATATATATATATATATATATATATATATATATATATTTGGTGCAATTTTAGTTAAAGGCCGATGCAGTTAATTATTTTCATGTAAAAGCATTATTTTGTACTTACTCAGTCATGTGTAATTAGCCGTGTGTAATTATAAATATACATTTTATTTCAAAAATTTAAATTAGGTATAAAAATAATTTTGTGTTAACGAATACTTTTTTTTTTATTATTAACACTTCTTGTAAACTTTATTGCTTACTGCTTTCTGTGCAGGGTTTGTTTTTCGTTCATCACATTCCGGTCGATCTAAACCGTTACACTTGGCGGCCATGTTATACGAACTTGTGATTTGTATAATTTTGGTTATTCGGACTACATTTCTCATCACAACGTTTCGGCTGCTGTGACCTCCGGCTTTCTTCAGGTGTATCTCTTCGAACACGAGAAAATTTCGGCTCTTGTATAGATTTTTTAAATAAGAAGTCATGCGTTCAATTAATAGAACATTTTTCGGCGCTTGTGCTGATGGTGTCCGGACCGAAAATAAATAATGAAGACATAAGTGTAGTATGTATGTGACCGGGATGGAACAAAGATATCATACACCAAAAATTACGAAAATTGATCAAGTAGTTTTTTTTTTATCACAAAAACAAAAATTGTGTTTTTTTGTTTCGATGTTCGATTTTCAAGATGCATCACCGCTAAACAACGGAGATAAAAGGGCCAAAACTTGTGGATTTGGCCTTTTTAAAGCATTCTTGACTTTTACCTATATTTTTTAGGAAAGTTACTCTAAGGGGCCATAACAAATCTTCTACAGAATTACAAAAAAAGAAAATGAACGTGAATCAACTGAACATGGGGGAGCTTTGCTATTTATTACGCAGTAAAAATACAGTAGTGGACTTCATGCACTCGCAGAATTTGCTTTCTGGCTCTCAGACCTGTTCTTATTTTCCCAAATTTCCGAACTGTATCCTGTACAGACATAAAATATATATATTTTTTAATACCAGTTGACGTTAATAAATGTTAAAAAATATTTTATTTTATTGGTTGTTATTGGTTCGTATTGAACTGTTCGTAGTGAAACTGCTAAAAAAAGCCAAATCCACAAAATTTGACGGCTTTTTGGCGGTTTTTAGCGGTTTTTTCTAACGCTCGGTTGCCTGCCCTTAGTTGCAGCCCTTTGACGTATGGTGGCGTATGTGTAATTGCCAAGATGGCGTCTCGAACAACAAGAATCGTAAAATGTGGTTTTTCTGTGATTAAAAAAAAATACTTGATCAATTTTCGTAATTTTTGGTTTCCGATATCTTTGTTCCATCCCGGTCACATACACAATGCAGATATGTCTTTATTAATGTGAAAAAAAAAGGGTGGTACTTACTGATTGTGTGCTCAGCGTTTGGGGGATATGTGGCCAACATGAGTTACAAAGAAGGAATGACTTTTATAGTCAGGAATGAGTGGGGAATAGTGATAGTAATTTCACCTATAAATACGGGTGCAATTCTCCTGTTGTTGTTAACCATTACAGTTAAATCTCTCCAGCCCCCTAATTTTTAACTCTCCCCCAACGATGAGAAATATTTTGACTTCAAAACAAAAAAAAACAATAAAATTTGGCCTGACCCCTAAAAAGTTCCGCCTGACCCCTAAAATTTTCCCCGACCCCTGAATCTCTCTAGCCCCCCCAATTTTTCACTCTCCCCAACGATGAGAAATATTTTGACTTCAAAACAAAAAAAAACAAAAAAATTTGGCCTTCCCTGGTCGCCCCATTTCGCCGCTACTTTCTAATTTTGCCTTTTGCAAAAGCTGTTTCTTCCGCACCATTTCTCCTATTGCCCAGGGTAATAGTATGACATATTTCTATAAAAAGTAACACCTCTATCTGCGCCTTCTATATAGGTACTTATCTCCACCCCGGTGTTCATACTATATACGTATCTATCATCACCCCGGTGCGCATACTATATACGTACCTATCGCCGCCCCAGTGCACATACTATATACGTACCTATCGCCGCCCCGGTGCAGATACTATTTAAGTACCTATCGCCGCCCCGTTGAGAATGCTAAATAGTACCTATCGTTGCCCTCGGTGTGAATGCTAAATACATACCTATTGCGCCCCGGTGTGCATGCTACATAAGTATCTATCGCTGCCCTAGTGCGAATACTAAAGACATACCAATTGCGCCCCGGTGTGCATGCTACATAAGTACCTATCGCTGCCCTAGTGCGAATAATTAATATGTACATATTGCCGCTTTGGTGTGAATGCTAAATACGTACCTATCGCCGGCCCAATGCGAATGCTAAATACGTACCTATAGCCGCCCCAGTGCGAATGCTAAATACGTACCTATCACCACTACGGTGCGAATGCGAAATACATACCTTTCGCCGCCCCAGTGCGCGTGCAATATATGTACTGATCGCCGCCGCAGAGTTCATGCTATGTACGTACTTATTGCTGCCCATGTGTACATGCTATATACGTAGCTATCACCACCCCTGAATTCTGAATACGTACCTATCGCCGCCCTGGTGTGGAAGTTAAATACGTACATATCGCCGCCCCGGTGCGAATGCTAAATACATACCTATCGCCGCACCGGTGTGTATTCTAAATACCTACCTATTGCCGCCCCGGTGTCAATTCTAAATACGTACCTATCGCCGCCCCGGTGCAAAAGCTAAATACGTACATATCGCCACCCCGGTGCGAATGCTAAATACATATCTATCGCTGCCCCGGTGTGAATGCTAAATACATACCTATCGCCGCCCCGGTGTGGATGCTAAATACGTACCTATCGCCGCCCCGGTGTGAATTTTAAATATGTACCTTTCGCCGCCCGGTGTGAATTTTAAATATGTACCTTTCGCCGCCCCTGTGCACGTGCTATATACGTACCTATCGCCGCCCCGGTGCGTGTGCTATATATTTACCGATCGCTGCCTCAGTGCGCATGCTAAATACATACCTATCACTGCCCCGGTGTGCATACTATATACGTACTTATTACCGCCCATGTGCACTTGCTATATAAGTACCTATCACCACCGCTGAATGCTAAATAAGTACCTATCGCCGCCCCGGTGTGGAAGCAAAATACGTACATATCGCCGCCCCTAAATTTGGCCTGACCCCTAAAATTTTCCCCGTCCCCTAAATCTCTTCAGCCCCTAATTTTTCACTCTCCCCCAACAATGAGAAATATTTTGACTTCAAAACAAAAAAAAACAAAAAAATTTGGCCTGACCCCTAAAACGTACCGCCCGACCCCTAAAATTTTCCCGACCCTAAATGTCTCCAGCCCCCTAAATTTTTCACTCTCCCCCAACCATGAGAAATATTTTGAGTTCAAAACAAAAAAAAACAAAAAAATTTGGCCTGACCCTAAAAAGTTCGTCCTGACCCCTAAAATTTTCCCCGACCCCTAAATCTCTCCAGCCCCCTAATTGTTCACTCTCCCCCAACCACTGAGAAATATTTTCAGTTCAAAACCAAAAAAAACAAAAAAATTTGGCCTGACCCCTAAAAAGTTTGTCCTGAGAGCTACAATTTTCCCCGACCCCTAAATCTCTCCAGTCTTCTAATTTTTCACTCTCCTCCAACCATGAGAAATATTTTGACTTCAAAAAAAAAAAAAAAAAAAAAATTTGGCCTACAAAGTTCGTCCTGACCCCTAAAATTTTCCCCGACCCCTAAATCTCTCCAGCCCCCTAATTTTTCACTCTCCCCCAACCATGAGATATATTTTGACTTCAAAACAAAAAAAAGAAAAACATTTGGCCTGACCCCTAAAAAGTTCGTCCTGACCCCTAAAATTTTCCCCGACCCCTAAATCTCTCCAGCCCCCTAATTTTTTACTCTCCTCCAACCATGAGAAATATTTTGACTTCAAAACAAAAAAAAACAAAAAAATTTGGCCTGACCCCTAAAAAGTTCGTCCTGACACCTAAAATTTTCCCCGACCCCTTAATCTCTCCAGCCCCCTAATTTTTCACTCTCCCCCAACCCTGAGAAATAATTTGACTTCAAAACAAAAAAAAACAAAAAAATTTGGCCTGACCCCTAAAAAGTTCGTCCTGACCCCTAAAATTTTCCCCGACCCCTAAATCTCTCCAGCCCCCTAATTTTTCACTATCCCCTAACGATGAGAAATATTTTGACTTCAAAACAAAAAAAAACAAAAAAACTTGGCCTGACCCCTAAAAAGTTCCGCCTGACCCCTAAAATTTTCCCCGACCCCTAAATCTCTCCAGCCCCCTAATTGTTCACTCTCCCCCAACCACTGAGAAATATTTTCAGTTCAAAACCAAAAAAAAGAAAAAAATTTGGCCTGACCCCTAAAAAGTTTGTCCTGAGAGCTACAATTTTCCCCGACCCCTAAATCTCTCCAGTCTTCTAATTTTTCACTCTCCTCCAACCATGAGAAATATTTTGACTTCAAAACAAAAAAAAACAAAAAAATTTGGCCTGACACCTAAAAAGTTCGTCCTGACCCCTAAAATTTTCCATGTCCCCTAAATCTCTCCAGCCCCTAATTTTTCACTCTCCCCCAACCATGAGATATATTTTGACTTCAAAACAAAAAAAAACAAAAAAATTTGGCCTGACCCCTAAAAAGTTCGTCCTGACCCCTAAAATTTTCCCAACCCTAAATGTCTCCAGCCCCCTAATTTTTCACACTCCCCCAACCATGAGAAATATTTTGAGTTCAAAACAAAAAAAAACAAAAAAATTTTGCCTGACCCTAAAAAGTTCGTCCTGACCCCTAAAATTTTCCCCGACTCCTGAATCTCTCCAGCCCCCTAATTTTCCACTCTCTCCTAACGATGAGAAATATTTTGACTTCAAAACAAAAAAAAAAAAAAAATTTGGCCTGACCCCTAAACAGTTCCGCCTTACCCCTAAAATTTTCCCCGACCCCTAAATCTCTCCAGCCCCCTAATTGTTCACTCTCCCCCAACCCTGAGAAATATTTTCAGTTCTAAACCAAAAAAAAGAAAAAAATTTGGCCTGACCCCTAAAAAGTTCGTCCTGACCCCTAAAATTTTCCCCGACCCCTAAATCTCTCCAGCCCCCTAATTTTTCACTCTCCCCCAACCATGAGATATATTTTGACTTCAAAACAAAAAAAAGAAAAACATTTGGCCTGACCCCTAAAAAGTTCGTCCTGACCCCTAAAATTTTCCCCGACCCCTAAATCTCTCCAGCCTCCTAATTTCTCACTCTCCTCCAACCATGAGAAATATTTTGACTTCAAAACAAAAAAAAACAAAAAAAAACAAAAAGAACAAAAAAATTTGGCCTGACCCCTAAAAAGTTCGTCCTGACACCTAAAATTTTCCCCGACCCCTTAATCTCTCCAGCCCCCTAATTTTTCACTCTCCCCCAACCATGAGAAATAATTTGACTTCAAAACAAAAAAAAAACAAAAAAATTTGGCCTGACCCCTAAAAAGTTCGTCCTGACCCCTAAAATTTTCCCCGACCCCTTAATCTCTCCAGCCCCCTAATTTTTCACTCTCCCCCAACCCTGAGAAATAATTTGACTTCAAAACAAAAAAAAACAAAAAAATTTGGCCTGACCTCTAAAAAGTTCGTCCTGACCCCTAAAATTTTCCCCGACCCCTTAATCTCTCCAGCCCCCTAATTTTTCACTCTCCCCCAACCATGAGAAATATTTTGACTTCAAAACAAAAAAAAACAAAAAAATTTGGCCTGACACCTAAAAAGTTCGTCCTGACCCCTAAAATTTTCCCCGACCCCTAAATGTCTCCAGCCCCCTAATTTTTCACTCTCATCCAACCATGAGAAATATTTTGACTTCAAAACAAAAAAAAACAAAAAAAAACAAAAAAATTTGGCCTGACCCCTAAAAAGTTCGTCCTGACCCCTAAAATTTTTCCCCGACCCCTAAATCTCTCCAGCCCCCTAATTTTTCACTCTCCTCCAACCATGAGAAATATTTTGACTTCAAAACAAAAAAAAACAAAAAAATTTGGCCTGACCCCTAAAAAGTTCGTCCTGACCCCTAAAATTTTCCCCGACCCCTAAATCTCTCCAGCCCCTTAATTTTTCACTCTCCTCCAACCATGAGAAATATTTTGACTTCAAAAAAAAAAAAAAAAAAAATTTGGCCTGACCCCTAAAAAGTTCGTCCTGACCCCTAAAATTTTCCCCGACCCCTAAATCTCTCCAGCCCCCTAATTTTTCCCTCTCCCCCAACCATGAGATATATTTTGACTTCAAAACAAAAAAAAAACAAAAAAATTTGGCCTGACCCCTAAAACGTTCGTCCTGACCCCTAAAATTTTCCCCGACCCCTAAATCTATCCAGCCCCCTAATTTTTCACTCTCCTCCAACCATGAGAAATATTTTGACTTCAAAACAAAAAAAAACAAAAAAAACAAAAAAATTTGGCCTGACCCCTAAAAAGTTCGTCCTGACCCCTTAAATTTTTCCCCGACCCCTAAATCTCTCCAGCCCCCTAATTTTTCACTCTCCTCCAACCATGAGAAATATTTTGACTTCAAAACAAAAAAAAACAAAAAAATTTGGCCTGACCCCTAAAAAGTTCGTCCTGACCCCTAAAATTTTCCCCGACCCCTTAATCTCTCCAGCCCCCTAATTTTTCACTCTCCCCCAACCCTGAGAAATAATTTGACTTCAAAACAAAAAAAAACAAAAAAATTTGGCCTGACCTCTAAAAAGTTCGTCCTGACCCCTAAAATTTTCCCCGACCCCTAAATCTCTCCAGCCCCCTAATTTTTCACTCTCCCCAACCATGAGAAATATTTTGACTTCAAAACAAAAAAAAACAAAAAAAACAAAAAAATTTGGCTTGACCCCTAAAAAGTTCGTCCTGACCCCTAAAATTTTTCCCCGACCCCTAAATCTCTCCAGCCCCCTAATTTTTCACTCTCCTCCAACCATGAGAAATATTTTGACTTCAAAACAAAAAAAAACAAAAAAATTTGGCCTGACCCCTAAAAAGTTCGTCCTGACCCCTAAAATTTTCCCCGACCCCTAAATCTGTCCAGCCCCTTAATTTTTCACTCTCCTCCAACCATGAGAAATATTTTGACTTCAAAAAAAAAAAAAAAAAAAATTTGGCCTGACCCCTAAAAAGTTCGTCCTGACCCCTAAAATTTTCCCCGACCCCTAAATCTCTCCAGCCCCCTAATTTTTCCCTCTCCCCCAACCATGAGATATATTTTGACTTCAAAACAAAAAAAAAACAAAAAAATTTGGCCCGACCCCTAAAACGTTCGTCCTGACCCCTAAAATTTTCCCCGACCCCTAAATCTCTCCAGCCCCCTAATTTTTCACTCTCCTCCAACCATGAGAAATATTTTGACTTCAAAACAAAAAAAAAAAAAAAAAAAAAAAAAATTTGGCCTGACCCCTAAAAAGTTCGTCCTGACCCCTTAAATTTTTCCCCGACCCCTAAATCTCTCCAGCCCCCTAATTTTTCACTCTCCTCCAACCATGAGAAATATTTTGACTTCAAAACAAAAAAAAACAAAAAAATTTGGCCTGACCCCTAAAAAGTTCGTCCTGACCCCTAAAATTTTCCCCGACCCCTAAATCTCTCCAGCCCCTTAATTTTTCACTCTCCTCCAACCATGAGAAATATTTTGACTTCAAAACAAAAAAAAGAAAAAAATTTGGCCTGACCCCTAAAAAGTTCGTCCTGACCCCTAAAATTTTCCCCGACCCCTAAATCTCTCCAGCCCCCTAATTTTTCCCTCTCCCCCAACCATGAGATATATTTTGACTTCAAAACAAAAAAAAAACAAAAAAATTTGGCCTGACCCCTAAAACGTTCGTCCTGACCCCTAAAATTTTCCCCGACCCCTAAATCTCTCCAGCCCCCTAATTTTTCACTCTCCCCCAACCATGAGAAATATTTTGACTTCAAAAAAAAAAAAAAAAAATTTGGCCTGACCCCTAAAAAGTTCGTCCTGACCCCTAAAATTTTCCCCGACCCCTAAATCTCTCCAGCCCCTTAATTTTTCACTCTCCTCCAACCATGAGAAATATTTTGACTTCAAAACAAAAAAAAGAAAAAAATTTGGCCGGACCCCTAAAAAGTTCGTCCTGACCCCTAAAATTTTCCCCGACCCCTAAATCTCTCCAGCCCCCTAATTTTTAACTCTCTCCTCCAACCATGAGAAATATTTTGACTTCAAAACAAAAAACAAAAAAAAACAAAAAAATTTGGCCTGACCCCTAAAAAGTTCGTCCTGACCCCTAAAATGTTCCCCGACCCCTTAATCTCTCCAGCCCCCTAATTTTTCACTCTCCCCCAACCCTGAGAAATATTTTGACTTCAAAACAAAAAAAAACAAAAAAATTTGGCCTGACCCCTAAAAAGTTCGTCCTGACCCCTAAAATTTTCCCCGACCCCTAAATCTCTCCAGCCCCCTAATTTTTCACTCTCCCCAACCATGAGATATATTTTGAGTTCAAAACCAAAAAAAAATAAAAAATTTGGCCTGAACCCTAAAAAGTTCGTCCTGACCCCTAAAATTTTCCCCGATCCCTAAATCTCTCCAGCCTCCTAATTTTTCACTCTCCCCCAACCATGAGAAATATTTTGACTTCAAAACCAAAAAAAACAACAAAATTTGGCCTGAACCCTAAAAAGTTCGTCCTGACCCCTAAAATTTTCCCCGATCCCTAAATCTCTCCAGCCTCCTAATTTTTCACTCTCCCCCAACCATGAGAAATATTTTGACTTCAAAACCAAAAAAAACAACAAAATTTGGCCTGAACCCTAAAAAGTTCGGCCTGACCCCTAAAATTTTCCCCGACCCCTCAATCTCTCCAGCCCCCCAAACTTTTTTTAAAAAACGTGAGTTATCGCTCTTCCTTAGCTATTCTTTTAACAACATTCCTGGGGGGGACCGTTATACTTTAGAAGCACCAACATTTGTAGGGACTATTATAATTTAGAAGCACCAACATTCCTGGGATGAGACCGTAATACTTCAGAAGCACCAATATTTCTAGGGACTGTTATACTATAGAATCACCAACATTCCTGGCGGGCCGTGATACTTTAGAAGCACCACCCCAGGTCCCTGTAGTGGATAAGCACCCCTGGTCCCTATACTGGAGAAGCACCCATTGTCCCTATTCTGCAGAAGCCTCCGGGTTCTAAAATGTAGAAGCACCCCTGGTGCTGGGTCATATACTGTAGAAGTATCCCTGGTCCCTATACTGTAGAAGCACCATTGCCCCTATTCTGTAGAAGCCTCCGGATTCTATATGGTAGAAGCACCCCCGGTTCTGGGTCTTATACTGTAGAAGCACACATGGTCCCTATTCTGCAGAAGCCTCCGGGTCCTATATTGTAGAAGCACCCCCGGTTCTGGGTCTTTTTTATACATATATAGAGTGGTTATGACCCAACGGGTCACTGGTAACATGTACTGGTTAAATTCTTTTTTTATTTTTTTATACATATATAGAGTGGTTATGACTCAACGGGTCACTGTAAACGTGTACTTGTCAAATTCCTCTTTTTTTCTTGTTTCATCACTATAAATTATAATGAAAAATAACTGAAAAGCCCCCCCCCCCCCGATAAAATATGCCCCATGGACCCCTAAGAGGTGGGTTTATAGATTCAGGAATACTCTCATCATCTTACTCTGTGAATTTTACATAAGAATACACTTTTATATGTTATGTATAAAAATATGTTGAAGTAAAATAAGTTTTGAAGAGAAAAAAAAATTCAAAACCTATAACGATGACGTCATATACCTATTACTGTGACGTCACGTGCACAAGAATAAGTTGGGTGAAAACAAAATTATTATTACATAATTACATTGGCTGATTTCCAAATTACTACTGAATAACATTAGAAAAGTTTGAAAAAACCAGACCCGCTGCCGAAGACTGGCCCCGTTGACCCCCAGCAACATGTTTTTTTGTTGTAATTTTGAGATATTATGATCCCAGGTGTTGTACGGTTCTGAAGATATCAACTTTTTGACATGTCGCCGCGTAGTTTTTGAGGAGTATCTGGACATACAAACAAACAAACAGACAGACAGACAGACAGACAGACATACAGACAACTGGCCTTTATAGAGGAGAAGACTAGCGGGGCTACCCGGCGTTGCTCGGGGTCATAAAAACATATATTTGAAGAAAGATCGTGAGTGTAACATCTTTATATTCAAACTTCTATGTCCGCCCCCTCTCTCTATAGCCGTCTCTTTATCTGCTACCTTTCTTTTCCCTGGTCGCCCCATTTCGCCGCTACTTTCTAATTTTGCCTTTTGCAAAAGCTGTTTCTTCCCCATCATTTCTCCTATTGCCCAGGGTAATAGTATGACATCTCCTCTATAATGGGCACTTGTCTGTATGTCTGTCTGTCTGTCTGTCTGTCTGTCTGTCTGGGTGTCTGTTTGTATGGCCAACTTCTCCTCAAAAACTACGCGGCGACATGTCAAAAAGTTGATATCTTCAGCACCGTACAACACCTGGGATCATAATATCTCAAAATTACAACAAAAAAACATGTTGCTGGGGGTCAACGGGGCCAGTCTTCGGCAGCGGGTCTGGTTTTTTCAAACTTTTCTAATGTTATTCAGTAGTAATTTGGAAATCAGCCAATGTAATTATGTAATAATAATTTTGTTTTCAACCAACTTATTCTTGTGCACGTGACGTCACAGTAATAGGTATATGACGTCATCGTTATAGGTTTTGAAATTTTTTTTCTCTTCAAAACTTATTTTACTTCAACATATTTTTATACATAACATATAAAAGTGTATTCTTATGTAAAATTCACAGAGTAAGATGATGAGAGTATTCCCGAATCTATAAACCCACCTCTTAGGGGTCCATGGGGCATATTTCATCGGGGGGGGGAGGTTTTTCAGTTATTTTTCATGATATTTTATAGTAATGAAACAAGTAAAAAAGAAGAATTTGACAAGTACACGTTTACATTGACCCGTTGGGTCAGAACCACTCTATATATGTATAAAAAAAGAAAAAAAGAATAATTTAACAAGTACACGTTTACAGTGACCCGTTGAGTCATAACCACTCTCTATATGTATAAAAAAAGAAAAAAAGAAGAATTTAACAAGTACACGTTTACAGTGACCCGTTGGGTCATAATCACTCTATATATGTATAAAAAAGAAAAAAAGAATTTAACCAGTACATGTTACCAGTGACCCGTTGGGTCATAACCACTCTATATATGTATAAAAAAGACCCAGAACCGGGGGTGCTTCTACAATATAGGACCCGGAGGCTTCTGCGGAATAGGGACCATGGGTGCTTCTACAGTATAGGACCTAGAACCGGGGGTGCTTCTACCATATAGAACCTTGAGGCTTCTACAGAATAGGGACAATGGTGCTTCTACAGTATAGGAAGCAGAGGTGCTTCTACAGTATAGGGACCAGAGGTGCTTCTACAGTATAGGGCCCAGTACCGGGGGTGCTTCTACAATATTAGAACATAGAGGCTTCTGCAGAAAAAGGACCATCAGTGCTTCTCCAGTATAGGGACCAGGGGTGCTTCTACAGTATATGACCCAGCACCAGGGGTGCTTCTACATTTTAGGACCCTGAGGCTTCTGCAGAATAGGGACAATGGGTGCTTCTCCAGTATAGGGACCAGGCATTGCTTCTCCACTATAGGGACCTGGGGTGGTGCTTCTAAAGTATCACGGCCCGCCAAGAATGTTGGTGATTCTATAGTATAACGGTCCCTAGAAATATTGGTGCTTCTGAAGTATAACGGTCTCACCCCAGGAATGTCAGTGCTTCTAAATTATAATAGTCCCTACAAATATTGGTGCTTCTAAAGTATAACGGTCCCCCCAGGAATGTTGTTAAAGGATAGCTAAGGAAGAGCGATAACTCACGTTTTTAAAAAAAGTTGGGGGGGCTTGGAGTGATTAAGGGGTCGGGGAAAATTTTAGGGGTCGGGCCGGACTTTTTAGGGGTCAGGCCAAATTTTTTTTTTTTTTTTGAACGCAAAATATTTCTCAGGGTTGGGGGAGAGTGAAAAATTAGTTGGGATGGGGTGCTGGAGAGATTGAGGGGTCAGGTAAAATTTTAGAGGTCAGGCCGAACTTTTTAGGGGTCAGGCCAAATTTTTTTGTTTTTTTTTGTTTTGAACTCAAAATATTTCTCAGGGTTGGGGGAGAGTGAAAAACAAGTTCCGAGGGGGGCTGGAGAGATTGGGGGGGGGGGGTCAGGGAAAATTTTAGGGGTCAGGCCGAACTTTTTAGGGGTCAGGCCAAATTTTTTTGTTTTTTTTGTTTTGACCTTTAAATATTTCTCAGGGTTGGGGGAGAGTGAAAAATTAGTTGGGATGGGAGGGGGGGCTGGAAAGATTCAGGGGTCGGGGAAAATTTTAGGGGTCAGGCCGAACTTTTCAGGGGTCAGGCCAAATTTTTTTCTTTTTTTTGTTTTGACCTTTAAATATTTCTCAGGGTTGGGGGAGAGTGAAAAATTAGTTGGGATGGGGGGGCTGGAGAGATTGAGGGGTCGGGGAAAATTTTAGGGGTAAGGCCGAAACTTTTAAGGGTAAGGCCAAATTTTTTTGTTTTGAACTCAAAATATTTTCAGGGTTGGGGGAGAGTGAAAAATTAGGGGGCTGGAGAGATTTAGGGGTCGGGGAAAATGTTAGGGGTCATGCCGAACTTTTTAGGGGTCAGGTCAAATTTTTTTTTTTTTTTTTTTTGTTTTGAAGTCAAAATATTTCTCAGGGTTAGGGGAGAGTAAAAAATTAGAGGGCTTGATGAGAATGAGGAGTCGGTGAAAATTTTAGGGGTCAGGCCGAACTTTTTAGGGGTCAGGCCAAATTTTTTTTTTTTTTTTTTTTTTTTGTTTTGTTTTTAACTCAAAATATTTCTCATGGTTATGGTAGAGTGAAAAATTAGGGGCTGGAGAGATTAAAGGGTTGGGGAAAATTTTAGGGGTCAGGCCGAACTTTTTAGGGGTCAGGCCAAATTTTTTTGTTTTTTTTTCGTTTTGAAGTCAAAATATTTCTCATGGTTGAGGTAGACTGAAAAATTAGGGGGCTGGAGAGATTGAGGGGTTGGGGAAAATTTTAGGGGTCAGGCTAAACTTTTTAGGGGTCAGGCCAAATTTTTTTGTTTTTTTTTGTTTTGAAGTCAAAATATTTCTCAGGGTTGGAGGAGAGTGAACAAAATAGGGTGCTGGAGAGATTGAGGGGTCGGGGAAAATTTTAGGGGTCGGGCCGAACTTTTTAGGGGTCAAAGCCAAATTTTTTTTTTTTGAACTCAAAATATTTCTCAGAGTTGGGGGAGAGTGAAAAATTAGGGATCTGGAGAGATTGAGGGGTCAGGGAAAATGTTAGGGGTCAGGCCGAACTTTTTAGGGGTCAGGCCAAATTTTTTTGTTTTTTTTTTGTTTTGAACTTAAAATATTTCTCAGGGTTGGGGGAGAGTGAAAAATTAGGCGGCTTGATGAGAATGAGGAGTCGCGGAAAATTTTAGGGGTCAGGCCGAACTTTTTAGGGGTCAGGCCAAATTTTTTTTTTTTTTTTGTTTTGAACTCAAAATATTTCTCATGGTTGGGGTTGAGTTAAACATTAAGGGGCTGGAGAGATTGAGGGGTTGGGGTAAATTTTAGCGGTCAGGCCGAACTTTTTAGGGGTCAGGCCAAATTTTTTTGTTTTTTTTTGTTTTGAAATCAAAATATTTCTCAGGTTTGGGGGAGAATGAAAAATTAGGGGGCTGGAGAGATTGATGGGTCGGGGAAAATTTTAGGGGTCAGGCCGACCTTTTTAGGGGTCAGGCCAAATTTTTTTTTTTTTTGTTTTGAACTCAAAATATTTCTCAGGGTTGGACGAGAATTAAAAATTAGGGGGCTAGAGAGTTTGAGGGGTCGGGGAAAAGTTTAGGGGTCATGCCGAACTTTTTAGGGGTCAGGTTAGTTTAAAAAATTTTTTTTTTGTTTTGAACTCAAAATATTTCTTAGGGTTGGGGAGAGTAAAACAAAATTGGAGGGTGCGGCTTGAGATATTAGGGGTCGAGGAAAATTGTAGGGGTCGCGCCAAACTTTTTAGGGGGTCGGGCGAAAGTTTTTTGTTTTTTTAACTTAAAATATTTCGTAGGAAAATATATAGTATGCACACCGGGGCTGCGATAGATACGAATATAGTATGCGCACCAGGGCGGCGATAGGTATATATATAGTATGTGCACCAGGGTGGCAATAGGTACCACTATAGTAGTGCATAGAGGTGGCGATACGTACTATATAGCATGTGCACAGGGATGGCAGTAAGTATGTATATAGAATGCGCACCAGGTCGGTTATAGGTATATATTTAGCATGCGCTCCGGGGCGGCTATCAGTACGTATATAGCACGCACACCAGGGCGACGATAAGTACGTATTTAGCACGCGCACCGGAGCGGCGATAGGAACATATTTAGCATTCGCAGCAGGCCGGCCATAGTGACGTATTTAGCATTTGCACCGGGGCGGCGATAGGTACGTATGTAGCATTCGCAACGGGGCGGCGATAGGTACGTATGCAGCATTCGCAGTGGGGCGCCGATAGGTACGTATGAATCATGTGCACTGGGGCAGGGATAGTTACTTATTTAGTATGCATACCGAGGCGGCAATAGGTACTTATATAGTATCTGCTTGGGGCGGCGATAGGTACGTATATTGTATGTGCACCGGGGTGGCGATAGATATGTATATTGTATTAACACCGCCTTGTACCTATATAGAAGGCGCAGATAGATGTGGTACTTTTTATAGAAATATGTCATACTATTGCCCTGTGCAACGTAGGAGAAATGGTGAGGAAGAATCAGCATTCGCAAAAGGCAAAATTAGAAAGTAGCGGTGAAATGGGGCGACCAGGGAAGAGAAAGGTAGAAAGATGAAGAGACGGCTACAGAGGACGGGGGAGAAATAGAAGTTTGAATATAAAGATGTTACACACGCGATTTTTCTTCAATTATGTCTTTATGACCCCGAGCAACGCCGGGTAGCCCCGCTAGTCTCCTATATAAAGGCCAGTTGTCTGTTTGTCTGTTTGTTTGTCTGTTTGTCTGTCTGTCTGTTTGTATGTCCAGATACTCCTCCGAGAGTACCCAACAAACAGTCACACGGTTGACATCATCATGACTGGCCAGCCCCGGGAC
Organism: Sepiola atlantica; assembly: GCA_963556195.1. NCBI lineage: Eukaryota > Metazoa > Mollusca > Cephalopoda > Sepiida > Sepiolidae > Sepiola > Sepiola atlantica. Next base: position 120,806,468 of record OY744526.1, read on the forward strand.
GTGTAATATCTCAGAACCGGAAATAGAAATTGACTCTTTGGGGGTCGACTGAGCACTTTTCTCCAATGGGGGTGTGGTTTTTTCATCGATTTTCAACGTTGTTTAGTACTAATTTGAGAAAAAACAATGCTATCATGTATAATTTTAGAAATATGCAAAGTCACGCTTTTAACAGGAAATGACGTCAGAGGAAAAGAGTGTAGGAAAGAAAATCCCTCACACTAAAACTCTTCTTTCCCTCTCACTCCCACCCTTTCTACCTTTCCTTCCTCCCTTACGCCCGTTCTGTTGTTATGATACCACCCTCCTAGGCATTACCTCCTCCTTTTTGAGAGTTGTGGAGATAGTGCGGCGGTGTGACTGCTTCAGGTCAAATTAGGGGGGGGGGGTCGGCATTCGCCGGTGTGCGCGCCTCACTTTTTTGAACATGAGTTTATAGTGAAGCAAGAGTTGCTTATTCTAACCGCATTTCTTCTGTTGACATGATACCATCCTCCCACGTATTACCTCCTCCTTTTTGAGAGGTGTGAAGTTAGTGTATTATCAGTAAAATTAAAGTAATAAATAATTATGCACCACCATTGTTTTCACTTATATTTGTATACATGTTAAATAACGTCTCAATAAGTAAAGTAAGAAGAGAAATAATTATGCTCCGCCATTGTTTTCACTAAAATATTTCTCAGGGTTGAAGGAGAGTGAAAAATTGGTTGGGATGGGGGGGCGTGAGAGATTGAGTGGTCGGGGAAAATTTTAGGGCTCAGGCCGAACTTTTTAGGGGTCAAGACAAATCTTTTTCTTTTTTTTTGTTTTGAACTCAAAATATTTCTCAGGGTTGAAGAAGAGTGAAAATTAAGTTGGGATGGGGGCTGGAGAGAATAAGGGGTCGGGGAAAATTTTAGGGGTCAGGTCAGACTTTTTAGGGGTCAGGCCAAATTTTGTTCTTTTTTTTTGTTTTGAACTCAAAATATTTCTCAGGGTTGGGGGAGAGTGAAAAATTAGGGGCTGGAGAGATTGAGGGGTCGGGGAAAATTTTAGGGGTCAGGCCGAACTTTTTAGGGGTCAGGCAAAATTTTTTTGTTTTTTTTGTTTTGAACTCAAAATATTTCTCAGGGTTGGGGGAGAGTGAAAAATTAGGGGGCTGGAGAGATTGAGTGGTCGGGGAAAATTTTAGGGGTCAGGCCGAACTTTTTAGGGGTCAGGCCAAATATTTTTCTTTTTTTTGTTGTTTTGAACTCAAAATATTTCTCAGGGTTGGGGAGAGTTAAAAATTAGTTAAGATGAGGGGCTGGAGAGAATGAGGGGTCGGGGAAAATTTTAGGGGTCAGGCCAAATTTTTTTGTTTTTTTTTGGTTTTGTAAGTCAAAATATTTCTCAGGGTTGGGGGAGAGTAAAAATTAGGGGGCTGGAGAGATTGAGGGGTCGAGGAAAATTTTAAGGCTCAGGCAGAACCTTTTAAGGGTCGTGCTAAATTTTTTTTTTTTTTATGTTTTGAACTCAAAATATTTCTCAGGGTTGGGGAGAGTGAAAAACAAGTTAGGATGTGGTGTGCTGGAGAGGTTGAGGTGTCACGGAAAATTTTAGGGGCAGACCGAACTTTTTAGGGGTCAAGTTAGTTTATTTATTTATTTTTTGTTTTCAACTCAAAATATTTCTCATGGTTGGGGGAGAGTAAAACAAAATTGGAGGGTGCGGCTTGAGATATTAGGGGTCGAGGAAAATTGTAGGGGTCGGGCCAAACTTTTTAGGGGGTCGGACGAAAGTTTTTTGTTTTTTTAACTTAAAATATTTCGTAGGAAAATATATAGTATGCAGTCGGGGCGGCGATAGATACGAATATAGTATGCGCACCGGGGCTGCGATAGGTATATATATATAGTATGTGAACCAGGGTGGCAATAGGTACGTGTATAGTAGTGCATAGAGGTGGCGATAGGTACTATATAGCATGTGCACAGGAATGGCAGTAAGTATGTATATAGAATGAGCACCAGGGCAGTTATAGGTATATATTTAGCATGCGCTCCGGGGCGACGATAGGTACGTATTCAGCACGCGCACCGGAGCGACGATAGGAACATATTTAGCATTCGCATCAGGCCGGCGATAGTGACGTATTTAGCATTTGCACCGGGGCGGCGATAGGTACGTATGTAGCATTCGCAACGGGGCGGCGATAGGTAAGTATGCGGCATTCGCACTTGGGCAGCAGTAGGTACTTATTTAGTATGCATACCGAGGCGGCAATAGGTACTTATATAGTATCTGCCTGTGGCGGCGATAGGTACGTATATTGTATGTGCACCGGGGTGGCGATAGATATGTATATAGTATGAACACCGGGGCGGAGATGAGTACCCATATAGAAGGCGCTGATAGATGTGGTACTTTTTATAGAAATATGTCATACTATTGCCCTGCGCAACGTAGGAGAAATGGTGAGGAAGAATCAGCTTTCGCAAAAGGCAAAATTAGAAAGTAGCAGTGAAATGGGGCGACCAGGGAAGAGAAAGGTAGAAAGATGAAGAGACGGCTACAGAGGAGGGGGAGAAATAGAAGTTTGAATATAAAGATGTTACACACGCGATTTTTCTTCTATTATGTCTTTATGACCCCGAGCAACGCCGGGTAGCCCCGCTAGTCTCCTATATAAAGGCCAGTTGTCTGTATGTCTGTCTGTCTGTCTGTCTGTCTGTCTGTCTGTTTGTATGTCCAGATACTCCTCCGAGAGGACCCAACGAACAGTCACACGGTTGACATCATCATGCCCGGCCAGCCCCGGGACGTGTAATATCTCAGAACCGGAAATAGAAATTAACTCTTCGAGGGTCGACTGAGCACTTTTCTCCAATGGGGGTGTGGTTTTTTCCTCGATTTTCAACGTTGTTTAGTACTAATTTGAGAAAAAACAATGCTATCATGTATAATTTTAGAAATATGCAAAGTCACGCTTTTATTTAACAGGAAATGACGTCGGAGGAAAAGAGTGTAGGGAAGAAAATCCCTCACACTAAAACTCTTCTTTCCCTCTCACTCCCACCCTTTCTACCTTCCCTTCCCCCCCTACGCCCGTTCTGTTGTTATGATACCACCCTCCTAGGCATTACCTCCTCCTTTTTGAGAGTTGTGGAGATAGTGCGGCGATGTGACTGCTTCAGGTCAAATTAGGGGGGGGGAGTGTCGGCATTCGCCAAATTTGGGGGAGCGGTGCGTCAGGCGAAATTATGGGAGGGGGGAGTGTCGGAAAAAAAAATTGACTCTTCGGGGGGGGGGGGGCTTTTTCCATCACTTGTTTAGTACTAATTTGAGAAAAAAACAATGCTATCATCGTCACGCTTTTAACAGGAAATGACGTCAGAGGAAATCCCTAACGGCACTTTTTTGAACATTGGTTTATAGTGAAGGAAGGGTTTCTTAACTATTAACGGCATTTTTTGAAACATGCGTTTATAGTGACGCAAGGGTTGTTTAATCAATAACGGCACTTTTTTGAACATGAGTTTATAGTGAAGCAAGAGTTGCTTATACTAACCGCATTTCTTCTGTTGACATGATACCATCCTCCCAGGTATTACCTCCTCCTTTTTGAGAGGTGTGAAGTTAGTGTATTATCAGTGAAATTAAAGTAATACATAATTATGCACCACCATTGTTTTCACTAATATTTGTATACATATTAAATAACGTCTAAATAAGTAAAATAAGAAGAGGAAAATTATGCTCCGCCATTGTTTTCACTAATATTTGTATACATGTTAAATAACGTGTCAATAAGTAAGTAAGAACAGAAAAATTATGCTCCGCCATTGTTTACACTAATATTTGTATACATGTTAAATAACGTCCTAATAAGTAAAGTAAGACGAGAAATAATTATGCTCCGCCATTGTTTACACTAATATTTGTATACATGTTAAATAACGTCTCTATAAGTAAAGTAAGAAGAGAAATAATTATGCTCCGCCATTGTTTTCACTAATATTTGTACACATGTTAAATAACGTGTCAATAAGTAAAGTAAGACGAGAAATAATTATGCTCCGCCATTGTTTTCACTAATATTTGTATACATGTTAAATAACGTGTCAATAAGTAAAGTAAGAAGAGAAATAATTATGCTCCACCACTGTTTTCACTAATATTTGTATACATGTTAAATAACGTGTCAATAAGTAAAGTAAGAAGAGAAAAATTATGCTCCACCACTGTTTTCACTAATATTTGTATACATGTTAAATAACGTGTCAATAAGTAAAGTAAGAAGATAAATAATTATGCTCCGCCATTGTTTTCACTAATATTTGTATACATGTTAAATAACGTGTCAATAAGTAAAGAAAGAAGAAAAATAATTATGCTCCACCATTGTTTTCACTTATATTTTTATACCTGTTAAAAAACGTCTCAATAAGTAAAGTAAAAAGAGAAATAATTATGCTCCGCCATTGTTTTCACTAATATTTGTATACATGTACCATAACATTTTTTTGTTTTGAACTCAAAATATTTCTTAGGGTTGGGGGACAGTTAAAAATTAGAGGGCTGGAGAGATTGAGGGCTCGGGGAAAATTTTGGGGGTCAGGACGAACTTTTTAGGGGTCAGGCAAAATTTTTTTGTTTTGAAGTCAAAATATATCTCATGGTTGGAGGAGAGTGAAAAATTAGGGGGCCGGAGAGATTTAGGGGTCGGGGAAAATTTTAGGGGTCAGGACGAACTTTTTAGGGGTCAGGCCAAATTTTTTTGTTTTTTTTTGTTTTGAAGTCAAAATATATCTCAGGGTTAGGGGAGAGTGAAAAATTAGGGGGCCGGAGAGATTTAGGGGTCGGGGAAAATTTTAGGGGTCAGGACGAACTTTTTAGGGGTCAGGCCAAATTTTTTTTTTTTTTTTTTTTTTTTTTATAGTCAAAATATTTCTCAGGGTTGGGGGAGAGTGAAAAATTAGGGGGCTGGAGAGATTTAGGGGTCGGGGAAAATTTTAGGGGTCAGGACGAACTTTTTAGGGGTCAGGCCAAATTTTTTTTTTTTTTGTTTTGAAGTCAAAATATATCTCATGGTTGGGGGAGAGTGAAAAATTAGGGGGCTGGAGAGATTTAGAGGCTGGGGAAAATTTTAGGGGTCAGGACGAACTTTTTAGGGGTCAGGCCAAATTTTTTTTTTTTCTTTTGTTTTTTTTTGTTTTGAAGTCAAAATATTTCTCAGGGTTGGGGAAATGTGAAAAATTAGGGGGCTGGAGAGATTTAGGGGTCGGGGAAAATTTTAGGGGTCAGGACGAACTTTTTAGGGGTCAGGCCAAATTTTTTTGCTTTTTTTTGTTTTGAAGTTAAAATATTTCTCATGGTTGGAGGAGAGTGAAAAATTAGGGGGCTGGAGAGATTTAGGGGTCGGGGAAAATATTAGGGGTCAGGACGAACTTTTTAGGGGTCAGGCCAAATTTTTTTGTTTTTTTTTGTTTTGAAGTCAAAATATATCTCATGGTTGGGGGAGAGTGAAAAATTAGGGGGCTGGAGAGATTTAGGGGTCGGGGAAAATTTTAGGGGTCAGGACGAACTTTTTAGGGGTCAGGCCAAATTTTTTTTTTTTTTTTTTTTTTGAAGTCAAAATATTGCTCATGGTTATGGGAGAGTGAAAAATTAGAGGCTGGAGAGATTTAGGGGACGGGGAAAATTTTAGGGGCCAGGACGAACTTTTTAGGGCTCAGGCCAAATTTTTTTGTTTTTTTTTGTTTTGAAGTCAAAATATATCTAATGGTTGTAAGAGAGTGAAAAATTAGGGGGCTGGAAAGATTTAGGGGTCGGGGAAAATTTTAGATGTCAAGACGAACTTTTTAGGGGTCAGGCAAAATTTTTTTGTTTTGAAGTCAAAATATATCTCATGGTTGGGGGAGAGTCAAAAATTAGGGGGCTGGAGAGATTTAGGGGTCGGGGAAAATTTTAGGGGTCAAGACGAACTTTTTAGGGGTCAGGCCAAATTTTTTTCTTTTTTTTTGTTTTGAACTGAAAATATTTCTCAGGGTTGGGGAGAGTGAAAAATTAGGGGGCTGGAGAGATTTAGGGGTCGGGGAAAATTTTAGGGGTCAGGACGAACTTTTTAGGAGTCAGGCAAAATTTTTTTGTTTTTTTTTGTTTTGAAGTCAAAATATATCTCATGGTTGGAGGAGAGTGAAAAATTAGGGGGCCGGAGAGATTCAGGGGTCGGGGAAGATTTTAGGGGTCAGGACGAACTTTTTAGGGGTCAGGTAAAATTTTTTTGTTTTTTTTTGTTTTGAAGTCAAAATATATCTCAGGGTTGGGGGAGAGTGAAAAATTAGGGGGCCGGAGAGATTTAGGGGCGGGGAAAATTTTAGGGGTCAGGACGAACTTTTTAGGGGTCAGGCCAAATTTTTTTTTTTTTTTTTTTTTTTTTTTTTGAAGTCAAAATATTTCTCAGGGTTGGAGGAGAGTGAAAAATTAGGGGGCTGGAGAGATTTAGGGGTCGGGAAAAATTTTAGGGGTCAGGACGAACTTTTTAGGGGTCAGGCCAAATTTTTTTGTTTTTCTTTTGTTTTTTTTTGTTTTGAAGTCAAAATATTTCTCAGGGTTGGGGAAATGTGAAAAATTAGGGGGCTGGAGAGATTTAGGGGTCGGGGAAAATTTTAGGGGTCAGGACGAACTTTTTAGGGGTCAGGCCAAATTTTTTTGTTTTTTTTTGTTTTGAAGTTAAAATATTTCTCATGGTTGGAGGAGAGTGAAAAATTAGGGGGCTGGAGAGATTTAGGGGTCGGGGAAAATATTAGGGGTCAGGACGAACTTTTTAGGGGTCAGGCCAAATTTTTTTGTTTTTTTTTGTTTTGAAGTCAAAATATATCTCATGGTTGGGGGAGAGTGAAAAATTAGGGGGCTGGAGAGATTTAGGGGTCGGGGAAAATTTTAGGGGTCAGGACGAACTTTTTAGGGGTCAGGCCAAATTTTTTTTTTTTTTTTTTTTTGAAGTCAAAATATTGCTCATGGTTATGGGAGAGTGAAAAATTAGAGGCTGGAGAGATTTAGGGGACGGGGAAAATTTTAGGGGCCAGGACGAACTTTTTAGGGCTCAGGCCAAATTTTTTTGTTTTTTTTTGTTTTGAAGTCAAAATATATCTAATGGTTGTAAGAGAGTGAAAAATTAGGGGGCTGGAAAGATTTAGGGGTCGGGGAAAATTTTAGATGTCAAGACGAACTTTTTAGGGGTCAGGCAAAATTTTTTTGTTTTGAAGTCAAAATATATCTCATGGTTGGGGGAGAGTCAAACATTAGGGGGCTGGAGAGATTTAGGGGTCGGGGAAAATTTTAGGGGTCAAGACGAACTTTTTAGGGGTCAGGCCAAATTTTTTTCTTTTTTTTTGTTTTGAACTGAAAATATTTCTCAGGGTTGGGGAGAGTGAAAAATTAGGGGGCTGGAGAGATTTAGGGGTCGGGGAAAATTTTAGGGGTCAGGACGAACTTTTTAGGGGTCAGGCAAAATTTTTTTGTTTTTTTTTGTTTTGAAGTCAAAATATATCTCATGGTTGGAGGAGAGTGAAAAATTAGGGGGCCGGAGAGATTTAGGGGTCGGGGAAGATTTTAGGGGTCAGGACGAACTTTTTAGGGGTCAGGTAAAATTTTTTTGTTTTTTTTTGTTTTGAAGTCAAAATATATCTCAGGGTTGGGGGAGAGTGAAAAATTAGGGGGCCGGAGAGATTTAGGGGCGGGGAAAATTTTAGGGGTCAGGACGAACTTTTTAGGGGTCAGGCCAAATTTTTTTTTTTTTTTTTTTTTTTTTTTTTGAAGTCAAAATATTTCTCAGGGTTGGAGGAGAGTGAAAAATTAGGGGGCTGGAGAGATTTAGGGGTCGGGAAAAATTTTAGGGGTCAGGACGAACTTTTTAGGGGTCAGGCCAAATTTTTTTTTTTTTTGTTTTGAAGTCAAAATATATCTCATGGTTGGGGGAGAGTGAAAAATTAGGGGGCTGGAGAGATTTAGAGGCTGGGGAAAATTTTAGGGGTCAGGACGAACTTTTTAGGGGTCAGGCCAAATTTTTTTGTTTTTCTTTTGTTTTTTTTTGTTTTATAGTCAAAATATTTCTCAGGGTTGGGAAAATGTGAAAAATTTGGGGGCTGGAGAGATTTAGGGGTCGGGGAAAATTTTAGGAGTCAGAACGAACTTTTTAGGGGTCAGGCCAAATTTTTTTGTTTTTTTTTGTTTTGAAGTTAAAATATTTCTCATGGTTGGAGGAGAGTGAAAAATTAGGGGGCTGGAGAGATTTAGGGGTCGGGGAAAATTTTAGGGGTCAGGACGAACTTTTTAGGGGTCAGGCCAAATTTTTTTGTTTTTTTTTGTTTTGAAGTCAAAATATATCTCATGGTTGGGGGAGAGTGAAAAATTAGGGGGCTGGAGAGATTTAGGGGTCGGGGAAAATTTTAGGGGTCAGGACGAACTTTTTAAGGGTCAGGCCAAATTTCTTTGTTTTTTTTTGTTTTTTTTTGTTTTGAAGTCAAAATATATCTCATGGTTTGGGGAGAGTGAAAAATTAGGGGGCTGGAGAGATTTAGGGGTCGGGGAAAATTTTAGGGGTCAGGACGAACTTTTTAGGGGTCAGGCCAAATTTTTTTTTGTTTTTTTTGTTTTGAAGTCAAAATATTTCTCATGGTTGGGGGAGAGTGAAAAATTAGAGGCTGGAGAGATTTAGGGGACGGGGAAAACTTTAGGGGCCAGGACGAACTTTTTAGGGCTCAGGCCAAATTTTTTGTTTTTTTTTTGTTTTGAAGTCAAAATATATCTAATGGTTGTAAGAGAGTGAAAAATTAGGGGGCTGGAAAGATTTAGGGGTCGGGGAAAATTTTAGGGGTCAAGACGAACTTTTTAGGGGTCAGGCCAAATTTTTTTGTTTTTATTGTTTTTTTTTGTTTTGAAGTCAAAATATTTCTCAGGGTTGGGGGAGAGTGAAAAATTAGGGGGCTGGAGAGATTTAGGAGTCGGGGAAAATTTTAGGGGTCAGGACGCACTTTTTAGGGGTCAGGCCAAATTTTTTTGTTTTTTTTTGTTTTGAAGTCAAAATATATCTCATGGTTGGGGGAGAGTGAAAAATTAGGGGGCTGGAGAGATTTAGGGGTCGGGGAAAATTTTAGGGGTCAGGACGAACTTTTTAGGGGTCAGGCCAAATTTTTTTCTTTTTTTTGGTTTTGAACTCAAAATATTTCTCATGGTTGGGGGAGAGTGAAAAATTAGGGGGCTGGAGAGATTTAAGGGTCGGGAAAATTTTAGGGGTCAGGACGAACTTTTTAGGGGTCAGGCCAAATTTTATTCTTTTTTTTTGTTTTGAAGTCAAAATATTTCTCATGGTTTGGGGAGTGTGAAAAATTAGGGGGCTGGAGAGATTTAGGGGTCGGGGAACATTTTAGGGGTCAGGACGAACATTTTAGGGGTCAGGCCAAATTTTTTTCTTTTTTTTGGTTGTTAACTCAAAATATTTCTCATGGTCGGGGGAGAGTTAAAAATTAGGGGGCTGGAGAGATTTAGGGTCGGGAAAATTTTAGGGGTCAGGCGGAACTTTTTAGGGGTCAGGCGAAATTTTTTTTGTTTTTTTTTGTTTTGAAGTCAAAATATATCTCATGCTTGGGGGAGAGTGAAAAATTAAAGGGCTGGAGAGATTTAGGGGTCGTGGAAAATTTTAGGGGTCAGGACGAACTTTTTAGGGGTCAGGCTAATTTTTTTTCTTTTTTTTTGGTTTTTAACTGAAAATATTTCTCAGGGTTGGGGGAGAGTGAAAAATTAGGGGGCTGAAGAGATTTAGGGGTCGGGGAAAATTCTAGCGGTCAGTCCGAACTTTTTAGGGGTCAGGCCAAATTTTTTTCTTTTTTTTGGTTTTGAAGTCAAAATATTTCTCATGGTTGGGGGAGAGTGAAAAATTAGGGGCCTGGAGAGATTTAGGGGTCGGGGAAAATTTTAATGGTCAGGACGAACTTTTTAGGGTTCAGGCCAAATTTTTTTCTTTGTTTTGGTTTTGAACTCAAAATATTGCTCAGGGTTGGGGGAGAGTTAACAATTAGGGTGCTGGAGAGATTGACGGGCGGGGAAAATTTTAGGGGTCAGGCGAGACTTTTTAGGGGTCAGCCCAAATTTTTTTGTTTTTTTTTGTTTTGAAGTCAAAATATTACTCATGGTCGGGGGAGAGTGAAATATTAGGGGGCTAGAGAGATTTAGGGGTCTGGGAAAATTTAAGGGGTCAGGACGAACTTTTTAGGGGTCAGGCCAATTTTTTTTCTTTTTTTTGGTTTTGAACTCAAAATATTTCTCATGGTTGGGGAAGAGTTAAAAATTAGAGGCTGGAGAGATTTAGGGTCGGGAAAATTTTAGGGGTCAGGCGGAAGTTTTTAGGGGTCAGGCCAAATTTTTTTCTTTTTTTTTGTTTTGAACTCAAAATATTTCTCATGGTTGGGGGAGAGTGAAAAATTTGGGGGCTGTAGAGATTTAGGGGTCGGGGAATATTTTAGGGGTCAGGACGAACTTTTTAGGGGTCAGGCCAAATTTTTTTCTTTTTTTTGATTTTGAACTCAAAATATTTCTCAGGGTTGGAGGAGAGTGAAAAATTAGGGGGCTGGAGAGATTTAGGGGTCGGGGAAAATTTTAGGGGTCATGCGGAACTTTTTAGGGGTCAGGCCAAATTTTTTTTTTTTTTTTTTTTGAAGTCAAAATATTTCTCATGGTTGGGGGAGAGTGAAAAATTAGGGGGCTGGAGAGATTCAGGGGTCGGGAAAAATTTTAGTGATCAGGCCGAACTTTTTAGGGGTCAGCCCAAATTTTTTTCTTTTTTTTGGTTTTGAACTCAAAATATTTCTCATGGTGGGGGGAGAGTGAAAAATTAGGGGCCTGAAGAGATTTAGGGATCGGGGAAAATTTTAGGGGTCAGGCAGAACTTTTTAGGGGTCAGGCAAAATTTTTTTTTTTTTTTTTTGAAGTCAAAATATTTCTCATGCTTGGGGGAGAGTGAAAAATTAGGGGGCTGGAGAGATTTAGGGGTCGGGGAAAATTTTAGGGATCAGGCCGAACTTTTTAGGGGTCAGGCCAATTTTTTTTGTTTTTTTTTTGTTTTGAAGTCAAAATATTACTCATGGTTGGGGGAGAGTGAAATATTAGGGGGCTAGAGAGATTTAGGGGTCGGGGAAAATTTTAGGGGTCATGCTGAACTTTTTAGGGGTCAGGCCAAATTTTTTTGTTTTTTTTTGTTTTGAAGTCAAAATATTTCTCATGGTTAGGGGAGAGTGAAAAATTAGGGGCTGGAGAGATTTAGGGGTCGGGGAAAATTTTAGTGGTCAGGCCAAATTTTTTAGGGGTCCGCCCAAATTTAGGGGCGGCGATATGTACGTATTTAGCTTCCACACCGGGGCGGCGATAGGTACTTATTTAGCATTCAGCGGTGGTGATAGGTACTTATATAGCATGTGCACATGGGCGGTAATAAGTACGTATATAGTATGCGCACCGGGGCAGTGATAGGTATGTATTTAGCATGCGCACTGAGGCAGCGATCGGTATATATATAGCACGTGCACCAGGGCGGCGATAGGTACGTATATAGCACACGCACAGGGGCGGCGAAAGGTACATATTTAAAATTCACACTGGGGCGGCGAAAGTTACATATTTAAAATTCACACCGGGGCGGCGATAGGTACGTATTTAGCATTCACACCGGGGCGGCGATAGGTATGTATTTAGCATTCACACCGGGGCAGTGATAGGTATGTATTTAGCATTCGCACTGGGGTGGCCATATGTACGTATTTCGCATTCGCACTGTGGTGGTGATAGGTACGTATTTAGCATTCGCACTAGGGCAGTGATAGGTACTTATGTAGCATGCACACCGGGGCGCAATAGGTATGTATTTAGCATTCACACTGGGGCAACGATAGGTACTATTTAGCATTCGCAACGGGGCGGCGATAGGTACTTAAATAGTATCTGCACCGGGGCGGCGATAGGTACGTATATAGTATGTGCACTGGGGCGGCGATAGGTACGTATATAGTATGCGCACCGGGGTGATGATAGATACGTATATAGTATGAACACCGGGAGGGAGATAAGTACCTATATAGAAGGCGCAGATAGAGGTGTTACTTTTTATAGAAATATGTCATACTATTACCCTGGGCAATAGGAGAAATGGTGGGGAAGAAACAGCTTTTGCAAAAGGCAAAATTAGAAAGTAGCGGCGAAATGGGGCGACCAGGGAAGAGAAAGGTAGCAGATAAAGAGACGGCTATAGAGAGAGGGGGCGGACATAGAAGTTTGAATATAAAGATGTTACACACACGATCTTTCTGCAAATATATGTTTTTATGACCCCGAGCAACGCCGGGTAGCCCCGCTAGTCCTATATAAAGGGCAGCTGTCTGTATGTTTGTCTGTTTGTCTGTTTGTATGTCCAGATACTCCTCAAAAACTACGCGACGACATGTCAAAAAGTTGATATCTTTAGCACCGTACATATCCCGGAATCATAATATCTAAAAATCACGACAAACGATTCACTCGCTGACAGTCAACCGGACCACTTTCCGACAAAAGGTAGCAGTTTTTTCGTATTTTACACGAAATTTCAACGTTAATATGTAGTAAATTCGAAATAATCTAATGTATTTATGTACTAATACGATAAAAATGCAGTGTCACTATAAACATCCCATAATCCCTTGCCGGATGTACCCGGTCTTGCCCTAAATTGTGTCCGGTTGTATCAAATCATCCAATAACTTCAGTCCGGTTGCATCAATAACAACATAGGAATCCTACGTTAAGAGTGTGTAGTGAAACAAGGGTTGCTCAATCACATCCGAACCTGTCCCATAATCCCTTGCCGGATGTACCCGGTCTTGCCCTTAATTGTGTCCGGTTATATCAGGTCATCATGACGTCAGAGAGTGGCAGTTTTCCTTTCTGTGAATTTTTCCCTCTCACACTTTCTTTCTTAATTATTAATAGACGATAATATTCCCCCCCCACCCCCTCCCTCCCTGTGGCGGTTTCGTTGTCATGATGCACTATTCCCATGCATTACCTCCTCCTTTTTTGAGAAGTGTAGAGGTAGGGTCGTATCGGTTCCGTTGTCATGATGCACTATTCCCATACATTACCTCCTCCTTTTTTGAGCAGTGTAGAGGTAGGGTATGTGTGGGTACCCTGCGACCTGACGAAGTATGTGTGGGTACCCTGCGACCCCACGAAGTATGTGTGGGTACCCTGCAACCGCACAAAGTATGTGTGGGTACCCTGCGACCGGACGAAGTATGTGTAGGTACCCTGCGACCGTACGAAGTATGTGTAGGTACCCTGCGACCGCACGAAGTACGTGTGGGTACCCTGCTGCCTGACGAAGTATGTGTGGGTACCCTGCGACCGCACGAAGTATGTGTGGGTACCCTGCGACCGCACGAAGTATGTGTGGGTACCCTGTGACCGAACGAAATATGTGTGGGTACCCTGCGACCGCACGAAGTATGTGTAGGTACCCTGCGAACGGACGAAGTATTTGTGGGTACCCTGCTGCCTTACGAAGTATGTGTGGGTACCCTGCGACCGCACGAAGTATGTGTGGGTACCCTGCGACCGGACGAAGTATGTATAGGTACCCTGCGACCGCACGAATTATGTGTGGGTACCCTGCGACCGCACCGAGTTTTTGTGGGTACTCTGCGACCGCACGAAGTATGTGTGGGTACCCTGTGACCGAACGAAATATGTGTGGGTACCCTGCGACCGCACGAAGTATGTGTGGGTACCCTGCGACCGGAGGAAGTATGTATAGGTACCCTGCGTCTGGACGAAGTATGTATGGGTACCCTGCGACCGGACGAAGTATGTGTAGTACCCTGCGACCGCACGAAGTATGTGTGGGTACCCTGCGACCGCACGAAGTATGTGTGAGTACCCTGTGACCGAACGAAATATGTGTGGGTACCCTGCGACCGCACGAAGTATGTGTGGGTACCCTGCGACCGGACGAAGTATGTATAGGTACCCTGCGTCCGGACAAAATATGTATTGGTACCCTGCGACCCCACGAAGTATGTGTGGGTACCCTGCGACCGCACGAAGTATGTGTGGGTACCCTGCGACCGGACGAAGTATGTGTAGGTACCCTGCGACCGTACGAAGTATGTGTAGGTACCCTGCGACCGCACGAAGTACGTGTGGGTACCCTGCTCGACCGCACGAAGTACGTGTGGGTACCCTGCGACCGCACGAAGTATGTGTGGGTACCCTGCGACCGCACGAAGTATGTGTGGGTACCCTGCGACCGCACGAAGTATGTGTGGGTACCCTGTGACCGAACGAAATATGTGTGGGTACCCTGCGACCGCACGAAGTATGTGTAGGTACCCTGCGAACGGACGAAGTATTTGTGGGTACCCTGCTGCCTGACGAAGTATGTGTGGGTACCCTGCGACCGCACGAAGTATGTGTGGGTACCCTGCGACCGGACGAAGTATGTATAGGTACCCTGCGACCGCACGAATTATGTGTGGGTACCCTGCGACCGCACCGAGTTTTTGTGGGTACCCTGCGACCGCACGAAGTATGTGTGGGTACCCTGTGACCGAACGAAATATGTGTGGGTACCCTGCGACCGCACGAAGTATGTGTGGGTACCCTGCGACCGGAGGAAGTATGTATAGGTACCCTGCGTCCGGACGAAGTATGTATGGGTACCCTGCGACCGGACAAAGTATGTGTTGGTACCCTGCGACCGCACGAAGTATGTGTGTGTACCCTGCGACCGCACGAAGTATGTGTGGGTACCCTGTGACCGAACGAAATATGTGTGGGTACCCTGCGACCGCACGAAGTATGTGTGGGTACCCTGCGACCGGACGAAGTATGTATAGGTACCCTGAGTCCGGACGAAGTATGTATGGGTACCCTGCGACCGGACGAAGTATGTGTTGGTACCCTGCGACCGCACGAAGTATGTGTGGGTACCCTGCGACCGGACGAAGTATGTATAGGTACCCTGCGTCCGGACGAAGTATGTATGGGTACCCTGCGACCGGACGAAGTATGGGTTGGTACCCTGCGACCGCACGAAGTATGTGTGGGTACCCTGCGACCGCACGAAGTATGTGTGGGTACCCTGCGACCGCACGAAGTATGTGTTGGTACCCTGCGACCGGACGAAGTATGTGTGGGTACCCTGCGTCCGGACGAAGTATGTATGGGTACCCTGCGACCGCACGAAGTATGTTATAGGTACCCTGCGACCGCACGAAGTATGTGTGGGTACCCTGCGACCGCACGAAGTATGTGTGGGTACTCTGCGACTGCACGAATATGTGTGGGTACCCTGCGACCGGACGAAGTATGTGTGGGTACCCTGACGTCAGAGAGTGGCAGGAAGAAATTCACTCACACTACAACCATTTTTTTCTTTCTCTCTTTTTTTCTGCTCACTCCCACACTTTTTTTCTTAATTATTAATAGACGCTAATATCCCCCCCTCTCCCTATGGCCGTTCTGTTATCATGATAGGCATTCCCTCCTCCTTTCGGGGGGGGAGTCGGCATTCGCCGGTGTGAGCGCTTCAGGTGAAATTTGGGGGAGGGGGAGTGTCGGCATTCGCCGGTGTGAGCGCCTCAGGCCAAATCTGGCGAGGGGGAATGTCGGCATTCGGCGGCTCAGGCCAATCTGGGGAGGGGAGGAGGGAAATGTCGGCATTCGGCGGTATGAACGATCGCCTGTGGGGCGCCTCAGGCGAAATTTAGGGATGGGGCGTATTGGCATACGCCGGTGAGGCAGGTGAAATTTGGGGGAGGGGGAGTGTCGGTATTCGCCGGTGTCAGCGCCTCAGGCGAAATTTGGGGGGAGTCGTCGGTGAGACAGATCCCGACCTTGGGGGTATATCAGCCGGTACTTTAGGGGAGAGGAAGTGAGCTAAAGGAAAAGGGATTAAAAAATAAAATGATAATCTGATTTTTGATTCGACAGTGTAAGATCGACACCTATCGGATAGGACTAGATATACACTTGATCTCAAGGCAATAATGCCGAGAACAGATACTACACTTTGATCTTAGCCAAAAGGCCGAGAAACATCCGAAATTCAGCTATTTATCAACTTTCCGACAAAAGGTAGCAGTTTTTTCGTATTTTACACCACTTTTTCAACGTTAATATGTAATAAATTCGAAATAATCTAATGTATTTATGTACTAATCCGATAAAAATGCAGAGTCACTGTAAACATCCCATAACCCCTTGCCGGATGTACCCGGTCTTGCCCGACATTCAGCCCGGTTGTATCAGATCATCCAATAACTTCTGTCCGGATAAATCAATAACAACATAGGAATCCTACGTTATAAGTGTGTAGTGAAACAAGGGTTGCTCAATCATATCCGCACCTGTCCAATAATCCCTTGCTGGATGTACCCGGTCTTGCCCTAAATTGTGTCCGGTTATATCAGGTCATAGTACTCGGCGTTGTCCGGGAAAAAAGTGCTCAATGTCCTAGATAGAGCTACTGTAGAGATAGGTTTGGATAATATTTTAACAGCATCTACGCTGAAAAGGATGGGGGAATCGATAAGAGTTATTTCAGTAGTGCTCAGGAGGCCTCTTTGATTTTCAAAGTACTCGGCGTTGTCCGGGAAAAAGTGCTCAATGTCCTAGATAGACCTACTGTAGTGATAGGTTTGCATAATATCTTAACAGCATCTACGCTGAAAAGGATGGGGGGATCGATAAGAGTTATTTCAGTAGTGCTCAGGAGGCCTCTTTGATTTTCAAATACTCGGCGTTGTCCGGGAGAAAAGTGCTCAATATCCTAGATAGAGCTACTGTAGTGATAGGTTTGGAAAATATTTTAACGCCATCTTCGTTCCCCTTTGGACTATTTCGCAGATCAGAAGGAGAGAGGATACCTAAGTAAATTCAGTAGTCCTCAGGAGGCCTCCTTGATTATCAAAGTACTCGACGTTGTCCGGGAGAAAAGTGCTCAATGTCCTAGATAGAGCTACTGTAGTGATAGGTTTGGAAAATATTTTAACGCTATCTTCGTTCCCCTTTGGACTATTTCGCAGATCAGAAGGAGAGAGGATACCTAAGTGATTTCAGTAGTCCTCAGGACGCCTCCTTGATTATCAAAGTACTCGGCGTTGTCCGGGAGAAAAGTGCTCAATGTCCTAGATAGAGCTACTGTAGTGATAGGTTTGGAAAATATTTTAACGCCATCTTCGTTCCCCTTTGGACTATTTGGCAGATCAGAAGGAGAGAGGATACCTAAGTGATTTCAGTAGTGCTCAGGAGGCCTCCTTGATTATCAAAGTACTCGGCGTTGTCCGGGAGAAAATTGCTGAATGTCCTAGATAGAGCTACTGTAGTGATAGGTTAGGATAATATTTTAACAGCATCTACGCTGAAAAGGATGGGGGAATCGATAAGAGTTATTTAAGGAGTGCTCATGAGGCCTCCTTGATTTAAAAATTACTCGGTGTTGTCCGGGAGAAAAGTGCTCAATATCCTAGATAGAGCTACTGTAGTGATAGGTTTGGAAAATATTTTAACGCCATCTTCGTTCCCCTTTGGACTATTTATCAGATCAAAAGGAGGGATACCTAAGTGATTTCAGTAGTGCTCAGGAGGCCTCCTTGATTTTCAAAGTATTTGGCGTTGTCCGGGAGAAAAGTGTTTAATGTCCTTGATCGAGCTACTGTAGTGATAGGTTTGGATAATATTTTAACAGCATCTATGCTGAAAAGGATGGGGGAATCGATAAGAGTGATTTCAGTAGTGCTCAGGAGGCCTCCTTGATTTTCAAAGTACTCGGCGTTGTCCGGCAGAAAAGCGCTCAATATCCTAAATGGAGCTACTGTAGTGATAGGTTTGGAAAATATTTTAATGCCATCTTCGTTTCCCTTTGGACTATTTGGCAGATCAGAAGGAGAGAGGATACCTAAGTTATTTCAGTAGTGCTCATGAGGCCTCTTTTATTTTTAAAGTACTCGGCGTTGTCCGGGAGAAAATTGTTCAATGTCCTAGATAGAGCTACTGTAGTGATAGGTTTGGATAATATTTTAAGAGCATCTACGCTGAAAACCTATTTAGCATTCGCACCGCGACAGCAATAGGTACGTATTTAGCATTCAGCGGTGGCGATAGGAAGTATATATCATGTGCACATGGGCGGCAATAAATACGTATATAGCATGCGCATCGGGAGTATAAAAAAAATTGGGGGGGAGGCAAAACATTTATTTTGTCTTTTATCTTTTTCATTGAAAATATTTATGTGTATGGGGAGAATGAAAAAAAAAATTTTCGGGGGAGGGGGCTAAAAAATTTTTTTTTTTTTCTTTTTTAAAATAAAAATATTTCTATGTATGGGGGGAACATAAAATTTTGGGGGTGTAAGGGCGTCAAAAATTTTTCTTTTTTTTTTCCTTTAAATTAAAAATATTTCTAAGTATGTGGGAGGATAGAAAAAAATTTTCTTGTGGGGAGGCAAAAAAATGTATTTTTTTCTGTTTGTAACTAAAAATATTTATATTTATGATAGTGAAAATACATAAATGAACACTATTTTGTTTTTCTAACACGACAGGGCCGAATAAATATAAGTTCTTACGTATGCGAACTGGGCTGGAGATTGGTACATATATAGTATGTGTACCCTTGCAGAGATAGGTAAGTATGTAGTATGCGCACCAGAGCCGCGATAGGTACGAATATAGTATGCACACCGGGTCGGCGATAGGTTTATATATAGTATGTGTACCGGGGTGGCAATAGGTACTATATAGTAGTGCATAGGGGTGGCTATAGCTACGTATTTAGCATTCGCACCGGGGTTGCGATAGGTATGTATTCAGCAATCGCACCGGGGTGGCGATATGTACATATTTAGTATTCGCACTGGGGCAGTGATAGGTACATATGGTGTATGAACACCTGGGCGACAATATGTACGTATTTAGCATTCATCCCTGGGCAGAGATAGGTACTTATTTAGCATTCAGCGGTGGCGATAGGTACGTATATAGCATGTGCACATGGGCGGCAATAAGTACGTGATAGGTATGTATTATGCATGCGCACTGGGGCAGCGATCGGTTCATATATAGCACGCGCACTGGGGCAGCAGTAGGTACGTATATAGCAGGCGCACCGGGGCGGCGAAAAGTTCGTATTTAGCATTCACACCGGGGCGGCGATAGGTATGTATTTAGCATTCACACCGGGGCGGCGATAGGTATGTATTTAGCATTCGCACCGGGGTGGCGATATGTACGTATTTAGCTTCCGCACCGGGGCGCCGATAGGTACGTATTTAGAATTCACACAGAAGCCACGATAGGTACGTATTTAGAAATCACACTAGGGCGGCGAGATGTATGTATTTAGCATTCGTACCGGGGCGGCGATATGTACATATTTAGCTTCCACACCGGGGCGGCGATAGGTACGTATTCAGAATTCAGGGGTGGCGATAGCTACGTATATAGCATGTACACATGGGCAGCAATAAGTACGTACATAGCATGCGCACCGGGCCGGCGATCAGTACATATATAGCACGTGCACCGGGGCGGCAATAGGTACGTCTATAGCACGTGCACCAGAACGGCGAAAGGTATGTATTTCGCATTTGCACCAGGGTGGTGATAGGTACGTATTTAGCATTCGCACCGGGGCGGCTATAGGTACGTATTTAGCATTCACACCAGGGCGGCTATAGGTACGTATTTAGCATTTGCATCTGGCTGGCGATAGGTACGTATTTAGCATTTGCACCAAAGTGGTGATAGGTACGTATTTAGAAATTCGCATTAATGCGGCAATATGTACATATTAATTATTCCCACTAGGGTAGCGATAGGTACTTATGTAGCATGCACACCGGGGCGGCGATAGGTACTATTTAGCATTCGCAACGGGGCGGCGATAGGTACTTAAATAGTATCTGAACTGGGGCGGCGATAGGTACGTATATAGTATGTGCACTGGGGCGGCGATAGGTATGTATATAGTATGCGCACCGGGGTGATGATAGATACGTATATAGCATAAACACCGGGGTGGAGATAAGTACCTATATAGAAGGCGCAGATAGAGGTGTTACTTTTTATAGAAATATATCATACTATTGCCCTTGGCAACGTAGGAGAAATTGTGGGGAAAGAACAGCTTTCGCAAAAGGCAAAATTAGAAAGTAGCGGTGAAATGCGGCGACCAGGGAAGAGAAAGGTAGAAAGATAAAGAGACGGCTATAGAGAAGGTGGGGGGGGGGGAGAAATAGAAGTTTGTATATAAAGATGTTACACACACGATTTTTCTTCAATTATATGTTTTAATGACCCCGAGCAACGCCGGGTAGCCCCGCTAGTCTCCTCTATAATGGGCAGTTGTCTGTATGTCTGTCTGTCTGTCTGTCTGTCTGTCTGTCTGTATGTATGTCCAGCTACTCCTCAAAAACTACTCGGCAAACTTTCACAAATTTGATATATTTAGGACCGGACAACACCTGGGATCATAATATCTCAAAATTACAACAAAAAAAAAATTTACTGAGGGTCAACGGTGCCAGTTTTCGGCAGCGGGTCTGTTTTTTTCACGCTTTTTCAATGTTATTTACTACTAATTTGGAAATCAGCCAATGTAATTATGTAATAATAATTTTTTTTTCAACCAACTTATTCTTGTGCACGTGACGTCACAGTAATAGGTATATGACGTCATCGTTATAGGTTTTCCATTTATTTTTTTTCTCTTCAAAATTTATTTAAATGATTATGCTCCACCATTGTTTTCACTAATATCTGTATACATATTAAATAACGTCTCAATACGAATAGTAAGAAGAGAAATAAGTTTGCTCCGCCATTGTTTTCACTAATATTTGTATACATATTTAATAACGACTCAATAAGTAAAGAAAGAAGAGAAATTATTATGCTCCGCCATTGTTTTCACTAATATCTGTATGCATATTAAATAACGTCTCAATAAGAGTAGTAAGAAGAGAAATAATTATGCTCCGCCATTGTTTTCACTAATATTTGTATACATGTTTAATAACGTCTCAATAATTACAGTAAGATGAATAATTATGCTCCGCCATTGTTTTCACTAATATGTGTATACATGTTAAATAATGTCTCAATAAGATAAGTAAGACCAGAAATAATTATGCTCCACCACTGTTTTCACTAATATTTGTATACATATTAAATAACGTCTCCATAAGTAAAGTAAGAAAAGAAATACTTATGCTCCGCCACTGTTTTCACTAATATTTGTATACATATTAAATAACGTCTCAATAAGTAAAGTAAGAAAAGAAATAATTATGCTCCACCATTGTTTTCACTAATATTTGTATACATGTTAAATAACCTCTCCATTCGTAAAGTAAAGAACAGAGATAATTATGCTCCACCACTGTTTTCATTAATATTTGTATACATGTTAAATAACGTCTCAATAAGTAAAGCAAGAAAAGAAATAATTATGCTCCGCCATTGTTTTCACTAATATTTGTATACATGTTAAATAACGTCTCAGTAAGTAAAGTAAGAGTAATAATTATGCTCCACCATTGTTTTCACTAATATCTGTATACATATTTAATAACGTCTCAATAAGAATAGTAAGAAGAGAAATAATTTTGCTCCGCCATTGTTTTCACTAATATTTGTATACATATTGAATAACGACTCAATAAGTAAAGTAAGAAAAGAGATAATTATGCTCCGCCATTGTTTTAACTAATATTAAATAATATTAATATTAAAGAACGTCTCAATAAGTAAAGTAAGAAGAGAAATAATTATGCTTCGCCATTGTTCTCATTCATATTTGTGTACATATTAAATAACGTCTCAATAAGCAAGGTAAGTAGAAAAATAATTATGCTCCGCCACGGTTTTCACTAATATTTGTATACATGTTAAATAACGTCTCAATAAGTAAAGTAAGAAGAGAAATAATTATGCTCCGCCATTGTTTTCACTAATATGTGTATACATGTTAAATAACGTCTCAATAAGTAAAGTAAGAAGAGAAATAATTATGCTCTGCCACTCTTTTCACTAATATGTGTATACATGTTATATAACGTCTTAATAAGTAAAGTAAGAAGAGAAATAATTATGCTCCACCACAGTTTTCACTAATATTTGTCTACATTTTAAATAACGTCTCAATAAGTAAAGTGCTTCTAAAGTATAACTGTCCTTAGAAATATTGGTGTTTTTAAAGTATAACGGTCCACAGGAATGTTGGTGCTTCTACAGTATAAGTCCCTAGATATATTAGTGTTTCGGGCTAAATTATTTTTCTTTTTTTTTACTTAATATATTTCTCAGGGTTGTGGGAGAGTGAAAATAAAGTTGTGGGGGAGGGGGGCTGAAGAAATTAGGGAGAGGGGAAAATTTTAGGGGTCGGGCCAAATTTTTTAGGGGTCGGGCCAAATTTTTTCTTTTTTTGAAGTTAAAATATTTCTCAGGGTTGTGGGAGAGTGAAAAAAAACTTGGAGGGGCTGGAGAGACTAGGGAGTCGGGGAAAATTTTAATGGTAAGGCCAAATTTTTTAGGGGTCGGGCCAAATTTTTTCTTTTTTTTTTTGTTTTGAACTCAAAATATTTCTCAGGGTTGTGGGAGAGTGAAAAAAAAACTCGGGGGGGGGGGGCTGGAGAGACTAGGGGGTCGGGGAAAAGTTTAGGTGTCAGGCCAAATTTTTTAGAGGGGCGGGCTAAATTTTTCTTCTTTTTTTTTGAACTTAAAGTATTTCTCAGGGTTGTGGGAGAGTGAAAAACAGTTGGGGAGGGGGCTGGATAGATTAAGGGGTCAGGCCAAATTTTTTTTGTTTTGTTTTGTTTTGAACTCAAAATATTTCCCAGGGTTGGGTGAGAGTGAAAAATTAGTTGGGATGAGGGGCTGAAGAGATTGAGGGGTCGGGGAAAATTTTAGGGGTCAGGCCGAACATTTAAGAGGGTCAGGCTAAATTTTTTTCTCTTTTTTTTGTTTTGAACTCAAAATATTTCCCAGGGTTGGGTGAGAGTGAAAAATTAGTTGGGATGAGGGGCTGAAGAGATTGAGGGGTCGGGGAAAATTTTAGGGGTCAGGCCGAACATTTAAGAGGGTCAGGCTAAATTTTTTTCTCTTTTTTTTGTTTTGAACTTAAAATATTTCTCAGGGTTCGGGGAGAGTGAAAATCTAGTTGGGATGGGGGGCTGGAGAGATTGAGGTGTCGGAGAGAATTTTAGGGGTCAAGACGAACTTTTTAGGGGTCAGGCCAAATTTTTTTATTTTTTTATTTTGAACTCAAAATATTTCTCAGGTTTGGGGGAGAGTGAAAAATTAGTTGGGAGGAGGGATGGAGAGATTGAGGGGTCGGGGCAAATTTTAGGGGTAATGCCAAACTTTTTAGGGGTCAGGCCAAATTTTATTTCTTTTTATTTTGGTTTTGAACTCTAAGGATTTCGCAGGTTGGGAGAGAGTGAAAAATTAGTTGGGATGAGGGGCTGGAAAGTTTGAGGGGTCGGGGAAAATTTTAGGGGTCAGGCCGAACATTTAAGAGGTCAGGCAAAACTTTTTTTCTTTTTTTTTGTTTTGAACTCAAAATATTTCTCATGGTTGGGGGAGAGTGAAAAATTAGTTGGGATGGGGGGCTGGAGAGATTGAGGGGTCGGGGAAAATTTTAGGGGGCAGGCCGAACTTTTTAAGGGTCAGGCCAATTTTTTTTGTTTTGAACTTAAAATATTTCTCCGGGTTGGGGGAGAGTGAACAATTAGTTGGGATGGGGGGCTGGACAGATTGAGGGGTCTAGGAAAATTTTAGGGATCAGGCCGAACATTTAAGGGGTCAGGCCAAATTTTTTCTTTTTTTTTGTTTTGAACTCAAAATATTGCTCAGGGTTGGGGGAGAGTGAAAAATTAGTTGGGATGGGGGGCTGGAGAGACTGAGGGTCGGGGAAAATTTTAGGGGTCAGGCCGAACTTTTTAAGGGTCAGGCTAATTTTTTTTGTTTTTTTTATTTTGAACTCAAAATATTTCTCAGGTTTGGGGGAGAGTGAAAAATTCGTTGGGATAGGGGGCTGGAGAGATTGAGGGGTCGGGGAAAATTTAAGGGGTCAGGCCGAACTTTTTAGGGGTCAGACCCAATTTTTTTTTTTATTAACTCAAATATTTCTCAGGGTAGGGGGAGAGTTGTGAAAAACAAGTTTGGATAGAAAGTCGCGGTGAAATCGGGCGACCAGGGAAGAGAAAGGTAGAAAGATAAAGAGACGGCTATAGAGAGAAATAGAAGTTTAAATTTAAAGATGTTACACGCGATTTTTCTTCAATTATGTGTTTTTATGACCTCGAGCAACGCCGGGTAGCCTTCTAGTCTATTATATAAAGGCCAGTTGTCTGTATGTCTGTCTGTCTGTCTGTCTGTCTGTCTGTTTGTATGGCCAGATACTCCTCAAAAACTACTCGGCAAACTGTCGACAAGTCGACATCTTTAGGACCGCACATATCCTGGGATCATAATATCTCAAAATTACAAAAAAAAAATGTGCCCGGGTGTCAACGGGGCCAGTTTTCGGGGGCGGGTCTGGTTTTTTGAAACTTTTTCAATGTTATTTACTGGTGATTTTGAAATCACCCAATGTATTCATGTAACAACTTGATAAAAATGCACTGTCCGGTTGTATCAAGTCATCCCATAACTTCTGTCCGGATGTATCAGTAACAGTGAAACAAGGGTTGCTCAATCACATCCGCACCTAGCAACCTAAACTTCTATCTTTTAAAATAAAAATAGTTTTTTTTGGGGGGGGGGAGAATGTTTGGGACGCGGGTGGGGTGGGGGGAATTTTTTGGGGGCCGGTGGTAGGGGTGGGGGGGAATTATCAACATCTTCATCCTGCGGGGGTGCTTATACAATATAGGACCCGGAGGCTTCTGAAGTATATGGACCTGGGCAGGGGGTTCTTCTGCAGTATAGGCACCAGGGGTGCGTCTACAGTACAGGACCCAGCACCGGGGGTGCGTATACAATATAGGACCCGGGTGCTTCTGCAGAATAGGGACCATGGGTTCTTATGCAGTATATGGACCGGGGGTACTTCTACAGTATAGGGACCAGGGGTGCTTCTACAGCATAGGACCCAGCACCGGGGGTGCTTCTACAATATAGGACCAGAATGCTTCTACAGAATAGGGACCATGGGTGTTTATGCAGTATAGGCACCTGGGGTGCTAATACAGTATAGGATCCAGAGGCTTCTGCAGTACAGGCACGGGGGGGTGCTTCTGCAGTGTAGCCACCGGGGCGCTTCTACAGTATAGGACCCAGCACCGGGGGTGCTTTTACAGTATAGGACCGAGCACCGGGGGGGGGGGGGGGCTTCGTCAATTTAGGACCCAGAGGTTTCGCCGTTGTCCAGGAAAAAAGTGCTAGTCTCCTATATAAAGGGCACTTGTCTGTATGTCTGTCTGTCTGTCTGTCTGTCTGTTTGTATGTCCAGATACTCCTCCGAGAGGACCCAACAAACAGTCACACGGTTGACATCATCATGACCGGCCAGCCCCGGGACGTGTAATATCTCAGAACCGGAAATAGAAATTGACTCTTTGGGGGTCGACTGAGCACTTTTCTCCAATGGGTGTGTGGTTTTTTCCTCGATTTTCAACGTTGTTTAGTACTAATTTGAGAAAAAAACAATGCTATCATGTATAATTTTAGAAATATGCAAAGTCACGCTTTTATTTAACAGGAAATGACGTCAGAGGAAAAGAGTGTAGGGAAGAAAATCCCTCACACTAAAACTCTTCTTTCCCTCTCACTCCCACCCTTTCTACCTTCCCTTCCTCCACTACGCCCATTCTGTTGTTATGATACCACCCTCCTAGGCATTACCTCCTCCTTTTTGAGAGTTGTGGAGATAGTGCGGCGATGTGACTGCTTCAGGTCAACTTAGGGGGGGGGGGTCGGCATTCGCCAAATTTTGGGGAGCGGCGCGTCAGGCGAAATTATGGGAGGGGGGAGTGTCGGAAAAAAATTGACTCTTCGGGGGGGGGGGGGCTTTTTCCATCACTTGTTTAGTACTAATTTGAGAAAAAAACAATGCTATCATCGTCACGCTTTTAACAGGAAATGACGTCAGAGGAAATCCCTAACGGCACTTTTTTGAACATTGGTTTATAGTGAAGCAAGGGTTTCTTAACTACTAACGGCATTTTTTGAAACATGCGTTTATAGTGACGCAAGGGTTGTTTAATCATTAACGGCACTTTTTTGAACATGAGTTACTAGTGAAGCAAGAGTTGCTTATACTAACCGCATTTCTTCTGTTGACATGATACCATCCTCCCAGGTATTACCTCCTCCTTTTTGAGAGGTTTGAAGTTAGTGTATTATCAGTGAACTTAAAGTAATAAATAATTATGCACCACCATTGTTTTCACTAATATTTGTATACATATTAAATAACGTCTAAATAAGTAAAATAAGAAGAGAAAAATTATGCTCCGTCATTGTTTTCACTAATATTTGTATACATGTTAAATAACGTGACAATAAGTAAGTAAGTAAGAACAGAAAAATTATGCTCCGCCATTGTTTTCACTAATATTTGTATACATGTTAAATAACGTGTCAATAAGTAAAGTAAGAAGAGAAAAATTATGCTCCGCCATTGTTTTCACTAATATTTGTATACATGTTAAATAACGTGTCAATAAGTAAAGTAAGAAGAGAACAATTATGCTCCGCCATTGTTTTCACTAATATTTGTATACATGTTAAATAACGTGTCAATAAGTAAGTAAGAACAGAAAAATTATGCTCCGCCATTGTTTTCACTAATATTTGTATACATGTTAAATAAAGTGTCAATAAGTAAAGTAAGAAGAGCAAAATTATGCTCCGCCATTGTTTTCACTAATATTTGCATACATGTTAAATAACGTGTCAATAAGTAAAGAAAGAAACGAAATAATTATGCTCCACCATTGTTTTCACTTATATTTGTATACATGTTAAATAACGTCTAAATAAGTAAAGTAAGAAGAGAAATAATTATGCTCCACCACTGTTTTCACTAATATTTGTATACATGTTAAATAACGTGTCAATAAGTAAAGTAAGAAGAGAAAAATTATGCTCCACCACTGTTTTCACTAATATTTGTATACATGTTTAATAACGTGTCAATAAGTAAAGTAAGAAGAGAAAAATTATGCTCCACCACTGTTTTCACTAATATTTGTATACATGTTAAATAACGTGTCAAAAAGTAAAGTAAGAAGAGAAATAATTATGCTCCGCCATTGTTTTATCTAATATTTGTATACATGTTAAATAACGTGTCAATAAGTAAAGTAAGAAGAAAAATAATTATGCTCCACCATTGTTTTCACTTATATTTGTATACATGTTAAATAACGTGTCAATAAGTAAAGTAAGCAGAGAAATAATTATGCTCCACCACTGTTTTCACTAATATTTGTATACATGTATAATAACGTGTCAATAAGTAAAGTAAGAAGAAAAATAATTATGCTCCACCATTGTTTTCACTTATATTTGTATACATGTTAAATAACGTGTCAATAAGTAAAGTAAGTAGAGAAATAATTATGCTCCACCATTGTGTTACTTAATATTTGTATACATGTTAAATAACGTCTCAATATATAAAGTAAGAGAAATAATTATGCTCCCCCATTGTTTTCACTAATATTTGTATATATATTAAATAACGTCTCAATAAGTAAAGTAAGAATAAAAATAATTATGCTCCATTATGCTTTTGTTTTAGAACTCAAAATATTTCTCAGAGTTGGGGGAGAGTGAAAAATTAGGGGCTGGAGAGATTGAGGGGTCGGGGAAAATTTTAGGGGTCAGGCCGAACTTTTTAGGGGTCAGGCCAAATTTTTTTGTTTGTTTTTGTTTTGAAGTCAAAATATTACTCATGGTTGGGGGAGAGTGAAAAATTATGGGGCTAGAGAGATTTAGGGGTCGGGGAAAATTTTAGGGGTAGGCGGAACTTTTTAGGGGTCAGGCCAAATTTTTTTGTTTTTTGTTTTGAAGCCAAAATATTTCTCATCGTTGAGGGAGAGTGAAAAATTAGGGGGCTGGAGAGATTCAGGGGTCGGGGAAAATTTTAGGGGTCAGGACGAACTTTTTAGGGGTCAGGCCAAATTTTTTTCTTTGTTTTGGTTTTGAACTAAAAATATTTCTCATGGTTGGGGGAGAGTGAAAAATTAGGGGGCTGAGGAGATTTAGGGGTCGGGGAAAATTTTAGGGGTCAGGACGAACTTTTTAGGGGTCAGGCCAAATTTTTTTTTTTTTTTTTGTTTTGAAGTCAAAATATATCTCATGGTTGGGGGAGAGTAAAAAATTAGGGGGCTGGAGAGATTTAAGATACGTGGAAAATTTTAGGGGTCAGGACGAACTTTTTAGTGGTCAGGCCAAATTTTTTTCTTTTTTTTGATTTTGAAGTCAAAATATTTCTCATGGTTGGTGGAGAGTTAAAAATTAGGGGGCTGGAGAGATTTAGGGGTCGGGGAAAATTTTAGGGGTCAGGACGAACTTTTTAGGGGTCAGGCCAAATTTTTTTCTTTTTTTTGGTTTTGAACTGAAAATATTTCTCAGGGTTAGGGGAGAGTGAAAAATTATGGGGCTGGAGAGATTTAGGGGTCGGGGAAAATTTTAGGGGTCAGGACGAACTTTTTAGGGGTCAGGCCAAATTTTTTGTTTTTTTTGTTTTGAAGTAAAAATATTTCTAATGGTTGGGGGAGAGTGAAAAATTAGGGGGCTGGAGAGATTTAGGGGTCTGGGGAAAATTTTAGTGGTCAGGACGAACTTTTTAGGGGTCAGGCCAAATTTTTTTCTTTTTTTTTGGTTTTTAACTCAAAATATTTCTCAGGGTTAGGGGAGAGTAAAAAAATTAGGGGGCTGGAGAGATTTAGGGGTCGGGGAAAATTTTAGGGGTCAGGACGAACTTTTTAGGGGTCAGGCCGAATTTTTTTGTTTTTTTTTGTTTTGAAGTCAAAATATTTCTCATGGTTGGGGGAGAGTGAAAAATTAGGGGGTTAGAGAGATTTAGGGGCCGGGGAAAATTTTAGGGGTCAGGACGAACTTGTTAGGGCTCAGGCCAAATTTTTTTCTTTTTTTTGGTTTTGAACTCAAAATATTTCTCATGGTTGGAGGAGAGTGAAAAATTAGGGGGCTGGAGAGATTTAAGGGTCGGGGAAAATTTTAGGGGTCAGGACGAACTTTTTAGAGGTAAGGCCAAATTTTTTTCTTTTTTTGGTTTTGAACTCAAAATATTTCTCATGGTTGGGGGAGAGTGAAAAATTAGGGGGCTGGAGAGATTTAAGGGTCGGGGAAAATTTTAGGGGTCAGGACGAACTTTTTAGAGGTAAGGCCAAATTTTTTTCTTTTTTTGGTTTTGACCTCAAAATATTTCTCATGGTTGGGGGAGAGTGAAAAATTAGGGGGCTGGAGAGATTTAGGGTCGGGAAAATTTTAGGGGTCAGGCAGAACTTTTATGGGGTCAGGCCAAATTTTTTGTTTTTTTTTGTTTTGAAGTCAAAATATTTCTCATGGTTGGGGGCGAGTGAAAAATTAGGTGCTGGAGAGATTTAGGTGGCGGGGAAAATTTTATGGGTCTGGCCAAATTTTTTAGGGGTCCGCCCAAATTTAGGGGCGGCGATATGTACGTATTTAGCTTCCACACCGGGGCGGCGATAGGTACTTATTTAGCATTCAGCGGTGGTGATAGGTACTTATATAGCATGTGCTCATGGGCAGTAATAAGTACGTATATAGTATGCGCACCGGGGCAGTGATAGGTATGTATTTAGCATGCGCACTGAGGCAGCGATCGGTTCATATATAGCACGCGCACCAGGGCGGCGATAGGTACGTATATAGCACGCGCACAGAGGCGGCAAAAGAGACATATTTAAAATTCACACTGGGGCGGCTAAAGGTACATATTTAAAATTTACACCGGGGCGGCGATAGGTACGTATTTAGCATTCACACCGGGGCGGCGATAGGTATGTATTTAGCATTCACACCGGAGCAGCGATAGGTATGTATTTAGCATTCGCACCAGGGTGGCGATATGTACGTATTAAGCTTCCGCACCGGGGCGGCGATAGGTACGTAATTAGAATTCACACCGGGGCGGCGATAGGTACGTATTTAGAATTCACACCGGGGCGGCGATAGGTATGTATTTAGCATTTGCACCGGGGCGGCGATATGTACGTATTTAGCTTCCACACCAGGGCGGCGATAGGTACGTATTCAGAATTCAGGGGTGGCGATAGCTACATATATAGCATGTACACATAGGCAGCAATAAGTACGTACATAGCATGCGCTCTGCGCGCGATCAGTACATATATAGCACGGGCACCGAGGCGGCGAAAGGTATGTATTTCGCATTCGCACCATGGTGGTGATAGGTACGTATTTAGCATTCGAACTGGGGCGGCTATAGGTACGTATTTAGCATTCGCACCAGGGCGGCTATAGGTACGTATTTAGCATCTGCACTGGGCCGGCGATAGGTACGTAGTTAGCATTCACACCAAAGCGGCAATATGTACATATTATTTATTCGCACTAGGGCAGCGATAGGTACTTATGTAGCATGCACACCGGGCGCAATTGGTATGTTTTTAGTATTCACACTAGGGCAGCGATAGGTACTTATGTAGCATGCACACCGGGGCGCAATATGTATGTATTTAGCATTCACACCGGGGCAACGATAGGTACTATTTAGCATTCGCAACAGGGCGGCGATAGGTTCTTAAATAGTATCTGCACCGGGGCGGCGATAGGTACGTATATAGTATGTGCACTGGGGCGGCGATAGGTACATATATAGTATGCGCACCGGGGTGATGATAGATACGTATATAGTATGAACACCGGGATGGAGATAAGTACCTATATAGAAGGCGCAGATAGAGGTGTTACTTTTTATAGAAATATGTCATACTATTACCCTGGGCAATAGGAGAAATGGTGGGGAAGAAACAGCTTTTGAAAAAGGCAAAATTAGAAAGTAGCGGCGAAATGGGGCGACCAGGGAAGAGAAAGGTAGCAGATAAAGAGACGGCTATAGAGAGAGGGGGCGGACATAGAAGTTTGAATATAAAGATGTTACACACACGATCTTTCTTCAAATATATGTTTTTATGACCCCGAGCAAAGCCGGGTAGCCCCGCTAGTCTCCTATATAAAGGGCACTTGTCTGTATGTTTGTCTGTTTGTCTGTCTGTCTGTCCGTTTGTATGTCCAGATACTCCTCCGAGAGGACCCAACAAACAGTCACGCGGGTGACATCATCACGACCGGCCAGCCCCGGTCGTGTAATATCTCAGAACCGGAAATAGAAATTGACTCTTTGGGGGTCGACTGAGCACTTTTCTCCAATGGGGGTGTGGTTTTTCCTCGATTTTCAACGTTGTTTAGTACTAATTTGAGAAAAAACAATGCTATCATGTATAATTTCAGAAATATGCAAAGTCACGCTTTTATTTAACAGGAAATGACGTCAGAGGAAAAGAGTGTAGGGAAGAAAATCCCTCACACTAAAACTCTTTTTTCCCTCTCACTCCCACCCTTTCTACCTTCCCTTCCTCCACTACGCCCGTTCTGTTGTTATGATACCACCCTCCTAGGCATTACCTCCTCCTTTTTGAGAGTTGTGGAGATAGTGCGGCGGTGTGACTGCTTCAGGTCAAATTAGGGGGGGGGGGGAGTGTCAGGCGAAATTTGGGGAGGGGGGAGTGTCGGAAAAAAAAATTGACTCCTCATGAGGGGGGGCTGTTTCCATCACTTTTCAACGTTGTTTAGTACTAATTTGAGAAAAAAACCATGCTATCATCGTCACGCTTTTAACAGGAAATGACGTCAGAGGAAATCCCTAACGGCACTTTTTTGAAACATGCGTTTATAGTGACGCAAGTGTTGTTTAATCAATAACGGCACTTTTTTGAACATGAGTTTATAGTGAAGCAAGAGTTGCTTATTCTAACCGCATTTCTTCTGTTGACATACCATCCTCCCAGGTATTACCTCCTCCTTTTTGAGAGGTGTGAAGTTAGTGTATTATCAGTAAAAAGAAAGTAATAAATAATTATGCACCACCATTGTTTTCACTAATATTTGTATACATATTAAATAACGTCTAAATAAGTAAAGTAAAGAAGAGAAAAATTATGCTCCGCCATTGTTTTCACTAATATTTGTATACATGTTAAATAACGTGTCAATAAGTAAAGTAATAAGAGAAATAATTATGCTCCGCCATTGTTTTCACTAATATTTGTATACATGTTAAATAACGTGTCAATAAGTAAAGGAAGACGAGAAATAATTATGCTCCGCCATTGTATTCACTAATATTTGTATACATGTTAAATAACGTGTCAATAAGTAAAGTAAGACGAGAAATAATTATGCTCCGCCATTGTGTTCACTAATATTTGTATACATGTTAAATAACGTCTCAATAAGTAAAGTAGGAAGAGAAATAATTATGCTCCGCCATTGTTTACACTAATATTTGTACACATGTTAAATAACGTGTCAATAAGTAAAGTAAGACGAGAAATAATTATGCTCCGCCATTGTTTACACTAATATTTGTATACATGTTAAATAACGTCCTAATAAGTAAAGTAAGAAGAGAAATAATTATGCTCTGCAATTGTTTTCACTATTATTTGTACACATGTTAAATAACGTGTCAATAAGTAAAGTAAGACGAGAAATAATTATGCTCCGCCATTGTTTTCACTAATATTTGTACACATGTTAAATAACGTGTCAATAAGTAAAGTAAGACGAGAAATAATTATGCTCCGCCATTGTTTACACTAATATTTGTATACATGTTAAATAACGTCTAAATAAGTAAAGTAAGAAGAGAAATAATTATGCTCTGCAATTGTTTTCACTAATATTTGTACACATGTTAAATAACGTGTCAATAAGTAAAGTAAGACGAGAAATAATTATGCTCCGCCATTGTTTTCACTTAAAATATTTCTCAGGCTTGAAGGAGAGTGAAAAATTGCTTTGGATGGGAGCGGGGCGTGAGAGATTGAGTGGTCGGAAAAAATTTAAGGGGTCAGCCCGAACTTTTAAGGGGGCAGGCCGAACTTTTTCGGGGTCAGGCCAAATTTTTTGTTTTTTTTTGTATTGAAGTCAAAATATTTCTCAGGGTTTGGGGAGAGTTAAAAATTAGTTGGGATGGGGGGCTGGAGAGAATGAGGGGTCGAGGTAAATTTTAGGGGTCAGGCTGAACTTTTTAGGGGTCAGGCAAAAAAATTTTTTTTTGTTTTGTTTTGAACTGAAAATATTTCTCATGGTTGGGGGAGAGTGAAAAATACGGGGGCTGGAGAGATTGAGGGTCAAGGAAAATTTTAGGGGTCAGGCCGAACTTTTTAGGGGTCAGGCCAAATTTTTTTGTTTTTTTTTTGTTTTGAACTCTTAATATTTCTCAGGGTTGGGGGGAGAATGAAAAATTAGGGGGCTGGATAGATTGAGGGGTCGGGGGAAATTTAAGGGGTCAGGCCGAACTTTTTAGGGGTCAGGTCAAATTTTTTTTTTGTTTTGTTTTGAACTCAAAATATTTCTCAGGGTTGGGAGAGAGTGAAAAATAGAGGGGGCTGGAGAGATTGAGGGGTCGGGAAAAATTTTAGGGGTCAGGCCGAACTTTTTATGGGTCAGGCCAATTTTTTTTCTATTTTTTTGTTGTTTTGAACTCAAAATATTTCTCATGGTTGGGGGAGAGGGAAAAATTAGTGTGGATAGGGGTCTGGAGAGAATCAGGGGTCGGGGAAAATTTTAGAGGTCAGGCCAAACTTTTTAAGGGTCAGGCATCATTTTTTTGTTTTTTTTTTGTTTTGAAGCCAAAATATTTCCCAGGGTTGGAGGAGAGTGAAAAATTAGGGGGTTGGAGAGATTGAGGGGTCGGGGAAAATTTAAGGGGTCAGGCCGAACTTTTTAGGTGTCAGGCCAAATTTTTTTGTTTTGAAGTCAAAATATTTCTCAGGGTTGGGGGAGAGTTAAAAATTAGTTGGGATGGGCGGCTGGAGAGAATGAGGGGTCGGGGTAAATTTTAGGGGTCAGGCCGAACTTTTTAGGGGTCAGGCCGAACTTTTTAGGGGTCATGCCGAACTTTTTAGGGGTCAGGCCAAATTTTATTGTTTTTTTTGTTTTGAAGTCAAAATATTTCTCAGGGTTGGGGGAGAGTGACAAATTAGGGGCTGGAGAGATTGAGGAATCGGGGAAAATTTAAGGGGTCAGGCCGAACTTTTTAGGGGACAGGCCAAATTTTTTTGTTTTGAAGTCAAAATATTTCTCAGGGTTGGGGGAGAGTTAAAAATTAGTTGGGATGGGCGGCTGGAGAGAATGAGGGGTCGGGGTAAATTTTAGGGCTCAGGCCGAACTTTTTAGGGGTCTGGCCGAACTTTTTAGGGGTCATGCCGAACTTTTTAGGGGTCAGGCCAAATTGTATTGTTTTTTTTGTTTTGAAGTCAAAATATTTCTCAGGGTTGGGGGAGAGTGAAAAATTAGTGTGGATAGGGGTCTGGAGAGAATCAGGGGTCGGGGAAAATTTTAGGGGTCAGGCCGAACTTTTTAAGGGTCAGGCATAATTTTTTTGTTTTTTTTTTGTTTTGAAGTCAAAATATTTCTCATGGTTGGAGGAGAGTGAAAAATTAGGGGGTTGGAGAGATTGAGGGGTCGGGGAAAATTTAAGGGGTCAGGCCGAACTTTTTAGGGGTCAGGCCAAATTTTTTTTTTTGAAGTCAAAATATTTCTCAGGGTTGGGGGAGAGTTAACAATTAGCTGGGATGGGCGGCTGGAGAGAATGAGGGGTCGGGGTAAATTTTAGGGGTCAGGCCGAACTTTTTAGGGGTCAGGCCGAACTTTTTAGGGGTCAGGCCAAATTTTATTGTGTTTTTTGTTTTGAAGTCAAAATATTTCTCAGGGTTGGGGGAGAGTGAAAAATTAGGGGGCTGGAGAGATTGAGGAATCGGGGAAGATTTAAGGGGTCAGGCCGAACTTTTTAGGGGTCAGGTCAATTTTTTTTTTTTTTGTTTTGAACTAAAATATTTCTCAGGGTTGGGAGAGAGTGAAAAATTAGGGGGCTGGAGAGATTGAGGGGTCGGGAAAAATTTTAGGGGTCAGGCCGAACTTTTTAGGGGTCAGGCCAATTTTTTTTCTATTTTTTTGTTGTTTTGAACTCAAAATATTTCTCATGGTTGGGGGAGAGTGAAAAATTAGTGTGGATAGGGGGCTGGAGAGAATCAGGGGTCGGGGAAAATTTTAGGGGTAAGGCCGAACTTTTTAGGGGTCAGGCATAATTTTTTTGTTTTTGTTTGTTTTGAACTCAAAATATTTCTCAGGGTTTGAGGACAGTGAAAAATTAGGGGGTCGGAGAGATTGAGGGGTCGGGGAAAATTTAAGGGGTCAGGCCGACCTTTTTAGGGGTCAGGCCAAATTTTTTTTTTTTTTTTTGTTTTGAACTCAAAATATGTCTCATGGTTGGGGGAGAGTTAAAAATTAGTTGGGATGGGGGGCTGAAGAGATTGAGTGGTCAGGGAGAATTTTAGGGGTCAGGCCGAACATTTTAGGGGTCAGGTTAGTTTTTAAAAATTTTTTTTGTTTTGAACTCAAAATATTTCTCAGGGTTGGGGGAGAGTAAAACAAAATTGGAGGGTGCTGCTTGAGATATTAGGGGTCGAGGAAAATTGTAGGGGTTGCGCTAAACTTTTTAGGGGGTCAGGCGAAAGTTTTTTGTTTTTTTAACTTAAAATATTTCGTATGAAAATATATAGTATGCACACCGGGGCGGCGATAGATACGAATATAGTATGCGCACCGGGGCGGCGATAGGTATATATATAGTATGTGCACCAGGGTCGCAATAAGTACGTGTATAATAGTGCATAGAGGTGGCGATAGGTACTATATAGCATGTGCACCGGGATGGCAGTAAGTATGTATATAGAATGCGCACTAGGGCGGTTATAGGTATATATTTAGCATGCGCTCCGGGGCGGCTATCAGTACGTATATAGCACGCACACCACGGCGACGATCGGTACTATTTAGCACGTGCACCGGAGCGGCGATAGGAACATATTTAGCATTCGCATCAGGCCGGCGATAATGACGTATTTAGCATTTGCACTGGGGCGGCGATAGGTACGTATGTAGCGTTCTCAACGGGGCGGCGATAGGTACGTATGCAGCATTCGCACTGGGGCGGCGATAGGTACGTATGTAGCATGTGCACTGGGGCAGCGATAGGTACTTATTTAGTATCTGCCTGGGGCGGCGATAGGTACGTATATTGTATGTGCACCGGGGTGGCGATAGATATGTATATTGTATGAACACCGGGGCGGAGATACGTACCTATATAGAAGGCGCAGATAGATGTGGTACTTTTTATAGAAATATGTCATATTATTGCCCTGCGCAACGTAGTAGAAATGGTGAGGAAGAATCAGCATTCGCAAAAGGCAAAATTAGAAAGTAGCGGTGAAATGGGGCGAACAGGGAAGAGAAAGGTAGAAAGATGAAGAGACGGCTACAGAGGAGGGGGAGAAATAGAAGTTTGAATATAAAGATGTTACACACGCGATTTTTCTTCAATTATGTCTTTACGACCCTGAGAGAAAGGGCACTTGTCTGTATATCTGTCTGTCTGTATGTCTGTCTGTCTTTTTGTATGTCCAGATACTCCTCCGAGAGGACCCAACAAACAGTCACACGGTTGACATCATCATGACCGGCCAGCCCCGGGACGTGTAATATCTCAGAACCGGAAATAGAAATTGACTCTTTGGGGGTCGACTGAGCACTTTTCTCCAATGGGGGTGTGGTTTTTTCATCGATTTTCAACGTTGTTTAGTACTAATTTTAGAAAAAACAATGCTGTCATGTAGAATTTAAGAAATATGCAAAGTAACGCTTTTATTTAACAGGAAATGACGTCAGAGGAAAAGAGTGTAGGGAAGAAAATCCCTCACACAAAAACTCTTCTTTCCCTCTCACTCCCACCCTTTTTACCTTCCCTTCCTCACCTACGCCCGTTCTGTTGTTATGATACCACACTCCTAGGCATTACCTCCTCCTTTTTGAGAGTTGTGGAGATAGTGCGGCGATGTGACTGCTTCAGGTCAAATTAGGGGGGGGGGGGGGAGTGTCGGCATTCGCCAAATTTGGGGAAGCGGCGCGTCAGGCGAAATTATGGGAGGGGGGAGTGTCGGAAAAAAAAAATTGACTCTTCGGGGGGGGAGGCTTGTTTAGTACTAATTTGAGAAAAAAACAATGCTATCATCGTCACGCTTTTAACAGGAAATGACGTCAGAGGAAATCCCTAACGGCACTTTTTTGAACACTGGTTTATAGTGAAGCAAGGGTTGCTTAACTACTAACGGCATTTTTTGAAACATGCGTTTATAGTGACGCAAGGGTTGTTTAATCAATAACGGCACTTTTTAGAACATGAGTTTATAGTGAAGCAAGAGTTGCTTATACTAACCGCATTTCTTCTGTTGACATGATACCATCCTCCCAGGTATTACCTCCTCCTTTTTGAGAGGTGTGAAGTTAGTGTATTATCAGTGAAATTAAAGTAATAAATAATTATGCACCACCATTGTTTTCACTAATATTTGTATACATATTAAATAACGTCTAAATAAGTAAAATAAGAAGAGAAAAATTATGCTCCGCCATTGTTTTCACTAATATTTGTATACATGTTAAATAACGTGTCAATAAGTAAGTAAGAAGAGAAAAATTATGCTCCGCCATTGTTTTCACTAATATTTGTATACATGTTAAATAACGTGTCAATAAGTAAAGTAAGAAGAGAAAAATTATGCTCCGCCATTGTTTTCACTAATATTTGTATACATGTTAAATAACGTGTCAATAAGTAAGTAAGAACAGAAAAATTATGCTCCGCCATTGTTTTCACTAATATTTGTATACACGTTAAATAACGTGTCAATAAGTAAGTAAGAACAGAAAAATTATGCTCCGCCATTGTTTTCACTAATATTTGTATACATGTTAAATAACGTGTCAATAAGTAAAGTAAGAAGAGAAAAATTATGCTCCGCCATTGTTTTCACTAATATTTGTATACATGTTAAATAACGTGTCAATAAGTAAAGTAAGAAGAGAAATAATTATGCTCCGCCATTGTTTTAACTAATATTTGTATACATGTTAAATAACGTGTCAATAAGTAAGTAAGAAGAGAAAAATTATGCTCCGCCATTGTTTTCACTAATATTTGTATACATGTTAAATAACGTGTCAATAAGTAAAGTAAGAAGAGAAAAATTATGCTCCGCCATTGTTTTCACTAATATTTGTATACATGTTAAATAATGTGTCAACAGGTAAAGTAAGAAGAGAAAAATTATGCTCCGCCATTGTTTTCACTAATATTTGTATACATGTTAAATAAAGTGTCAATAAGTAAGTAAGAACAGAAAAATTATGCTCCGCCATTGTTTTCACTAATATTTGTATACATGTTAAATAACGTGTCAATAAGTAAAGTAAGAAGAGAAAAATAATGCTCCGCCATTGTTTTCACTAATATTTGTATACATGTTAAATAACGTGTCAATAAGTAAAGTAAAAAGAGAAAAATTATGCTCTGCCATTGTTTTCACTAATATTTGTATACATGTTAAATAACGTGTCAATAAGTAAAGTAAGAAGAGCAAAATTATGCTCCGCCATTGTTTTCACTAATATTTGTATACATGTTAAATAACGTGTCAATAAGTAAGTAAGAACAGAAAAATTATGCTCCGCCATTGTTTTCACTAATATTTGTATACATGTTAAATAACATGTCAATAAGTAAAGTAAGAAGAGCAAAATTATGCTCCGCCATTGTTATCACTAATATTTGTATACATGTTAAATAACGTGTCAATAAGTAAAGAAAGAAGAGAAATAATTATGCTCCACCATTGTTTTCACTTATATTTGTATACATGTTAAATAACGTGTCAATAAGTAAAGAAAGAAGAGAAAAATTATGCTTCGTCATTGTTTTCACTAATATTTGTATACATGTTAAATAACGTGTCAATAAGTAAGTAAGAAGAGAAAAATTATGCTCCGCCATTGTTTTCACTAATATTTGTATACATGTTGTATAACGTGTCAATAAGTAAAGTAAGAAGAGAAAAATTATGCTCCGCCATTGTTTTCACTAATATTTGTATACATGTTAAATAACGTGTCAATAAGTAAAGTAAGAAGAGAAATGATTATGCTCCGCCATTGTTTTCACTAATATTTATATACATGTTAAATAACGTGTCAATAAGTAAAGTAAGAAGAGAAACATTATGCTCCACCACTGTTTTCACTAATATTTGTATACGTGTTAAATAACGTGTCAATAAGTAAGTAAGAACAGAAAAATTATGCTCCGCCATTGTTTTCACTAATATTTGTATACATGTTAAATAACGTGTCAATAAGTAAGTAAGAACAGAAATAATTATGCTCTGCCATTGTTTTCACTAATATTTGTATACATGTTAAATAACGTGACAATAAGTACAGTAAGAAGACAAAAATAATGCTCCACCATTGTTTTCCCTAATATTTGTATACATGTTACATAACGTGTCAATAAGTAATGTAAGAAGAGAAATAATTATGCTCCGCCATTGTTTTCACTAATATTTGTATACATGTTAAATAACGCGTGAATAAGTAAAGTAAGAAGAGAAAAATTATGCTCCACGACTGTTTTCACTAATATT
The DNA here is from genome assembly GCA_963556195.1 of Sepiola atlantica. NCBI lineage: Eukaryota > Metazoa > Mollusca > Cephalopoda > Sepiida > Sepiolidae > Sepiola > Sepiola atlantica. Next base: position 120,846,306 of record OY744526.1, read on the forward strand.
TGTATACATGTTAAATAACATGTCAATAAGTAAAGTAAGAAGCGAAATAATTATGCTCCGCCATTGTTTTCACTAATATTTGTATACATGTTACATAACGTGTCAATAAGTAATGTAAGAAGAGAAAAATTATGCTCCACCACTGTTTTCACTAATATTTGTATACATGTTAAATAACGTCTCAATAAGTAAAATAAGAAGAGAAATAATTATGCTCCGCCATTGTTTTCAATTATATTTGTATACATGTTAAATAACGTGTCAATAAGTAAAGTAAGTAGAGAAATAATTATGCTCCACCATTGTGTTCACTAATATTTGTATACATGTTAAATAACGTCTCAATAAGTAAAGTAAGAAGAAAAATAATTATGCTCCATTATGCTTTTGTTTTGAACTCAAAATATTTCTCAGGGTTGGGGGAGAGGGAAAAATTAGGTGCTGGAGAGATTGAGGGGTCAAGCCGTACTTTTTAGGGGTCAGGCCAAATCTTTTTGTTTTTTTTGTTTTGAACTCAAAATATTTCTCAGGGTTGAAGGAGAGTGAAAAATAAGTTGGGATGGGGGGCTGGAGAGAATAAGGGGTCGGGGAAAATTTTAGGGGTCAGTCCAAAGTTGTTTCTTTTTTTTTGTTTTGAACTCAAAATATTTCTCAGGGTTGGGGAGAGTGAAAAATTAGGGAGCTTGAGAGATTAAGGGGTCGGGGAAAATTTTAGGGGTCAGGCCGAACTTTTTAGGAGTCAGGCCAAATTTTTTTGTTTTGTTTGTTTTGAACTAAAAATATTTGTCAGGGTTGGGGGAGAGTGAAAAATTGGAGGGCTGGAGAGATTGAGGGGTCGGGGAAAATTTTAGGGGTCAGGACGAACTTTTTAGGGGTCAGGCCAAATTTTTTTTTTTTTTTTTTGAACTCTTAATATTTCTCAAGGTTGGGGGAGAGTGAAAAATTAGGGGGCTGGAGACATTTAGGGGTCGGGGAAAATTTTAGGGGTCAGGACGAACTTTTTAGGGGTCAGGCCAAATTTTGTTGTTTTTTTTTGTTTTGAAGTCCAAATATTTCTTATAGTTGGGGGAAAGTGAAAAATTAGGGGGCTGGAGAGATTTAGGGGTCGGGGAAAATTTTAGGGGTCAGGCGGAACTTTTTAGGGGTCAGGCCAAATTTTTTTGTTTTTTTTTGTTTTGAAGTCAAACTATTTCTCAGGGTTGGGGGAGAGTGAAAAAAAAGGGGGCTGGGGAGATTTAGGGATCTGGGAAAATTTTAGGGGTCAGTCGGAACTTTTTAGGGGTCAGGCCAAATTTTTTTGTTTTTTTTTGTTTTGAAGTCAAAATATTTCTCATGGTTGGGGGAGAGTGAAAAATTAGAGGGCTGGAGAGATTTAGGGGTCGGGGAAATTTTTAGGGATCAGGCCAAACTTTTTAGGGGTCAGGCCAAATTTTTTTGTTTTTTTTTGTTTTGAAGTCAAAATATTTCTCATGGTTGGGGGAGAGTGAAAAATTAGGGGGCTGGAGAGATTCAGGGGTCGGGAAAATTTTAGGGGTCAGAACGAACTTTTTAGGGGTCAGGCAAAATTTTTTTCTTTTTTTTTGTTTTTAACTCAAAATATTTCTAATGGTTGGGGGAGAGTGAAAAATTAGGGGGCTGGAGAGATTTAGGGTCGGGAAAATTGTAGGGGTCAGGACGAACTTTTTAGGGGTCAGGCCAAACTTTATTTATTTTTTTTGTTTTGAACTCAAAATATTTCTCATGGTTGGAGGAGAGTGAAAAATTAGGGGGCTGGAGAGATTTTGGTGTCGGGGAAAATTTTAGGGGTCAGGCGGAACTTTTACGGGGTCAGGCCAAATTTTTTTGTTTTTTTTGGTTTTGAAGTCAAAATATTTCTCATCGTTGGGGGAGACTGAAAAATTAGGGGGCTGGAGAGATTCAGGGGTCAGGGAAAATTTAAGGGGTCAGAACGAACTTTTTAGTGGTCAGGCCCATTTTTTTTTTTTTTTTTGGTTTTGTAACCTAAAATATTTCTCATGGTTGGGGGAGAGTGAAAAATTAGAGGGCGGGAGAGAGTTAGGGTCGGTAAAATTTTAGGGGTCAGGCGGAACTTTTTAGGGGTCAGGCCAAATTTTTTTTTTTTTTTTAACTCTTAATATTTCTCAAGGTTGGGGGAGAGTGAAAAATTAGGGGGCTGGAGAGATTTAGGGGTCGGGGAAAATTTTAGGGGTCAGGACGAACTTTTTAGGGTTTAGGCCAAATTTTTTTGTTATTTTTTGTTTTGGATTCCAAATATTTCTTATGGTTGGGGGAAAGTGAAAAATTAGGGGGCTGGAGAGATTTAGGGGTCGGGGAAAATTTTAGGGGTCAGTCGGAACTTTTTAGGGGTCAGGCCAAATTTTTTTGTTTTTTTTTGTTTTGAAGTCAAAATATTTCTCAGGGTTGGGGGAGAGTGAAAAATTAGAGGGCTGGAGAGATTTAGGGGTCGGGGATAATTTTAGGGATCAGGCCAAACTTTTTAGATGTCAGGCCAAATTTTTTGTTTTTTTTTGTTTTGAAGTCAAACTATTTCTCAGGGTTGGGGGAGAGTGAAAAAAAAGGGGGCTGGGGAGATTTAGGGATCTGGAAAAATTTTAGGGGTCAGTCGGAACTTTTTAGGGGTGAGGCCAAATTTTTTTTTTTTTTTTAACTCTTAATATTTCTCAAGGTTGTGGGAGAGTGAAAAATTAGGGGGCTGGAGAGATTTAGGGGTCGGGGAAAATTTTAGGGGTCAGGACGAACTTTTTAGGGGTCAGGACGAACTTTTTAGGGGTCAGGCCAAATTTTTTTGTTTTTTTTTGTTTTGAAGTCCAAATATTTCTTATGGTTGGGGGAAAGTGAAAAATTAGGGGGCTGGAGAGATTTAGGGGTCGGGGAAAATTTTAGGGGTCAGGCGGAACTTTTTAGGGGTCAGGCCAAATTTTTTTGTTTTTTTTTGTTTTGAAGTCAAACTATTTCTCATGGTTGATGGAGAGTGAAAAATAAGGGGGCTCCGAGATTTAGGGATCTGGGAAAATTTTAGGGGTCAGTCGGAACTTTTTAGGGGTCAGGCCAAATTTTTTTGTTTTTTTTTGTTTTGAAGTCAAAATATTTCTCATGGTTGGGGGAGAGTGAAAAATTAGAGGGCTGGAGAGATTTAGGGGTCGGGGAAAATTTTAGGGATCAGGCCGAACTTTTTAGGGGTCAGGCCAAATTTTTTTGTTTTTTTTTGTTTTGAAGTCAACATATTTCTCATCGTTGGGGGAGAGTGTAAAAAGTAGGGGGCTGGAGAGATTCAGGGGTCGGGGAAAATTTTAGGGGTCAGAACGAACTTTTTAGGGGTCAGGCAAAATTTTTTTGTTTTTTTTTGTTTTTAACTCAAAATATTTCTAATGGTTGGGGGAGAGTGAAAAATTAGAGGGCTGGAGAGATTTAGGGTCGGTAAAATTTTAGGGGTCAGGACGAACTTTTTAGGGGTCAGGCCCAAATTTTTTCTTTTTTTTTGTTTTGAAGTCAAAATATTTCTTATGGTTGGGGGAGAGTGAAAAATTAGGGGCTGGAGAGATTTAGGTGTCGGGGAAAATTTTAGGGGTCAGGCCAAATTGTTTAGGGGTCCGCCCAAATTTAGGGGCGGCAATATGTACGTATTTAGCTTCCACACCGGGGCGGCGATAGGTACTTATTTAGCATTCAGCGGTGGTGATAGGTATTTATATAGCATGTGCACATGGGCGGCGATAGGTATGTATTTAGCATTCGCACCGGGGCGGCGATATGTACGTATTTAGCTTCCGCACCAGGGCGGCCATAGGTACGTATTCAGAATTCAAGGGTGGCGATAGCTACGTATATAGCATGTAACCATGGGCAGCAATAAGTACGTACATAGCATGCGCTCTGCGGCGGCGATTAGTACATATATAGCACGCGCACCTAGGCGGCGAAAGGTATGTATTTCGCATTCGCACCGTGGTGGTGATAGGTACGTATTTAGCATTCGCACCGGGGCGGCTATAGGTACGTATTTAGCATTCGCACCAGGGCGGCTATAGGTACGTATTTAGCATTCGCACTGGGCCGGCGATAGGTACGTATTTAGCATTCACACCAAAGCGGCAATATGTACATATTAATTATTCGCACTAGGGCAGCGATAGGTACTTATGTAGCATGCACACCGGGGCGCAATTGGTATGTCTTTAGTATTCGCACTAGGGCAGCGATAGGTACTTATGTAGCATGCACACCGGGGCGCAATCGGTATGTATTTAGCATTCACACCGGGGCAACGATAGGTACTATTTAGCATTCGCAACGGGGCGGCGATAGGTACTTAAATAGTATCTGCACCGGGGCGGCGATAGGTACGTATATAGTATGTGCACTGGGGCGGCGATAGGTACGTATACACTATGCGCACCGGGGTGATGATAGATACGTATATAGTATGAACACCGGGGTGGAGATTAGTACCTATATAGAAGGCGCAGATAGAGGTGTTACTTTTTATAGAAATATGTCATACTATTACCCTGGGCAATAGGAGAAATGGTGGGGAAGAAACAGCTTTTGCAAAAGGCAAAATTAGAAAGTAGCGGCGAAATGGGGCGACCAGGAAAGAGAAAGGTAGCAGATAAAGAGACGGCTATAGAGAGAGGGGGCGGACATAGAAGTTTGAATATAAAGATGTTACACACACGATCTTTCTTCAAATATATGTTTTTATGACCCCGAGCAGTGCCGGGTAGCCCCGCTAGTATTTCTATAAAAAGTAACACCTCTATCTGCGCCTTCTATATAGGTACTTATCTCCACCCCGGTGTTCATACTATATACGTATCTATCATCACCCCGGTGCGCATACTATATACGTACCTATCGCCGCCCCAGTGCACATACTATATACGTACCTATCGCCGCCGCGGTGCAGATACTATTTAAGTACCTATCGCCGCCCCGTTGCGAATGCTAAATAGTACCTATCGTTGCCCCGGTGTGAATGCTAAATACATAACTATTGCGCCCCGGTTTGCATGCTACATAAGTACCTATCGCTGCCCTAGTGCGAATACTAAAGACATACCAATTGCGCCCCTGTGTGCATGCTACATAAGTACCTATCGCTGCTCTAGTGCGAATAATTAATATGTACATATCGCCGCTTTGGTGTGAATGCTAAATACGTACCTATCGCCGGCCCAGTGCGAATGCTAAATACGTACCTATAGCCGCCCTGGTGCAGATGCTAAATATGTACCTATAGCCGGCCCGGTGCGAATGCTAAATACGTACCTATCACTACCACGATGCGAATGCGAAATACATACATTTCGCCGCCCCGGTGCGCGTGCTATATATGTACTGATCGCTGCCGCAGAGCGCATGCTATGTACGTACTTATTGCTGCTCATGTGTACATGCTATATACGTAGCTATCGCCACCCCTGAATTCTGAATACGTACCTATCGCCGCCCTGGTGTGGAAGCTAAATACGTACATATCGCCGCCCCAGTGTGAATGCTAAATACATACCTATCGCCGCCCCGGTGTGAATTCTACATACGTACCTATCGCCGCCCCGGTGTGAATTCTAAATACGTACCTATCGCCGCCTTGGTGCGGAAGCTAAATACGTACATATCGCCACCCCAGTGCAGAAGGTTAAATACATACCTATCGCTGCCCCGGTGTGAATGCTAAATACATACCTATCGCCGTCCCGGTGTGAATGCTAAATACGTACCTATCGCCGCCCCTGTGTGAATTTTAAATATGTACCTTTAGCCGCCCCGGTGTGAATTTTAAATATGTACCTTTCGCCGCCCCTGTGCGCGTGCTATATACGTACCTATCGCCGCCCCGGTGCACGTGCTATATATGAACCGATCGCTGCCTCAGTGCGCATGCTAAATACATACCTATCACTGCCCCGGTGCGCATACTATATACGTACTGATTACTGCCTATGTGCACATGCTATATAAGTACCTATCACCACCGCTGAATGCTAAATAAGTACCTATCGCCGCCCCGGTGTGGAAGCTAAATACGTACATATTGCCGCCCCTAAATTTGGCCTGACACCTAAAATTTGCCCCTACCCATAAATCTTTCCAGCACCTAATTTTTAACTCTCCCCCAACCATGAGAAATATTTTGACTTCAAAACCAACAAAAAAAAAAAAATTTGGCCTGACCCCTAAAAAGTACCGCCTGACCCGTAAAATTTTCCCCGACCCCTAAATCTCTCAAGCCCCCTAATTTTTCGGTCTCCCCCAACCATGAGAAATATTTTGACTTCAAAAAAAAAAAAAAAAAAAAATTGTGCCTGACCCCTAAAAAGTTCCATCCTGACCCCTAAAATTTTCACCGACCCCTCAATCTCTCCAGCCCCCTAATTGTTCACTCTCCCCCAAACCTGAGAAATATTTTGAGTTCAAAACCAAAAAAAAAGAAAAAAATTTGGCCTGACCCCTAAAAAGTTCGTCCTGACCCCTAAAATTTTCCCCGACCCCTCAATCTCTCCAGCCCCCTAATTTTTCACTCTCCCCAACCCTGAGAAATATTTTGAGTTCAAAACAAAAAAAAACAAAAAAATTTGGCCTGACCCCTAAAAAGTTCGTCCTGACCCCTAAAATTTTCCCCGACCCCTAAATCTCTCCAGCCCCCTAATTTTTCAGTCTCCCTCAACCATGAGAAATATTTGGACTTCAAAACAAAAAAAAAACAAAAAATTTGGCCTGACCCCTAAAAAGTTCGGATTGACCCCTAAAATTTTCCCCGACCCATCAATCTCTCCAGCCCCCTAATTGTTTACTCTCCCTCAACCCTGAGAAAGATTTTGAGTTCAAAACCAAAAAAAAAGAAAAAAATTTGGCCTGACCCCTAAAAAGTTCGTCCTGACCCCTAAAATTTTCCCCGACCCCTAAATCTCTCCAGCCCCATAATTTTTCACTCTCACCCAACCCTGAGAAATATTTTGAGTTCAAAACCAAAAAAAAAGAAAAAAACTTGGCCTGACCCCTAAAAAGTTCGTCCTGACCCCTAAAATTTTCCCCGACCCCTAAATCTCTCCAGTCCCCTAATTTTTCACTCTCCCCAACCCTGAGAAATATTTGGACTTCAAAACAAAATAAAAACAAAAAAATTTGGCCTGACCCCTAAAAATTTCGGCCTTACTCCTAAAATTTTCCACGACCCCTCTATCTCTACAGTCCCCTAATGTTTCACTCAACCCCAACCATAAGAAATATTTTGACATCAAAACAAAAAAAAACAACAAAATTTGGCCTGACCCTTAAAAAGTTCGGCCTGACCCCATAAATTTTTCCCGACCCCTCAATCTCTCCAGCCCCCTAATTTTTAACTCTCTCCCAACCCTGAGAAATATTTTGAGTTCAAAAAAAAAAAAAAAAAAAAAATTTGGTCTGACCCCTAAAAAGTTCGGCATGACCCCTAAAAAGTTCGGGCTGACCCCTAAAATTTTCCCAGACAACTCAATCTCTCACGCCCCCCTCATCCCAACCAATTTTTCACTCTCATTCAACCCTGAGAAATATTTTAAGTGAAAAGAATGGCGGAGCATAATTATTTCTCGTCTTACTTTACTTATTGACACGTTATTTTACATATGGCCAAATATTAGTGAAAACAATGGCGGAGCATAATTATTTCTCGTCTTACTTTACTTATTGACACGTTATTTAACATGTGTAATAATATTAGTGAAAACAATGGCGGAGCATAATTATTTCTAGTCTTACTTTACTTATTGAGACGTTATTTAACATGTGTACAAATATTAGTGAAAACAATGGCGGAGCATAATTATTTCTCTTCTTACTTTACTTATTGAGACGTTCTTTAACATGTGTACAAATATTAGTGAAAACAATGGCGGAGCATAATTATTTCTCGTCTTACTTTACTTATTGAGACGTTATTTTACATGTGTACAAATATTAGTGAAAACAATGGCGGAGCATAATTATTTCTCGTCTTACTTTACTTATTGAGACGTTATTAAACATGTGTACAAATATTAGTGAAAACAATGGCGGAGCATAATTATTTCTCGTCTTACTTTACTTATTGACACGTTATTTAACATGTATACAAATATAAGTGAAAACAATGGCGAAGCATAATTATTTCTCGTCTTACTTTACTTATTGAGACGTTATTTAACATGTGTAACAATATTAGTGAAAACAATGGCGGAGCATAATTATTTCTGTTCTTACTTTACTTATTGACACGTTATTTTACATGTATACAAATGTAAGTGAAAACAATGGCGGAGCATAATTATTTCTCGTCTTACTTTACTTATTGAGACGTTATTTTACATGTGTACAAATATTAGTGAAAACAATGGCGGAGCATAATTATTTCTCGTCTTACTTTACTTATTGAGACGGTATTTGACATGTGTACAAATATTAGCAAAAACAATGGCGGAGCATAATTATTTCTCGTCTTACTTTACTTATTGACACGTTATTTAACATGTATACAAATATAAGTGAAAACAATGGCAGAGCATAATTATTTCTCGTCTTACTTTACTTATTGTGACGGTATTTAACATGTGTACAAATATTAGTGAAATTAATGGCGGAGCATAATTATTTCTCGTCTTACTTTACTTATTGAGACGGTATTTAACATGTGTACAAATATTAGTGAAAACAATGGCTGAGCATAATTATTTCTCGTCTTACTTTACTTATTGACACGTTATTTAACATGTATACAAATATAAGTGAAAACAATGGCGGAGCATAATTATTTCTCGTCTTACTTTACTTATTGACACGTTATTTAACATGTATACAAATATTAGTGAAAACAATGGCGGAGCATAATTATTTCTCGTCTTACTTTACTTATTGCGACGTTTTTAAACATGTGTACAAATATTAGTGAAAACAATGGCGGAGCATAATTATTTCTTGTCTTACTTTACTTATTGAGACGGTATTTGACATGTGTACAAAATTAGCGAAAACAATGGCGGAGCATAATTATTTCTCGTCTTACTTTACTTATTGACACGTTATTTAACATGTATACAAATATAAGTGAAAACAATGGCAGAGGATAATTATTTGTCGTCTTACTTTTCTTATTGTGACGGTATTTAACATGTGTACAAATATTAGTGAAATTAATGGCGGAGCATAATTATTTCTCGTCTTACTTTACTTATTGAGACGGTATTTAACATGTGTACAAATATTAGTGAAAACAATGGCGGAGCATAATTATTTCTCGTCTTACTTTACTTATTGACACGTTATTTAACATGTATACAAATATAAGTGAAAACAATGGCGGAGCATAATTATTTCTCGTCTTACTTTACTTATTGACACGTTATTTAACATGTATACAAATATTAGTGAAAACAATGGCGGAGCATAATTATTTCTCCTAGTACTTCACTTATTGACACGTTATTTAACATGTGTACAAATATTAGTGAAAACAATGGCGGAGCATAATTATTTCACGTCTTACTTTACTTCTTGACACGTTATTTAACATGTATACAATATAAGTGAAAACAATGGCGGAGCATAATTATTTCTCGTCTTACTTTACTTATTGAGACGTTATTTAACATGTGTACAAATATTAGTGAAAACAATGGCGGAGCATAATTATTTCTCGTCTTACTTTACTTATTGAGACGGTATTTAACATGGTACAAATATTAGCGAAAACAATGGCAGAGCATAATTATTTCTCGTCTTACTTTACTTATTGAGACGTTATTTTACATGTGTAAAAATATTAGTGAAAACAATGGCGGAGCATAATTATTTCTCGTCTTACTTTACTTATTGAGACGTTGTTTAACATGTGTACAAATATTAGTGAAAACAATGGCGGAGCATAATTATTTCTCGTCTTACTTCACTTATTGAGACGTTATTTAACATGTATACAAATATAAGTGAAAACAATGGCGGAGCATAATTATTTCTCGTCTTACTTTACTTATTGAGACGGTATTTAACATGTGTACAAATATTAGTGAAAACAATGGCAGAGCATAATTATTTCTCGTCTTACTTTACTTATTGACACGTTATTTAACATGTGTACAAATATTAGTGAAAACAATGGCGGAGCATAATTATTTCTCTTTTTACTTTACTTATTGACACGTTATTTAACATGTGTACAAATATTAGTGAAAACAATGGCGGAGCATAATTATTTCTTTTCTTACTTTACTTATTGAGACGTTATTACACATGTATACAAACTTTAGTGAAAACAATGGCGGAGCATAATTATTTCTCTTCTTACTTTACTTATTGAGACGTTATTTAACATGTATACAAATATTAGTGAAAACAATGGCGGAGCATAATTATTTTACTTCTTACTTTACTTATTGAGACGTTATTTAACATGTGTACAAATATTAGTGAAAACAATGGCGGAGCATAATTATTTCTCGTCTTACTTTACTTATTGAGACGTTATTTAACATGTATACAAATATTAGTGAAAACAATGGCGGAGCATAATTATTTTACTTCTTACTTTACTTATTGAGACGTTATTTAACATGTGTACAAATATTAGTGAAAACAATGGCGGAACATAATTATTTCTCTTCTTACTTTACTTATTGACACGTTATTTAACATGTATACAAATATTAGTGAAAAAAATGGCGGAGCATAATTATTTCTCGTCTTACTTTACTTATTGACACGTTATTTAACATGTATACAAATATTAGTGTAAACAACGGCGGATCATAATTACTTCTCGTCTTACTTTACTTATGTACACGTTATTTAACATGTGTACAAATATTAGTGAAAACAATGGCAGAGCATAATTATTTCTCTTATTACTTTACTTATGGACACGTTATTTAATATGTATACAAATATTAGTGAAAACAATGGTGGTGCATAATTATTTATTACTTTCTTTTTACTGATAATACACTAACTTCACACCTCTAAAAAAGGAGGAGGTAATACCTGGGAGGATGGTATCATGTCAACAGAAGAAATGCGGTTACAATAAGCAACTCTTGCTTCACTATAAACTCATGGTCAAAAAAGTGCCGTTATTGATTAAACAACACTTGCGTCACTATAAACGCATGTTTCAAAAAAGTGCTGTTAGGGATTTCCTCTGACGTCATTTCCTTTTAAAAGCGTGACGATGATAGCATTGTTTTTTTCTCAAATTAGTACTAAACAACGTTGAAAAGTGATGGAAAAAGCCCCCCCCCTCGAAGAGTCAATTTTTTTTATGACACTCCCCCCTCCCCAAATTTCGCCTGACGCGCCTCTACCCCAAATTTGGCGTGAGGCGCTCACACCGGCGAATGCCGACACCCCCCCCCCCTAATTTGATCTGAAGCAGTCACACCGCCGCACTATCCCCACAACTCTCAAAAAGGAGGAGGTAATGCCTAGGAGGGTGGTATCATAACAACAGAACGGGCGTAGGGGAGGAAGGGAAGGTAGAAATGGTGGGAGTGAGAGGGAAAGAAGAGTTTTAGTGTGAGGGATTTTCTTCCCTACACTCTTTTTCTCTGACGTCATTTCCTGTTAAATAAAAGCGTGACTTTGCATATTTCTAAAATTATACATGACAGCATTGTTTTTTCTCAAATTAGTACTAAACAACGTTGAAAATCGAGGAAAAAACCACACCCCCATTGGAGAAAAGTGCTCAGTCGAGCCCCAAAGAGTAAATTTCTATTTCCGGTTCTGAGATATTACGCGTCCCGGGGCTGGCCGGTCATGATGATGTCAACCGTGTGACTGTTTGTTGGGTACTCTCGGAGGAGTATCTGGACATACAAACAAACAAACAAACAGACAGACAGACAGACAGACAGACAGACAACTGGCCTTTATATAGGAGACTAGCGGGGCTACCCGGCGTTGCTCGGGGTCATAAAAACATATATTTGAAGAAAGATCGTGTGTGTAACATCTTTATATTTAAACTTCTATGTCCGCCCCTCTCTCTATAGTCGTCTCTTTATCTGCTACCTTTCTCTTCGCCGCTACTTTCTAATTTTGCCTTTTGCAAAAGCTGTTTCTTCCCCACCATTTCTCCTATTGCCCAGGGTAATAGTATGACATATTTCTATAAAAAGTAACACCTCTATCTGCGCCTTCTATATAGGTACTTATCTCCATCCCGGTGTTCATACTATATACGTATCTATCATCACCCCGGTGCGCATACTATATATGTACCTATCGCCGCCCCAGTGCACATACTATATACGTACCTATCGCCGCCCCGGTGCAGATACTATTTAAGTACCTATCGCCGCCCCGTTGTGAATGCTAAATAGTACCTATCTTTGCCCCGATGTGAATGCTAAATACATACCTATTGCGCCCCGGTGTGCATGCTACATAAGTACCTATCGCTGCCCTAGTGCGAATACTAAAGACATACCAATTGCGCCCCGGTGTGCATGCTACATAAGTACCTATCGCTGCCCTAGTGCGAATAATTAATATGTACATATTGCCGCTTTGGTGTGAATGCTAAATACGTACTTATCGCCGGCCCAGTGCGAATGCTAAATACGTACCTATAGCCGCCCTGGTGCGAATGCTAAATACGTACCTATAGCCGCCCCGGTGCGAATGCTAAATACGTACCTATCACCACCACAATGCGAATGCGAAATACATACCTTTCGCCGCCTAGGTGCGCGTGCTATATATGTTCTGATCGCCGCCGCAGAGCGCATGCTATGTACGTACTTATTGCTGCCCATGTGTACATGCTATATACGTAGCTATCGCCACCCCTGAATTCTGAATACGTACTTATCGCCGCCCTGGTGTGGAAGCTAAATACGTACATATCGCCGCCCCGGTGCGAATGCTAACTACATACCTATCGCCGCCCCGGTGTGAATTCTAAATACGTACCTATCGCCGCCCCGGTGCAGAAGCTAAATACGTACATATCGCCACCCCGGTGTGAATGCTAAATACATACCTATCGCTGCCCCGGTGTGAATGCTAAATACATACCTATCGCCGCCTCGGTGTGAATGCTAAATACGTACCTATCGCCGCCCCGGTGTGAATTTTAAATATGTACCTTTCGCCGCCCCGGTGTGAATTTAAAATATGTACCTTTCGCCGTCCCTGTGCACGTGCTATATACGTACCCATCGCCGCCCCGGTGTGCGTGCTATATATGAACCGATCGCTGCCTCAGTGCGCATGCTAAATACACACCTATCACTGCCCCAGTGCGCATACTATATACGTACTTATTACCGGTGATGTGCACATGCTATATAAGTACCTATCACAACCGCTGAATGCTAAATAAGTACCTATCGCCGCCCGGTGTGGAAGCTAAATACGTACATATCTCCGCCCCTAAATTTGGGCGGACCCCTAAAAAATTTGGCCTGACCCCTAAAATTTTCCCCGACCCTTAAATCTCTCCAGCCCCCTAATTTTTCACTCTCCCCCAACCATGAGAAATATTTTGACTTCAAAACAAAAAAAAACAAAAAAATTTGGCCTGACCCTTAAAAAGTTCCGCCTGACCCCTAAAATTTTCCCGACCCTAAATCTCTCCAGCCCCCTAATTTTTCACTCTCCCCTAACCATGAGAAATATTTTGAGTTCAAAACCAAAAAAAAAGAAAAAAATTTGGCCTGACCCCTAAAAAGTTCCTCCTGACCCCTAAAATTTTCCCCGACCCCTAAATCTCTCCAGCCCCATAATTTTTCACTCTCCCCCAACCATGAGAAATAGTTTGACTTCAAAACAAAAAAAAACAAAAACAAAAAAAAAAATTTGGCCTGACCCCTAAAAAGTTCGGCCTGACCCCTAAAATTTTCCCCGACCCCTCAATCTCTCCAGCCCCCTAATTTTTCACTCTCCCCCAACCATGAGCAATATTTTCAGTTCAAAACCAAAAAAATGAAAAAAATTTGGCCTGACCCCTAAAAAGTTCGTCCTGACCTCTTAAAGTTTCCCCGACCCCTAAATCTCTCCAGCCCTCTAATTTTTCACTCTCCCCAAACCATGAGAACTATTTTGACTGCAAAAAAATAAAAAATAAAAAAAATTTGGCCTGACCCCTAAAAAGTTCCGCCTGACTCCTAAAATTTTCCCCGACCCCTAAATCTCTCCAGCCCCCTAATTTTTCACTCTCCCCCAACCATGAGAAATATTATGAGTTCAAAACCAAAAAAAAGAAAAAAATTTGGCCTAACCTCTAAAAAGTTCCGCCTGACCCCTAAAATTTTCCCCGACCCCTAAATCTCTCCAGCCCCATAATTTTTCACTCTCACCCAACCCTGAGAAATATTTTGAGTTCAAAACAAAAAAAACAAAAAAATTTGTCCTGACCCCTAAAAAGTTCGGCCTGACCCCTAAAATTTTCCCCGACCCCTCATTCTCTCCAGCCCCCTATCCCAACTAATTTTTCACTCTTCCCCAACCATGAGAAATATTTTGAGTTCAAAACAACAAAAAAAAGAAAAAATTTGGCCTGACCCCTAAAAAGTTCGGCCTGACCCCTAAAATTTTCCCCGTCCCCTCAATCTCTCCAGCCCCCCCAACTTTTTTTAAAAAACGTTGGGGGGACCGTTATACTTTAGAAGCACCAACATTTGTAGGGACCATTATAATTTAGAAGCACCAACATTCCTGGGATGAGACCGTTATACTTCAGAAGCACCAATATTTCTAGGGACTGTTATACTATAGAATCACCAACATTCCTGGCGGGCCGTGATTCTTTAGAAGCACCACCCCAGGTCCCTATAGTGGAGAAGCACCCCTGGTCCCTATACTGGAGAAGCACCCATTGTCCCTATTCTGCAGAAGCCTCCGGGTTCTAAAATGTAAAAGCACCCCTGGTGCTGGGTCATATACTGTAGAAGCATCCCTGGTCCCTATACTGGAGAAGCACCAATGGTCCTTTTACTACAGAAGCCTCTATGTTCTAATATTGTAGAAGCACCCCCGGTACTGGGTCCTATACTGTAGAAGCACCTCTGGTCCCTATACTGTAGAAGCACCATTGCCCCTATTCTGTAGAAGCCTCCGGATTCTATATGGTAGAAGCACCCCCGGTTCTGGGTCCTATACTGTAGAAGCACACATGGTCCCTATTTTGCAGAAGCCTCCGGGTCCTATATTGTAGAAGCACCCCCGTTTCTGGGTCTTTTTTATACATATATAGAGTGGTTATGACCCAACGGGTCACTGGTAACATGTACTGGTTAAATTCTTTTTTTATTTTTTTATACATATATTGAGTGGTTATGACTCAACGGGTCACTGTAAACGTGTACTTGTCAAATTCCTCTTTTTTTCTTGTTTCATCACTATAAAATATAATGAAAAATAACTGAAAAGCCCCCCCTGCCCCGATAAAATATGCCCCATGGACCCCTAAGAGGTGGGTTTATAGATTCAGGAATACTCTCATCATCTTACTCTGTGAATTTTACATAAGAATACACTTTTATATGTTATGTATAAAAATATGTTGAAGTAAAATAAGTTTTGAAGAGAAAAATAAATTCAAAACCTATAACGATGACGTCATATACCTATTACTGTGACGTCACATGCACAAGAATAAGTTGGGTGAAAACAAAATTATTATTACATAATTACATTGGCTGATTTCCAAATTACTACTGAATAACATTAGAAAAGTTTGAAAAAACCAGACCCGCTGCCGAAGACTGGCCCCGTTGACCCCCAGCAACATGTTTTTTTGTTGTAATTTTGAGATATTATGATCCCAGGTGTTGTACGGTTCTGAAGATATCAACTTTTTGACATGTCGCCGCGTAGTTTTTGAGGAGTATCTGGACATACAAAAAAACAAACAGACAGACAGACAGACATACAGACAACTGGCCTTTATGTAATAGACTAGCAGGGCTACCCGGCGTTGCTCGGGGTCATAAAAACATATATTTGAAGAAAGATCGTGTGTGTAACATCTTTATATTCAAACTTCTATGTCCGCCCCCTCTCTCTATAGCCGTCTCTTTATGTGCTACCTTTCTCTTTCCTGGTCGCCCCATTTCGCTGCTACTTTCTAATTTTGTCTTTTGCAAAAGCTGTTTCTTCCCCACCATTTCTTTTATTGCCCAGGGTAATAGTATGACATATTTCTATAAAAAGTAACACCTCTATCTGCGCCTTCTATATAGGTACTTATCTCCACCCCGGTGTTCATACTATATACGTATCTATCATCACCCCGGTGCGCATACTATATACGTACCTATCGCCGCCCCAGTGCACATACTATATACGTACCTCTCGCCGCCCCGGTGCAGATACTATTTAAGTACCTATCGCCGCCCCGTTGCGAATGCTAAATAGTACCTATCGTTGCCCCGGTGTAAATGCTAAATACATACCTATTGCGCCCCGGTGTGCATGCTACATAAGTACCTATCGCTGCCCTAGTGCGAATACTAAAGACATACCAATTGCGCTCCGGTGTGCATGCTACATAAGTACCTATCACTGCCCTAGTGCGAATAATTAATATGTACATATTGCCGCTTTGGTGTGAATGCTAAATACGTACCTATCGCCGGCCCAGTGCGAATGCTAAATACGTACCTATAGCTGCCCTGGTGCGAATGCTAAATACGTACCTATAGTAGCCCCAGTGCGAATGCTAAATACGTACCTATCGCCACTACGGTGCGAATGCGAAATACATACCTTTCGCCGCCCCGGTACGCATGTAATATATGTACTGATCGCCGCCGCAGAGCGCATGCTATGTACGTACTTATTGCTGCCCGTGTGTACATGCTATATACGTAGCTATCGCCACCCCTGAATTCTGAATACGTACCTATCGCCGCCCTGGTGTGGAAGCTAAATACGTACCTATCGCCGCCCCGGTGCGAATGCTAAATACATACCTATCGTCGCCCCGGTGTGAAGTCAAAATATGTACCTATTGCCGCCCCGGTGTGAATTCTAAATACGTACCTATCGCCGCCCCGGTGCGGAAGCTAAATACGTACATATCGCTGCCCCGGTGCGAATGCTAAATACATACCTATCGCTGCCCCGGTGTGAATGCTAAATACATACCTATCGCCGCCCCGGTGTGAATGCTAAATACGTACCTATCGCCGCCCCGGTGTGAATTTTAAATATGTACCTTTCGCCGCCCGGTGTGAATTTTAAATATGTACCTTTCGCCGCCTCTGTGCGCGTGCTATATACGTACCTATCGCCGCCCCGGTGCGCGTGCTATATATGAACCGATCGCTTCCTCAGTGCGCATGCTAAATACATACCTATCACTGCCCCGGTGTGCATACTATATACGTACTTATTACCGCCCATGTGCACATGCTATATAAGTACCTATCACCACTGCTGAATGCTAAATAATACCTATCGCCGCCCCGGTGTGGAAGCTAAATACAGACATATCGCCGCCCCTAAATTTGGGCAGACCCTAAAAAATTTGGCCTGACCCCTAAAATTTTCCCCGTCCCCTAAATCTCTCCAGCCTCTAATTTTTCACTCTCCCTCAACCATGAGAAATATTTTGACTTCAAAACAAAAAAAAAACAAAAAAATTTGGCCTGACCCCTAAAAAGTTCCGCCTGACCCCTAAAATTTTCCCGACCCTAAATGTCTCCAGCCCCCTAATTTTTCACTCTCCCCCAACCATGAGAAATATTTTGACTTCAAAACAAAAATAAACAAAAAAATTTGGCCTGACCCCTAAAAAGTTCCGCCTGACCCCTAAAATTTCCCCCGACCCCTAAATCTCTCCAGCCTTTTAATTGTTCACTCTCCCCCAACCCTGAGAAATATTTTGAGTTCAAAACCAAAAAAAAAGAAAAAGATTTGGCCTGAACCCTAAAAAGTTCGTCCTGACCCCTAAAATTTTCCCCGACCCCTGAATCTCTCCAGCCACCTAATTTTTCACTCTCCCCCAACCATGAGAAATATTTTGACTTCAAAACAAAAAAAACAAAAAAATTTGGCCTGACCCCTAAAAAGTTCGTCCTGACCGCTAAAATTTTCCCCGACCCCTCAATCTCTCCAGCCCCCTAATTGTTCACTCTCCCCCAACCCTGAGAAATATTTTGAGTTCAAAACCAAAAAAAACAAAAAAATTTGGCCTGACCCCTAAAAAGTTCCGCCTGACCCCTAAAATTTTCCCCGACCCTTAAATCTCTCCAGCCCCCTAATTTTTCACTCTCCCCCAACCATGAGATATATTTTGACTTCAAAACAAAAAAAAACAAAAAAAAACAAAAAAAAACAAAAAAATTTGGCCTGACCCCTAAAAAGTTCGTCCTGACCCCTAAAATCTTCCCCGACCCCTAAATCTCTCCAGCCCCCTAATTTTTAACTCTCCCCCAACCATGAGATATATTTTGACTTCAAAACAAAAAAAAACAAAAAAATTTGGCCTGACCCCTAAAAAGTTCGTCCTGACCCCTAAAATTTTCCCCGACCCCTAAATCTCTCCAGCCCCCTAATTTTTCACTCTCCTCCAACCATGAGAAATATTTTGACTTCAAAACAAAAAAAAAAAAAAAAATTTGGCCTGACCCCTAAAAAGTTCGTCCTGACCCCTAAAATCTTCCCCGACCCCTAAATCTCTCCAGCCCCCTAATTTTTCACTCTCCCCCAACCCTGAGAAATATTTTGACTTCAAAACAAAAAAAAACAAAAAAAAACAAAAAAATTTGGCCTGACCCCTAAAAAGTTCGTCCTGACCCCTAAAATTTTCCCCGACCCCATAATCTCTCCAGCCCCCTAATTTTTCACTGTCCCCCAACCCTGAGAAATATTTTGACTTCAAAACAAAAAAAACAAAAAAAAAACAAAAAAATTTGGCCTGACCCCTAAAAAGTTCGTCCTGACCCCTAAAATTTTCCCCGACCCCTAAATCTCTCCAGCCCCCTAATTTTTCACTCTCCTCAAACCATAAGATATATTTTGACTTCAAAACAAAAAAAAACAAAAAAATTTGGCCTGACCCCTAAAAAGTTTGTCCTGACCCCTAAAATATTCCCCGACCCCATAATATCTCCAGCCCCCTAATTTTTCACTCTCCCCCAACCCTGAGAAATATTTTGACTTAAAAAAAAAAAAAAAAAAAAAATTTGGCCTGACCCCTAAAAAGTTCGTCCTGACCCCTAAAATTTTCCCCGACCCCTAAATCTCTCCAGCCCCTAATTTTTCACTCTCCTCCAACTCTGAGAAATATTTTGACTTCAAAACAAAAAATTGGCGTGACCACTAAAAAGTTCGGCCTGACCCCTAAAAAGTTCGGCCTGACCCCTAAATCTCTCCAGCCCCTCATCCCAACTAATTTTTCACTCTCACATAACCCTGAGAAATATTTTGAGTTAAAAACAAAATAAAAAAGAACAAATTTTGCTGACCCCTAAAAAGTTCGGATTGACCCCTAAAATTTTCTCCGACCCAGCGAAATATTTTGAGTTAAAAAAAAAATGTTATTTAACATGTATACAAATATTAGTGAAAACAGTGGCGGAGCATAATTATTTCTATTCTTACTTTATTTATTGAGATGTTTTTTAATATGTATACAAATATTAGTGAAAACAATGGCGGAGCATAATTTTTTCTTCCTTTTAATTTACTGATTGAGACGTTATTTAATATGTATACAAATATTTGTGAAAACAATGGTGGAGCATAATTATATCTCTTCTTACTTTACTTATTGAGACGTTATTTAATATGTATACAAATATAAGTGAAAACAATGGAGGAGCATAATAATTTCTCTTCTTACCTTACTTCTTGAGACGTTATTTAATATGTATACAAATATTAGTGAAAACAATGGTGGAGCATAATTATTTCTCTTTTTACTTTACTTCTTGAAACGTTATTTAATATGTATACAAATATTAGTGAAAACAATGGTGGAGCATAATTATTTATTACACTAACTTCACACCTCTCAAAAAGAAGGAGGTAATACCTGGGAGGATGGTATCATGTCAACAGAAGAAATGCGGTTAGGATTAAGCAACCCTTGCTTCACTATAAACTCGTGTTCAAAAAAGTGCCGTTAGGGATCCACTTTGACGTCATTTCCTGTTAAAATCGTGACTTTGCATTATGCCGACAATCCCCCATCTCCAAATTTGGCATGAGGCGCTTCACCGGCGAATGCCGACACCCCCCCCTAATTTGACCTGAAGCAGTCACACCGCCGCTCTATCTCTACAACTCTCAAAAAGGAGGAGGTAATGCCTAGGAGGGTGGTATCATAACAACAGAACGGGCGTAGGGGAGGAAAGGAAGGTAGAAGGGGTGGGAGTGAGAGGGAAAGAAGAGTTTTAGTGTGAGGGATTTTCTTCCCTACACTCTTTTCCTCTGACGTCATTTCCTGTTAAAAGCATGACGGTGCATTATTTCTCAAATTCTACATGATGTCATTGTTTTTTTCTCAAATTAGTACTAAACAACGTTGAAAATCGAGGAAAAAGGCAGTCGACCCTCGAAGAGTCCATTTTTTTTCCGGTACTGAGATAGTATACGTCCCGGGGCTGGCCGGTCATAATGACGTCAACCGTGTGACTGTTTGTTGGGTACTCTCGGAGGAGTATCTGGACATACAAACAGACAAACAGACAGACATACAGACAACTGGCCTTTATATAATAGAAGATACAAATAAATGCACATTGGCCTTTATTATAGATACAAATAAATGCACATTGGTCTTTATTATAGATTTGCTTAATACCCCCCCCCAAGAAAAGATTTGGCCTGATGCGCTCACACCGGCGAATGCTGACACTCTCTCCTCGCAACAGATACTACACTGTCTCCACCCTCTCAAAAAGATGTGAGCGCCGGCGAATGCCGACACTCCCCCTCCCCAAATTTGGCCTGAGGGACTCACACCGGCGAATGCCGTCACCCCCCCCCCCCCCCCCCAATTTGACATGAAAGGAGGAGGTAATGCCTATCATGATAACGGAAGGGAGGGGGAGGAATATTAGCGTCTATTAAAAGGTTGTAGTGTGAGTGAATTTCTTCCCGCCACTTTGCATTATTTTTCAAATTATCTGCCACTCTCTGACGTCATGATATAACCGGACACAATTTAGAGCAAGACCGGGTACATCCGGCAAGGGATTATGGGACAGGTGCGGATGTGATTGAGCAACCCTTGTTTCACTACACACTCTTAACGTAGGATTACTATGTTGTTATTGATGCATCCGGACAGAAGTTATTGGATGATCTGATACAACCGGACACAATTTAGGACAAGACCGGGTACATCCGGCAAGGGATTATGGGATGTTTACAGTGACTCTGCATTTTTATCGGATTAGTACATAAATACATTAGATTATTTCGAATTTACTATCGAATTTGACCTGCTAGAACTGCACAGGACAAACCCATAGACCGACGGAATGAAGCCCCGAAGGCCAAGACGATACCAGTCTATGGGGTGCAGTATCCATCGAAACAGATACTACACTTTGATGTTAGCCAAAAGAAGTGAATTAATTGTCATTTTCGGTAATGGCGTATGAAAGCTATGTTGAATTAGAGAAAAACGGCCTAGGGGAGTCTAAAATTCATTCTTGATATTGCAAACTTATATAAGAATTTGTTAAATAGTATTATACAATGTTTGTTGAAAGAAAATCATAGTTATTAATACTTGTTAATTTAATAATGTAATTTAAACAGTGTCTAGTGGATAGACCGCTGTTCAGGTGTAGATTGGTTATAAATACCCCAGTAAATAACCGCAGATTTTGATTTTCTCCCGCCTTTTAAAATCTTGACTCGTCTTGTATTTTTCTAGGCAACTCTTAGGCAATCACTTGTGATTGCCTAAGAGGAGACCAGCTACTTGGGCCCCGCCCAGTTTAAAGCTAAATCATCAGGGGACTCTCTCTGTCCCCTTAGACTAGCCCCTGTTGGGCAATTTGTCCTTCCACACCCCTCTTGGGTGGCCACCCCTCTTGGGTGGTTCCATTGTTTTAATCCTTTTTTGTTCCCTTCTCTTGCAGGTGTCCAACCCCCAGGCTTGACTTAAGCAGCTGGCAGGTTTCGGGTCTGACTTACGTACCTTTTGGCGACGGTCTTCCTGAATCCGAATCGGCGGGTCTCTAGCCGGGAGTTGGATGGAAGAGGGGAGGAGTGGTCCGGGCTCTGCTGCAGAGTCTTTGTCTAGCCCGGGCTCCTTTTCCGAACTGAGGCGACGGTCTCAGGTCGGGGAGGGAGCAGACCTCAAACAGCAGGACGGTC
The DNA here is from genome assembly GCA_963556195.1 of Sepiola atlantica. NCBI lineage: Eukaryota > Metazoa > Mollusca > Cephalopoda > Sepiida > Sepiolidae > Sepiola > Sepiola atlantica. The sequence continues at coordinate 120,868,620 of OY744526.1, forward strand.
ACGCCGCCATAGGCGTCGTGCCCAGTACGTCCGCCAGTGCCGCTCCCAGCACTGAAAGTAGATCAGGGTCTGCCGCCTTAGGCGGGAGCCCTGTTAGCTTGCACGCTGCTGTCCCCGGCAGCTCCACCCAGGATAGCTCAGATCCTAGAGGTGATCTGGGTCGGTGGGAACGACTCCCCACTGTACCAATCGCTCGCCGGGCTTCAACCGTCAGCCCGCCTGGTAGTAGGCGAAAAGGCCGCCTGCCTCCAGGAGTAAGAGCGACCCGGTCGGTGGAGTCCCACAAAGAAGGGGCCACCGACCCAGATCAGCCACCAGCCCACATTGACAGGGACTCTGCTCAATGCCGCAACCTGACCCAAGAACTTTTTGGCAGTGACAGCAGCATTTGCAGCGACAGCAGTGTCTGCAGCGACCACAGCCCTGTGAGCAGCCGTGGCAGTAGCAGAGACAGCAGCATGGAAGTTCTGCAGCTGACTCCAGATGGCCCGGCCAAGGCTAGCATGCGGCAGTCTAGGCCGAGGAAGATGGGGGCTGCTCGCACCGTCACCAAAAAGGGAGCAGCGGATGTCGCTGGCAAGAGAGGAACCAAGGCGGCCACTCCGCCGGCAACAACGCCGGAAACAGCTCCAAAGGAGTGGCCGTCCCTCTCATCAACACCAGCGGAGACACCCAATTCATGGGCGATACCTCCCGGGCAGAAGACGCCGTCGCCGACGAAGGCTGTAACACCTACAACTCCGGCGCAAACCAACTCTCCTGCCCAATCACCTAAAGACCAGTGGGGACCCCAGTCGCAAAGAAGCCCGTCAGAATACCGTCGGTTGTTCGAGTCTAAGTACAAGGAACTAACCGACGGTAGCGTTATCAAAGCAGCGCCAGGAGCGGTGGAACGGCTAGCGAAGCGAATTGTTTCGCTAGTCACCATCGACTCCAGAACCAAAGGGCTGGCTGGGCTCCAGATCGAAACGGTAGGGGAGATTTTATGGTCCCTGAAAGTCCCGGCGACATATATTTGCCGTCGAGGTTTCGCAACCTGGGACCTTTTACTCCCCTCTGAACAGGAAGCAGAGAAGTTGGCCAGGGCCGACCTGAGGCATAAACATCTGATCCTCAGGCCGGAGTACTTGAGCAGGAGGAGGACACTAGTCACTGTCCTCGGCGTCCCCTGCTATATTGACTCGGAGCAACTAGGTGCAGTGATGAGTCAATATGGGGACGTCGAAGCCATAATCCCGGTCCGCGGTCCCCATAACCTAATGGTAGGGGACTACAAAATTAAAATGCGTTTGGACCGGGATGGCTTCAACAAGATACCGCCACTGCTCAAGTGCGACTCCTGGTCGATGTCTATCATCGTCGAGGGCAGGAGGCCACATTGCTGGCACTGCGAGCAGAAGGGGCATATGGCGAAAGACTGCCCAAAAAAGGCGCCAATCAAGAAGACCCCTTCTGCCGCAGCCCCGGGAGGTCCAGCGGCATCAGCAGCTCCTAAAACCGGAAAAGACGAGGAGGGTTTCACCCCAGTGGTCCGAAAGAACAAACCACAGAAGCCCTCCTCCAAAGTGCAGCCCTCTGAAGTAAAAGGGATGCGGGGTCCCGCCAAGTCAATGAGCGTGGATATGCCCACCGATAAGGAGCCGCAGCAAACATCTAGCACGGCAGCGGCCACGAAACGAAAAACCGAGGTTCCCCTGTCACTACCTTCGTCAACATCTTCATCGTCCGAATCGGAAGGGGAGAAGATGGAGGGTGACGCTGGCCCGGCCCCGGCTCGAGAGACAGTGAAAAAGTTCACCCGGGACAGAAAAGTGGCCAAACGTGCCGTTTCACTATCAAAAGAGGCTGGGCCCCAATCCCCCGCCCCAATGTCCGTAGAGATGACTATCTCTCCTGCTCAGTCCCCCGAATCCCCAAAACCTAAACCCACCACTGAGCAGAAATCCCCTTCCCCCACTGAAACTCCCCCAGCTAGTTCCCGCTCTCTGTCTCGAAAGGAAGAGTCGGGGTCCAAAACTCCCAATGTGGCCAAACAGGCCAAGAAACAAAAAGCGTCGCCCTCTCCTACAAGAAAGGAGAAGACGAGAAAGCTCCCCTTCCTGCCAGGGGACCTCATCTGCAATGCAGATCTGCACCACGCCGCTGCCGAGCTTACGCCGCAGCAGAGAGGTGCCATCAAACCGCTGCAGCTCCTTACGAAGACCCAGGGTCTGGACACTACCAACCCGTCCAACTTCCCCGATGCTCCTTTGCTGATCACGTTCGTCAGGAAGACGAAAATTCGCCGCACGAAATCCATGTGGCGAATGATAGAAGCAGCAAAGGATGCGATCCTGGGTCTAACGTTGGTGGAAGAAGGGCACGACTCCCTCGACGATCTGAGGGATAAATGTGAAGGGAGGATCCCCATTTACGTCCACCCTTGTTTTTATAGAGCGTTAAAGTTAACCTTCCCCCTGGATGTCGGGGGCATCTCCCGAGACGGCCGCGCGTCGTCAGAATTGCTCACTGGCAATATCGGGCATGCCGTCGGCATCCTCACTGACAAAGACTTTAGGCCGCTGATTGACACTGACTAGTGCAATGGCTACGACCTTGAAACTAGGAAGCTTGAACGCGAGAGGCTTGAGATCCTTAAGCAAAGCAGCCCGCATACTGGGGGATCTCAAGGCTCTTGAATTAGATGTGGCTGCGGTACAGGAAACTCACTATGTTTCGATGGACGATCACCGACTGCTGTCGGAACATTTCGATGTTTTTTCAGCTTTTGGTGACCGTTCTGCTCGGGGAGTTTCGCTGTTAGTTAGACGCACTCTGTTAGCAAGGGTAAACGTTGTTCACGCGGATGCTGATGGCAGACTGGTCGTGGCTGATGTTGCCGTGAATAGTGCCATGTTTCGAATCGTCGCGGTTTATGCGCCCAATTCCATTCGTGAGAGGGTTTCCTTTTTCCGAGGGTTGGAGGGGTTTCTCGGTGGTTCGGAGCGGCTAATCCTAGTGGGAGATTGGAATGCCATCCTTGATCCCAGGATAGATAAGGTGGGGGGACCTAGTGGGTCGGATAGGTGTGAGACAAGTCTGTCTGATCTGATGGCACAATGCGATCTGGTCGACAGATTTCGTATCGATCACCCAGGGCGGGAGATGTGGACGTGGCTCGCTAGCGGCACTTTCCTTTCAAGTACTTACTTGGATAGATTGCTAATTAGAAGAGGCAACGTAGATTATATCTCTTGTCCCACGTTCCACTGGTTAGGCCATTCTGACCACAAGCTACTTGTGGCCAGTCTGGAGTTAGGCCCTAAGACACACAAGGTAGCTAGCTACTGGAAGTTAAATACCTCCTTACTGGAGATACGTGACTTCCGGGAGCAGCTATCTCTTAACTTTCAAAAGGGATTAGTGGGGGCGGTAACCGGGAGTAAGTGGTGGGTTAACGCCAAAGTTGGCATTAGGCGCTTTTCTGTTCAATATAGCCAACGCCTCGCCTTAAATAAGGCAGAAACAGAAAAGCGTTTAGAAACTAAGCTGGCCCGGGCGGTGGCTGGGGGGGATTCCCTAGGCATAGAACTAGCTAAGGGGGACCTGAAACGTGCGGCTAACGTGCGGTATGAAGGTCAAGTAGTTAGAGCTAGGCTAGATAGAGTGTCCAACGAAGCCGTGAATGTGGACGCGCAAGAGCGTAGAACTCCACTTCGTCGCAGCTCGGTCGGTCTCATTCGTCAAGTCAAACACCCGGAAGGACACACCCTTGTGTCGGCTCGGGAGATTTGCCGGGGATTTCGTGAGCATTTCATGGAACGGTTCACCCAACTGCCCGGACTCCGCGTCGAGGAGTTTGGCAGCTATTTAGCTGGCTCGCCCCGCCTGGAGGCGGCCCGAGCGGCTAGCTGTGATGGGCGCGTTACAGAGTGTGAGGTCTTGGCTGCACTGAAGCAGGTCGGCTACGACAAATCGCCGGGACTCGATGGTTTGCCCTATGAATTGTTCTTGAGGCTGTCGCACATCTTCGTACCTATTCTGGTCAATGTTTTCAATCACTGGTTTGAACAGGGTTCCATCCCCGGTCAAGTCACCAAGGGAGTGATCACATTGCTTCAGAAAAAGGGCCAAGATGGTGGGGAATTAGACGATTACAGGCCCATAACTCTGCTAAACACAGATTTAAAGATTTTGGCCAAAGTTCTTGCAAATCGGTTGCAGCTTGTTATCGCTGAGTTGGTCGAACCTGATCAGAATTATGCTGTGAAGGGGAGATCGATTCAAAACAACTTGCATCTGATGCGCACGATCATAGAGGGATTAGAAGACGACACCGAAGCCGCGCTGATCAATTTAGATCAGTCCAAAGCTTTTGACAGGGTCGACCATCGGTTCCTGGGATCTGTTTTAGAGGCCTCCGGTTTTACACCGGACTTCCGCAGATGGATCTCCATTTTGTATCGCGGGCCGACGGCAGTGGTGCAAGTGAATGGAATGCGATCGGAGTCTTTTGCCGTCTCTCGGTCGGTACGTCAGGGATGTCCGCTGTCTCCCCTGCTTTACGTCCTTGCCTTGGAGCCTTTTCTCCGCAGGCTTAGGATCGGGGAGCCTGGACTGGCCCTACGCGGTATTGCTCTTCCTGGCGGTGCGCGAGCCAGGGTATCCGCGTATGCCGATGATGTCACCGTGTTTGTGTCGTGCTTTCGAGACATTCTCGCGGTGACTAAGGCACTCAGAAGGTACGAAAAAGTGACAGGGGCCAAAGTCAACCTTAGCAAATCCAATGGCCTAAGGTTGGCTGCCTGGAGTGGCGCGGCTGCGCTCCCGGGCCTTTTCAACTGGACTGACGGCCCGGTTCGGATCCTCGGCGTATGGTTCGGACCCGGTCTCCAGCTTGATAAGAACTGGTCGGAAGTACAGTCTAAGGTCGAAGCGTCTGTAAGGATTTGGCTTCGAAGGGGGCTTTCCCTTAAAGGTCGGGCTGAGGCGTGCGTCACGTACGTCTTTCCGCTCATCCTTTACCGATTGGCTGTACTACCTCTGCCTGCGGACCGCCGAGCGGTTTTAACGCGTCTCCTTTTCTCGCTTTTGTGGGCAAAGGGGAAGCCGCTAGTCCGTAGACAGGTCTGTACTCAACGTCCTGATGTGGGAGGCTTGGGAATGCCCGACTTGGCGAGCCATTTGTATGCCGAGCGGTTATCATTCCTGAGCCGAACCTTGACAGAGGAGTCTGCGTGGGGCCCTGCGGTTGGAAGCGCTTTTCCTAACCTCATCCCTGACCACTTGGCCGAATGCCGACGTAAGCCAAGGAGTCAATCGCAGTTCTTCAACGAATGCCGAGCTGCGCTCAGAGTGCTGCCGGGGTCCAGTGACCTCGCCCGGTCTAGAAGGACATTCTATCGGGAGTTAGTGGTGGGAACCGCTTCGGATCCTCTTGGGGAGCGACTTGGATTGTCGGAGGGGGAGGCTCGCTCTCAGTGGAATTGGGCGCCAGGCAGGAGCTATCTCAATAATTCTGAGTTCTCTCTGACCTGGCGATTGGTTCGAAATGTGTTACCCCTCAATGACATACGATTCAAAATTGGTATGGCTATCAGCCCCTTTTGCCCACGTTGCGAGGAAGATGAAATTGAAACGGCGGAACATGCCTTTTTCACCTGCTCCAAACTTCGTGAATTTTGGACGTATGTCGGCGAGGTGACGGCTCGCATCACCCCCGATCGGGTGACGTGCTTGGATTTAGCATCCGTTGTCTTCAACATGGACCCCTTGTGGCCCAGGGAGAAACGTATGGTTTTGCTCGCGATCTTAGCCGTAGCTAGACTCGTGGTGTATACTTCTCGCTTAGAGATAGGGCGTGGGGGGGTGCCGCCTTCTTATTATGATTTGATTTCGTATTTTAAACACCAGCTTAAAATCAAAATCAAATCTGATAGAAGGAGGTTGCCTTCTCCACTTTTCAAAAGTAGGTGGATACACACCGCTAGTTTATGCGTGTTCACGCGGAATAGATTCGAGTTCGTGTTCCCTGCCTAGGCATGGCACACAGCGACCTTAAAGCATCTTTGTCGAAAAACAAAAATCCCCTTAAAAACTGACCAGTAAATTTTGGGCGCAGTCCCTATTAGCTAGTAGCGTAAATGAGCTCTTTGCCCCCAGCTTTATTTTAGGTGTCAGAACTCCTTCAGGATGCCCGCTCCCTAATTTATTTTATATCCCCGACCCGCCATAATAGTTCTTATCCTGAAGGACACCGCACATCCCGACAAACCCATCCCTCCATTTCTTTTGCCCCCATAGAAACGCCCACTCCCAATTAGGAGCTTACTCTCTTGCTTTCGGTCTGTACCAGAAGACAGCGAGCAGCTCATACTCTAGATAGGATGGGGGGTACCTTACTAACACACCTTAATTAGCATTTTCTTTGGTTCTTTATTTTTATCATCACTTTTATTTTTATTTATTTTTGGGGGATTATTTAAGGCTTAGTTTTTTGTTCTCCCACTCCCATCATCACACATGTAAATATCTATTGTAAATAAAATTCATTGAAACACCTGGGGATATTTTAAGTAGCTTAAGTCCATAGAGTGAATGTGGTATTGTGGTGACTGAAACTAGTTTTTAGGGTATTCATAGACCAAGTGGACGACCCCCGACCCCCATCTTCCCCCCCATACCCCTTTTAGGCCTTGTGCCACATCTGATTATTTATGTACAAATTTTTGGATAAATAAATTGATTTTCTCCCGCCTTTTAAAATCTTGACTCGTCTTGTATTTTTTCAGGCAACTCTTAGGCAATCACTTGTGATTGCCTAAGAGGAGACCAGCTACTTGGGCCCCGCCCAGTTTAAAGCTAAATCATCAGGGGACTCTCTCTGTCCCCTTAGACTAGCCCCTGTTGGGCAATTTGTCTCTTCACACCCCTCTTGGGTGGCCGCCCCTGTTGGGCGGTTCCATTGTATTAATCTTTTTGTTCCCTTCTCTTGCAGGTGTCCAACCCCCAGGCTTGACTTAAGCAGCTGGCAGGTTTCGGGTCTGACTTACGTACCTTTTGGCGACGGTCTTCCTGAATCCGAATCGGCGGGTCTCTAGCCGGGAGTTGGATGGAAGAGGGGAGGAGTGGTCCGGGCTCTGCTGCAGAGTCTTTGTCTAGCCCGGGCTCCTTTTCCGAACTGAGGCGACGGTCTCAGGTCGGGGAGGGAGCAGACCTCAAACAGCAGGACGGTCACGCCGCCATAGGCGTCGTGCCCAGTACGTCCGCCAGTGCCGCTCCCAGCACTGAAAGTAGATCAGGGTCTGCCGCCTTAGGCGGGAGCCCTGTTAGCTTGCACGCTGCTGTCCCCGGCAGCTCCACCCAGGATAGCTCAGATCCTAGAGGTGATCTGGGTCGGTGGGAACGACTCCCCACTGTACCAATCGCTCGCCGGGCTTCAACCGTCAGCCCGCCTGGTAGTAGGCGAAAAGGCCGCCTGCCTCCAGGAGTAAGAGCGACCCGGTCGGTGGAGTCCCACAAAGAAGGGGCCACCGACCCAGATCAGCCACCAGCCCACATTGACAGGGACTCTGCTCAATGCCGCAACCTGACCCAAGAACTTTTTGGCAGTGACAGCAGCATTTGCAGCGACAGCAGTGTCTGCAGCGACCACAGCCCTGTGAGCAGTCGTGGCGGTAGCAGAGACAGCAGCATGGAAGTTCTGCAGCTGACTCCAGACATTCCGGCCCAGACTAACATGCGGCAGTCCAGGCCGAGGAAGATGAGGGCGGCACATACTGTACCAAAGAAAGGAGCAGCGGATGTCGCTGGCAAGAGAGGAACCAAGGCGGCCACTCCGCCGGCAACAACGCCGGAAACAGCTCCAAAGGAGTGGCCGTCCCTCTCATCAACACCAGCGGAGACACCCAATTCATGGGCGATACCTCCCGGGCAGAAGACGCCGTCACCGTCGAAGACACCTACAACTCCGACGGCAACTATCACTCCTGCCCAACCATCACCAAAAGACCAGTGGGGACCCCAGTCGCAAAGAAGCCCATCAGAATACCGTCGGTTGTTCGAGTCTAAGTACAAGGAACTAACCGACGGTAGCGTTATCAAAGCAGCGCCAGGAGCGGTGGAACGGCTAGCGAAGCGAATTGTTTCGCTAGTCACCATCGACTCCAGAACCAAAGGGCTGGCTGGGGTCCAAATCGAGACAGTAGGGGAAATCCTATGGTCCCTAAAAGTCCCGGCGACATACATTTGCCGTCGAGGTTTCGCGACCTGGGACTTGCTACTCCCCTCGGAACAAGAAGCGGAGAAATTGGCCAGGGCCGACCTGAGGCATAAACATCTGATCCTCAGGCCGGAGTACTTGAGCAGGAGGAGGACACTAGTCACTGTCCTCGGCGTCCCCTGCTATATTGACTCGGAGCAACTAGGTGCAGTGATGAGCCAATATGGGGACGTCGAAGCCATAATCCCGGTCCGCGGTCCCCATAACCTAATGGTAGGGGACTACAAAATTAAAATGCGTTTGGACCGGGATGGCTTCAACAAGATACCGCCACTGCTCAAGTGCGACTCCTGGTCGATGTCTATCATCGTCGAGGGCAGGAGGCCACATTGCTGGCACTGCGAGCAGAAGGGGCATATGGCGAAAGACTGCCCAAAAAAGGCGCCAATCAAGAAGACCCCTTCTGCCGCAGCCCCGGGAGGTCCAGCGGCATCAGCAGCTCCTAGAACTGAAAAGGACGAGGAGGGTTTCACCCCAGTGGTACGAAAGAACAAACCACAGAAGCCCTCCTCCAAAGTGCAGCCCTCTGAAGTAAAAGGGATGCGGGGTCCCGCTAAGTCAATGAGCGAGGATATGCCCACCGATAAGGAGCCGCAGCAAACATCTGGCACGGCAGCGGCCACCAAACGAAAAACCGAGGTTCCCCTGTCACTACCTTCGTCAACATCTTCATCGTCCGAATCGGAAGGGGAGAAGATGGAGGGTGACGCTGGCCCGGCCCCGGCTCGAGAGACAGTGAAAAAGTTCACCCGGGACAGAAAAGTGGCCAAACGTGCCGTTTCACTATCAAAAGAGGCTGGGCCCCAATCCCCCGCCCCAATGTCCGTAGAGATGACTATCTCTCCTGCTCAGTCCCCCGAATCCCCAAAACCTAAACCCACCACTGAGCAGAAATCCCCTTCCCCCACTGAAACTCCCCCAGCTAGTTCCCGCTCTCTGTCTCGAAAGGAAGAGTCGGGGTCCAAAACTCCCAATGTGGCCAAACAGGCCAAGAAACAAAAAGCGTCGCCCTCTCCTACAAGAAAGGAGAAGACGAGAAAGCTCCCCTTCCTGCCAGGGGACCTCATCTGCAATGCAGATCTGCACCACGCCGCTGCCGAGCTTACGCCGCAGCAGAGAGGTGCCATCAAACCGCTGCAGCTCCTTACGAAGACCCAGGGTCTGGACACTACCAACCCGTCCAACTTCCCCGATGCTCCTTTGCTGATCACGTTCGTCAGGAAGACGAAAATTCGCCGCACGAAATCCATGTGGCGAATGATAGAAGCAGCAAAGGATGCGATCCTGGGTCTAACGTTGGTGGAAGAAGGGCACGACTCCCTCGACGATCTGAGGGATAAATGTGAAGGGAGGATCCCCATTTACGTCCACCCTTGTTTTTATAGAGCGTTAAAGTTAACCTTCCCCCTGGATGTCGGGGGCATCTCCCGAGACGGCCGCGCGTCGTCAGAATTGCTCACTGGCAATATCGGGCATGCCGTCGGCATCCTCACTGACAAAGACTTTAGGCCGCTGATTGACACTGACTAGTGCAATGGCTACGACCTTGAAACTAGGAAGCTTGAACGCGAGAGGCTTGAGATCCTTAAGCAAAGCAGCCCGCATACTGGGGGATCTCAAGGCTCTTGAATTAGATGTGGCTGCGGTACAGGAAACTCACTATGTTTCGATGGACGATCACCGACTGCTGTCGGAACATTTCGATGTTTTTTCAGCTTTTGGTGACCGTTCTGCTCGGGGAGTTTCGCTGTTAGTTAGACGCACTCTGTTAGCAAGGGTAAACGTTGTTCACGCGGATGCTGATGGCAGACTGGTCGTGGCTGATGTTGCCGTGAATAGTGCCATGTTTCGAATCGTCGCGGTTTATGCGCCCAATTCCATTCGTGAGAGGGTTTCCTTTTTCCGAGGGTTGGAGGGGTTTCTCGGTGGTTCGGAGCGGCTAATCCTAGTGGGAGATTGGAATGCCATCCTTGATCCCAGGATAGATAAGGTGGGGGGACCTAGTGGGTCGGATAGGTGTGAGACAAGTCTGTCTGATCTGATGGCACAATGCGATCTGGTCGACAGATTTCGTATCGATCACCCAGGGCGGGAGATGTGGACGTGGCTCGCTAGCGGCACTTTCCTTTCAAGTACTTACTTGGATAGATTGCTAATTAGAAGAGGCAACGTAGATTATATCTCTTGTCCCACGTTCCACTGGTTAGGCCATTCTGACCACAAGCTACTTGTGGCCAGTCTGGAGTTAGGCCCTAAGACACACAAGGTAGCTAGCTACTGGAAGTTAAATACCTCCTTACTGGAGATACGTGACTTCCGGGAGCAGCTATCTCTTAACTTTCAAAAGGGATTAGTGGGGGCGGTAACCGGGAGTAAGTGGTGGGTTAACGCCAAAGTTGGCATTAGGCGCTTTTCTGTTCAATATAGCCAACGCCTCGCCTTAAATAAGGCAGAAACAGAAAAGCGTTTAGAAACTAAGCTGGCCCGGGCGGTGGCTGGGGGGGATTCCCTAGGCATAGAACTAGCTAAGGGGGACCTGAAACGTGCGGCTAACGTGCGGTATGAAGGTCAAGTAGTTAGAGCTAGGCTAGATAGAGTGTCCAACGAAGCCGTGAATGTGGACGCGCAAGAGCGTAGAACTCCACTTCGTCGCAGCTCGGTCGGTCTCATTCGTCAAGTCAAACACCCGGAAGGACACACCCTTGTGTCGGCTCGGGAGATTTGCCGGGGATTTCGTGAGCATTTCATGGAACGGTTCACCCAACTGCCCGGACTCCGCGTCGAGGAGTTTGGCAGCTATTTAGCTGGCTCGCCCCGCCTGGAGGCGGCCCGAGCGGCTAGCTGTGATGGGCGCGTTACAGAGTGTGAGGTCTTGGCTGCACTGAAGCAGGTCGGCTACGACAAATCGCCGGGACTCGATGGTTTGCCCTATGAATTGTTCTTGAGGCTGTCGCACATCTTCGTACCTATTCTGGTCAATGTTTTCAATCACTGGTTTGAACAGGGTTCCATCCCCGGTCAAGTCACCAAGGGAGTGATCACATTGCTTCAGAAAAAGGGCCAAGATGGTGGGGAATTAGACGATTACAGGCCCATAACTCTGCTAAACACAGATTTAAAGATTTTGGCCAAAGTTCTTGCAAATCGGTTGCAGCTTGTTATCGCTGAGTTGGTCGAACCTGATCAGAATTATGCTGTGAAGGGGAGATCGATTCAAAACAACTTGCATCTGATGCGCACGATCATAGAGGGATTAGAAGACGACACCGAAGCCGCGCTGATCAATTTAGATCAGTCCAAAGCTTTTGACAGGGTCGACCATCGGTTCCTGGGATCTGTTTTAGAGGCCTCCGGTTTTACACCGGACTTCCGCAGATGGATCTCCATTTTGTATCGCGGGCCGACGGCAGTGGTGCAAGTGAATGGAATGCGATCGGAGTCTTTTGCCGTCTCTCGGTCGGTACGTCAGGGATGTCCGCTGTCTCCCCTGCTTTACGTCCTTGCCTTGGAGCCTTTTCTCCGCAGGCTTAGGATCGGGGAGCCTGGACTGGCCCTACGCGGTATTGCTCTTCCTGGCGGTGCGCGAGCCAGGGTATCCGCGTATGCCGATGATGTCACCGTGTTTGTGTCGTGCTTTCGAGACATTCTCGCGGTGACTAAGGCACTCAGAAGGTACGAAAAAGTGACAGGGGCCAAAGTCAACCTTAGCAAATCCAATGGCCTAAGGTTGGCTGCCTGGAGTGGCGCGGCTGCGCTCCCGGGCCTTTTCAACTGGACTGACGGCCCGGTTCGGATCCTCGGCGTATGGTTCGGACCCGGTCTCCAGCTTGATAAGAACTGGTCGGAAGTACAGTCTAAGGTCGAAGCGTCTGTAAGGATTTGGCTTCGAAGGGGGCTTTCCCTTAAAGGTCGGGCTGAGGCGTGCGTCACGTACGTCTTTCCGCTCATCCTTTACCGATTGGCTGTACTACCTCTGCCTGCGGACCGCCGAGCGGTTTTAACGCGTCTCCTTTTCTCGCTTTTGTGGGCAAAGGGGAAGCCGCTAGTCCGTAGACAGGTCTGTACTCAACGTCCTGATGTGGGAGGCTTGGGAATGCCCGACTTGGCGAGCCATTTGTATGCCGAGCGGTTATCATTCCTGAGCCGAACCTTGACAGAGGAGTCTGCGTGGGGCCCTGCGGTTGGAAGCGCTTTTCCTAACCTCATCCCTGACCACTTGGCCGAATGCCGACGTAAGCCAAGGAGTCAATCGCAGTTCTTCAACGAATGCCGAGCTGCGCTCAGAGTGCTGCCGGGGTCCAGTGACCTCGCCCGGTCTAGAAGGACATTCTATCGGGAGTTAGTGGTGGGGACCGCTTCGGATCCTCTTGGGGAGCGACTTGGATTGTCGGAGGAGGAGGCTCGCTCTCAGTGGAATTGGGCGCCAGGCAGGAGCTATCTCAATAATTCTGAGTTCTCTCTGACCTGGCGATTGGTTCGAAATGTGTTACCCCTCAATGACATACGATTCAAAATTGGTATGGCTATCAGCCCCTTTTGCCCACGTTGCGAGGAAGATGAAATTGAAACGGCGGAACATGCCTTTTTCACCTGCTCCAAACTTCGTGAATTTTGGACGTATGTCGGCGAGGTGACGGCTCGCATCACCCCCGATCGGGTGACGTGCTTGGATTTAGCATCCGTTGTCTTCAACATGGACCCCTTGTGGCCCAGGGAGAAACGTATGGTTTTGCTCGCGATCTTAGCCGTAGCTAGACTCGTGGTGTATACTTCTCGCTTAGAGATAGGGCGTGGGGGGGTGCCGCCTTCTTATTATGATTTGATTTCGTATTTTAAACACCAGCTTAAAATCAAAATCAAATCTGATAGAAGGAGGTTGCCTTCTTCACTTTTCAAAAGTAGGTGGATACACACCGCTAGTTTATGCGTGTTCACGCGGAATAGATTCGAGTTCGTGTTCCCTGCCTAGGCATGGCACACAGCGACCTTAAAGCATCTTTGTCGAAAAACAAAAATCCCCTTAAAAACTGACCAGTAAATTTTGGGCGCAGTCCCTATTAGCTAGTAGCGTAAATGAGCTCTTTGCCCCCAGCTTTATTTTAGGTGTCAGAACTCCTTCAGGATGCCCGCTCCCTAATTTATTTCATATCCCCGACCCGCCATAATAGTTCTTATCCTGAAGGACACCGCACATCCCGACAAACCCATCCCTCCATTTCTTTTGCCCCCATAGAAACGCCCACTCCCAATTAGGAGCTTACTCTCTTGCTTTCGGTCTGTACCAGAAGACAGCGAGCAGCTCATACTCTAGATAGGATGGGGGGTACCTTACTAACACACCTTAATTAGCATTTTCTTTGGTTCTTTATTTTTATCATCACTTTTATTTTTATTTATTTTTGGGGGATTATTTAAGGCTTAGTTTTTTGTTCTCCCACTCCCATCATCACACATGTAAATATCTATTGTAAATAAAATTCATTGAAACACCTGGGGATATTTTAAGTAGCTTAAGTCCATAGAGTGAATGTGGTATTGTGGTGACTGAAACTAGTTTTTTAGGGTATTCATAGACCAAGTGGACGACCCCCGACCCCCATCTTCCCCCCCCATACCCCTTTTTGGCCTTGTGCCACATCTGATTATTTATGTACAAATTTTTGGATAAATAAATTGATTTTCTCCCGCCTTTTAAAATCTTGACTCGTCTTGTATTTTTTCAGGCAACTCTTAGGCAATCACTTGTGATTGCCTAAGAGGAGACCAGCTACTTGGGCCCCGCCCAGTTTAAAGCTAAATCATCAGGGGACTCTCTCTGTCCCCTTAGACTAGCCCCTGTTGGGCAATTTGTCTCTTCACACCCCTCTTGGGTGGCCGCCCCTGTTGGGCGGTTCCATTGTATTAATCTTTTTGTTCCCTTCTCTTGCAGGTGTCCAACCCCCAGGCTTGACTTAAGCAGCTGGCAGGTTTCGGGTCTGACTTACGTACCTTTTGGCGACGGTCTTCCTGAATCCGAATCGGCGGGTCTCTAGCCGGGAGTTGGATGGAAGAGGGGAGGAGTGGTCCGGGCTCTGCTGCAGAGTCTTTGTCTAGCCCGGGCTCCTTTTCCGAACTGAGGCGACGGTCTCAGGTCGGGGAGGGAGCAGACCTCAAACAGCAGGACGGTCACGCCGCCATAGGCGTCGTGCCCAGTACGTCCGCCAGTGCCGCTCCCAGCACTGAAAGTAGATCAGGGTCTGCCGCCTTAGGCGGGAGCCCTGTTAGCTTGCACGCTGCTGTCCCCGGCAGCTCCACCCAGGATAGCTCAGATCCTAGAGGTGATCTGGGTCGGTGGGAACGACTCCCCACTGTACCAATCGCTCGCCGGGCTTCAACCGTCAGCCCGCCTGGTAGTAGGCGAAAAGGCCGCCTGCCTCCAGGAGTAAGAGCGACCCGGTCGGTGGAGTCCCACAAAGAAGGGGCCACCGACCCAGATCAGCCGCCAGCCCACATTGACAGGGACTCTGCTCAATGCCGCAACCTCACCCAAGAACTCTTTGGAAGTGACAGCAGCTTTTGCAGCGACAGCAGTGTCTGCAGCGACCACAGCCCTGTGAGCAGTCGTGGCAGTAGCAGAGACAGCAGCATGGAAGTTCTGCAGCTGACTCCAGATGGCCCGGCCAGGGCTAGCATGCGGCAGTCTAGGCCGAGGAAGATGGGGGCTGCTCGCACCGTCACCAAAAAAGGAGCAGCGGATGTCGCTGGCAAGAGAGGAACCAAGGCGGCCACTCCGCCGGCAACAACGCCGGAAACAGCTCCAAAGGAGTGGCCGTCCCTCTCATCAACACCAGCGGAGACACCCAATTCATGGGCGATACCTCCCGGGCAGAAGACGCCGTCGCCGACGAAGGCTGTAACACCTACAACTCCGGCGCAAACCAACTCTCCTGCCCAATCACCTAAAGACCAGTGGGGACCCCAGTCGCAAAGAAGCCCGTCAGAATACCGTCGGTTGTTCGAGTCTAAGTACAAGGAACTAACCGACGGTAGCGTTATCAAAGCAGCGCCAGGAGCGGTGGAACGGCTAGCGAAGCGAATTGTTTCGCTAGTCACCATCGACTCCAGAACCAAAGGGCTGGCTGGGCTCAAGATCGAAACGGTAGGGGAGATTTTATGGTCCCTGAAAGTCCCGGCGACATATATTTGCCGTCGAGGTTTCGCAACCTGGGACCTTTTACTCCCCTCTGAACAGGAAGCAGAGAAGTTGGCCAGGGCCGACCTGAGGCATAAACATCTGATCCTCAGGCCGGAGTACTTGAGCAGGAGGAGGACACTAGTCACTGTCCTCGGCGTCCCCTGCTATATTGACTCGGAGCAACTAGGTGCAGTGATGAGTCAATATGGGGACGTCGAAGCCATAATCCCGGTCCGCGGTCCCCATAACCTAATGGTAGGGGACTACAAAATTAAAATGCGTTTGGACCGGGATGGCTTCAACAAGATACCGCCACTGCTCAAGTGCGACTCCTGGTCGATGTCTATCATCGTCGAGGGCAGGAGGCCACATTGCTGGCACTGCGAGCAGAAGGGGCATATGGCGAAAGACTGCCCGAAAAAGGCGCCAATCAAGAAGACCCCTTCTGCCGCAGCCCCGGGAGGTCCAGCGGCATCAGCAGCTCCTAAAACCGGAAAAGACGAGGAGGGTTTCACCCCAGTGGTACGAAAGAACAAACCACAGAAGCCCTCCTCCAAAGTGCAGCCCTCTGATGTAAAAGGGATGCGGGGTCCCGCTAAGTCAATGAGCGTGGATATGCCCACCGATAAGGTGCCGCAGCAAACATCTAGCACGGCAGCGGCCACGAAACGAAAAACCGAGGTTCCCCTGTCACTACCTTCGTCAACATCTTCATCGTCCGAATCGGAAGGGGAGAAGATGGAGGGTGACGCTGGCCCGGCCCCGGCTCGAGAGACAGTGAAAAAGTTCAACCGGGACAAAAAGGTGGCCAAACGTGCCGTTTCACAAGCAAAAGAGGCTGGGCCCCAATCCCCCGCCCCAATGTCCGTAGAGATGACTATCTCTCCTGCTCAGTCCCCCGAATCCCCAAAACCTAAACCCACCACTGAGCAGAAATCCCCTTCCCCCACTGAAACTCCCCCAGCTAGTTCCCGCTCTCTGTCTCGAAAGGAAGAGTCGGGGTCCAAAACTCCCAATGTGGCCAAACAGGCCAAGAAACAAAAAGCGTCGCCCTCCCCTACAAGAAAGGAGAAGACGAGAAAGCTCCCCTTCCTGCCAGGGGACCTCATCTGCGAAGCAGATCTGCACCACGCCGCTGCCGAGCTCACGCCGCAGCAAAGAAGCGCGCTCAGGCCGCTGCAGCTCCTTACGAAGACCCAGGGTCTGGACACTACCAACCCGTCCAACTTCCCCGATGCTCCTTTGCTGATCACGTTCGTCAGGAAGACGAAAATTCGCCGCACGAAATCCATGTGGCGAATGATAGAAGCAGCAAAGGATGCGATCCTGGGTCTAACGTTGGTGGAAGAAGGGCACGACTCCCTCGACGATCTGAGGGATAAATGTGAAGGGAGGATCCCCATTTACGTCCACCCTTGTTTTTATAGAGCGTTAAAGTTAACCTTCCCCCTGGATGTCGGGGGCATCTCCCGAGACGGCCGCGCGTCGTCAGAATTGCTCACTGGCAATATCGGGCATGCCGTCGGCATCCTCACTGACAAAGACTTTAGGCCGCTGATTGACACTGACTAGTGCAATGGCTACGACCTTGAAACTAGGAAGCTTGAACGCGAGAGGCTTGAGATCCTTAAGCAAGGCAGCCCGCATACTGGGGGATCTCAAGGCTCTTGAATTAGATGTGGCTGCGGTACAGGAAACTCACTATGTTTCGATGGACGATCACCGACTGCTGTCGGAACATTTCGATGTTTTTTCAGCTTTTGGTGACCGTTCTGCTCGGGGAGTTTCGCTGTTAGTTAGACGCACTCTGTTAGCAAGGGTAAACGTTGTTCACGCGGATGCTGATGGCAGACTGGTCGTGGCTGATGTTGCCGTGAATAGTGCCATGTTTCGAATCGTCGCGGTTTATGCGCCCAATTCCATTCGTGAGAGGGTTTCCTTTTTCCGAGGGTTGGAGGGGTTTCTCGGTGGTTCGGAGCGGCTAATCCTAGTGGGAGATTGGAATGCCATCCTTGATCCCAGGATAGATAAGGTGGGGGGACCTAGTGGGTCGGATAGGTGTGAGACAAGTCTGTCTGATCTGATGGCACAATGCGATCTGGTCGACAGATTTCGTATCGATCACCCAGGGCGGGAGATGTGGACGTGGCTCGCTAGCGGCACTTTCCTTTCAAGTACTTACTTGGATAGATTGCTAATTAGAAGAGGCAACGTAGATTATATCTCTTGTCCCACGTTCCACTGGTTAGGCCATTCTGACCACAAGCTACTTGTGGCCAGTCTGGAGTTAGGCCCTAAGACACACAAGGTAGCTAGCTACTGGAAGTTAAATACCTCCTTACTGGAGATACGTGACTTCCGGGAGCAGCTATCTCTTAACTTTCAAAAGGGATTAGTGGGGGCGGTAACCGGGAGTAAGTGGTGGGTTAACGCCAAAGTTGGCATTAGGCGCTTTTCTGTTCAATATAGCCAACGCCTCGCCTTAAATAAGGCAGAAACAGAAAAGCGTTTAGAAACTAAGCTGGCCCGGGCGGTGGCTGGGGGGGATTCCCTAGGCATAGAACTAGCTAAGGGGGACCTGAAACGTGCGGCTAACGTGCGGTATGAAGGTCAAGTAGTTAGAGCTAGGCTAGATAGAGTGTCCAACGAAGCCGTGAATGTGGACGCGCAAGAGCGTAGAACTCCACTTCGTCGCAGCTCGGTCGGTCTCATTCGTCAAGTCAAACACCCGGAAGGACACACCCTTGTGTCGGCTCGGGAGATTTGCCGGGGATTTCGTGAGCATTTCATGGAACGGTTCACCCAACTGCCCGGACTCCGCGTCGAGGAGTTTGGCAGCTATTTAGCTGGCTCGCCCCGCCTGGAGGCGGCCCGAGCGGCTAGCTGTGATGGGCGCGTTACAGAGTGTGAGGTCTTGGCTGCACTGAAGCAGGTCGGCTACGACAAATCGCCGGGACTCGATGGTTTGCCCTATGAATTGTTCTTGAGGCTGTCGCACATCTTCGTACCTATTCTGGTCAATGTTTTCAATCACTGGTTTGAACAGGGTTCCATCCCCGGTCAAGTCACCAAGGGAGTGATCACATTGCTTCAGAAAAAGGGCCAAGATGGTGGGGAATTAGACGATTACAGGCCCATAACTCTGCTAAACACAGATTTAAAGATTTTGGCCAAAGTTCTTGCAAATCGGTTGCAGCTTGTTATCGCTGAGTTGGTCGAACCTGATCAGAATTATGCTGTGAAGGGGAGATCGATTCAAAACAACTTGCATCTGATGCGCACGATCATAGAGGGATTAGAAGACGACACCGAAGCCGCGCTGATCAATTTAGATCAGTCCAAAGCTTTTGACAGGGTCGACCATCGGTTCCTGGGATCTGTTTTAGAGGCCTCCGGTTTTACACCGGACTTCCGCAGATGGATCTCCATTTTGTATCGCGGGCCGACGGCAGTGGTGCAAGTGAATGGAATGCGATCGGAGTCTTTTGCCGTCTCTCGGTCGGTACGTCAGGGATGTCCGCTGTCTCCCCTGCTTTACGTCCTTGCCTTGGAGCCTTTTCTCCGCAGGCTTAGGATCGGGGAGCCTGGACTGGCCCTACGCGGTATTGCTCTTCCTGGCGGTGCGCGAGCCAGGGTATCCGCGTATGCCGATGATGTCACCGTGTTTGTGTCGTGCTTTCGAGACATTCTCGCGGTGACTAAGGCACTCAGAAGGTACGAAAAAGTGACAGGGGCCAAAGTCAACCTTAGCAAATCCAATGGCCTAAGGTTGGCTGCCTGGAGTGGCGCGGCTGCGCTCCCGGGCCTTTTCAACTGGACTGACGGCCCGGTTCGGATCCTCGGCGTATGGTTCGGACCCGGTCTCCAGCTTGATAAGAACTGGTCGGAAGTACAGTCTAAGGTCGAAGCGTCTGTAAGGATTTGGCTTCGAAGGGGGCTTTCCCTTAAAGGTCGGGCTGAGGCGTGCGTCACGTACGTCTTTCCGCTCATCCTTTACCGATTGGCTGTACTACCTCTGCCTGCGGACCGCCGAGCGGTTTTAACGCGTCTCCTTTTCTCGCTTTTGTGGGCAAAGGGGAAGCCGCTAGTCCGTAGACAGGTCTGTACTCAACGTCCTGATGTGGGAGGCTTGGGAATGCCCGACTTGGCGAGCCATTTGTATGCCGAGCGGTTATCATTCCTGAGCCGAACCTTGACAGAGGAGTCTGCGTGGGGCCCTGCGGTTGGAAGCGCTTTTCCTAACCTCATCCCTGACCACTTGGCCGAATGCCGACGTAAGCCAAGGAGTCAATCGCAGTTCTTCAACGAATGCCGAGCTGCGCTCAGAGTGCTGCCGGGGTCCAGTGACCTCGCCCGGTCTAGAAGGACATTCTATCGGGAGTTAGTGGTGGGGACCGCTTCGGATCCTCTTGGGGAGCGACTTGGATTGTCGGAGGAGGAGGCTCGCTCTCAGTGGAATTGGGCGCCAGGCAGGAGCTATCTCAATAATTCTGAGTTCTCTCTGACCTGGCGATTGGTTCGAAATGTGTTACCCCTCAATGACATACGATTCAAAATTGGTATGGCTATCAGCCCCTTTTGCCCACGTTGCGAGGAAGATGAAATTGAAACGGCGGAACATGCCTTTTTCACCTGCTCCAAACTTCGTGAATTTTGGACGTATGTCGGCGAGGTGACGGCTCGCATCACCCCCGATCGGGTGACGTGCTTGGATTTAGCATCCGTTGTCTTCAACATGGACCCCTTGTGGCCCAGGGAGAAACGTATGGTTTTGCTCGCGATCTTAGCCGTAGCTAGACTCGTGGTGTATACTTCTCGCTTAGAGATAGGGCGTGGGGGGGTGCCGCCTTCTTATTATGATTTGATTTCGTATTTTAAACACCAGCTTAAAATCAAAATCAAATCTGATAGAAGGAGGTTGCCTTCTTCACTTTTCAAAAGTAGGTGGATACACACCGCTAGTTTATGCGTGTTCACGCGGAATAGATTCGAGTTCGTGTTCCCTGCCTAGGCATGGCACACAGCGACCTTAAAGCATCTTTGTCGAAAAACAAAAATCCCCTTAAAAACTGACCAGTAAATTTTGGGCGCAGTCCCTATTAGCTAGTAGCGTAAATGAGCTCTTTGCCCCCAGCTTTATTTTAGGTGTCAGAACTCCTTCAGGATGCCCGCTCCCTAATTTATTTTATATCCCCGACCCGCCATAATAGTTCTTATCCTGAAGGACACCGCACATCCCGACAAACCCATCCCTCCATTTCTTTTGCCCCCATAGAAACGCCCACTCCCAATTAGGAGCTTACTCTCTTGCTTTCGGTCTGTACCAAAAGACAGCGAGCAGCTCATACTCTAGATAGGATGGGGGGTACCTTACTAACACACCTTAATTAGCATTTTCTTTGGTTCTTTATTTTTATCATCACTTTTATTTTTATTTATTTTTGGGGGATTATTTAAGGCTTAGTTTTTTGTTCTCCCACTCCCATCATCACACATGTAAATATCTATTGTAAATAAAATTCATGAAACACCTGGGGATATTTTAAGTAGCTTAAGTCCATAGAGTGAATGTGGTATTGTGGTGACTGAAACTAGTTTTTAGGGTATTCATAGACCAAGTGGACGACCCCCGACCCCCATCTTTCCCCCCCATACCCCTTTTTGGCCTTGTGCCACATCTGATTATTTATGTACAAATTTTTGGATAAATAAATTGTAATTTCTTCCGCCTTTTGGCGAAGATCAAAGTGTAGTATCTGTTCCGATGGATACTGCACCCCATAGACTGGTATTGTCTTGGCCTCCGGGGCTTGATTTACGCCGGTCTATGGGATTGTCCTGTGCAGTTCTAGGAGGTCCACCCTCCCAGGCTTCGCCTCCCCTCTTTGGGGAGGAGTAAGTTTATTGCTTACTGTCTGAGGCGCCCCTACCGGGGAATGCCGACGGGGCTGCCCAGGCAATTTTTAAATGGCCAGAGTGCTCACCTCTCGAGCGCTGGCTTTTAACCCCACTTTCTCGACCCAATCTGTGGTCACATCTTACTTGTGGGAGTAGGATAAAACTGGCCTTGTGCCTAACTCCTGAGGTGGAGTAAATACCTTGTAATTTCTTCCGCTTCGATGGCCTTTTGGCTAAGATCAAAGTGTAGTATCTGTTCCGATGGATACTGCACCCCATAGACTGGTATTGTCTTGGCCTCCGGGGCTTGATTTACGCCGGTCTATGGGATTGTCCTGTGCAGTTCTAGGAGGTCCACCCTCCCAGGCTTCGCCTCCCCTCTTTGGGGAGGAGTAAGTTTATTGCTTACTGTCTGAGGCGCCCCTACCGGGGAATGCCGACGGGGCTGCCCAGGCAATTTTTAAATGGCCAGAGTGCTCACCTCTCGAGCGCTGGCTTTTAACCCCACTTTCTCGACCCAATCTGTGGTCACATCTTACTTGTGGGAGTAGGATAAAACTGGCCTTGTGCCTAACTCCTGAGGTGGAGTAAATACCTTGTAATTTCTTCCGCTTCGATGGCCTTTTGGCTAAGATCAAAGTGTAGTATCTGTTCCGATGGATACTGCACCCCATAGACTGGTATTGTCTTGGCCTCCGGGGCTTGATTTACGCCGGTCTATGGGATTGTCCTGTGCAGTTCTAGGAGGTCCACCCTCCCAGGCTTCGCCTCCCCTCTTTGGGGAGGAGTAAGTTTATTGCTTACTGTCTGAGGCGCCCCTACCGGGGAATGCCGACGGGGCTGCCCAGGCAATTTTTAAATGGCCAGAGTGCTCACCTCTCGAGCGCTGGCTTTTAACCCCACTTTCTCGACCCAATCTGTGGTCACATCTTACTTGTGGGAGTAGGATAAAACTGGCCTTGTGCCTAACTCCTGAGGTGGAGTAAATACCTTGTAATTTCTTCCGCCTTTTGGCGAAGATCAAAGTGTAGTATCTGTTCCGATGGATACTGCACCCCATAGACTGGTATTGTCTTGGCCTCCGGGGCTTGATTTACGCCGGTCTATGGGATTGTCCTGTGCAGTTCTAGGAGGTCCACCCTCCCAGGCTTCGCCTCCCCTCTTTGGGGAGGAGTAAGTTTATTGCTTACTGTCTGAGGCGCCCCTACCGGGGAATGCCGACGGGGCTGCCCAGGCAATTTTTAAATGGCCAGAGTGCTCACCTCTCGAGCGCTGGCTTTTAACCCCACTTTCTCGACCCAATCTGTGGTCACATCTTACTTGTGGGAGTAGGATAAAACTGGCCTTGTGCCTAACTCCTGAGGTGGAGTAAATACCTTGTAATTTCTTCCGCTTCGATGGCCTTTTGGCTAAGATCAAAGTGTAGTATCTGTTCCGATGGATACTGCACCCCATAGACTGGTATTGTCTTGGCCTCCGGGGCTTGATTTACGCCGGTCTATGGGATTGTCCTGTGCAGTTCTAGGAGGTCCACCCTCCCAGGCTTCGCCTCCCCTCTTTGGGGAGGAGTAAGTTTATTGCTTACTGTCTGAGGCGCCCCTACCGGGGAATGCCGACGGGGCTGCCCAGGCAATTTTTAAATGGCCAGAGTGCTCACCTCTCGAGCGCTGGCTTTTAACCCCACTTTCTCGACCCAATCTGTGGTCACATCTTACTTGTGGGAGTAGGATAAAACTGGCCTTGTGCCTAACTCCTGAGGTGGAGTAAATACCTTGTAATTTCTTCCGCCTTTTGGCGAAGATCAAAGTGTAGTATCTGTTCCGATGGATACTGCACCCCATAGACTGGTATTGTCTTGGCCTCCGGGGCTTGATTTACGCCGGTCTATGGGATTGTCCTGTGCAGTTCTAGGAGGTCCACCCTCCCAGGCTTCGCCTCCCCTCTTTGGGGAGGAGTAAGTTTATTGCTTACTGTCTGAGGCGCCCCTACCGGGGAATGCCGACGGGGCTGCCCAGGCAATTTTTAAATGGCCAGAGTGCTCACCTCTCGAGCGCTGGCTTTTAACCCCACTTTCTCGACCCAATCTGTGGTCACATCTTACTTGTGGGAGTAGGATAAAACTGGCCTTGTGCCTAACTCCTGAGGTGGAGTAAATACCTTGTAATTTCTTCCGCTTCGATGGCCTTTTGGCTAAGATCAAAGTGTAGTATCTGTTCCGATGGATACTGCACCCCATAGACTGGTATTGTCTTGGCCTCCGGGGCTTGATTTACGCCGGTCTATGGGATTGTCCTGTGCAGTTCTAGGAGGTCCACCCTCCCAGGCTTCGCCTCCCCTCTTTGGGGAGGAGTAAGTTTATTGCTTACTGTCTGAGGCGCCCCTACCGGGGAATGCCGACGGGGCTGCCCAGGCAATTTTTAAATGGCCAGAGTGCTCACCTCTCGAGCGCTGGCTTTTAACCCCACTTTCTCGACCCAATCTGTGGTCACATCTTACTTGTGGGAGTAGGATAAAACTGGCCTTGTGCCTAACTCCTGAGGTGGAGTAAATACCTTGTAATTTCTTCCGCCTTTTGGCGAAGATCAAAGTGTAGTATCTGTTCCGATGGATACTGCACCCCATAGACTGGTATTGTCTTGGCCTCCGGGGCTTGATTTACGCCGGTCTATGGGATTGTCCTGTGCAGTTCTAGGAGGTCCACCCTCCCAGGCTTCGCCTCCCCTCTTTGGGGAGGAGTAAGTTTATTGCTTACTGTCTGAGGCGCCCCTACCGGGGAATGCCGACGGGGCTGCCCAGGCAATTTTTAAATGGCCAGAGTGCTCACCTCTCGAGCGCTGGCTTTTAACCCCACTTTCTCGACCCAATCTGTGGTCACATCTTACTTGTGGGAGTAGGATAAAACTGGCCTTGTGCCTAACTCCTGAGGTGGAGTAAATACCTTGTAATTTCTTCCGCCTTTTGGCGAAGATCAAAGTGTAGTATCTGTTCCGATGGATACTGCACCCCATAGACTGGTATTGTCTTGGCCTCCGGGGCTTGATTTACACCGGTCTATGGGATTGTCCTGTGCAGTTCTAGGAGGTCCACCCTCCCAGGCTTCGCCTCCCCTCTTTGGGGAGGAGTAAGTTTATTGCTTACTGTCTGAGGCGCCCCTACCGGGGAATGCCGACGGGGCTGCCCAGGCAATTTTTAAATGGCCAGAGTGCTCACCTCTCGAGCGCTGGCTTTTAACCCCACTTTCTCGACCCAATCTGTGGTCACATCTTACTTGTGGGAGTAAGATAAAACTGGCCTTGTGCCTAACTCCTGAGGTGGAGTAAATACCTTGTAATTTCTTCCGCCTTTTGGCGAAGATCAAAGTGTAGTATCTGTTCCGATGGATACTGCACCCCATAGACTGGTATTGTCTTGGCCTCCGGGGCTTGATTTACGCCGGTCTATGGGATTGTCCTGTGCAGTTCTAGGAGGTCCACCCTCCCAGGCTTCGCCTCCCCTCTTTGGGGAGGAGTAAGTTTATTGCTTACTGTCTGAGGCGCCCCTACCGGGGAATGCCGACGGGGCTGCCCAGGCAATTTTTAAATGGCCAGAGAGTGCTCACCTCTCGAGCGCTGGCTTTTAACCCCACTTTCTCGACCCAATCTGTGGTCACATCTTACTTGTGGGAGTAAGATAAAACTGGCCTTGTGCCTAACTCCTGAGGTGGAGTAAATACCTTGTAATTTCTTCCGCCTTTTGGCGAAGATCAAAGTGTAGTATCTGTTCCGATGGATACTGCACCCCATAGACTGGTATTGTCTTGGCCTCCGGGGCTTGATTTACGCCGGTCTATGGGATTGTCCTGTGCAGTTCTAGGAGGTCCACCCTCCCAGGCTTCGCCTCCCCTCTTTGGGGAGGAGTAAGTTTATTGCTTACTGTCTGAGGCGCCCCTACCGGGGAATGCCGACGGGGCTGCCCAGGCAATTTTTAAATGGCCAGAGTGCTCACCTCTCGAGCGCTGGCTTTTAACCCCACTTTCTCGACCCAATCTGTGGTCACATCTTACTTGTGGGAGTAGGATAAAACTGGCCTTGTGCCTAACTCCTGAGGTGGAGTAAATACCTTGTAATTTCTTCCGCCTTTTGGCGAAGATCAAAGTGTAGTATCTGTTCCGATGGATACTGCACCCCATAGACTGGTATTGTCTTGGCCTCCGGGGCTTGATTTACGCCGGTCTATGGGATTGTCCTGTGCAGTTCTAGGAGGTCCACCCTCCCAGGCTTCGCCTCCCCTCTTTGGGGAGGAGTAAGTTTATTGCTTACTGTCTGAGGCGCCCCTACCGGGGAATGCCGACGGGGCTGCCCAGGCAATTTTTAAATGGCCAGAGTGCTCACCTCTCGAGCGCTGGCTTTTAACCCCACTTTCTCGACCCAATCTGTGGTCACATCTTACTTGTGGGAGTAAGATAAAACTGGCCTTGTGCCTAACTCCTGAGGTGGAGTAAATACCTTGTAATTTCTTCCGCCTTTTGGCGAAGATCAAAGTGTAGTATCTGTTCCGATGGATACTGCACCCCATAGACTGGTATTGTCTTGGACTCCGGGGCTTGATTTACGCCGGTCTATGGGATTGTCCTGTGCAGTTCTAGGAGGTCCACCCTCCCAGGCTTCGCCTCCCCTCTTTGGGGAGGAGTAAGTTTATTGCTTACTGTCTGAGGCGCCCCTACCGGGGAATGCCGACGGGGCTGCCCAGGCAATTTTTAAATGGCCAGAGTGCTCACCTCTCGAGCGCTGGCTTTTAACCCCACTTTCTCGACCCAATCTGTGGTCACATCTTACTTGTGGGAGTAGGATAAAACTGGCCTTGTGCCTAACTCCTGAGGTGGAGTAAATACCTTGTAATTTCTTCCGCCTTTTGGCGAAGATCAAAGTGTAGTATCTGTTCCGATGGATACTGCACCCCATAGACTGGTATTGTCTTGGCCTCCGGGGCTTGATTTACGCCGGTCTATGGGATTGTCCTGTGCAGTTCTAGGAGGTCCACCCTCCCAGGCTTCGCCTCCCCTCTTTGGGGAGGAGTAAGTTTATTGCTTACTGTCTGAGGCGCCCCTACCGGGGAATGCCGACGGGGCTGCCCAGGCAATTTTTAAATGGCCAGAGTGCTCACCTCTCGAGCGCTGGCTTTTAACCCCACTTTCTCGACCCAATCTGTGGTCACATCTTACTTGTGGGAGTAGGATAAAACTGGCCTTGTGCCTAACTCCTGAGGTGGAGTAAATACCTTGTAATTTCTTCCGCCTTTTGGCGAAGATCAAAGTGTAGTATCTGTTCCGATGGATACTGCACCCCATAGACTGGTATTGTCTTGGCCTCCGGGGCTTGATTTACGCCGGTCTATGGGATTGTCCTGTGCAGTTCTAGGAGGTCCACCCTCCCAGGCTTCGCCTCCCCTCTTTGGGGAGGAGTAAGTTTATTGCTTACTGTCTGAGGCGCCCCTACCGGGGAATGCCGACGGGGCTGCCCAGGCAATTTTTAAATGGCCAGAGTGCTCACCTCTCGAGCGCTGGCTTTTAACCCCACTTTCTCGACCCAATCTGTGGTCACATCTTACTTGTGGGAGTAGGATAAAACTGGCCTTGTGCCTAACTCCTGAGGTGGAGTAAATACCTTGTAATTTCTTCCGCCTTTTGGCGAAGATCAAAGTGTAGTATCTGTTCCGATGGATACTGCACCCCATAGACTGGTATTGTCTTGGCCTCCGGGGCTTGATTTACGCCGGTCTATGGGATTGTCCTGTGCAGTTCTAGGAGGTCCACCCTCCCAGGCTTCGCCTCCCCTCTTTGGGGAGGAGTAAGTTTATTGCTTACTGTCTGAGGCGCCCCTACCGGGGAATGCCGACGGGGCTGCCCAGGCAATTTTTAAATGGCCAGAGTGCTCACCTCTCGAGCGCTGGCTTTTAACCCCACTTTCTCGACCCAATCTGTGGTCACATCTTACTTGTGGGAGTAGGATAAAACTGGCCTTGTGCCTAACTCCTGAGGTGGAGTAAATACCTTGTAATTTCTTCCGCCTTTTGGCGAAGATCAAAGTGTAGTATCTGTTCCGATGGATACTGCACCCCATAGACTGGTATTGTCTTGACCTCCGGGGCTTGATTTACGCCGGTCTATGGGATTGTCCTGTGCAGTTCTAGGAGGTCCACCCTCCCAGGCTTCGCCTCCCCTCTTTGGGGAGGAGTAAGTTTATTGCTTACTGTCTGAGGCGCCCCTACCGGGGAATGCCGACGGGGCTGCCCAGGCAATTTTTAAATGGCCAGAGTGCTCACCTCTCGAGCGCTGGCTTTTAACCCCACTTTCTCGACCCAATCTGTGGTCACATCTTACTTGTGGGAGTAAGATAAAACTGGCCTTGTGCCTAACTCCTGAGGTGGAGTAAATACCTTGTAATTTCTTCCGCTTCGATGGCCTTTTGGCTAAGATCAAAGTGTAGTATCTGTTCTCGGTATTTTTGCCTTGAGATCAAGTGTATTATCTAGTCCTATCCGATAGGTGTCGATCTTACACTCTCGAATCAAAAATCAGATTATCATTTTATTTTTGAATCCCTTTTCCTTTTGTTCACTTCCTCTCCCCTAAAGTACGGGCTGATACGCGCCCACGGTCGAGATCTCTCTATTACCAACTAATACTGGTACTCCTCCACACCGGCGAATACCGGAACTCCCCCAAAACTTTTTAAAAAGCCAGAGTACTCACCTCTCGAGCGCTGGCTTATCTAATCCCACTTTCCCGACCTTGTGTCACATCTTATCTTGTGGGAGGTAGATAAATAACGGCGCTCATACTGGCGAATGCCGTACCCCCTCCCAAATTCGGCATGAGGCGCTCATACTGGCGAATGCCGTACCCCCTCCCAAATTCGGCATGAGGCTCGCAAACTGGCGAATGCCGTACCCCCCCCCCCCAAAAAAAAAAATTCGGCATGAGGCGACACTCTCCCCGAATTTCGCCTGAGGCTCTCATACTGCCGAATGCTGACACTTCTCCCCAAATTTGGCCTGAGGCGGCGAATGCCGTACCCCCCCCCCAAATTCGGCATGAGGCGCTCATACAATTTCGCCTGAGGCGCTCATACTGGCGAATGGCGACACTCTCCCCGAATTTCGCCTGAGGCGCTCATACTGGCGAATGGCGACATTCCCCCCTCCCTAAATTCGGCCTGAGGTGCCCCACCGCCGACACTCCTCCTCCGCAGATTTGGCCTGAGGCGCCCCACCGCCAAATGCCGACCCTCCCTTCCACCGCCGAATGCCCCCCTGACAACGGAACCGATACGACCCTACCTCTACACTTCTCAAAAAAGGAGGAGATAATGCATGTGGTGCATCATGACAACGGAACCGATACTACCCTACCTCAACACTTCTCAAAAAAGGAGGAGGTAATGCAAAAAAGGAGGAGATAATGCATGTGATGAGTGCATCATGACAACGGAACCGATACTACCCTACCTCAACACTTCTCAAAAAAGGAGGAGGTAATGCATGGGAATAGTGCATCATGACAACGGAACCGATACGACCCTACCTCAACACTTCTCAAAAAAGGAGGAGATAATGCGTGTGGTGCATCATGACAACGGAACCGATACTACCCTACCTCAACACTTCTCAAAAAAGGAGGAGGTAATGCAAAAAAGGAGGAGATAATGCATGTGATGAGTGCATCATGACAACGGAACCGATACTACCCTACCTCAACACTTCTCAAAAAAGGAGGAGGTAATGCATGGGAATAGTGCATCATGACAACGGAACCGATACGACCCTACCTCAACACTTCTCAAAAAAGGAGGAGATAATGCATGGGAATAGTGCATCATGACAACGGAACCGATACGACCCTACCTCAACACTTCTCAAAAAAGGAGGAGGTAATGCATGGGAATAGTGCATCATGACAACGGAACCGATACGACCCTACCTCAACACTTCTCAAAAAAGGAGGAGATAATGCATGGGAATAGTGCATCATGACAACGGAACCGATACGACCCTACCTCAACACTTCTCAAAAAAGGAGGAGATAATGCATGGGATGAGGGCATCATGACAACGGAACCGATACGACCCTACCTCAACACTTCTCAAAAAAGGAGGATATAATGCATGGGATGAGGGCATCATGACAACGGAACCGATACTACCCTACCTCAACACTCTCAAAAAAGGAGGAGATAATGCATGGGATGAGGGCATCATGACAACGGAACCGATACTACCCTACCTCAATGCTACCACCGGCGAATACCGTAACCCCCCCCCCAGTCTGGCCTGAAAGGAGGAGGTAATTCCTATCATGATAACAGAACGGCCACAGGGAAGGCGGGGGGGTGGGGGGGGGAATGTTAGCGTCTATTAATAATTAAGAAAGAAAGTGTGAGAGGGAAAAATGACAGAAAGGAAAACTGCCACTCTCTGACGTCATGATGACCTGATATAACCGGACACAATTTAGGTCAAGACCGGGTACATCCGGCAAGGGATTATGGGACAGGTGCGGATGTGATTGAGCAACCCTTGTTTCACTACACACTGTTAACGTAGGATTCCTATGTTGTTATTGATGCAATCGGACAGAAGTTATTGGATGATCTGATACAACCGGACACAATTTAGGGCAAGACCGGGTACATCCGGCAAGGGATTATGGGATGTTTACAGTGACTCGGCATTTTTATCGGATTAGTACATAAATACATTAGATTATTTCGAATTTACTACATATTAACGTTGAAATTTCGTGAAAAATACGAAAAAACTGCTACCTTTTGTCGGAAAGTGGTCCGGTTGACTGTCAGCGAGTGAATCGTTTGTCGTGATTTTTAGATATTATGATTCCGGGATATGTACGGTGCTAAAGATATCAACTTTTTGACATGTCGCCGCGTAGTTTTTGAGGAGTATCTGGACATACAAACAAACAAACAGACAGACATACAGACAACTGCCCTTTATATAATAGACTAGCGGGGCTACCCGGCGTTGCTCGGGGTCATAAAAACATATATTTGAAGAAAGATCGTGTGTGTAACATCTTTATATTCAAACTTCTATGTCCGCCCCCTCTCTCTATAGCCGTCTCTTTATCTGCTACCTTTCTCTTCCCTTGACGCCCCATTTCGCCGCTACTTTCTAATTTTGCCTTTTGCAAAAGCTGTTTCTTCCCCACCATTTCTCCTATTGCCCAGGGTAATAGTATGACATATTTCTATAAAAAGTAACACCTCTATCTGCGTCTTCTATATAGGTACTTATCTCCACCCCGGTGTTCATACTATATACGTATCTATCATCACCCCGGTGCGCATACTATATACGTACCTATCGCCGCCCCAATGCACATAATATATACGTACCTATCGCCGCCCCGGTGCAGATACTATTTAAGTACCTATCGCCGCCCCGTTGAGAATGCTAAATAGTACCTATCGTTGCCCCGGTGTGAATGCTAAATACATACCTATTGCGCCCCAGTGTGCATGCTACATAAGTACCTATCGCTGCCCTAGTGCGAATACTAAAGACATACCAATTGCGCCCCGGTGTGCATGCTACATAAGTACCTATCGCTGCCCTAGTGCGAATAATTAATATGTACATATTGCCGCTTTGGTGTGAATGCTAAATACGTACCTATCGCCGGCCCAGTGCGAATGCTACATACGTACCTATAGCCGCCCTGGTGCGAATGCTAAATACGTACCTATAGCCGCCACGGTGCGAATGCTAAATACGTACCTATCACCACCACGGTGCGAATGCGAAATACATACCTTTCGCCGCCCCGGTGCGCGTGCTATATATGTACTGATCGCCGCCGCAGAGCGCATGCTATGTACGTACTTATTGCTGCCCATGTGTACATGCTATATACGTAGCTATCGCACCCCTGAATTCTGAATACGTACCTATCGCCGCCCTGGTGTGGAAGCTAAATACGTACATATCGCCGCCCCGGTGCGAATGCTAAATACGTACCTATCGCCGCCCCGGTGTGAATTCTAAATACGTACCTATCGCCGCCCCGGTGCGGAAGCTAAATACGTACATATCGCCACCCCGGTGCGAATGCTAAATACATACCTATCGCCGCCCCGGTGTGAATGCTAAATACGTACCTATCGCCGCCCCGGTGTGAATTTTAAATATGTACCTTTCGCGGCCCCGGTGTGAATTTTAAATATGTACCTTTCGCCTCCCCTGTGCGCGTACTATATACGTACCTATCGCCGCCCCGGTGCGTGTGCTATATATGAACCGATCGCTGCCTCAGTGCGCATGCTAAATACATACTTATCACTGCCCCGGTGCGCATACTATATATGTACTTATTACCGCCAATGTGCACATGCTATATAAGTACCTATCACCACTGCTGAATGCTAAATAAGTACCTATCGCCGCCCCGGTGTGGAAGCTAAATACGTACATATCGCTGCCCCAAAATTTGGGCGGACCCCTAAAAAATTTAGCCTGACCCCTAAAATTTTCCCCGACTCCTAAATCTCTCCAGCACCTAATTTTTCACTCTCCCCCAACCATGAGAAATATTTTGACTTCAAAACAAAAAAAAACAAAAAAATTTTGCCTGACCCCTAAAAAGTTCGTCCTGACCCCTAAAATTTTCCCCGACTCTTAAATCTCTCCAGCCCCCTAATTTTTCACTCTCCCCTAACAATGAGAAATATTTTCAGTTCAAAACCAAAAAAAAGAAAAAAATTTGGACTGACCCCTAAAATTTTCCCCGACCCCTAAATCTCTCCAGCCCCCTAATTTTTCACTCTCCCATAACCCTGAGATATATTTTGACTTCAAAACAAAAAAAAACAAAAAAATTTGGCCTGACCCCTAAAAAGTCCGTCCTGACCCCTAAAATTTTCCCCGACCCCTAAATCTCTCCAGCCCCCTAATTTTTCACTCTCCCCCAACCATGAGAAATATTTTGAGTTCAAAACCAAAAAAAAAGAAAAAAATTTGGCCTGACCCCTAAAAAATTGGGCCTGACCCCTAAAATTTTCCCCGACCCCTAAATCTCTCCAGGCCCCTAATTTTTCACTCTCCCCCAACCATGAGAAATATTTTGACTTCAAAACAAAAAAAAACAAAAAAATTTTGCCTGACCCCTAAAAAGTTCGTCATGACCCCTAAAATTTTCCCCGACCCCTAAATCTCTCCATCCCCCTAATTTTTCACTCTCCCCCAACCCTGAGAAATATTTTCACTTCAAAACAAAAAAAAACAAAAAAATTTGGCCTGACCCCTAAAAAGTTCGTCGGGACCCCTAAAATTTTCACCGACCCCTAAATCTCTCCATCCCCCTAATTTTTCACTCTCCCCCAACCCTAGGAAATATTTTCAGTTCAAAACCAAAAAAAAGAAAAAAATTTGGCCTGACCCCTAAAAAGTTCGTCCTGACCCCTAAAATTTTCCCCGACCCCTAAATCTCTCCAGCCCCCTAATTTTTCACTCTCCCCCAACCATGAGATATATTTTGACTTCAAAACAAAAAAAAACAAAAAAATTTGGCCTGACCCCTAAAAAGTTCGTCCTGACCCCTAAAATTTTCCCCGACCCCTGAATCTCTCAAGCCCCCTAATTTTTAACTCTCCCCCAACCATGAGAAATATTTTGAGTTCAAAACCAAAAAAAAAGAAAAAAATTTGGCCTGACCCCTAAAAAATTGGGCCTGACCCCTAAAATGTTCACCGACCCCTAAATCTCTCCAGCCCCCTAATTTTTCACTCTCCCCCAACCATGAGAAATATTTTGACTTCAAAACAAAAAAAAACAAAAAAAATTGGCATGACCCCTAAAAAGTTCGTCCTGACCCCTAAAATTTTCCCCGACCCCTAAATCTCTCCAGCCCCCTAATTTTTCACTCTCCCCCAACCATGAGAAATATTTTGAGTTCAAAACCAAAAAAAAAGAAAAAAATTTGGCCTGACCCCTAAAAAATTTGGCCTGACCCCTAAAATTTTCACCGACCCCTAAATCTCTCCATCCCCCTAATTTTTCACTCTTCCCCAACCCTGAGAAATATTTTCACTTCAAAACAAAAAAAAACAAAAAAATTTGGCCTGACCCCTAAAAAGTTCGTCGTGACCCCTAAAATTTTCCCCGACCCCTAAATCTCTCCAGCCCCATAATTTTTCACTCTCCCCCAACCATGAGATATATTTTGACTTCAAAACAAAAAAAAACAAAAAAATTTTGCCTGACCCCTAAAAAGTTCCTCCTGACCCCTAAAATTTTCCCCGACCCCTCAATGTCTCCAGCGAAATATTTTGAGTTCAAAAAAAAATGTTATTTAACATGTATACAAATATTAGTGAAAACAGTGGCGGAGCATAATTATTTCTATTCTTACTTTATTTATTGAGATGTTTTTTAATATGTATACAAATATTAGTGAAAACAATGGCGGAGCATAATTATTTCTCTTCTTACTGTACTTATTGAGACGTTATTTAATATGTATACAAATGTTAGTGAAAACAATGGTGGAGCATAATTATTTCTCTTCTTACTTTACTTATTGAGACGTTATTTAATATGTATACAAATATTAGTGAAAACAGTGGCGGAGCATAATTATTTCTATTTTTAGTTTATTTATTGAGACGTTTTTTAATATGTATACAAATATTAGTGAAAACAATGGCGGAGCATAATTTTTTCTTCCTTTAAATTTACTGATTGAGACGTTATTTAATATGTATACAAATATTTGTGAAAACAATGGTGGAGCATAATTATATCTCTTTTTACTTTACTTATTGAGACGTTATTTAATATGTATACAAATATAAGTGAAAACAATGGAGGAGCATAATAATTTCTCTTCTTACCTTACTTCTTGAGACGTTATTTAATATGTATACAAATATTAGTGAAAACAATGGTGGAGCATAATTATTTCTCTTTTTACTTTACTTCCTGAAACGTTATTTAATATGTATACAAATATTAGTGAAAACAATGGTGGAGCATAATTATTTATTACACTAACTTCACACCTCTCAAAAAGAAGGAGGTAATACCTGGGAGGATGGTATCATGTCAACAGAAGAAATGCGGTTAGGATTAAGCAACCCTTGCTTCACTATAAACTCGTGTTCAAAAAAGTTCCGTTAGGGATCCACTTTGACGTCATTTCCTGTTAAAATCGTGACTTTGCATTATGCCGACAATCCCCCATCTCCAAATTTGGCATGAGGCGCTTCACCGGCGAATGCCGACACTCCCCCCCCCCTAATTTGACCTGAAGCAGTCACACCGCCGCTCTATCTCTACAACTCTCAAAAAGGAGGAGGTAATGCCTAGGAGGGTGGTATCATAACAACAGAACGGGCGTAGGGGAGGAAAGGAAGGTAGAAGGGGTGGGAGTGAGAGGGAAAGAAGAGTTTTAGTGTGAGGGATTTTCTTCCCTACACTCTTTTCCTCTGACGTCATTTCCTGTTAAAAGCATGACGGTGCATTATTTCTCAAATTCTACATGATGTCATTGTTTTTTTCTCAAATTAGTACTAAACAACGTTGAAAATCGAGGAAAAAGGCAGTCGACCCTCGAAGAGTCCATTTTTTTTCCGGTTCTGAGATAGTATACGTCCCGGGGCTGGCCGGTCATAATGACGTCAACCGTGTGACTGTTTGTTGGGTACTCTCGGAGGAGTATCTGGACATACAAACAGACAAACAGACAGACATACAGACAACTGGCCTTTATATAATAGAAGATACAAATAAATGCACATTGGCCTTTATTATAGATACAAATAAATGCACATTGGTCTTTATTATAGATTTGCTTAATACCCCCCCCCAAGAAAAGATTTGGCCTGAGGCGATCACACCGGCGAATGCTGACACTCTCTCCTCGCAACAGATACTACACTATCTCCACCCTCTCAAAAAGGTGTGAGCGCCGGCGAATGCCGACACTCCCCCTCCCCAAATTTGGCCTGAGGGACTCACACCGGCGAATGCCGTCACCCCCCCCCAATTTGACATGAAAGGAGGAGGTAATGCCTATCATGATAACGGAAGGGAGGGGGGGAGGAATATTAGCGTCTATTAAAAGGTTGTAGTGTGAGTGAATTTCTTCCCGCCACTTTGCATTATTTTTCAAATTATCTGCCACTCTCTGACGTCATGATATAACCGGACACAATTTAGAGCAAGACCGGGTACATCCGGCAAGGGATTATGGGACAGGTGCGGATGTGATTGAGCAACCCTTGTTTCACTACACACTGTTAACGTAGGATTCCTATGTTGTTATTGATGCATCCGGACAGAAGTTATTGGATGATCTGATACAACCGGACACAATTTAGGGCAAGACCGGGTACATCCGGCAAGGGATTATGGGATGTTTACAGTGACTCTGCATTTTTATCGGATTAGTACATAAATACATTAGATTATTTCGAATTTACTATCGAATTTGACCTCCTAGAACTGCACAGGACAAACCCATAGACCGGCGGAATGAAGCCCCGAAGGCCGCGACGATACCAGTCTATGGGGTGCAGTATCCATCGAAACAGATACTACACTTTGATATTAATGTCATTTTCGGTAATGGCGTATGAAAGCTATGTTGAATTAGAGAAAAACGGCCTAGGGGAGTCTAAAATTAATTCTTGATATTCAAAAGTTATATAAGAATTTGTTAAATAGTATTATACAATGTTTGTGCAAAGAAAATCCTAGTTATTATTACTTATTAATTTAATAATGTCATTTGAACAGTGTCTAGTGGATAGACCGCTGTTCAGGTGTAGTTTGGTTATAAATACTCCAGTAAACCTCAGAATTTTAATTTCGGCTTTAATTGGTCTTTTGGCTAAGATCAAAGTGTAGTATCTGTTCTCGGCATTTTTGCCTTGAGATAAAGTGTATTATCTAGTCCTATCCGATAGGTGTCGATCTTACACTCTCGAATCAAAAATCAGATTATCATTTTATTTTTAATCCCTTTTCCTTTTTTTCACTTCCTCTCCCCTAAAGGTACGGTCTGATACGCGCCCACTGTCAGGATCTCTCTCTTACCGAATAATACTCGTACTCCTCCAATTTTCGCCTTAGGCGCTTCCCTACTCCAATTCTCCGTGATACTGGCGATTTCCTAATTTCTGCCTGGAGCGCTCACACCGGCGAATGCCGACACCCTTCCCCCCAAATTCGGCCTGAGGCGCTCATCCCAAATTTCGCCTGAGGGCCCCACCGCCGAATGCCGATACCCCCCCCTCCCCCAAATTTCGCCTGAGGCGCGGTATACAAATTTGGCCTGCAGCGCCCCAAATTTCGCCTAGGTGCTCATACCGGCGAATGCTGACATTTCCCCTCAACAAATTCGGCCTGAAGCGCCCCACCGCCGAATGCCGACACTCCTCCTCCCCAGATTTGGCCTGAGGCGCCCCACCGCCAAATGCCGACCCTCCCTTCTACCGCCGAATGCCGATACCGTCCCCCTCCCCCATGTAATGCATGGGATGAGTGCATCATGACAACGGAACCGATACGACCCTTCCTCAACACTTCTCAAAAAAGGAGGAGATAATGCATGGAATCAGTGCATCATGACAACGGAACCGATACGACCCTTCCTCAACACTTCTCAAAAAAGGAGGAGATAATGCATGGAATCAGTGCATCATGACAACGGAACCGATACGACCCTACCTCAACACTTCTCAAAAAAGGAGGAGATAATGCATGGATCAGTGCATCATGACAACGGAACCGATACTACCCTACCTCAACACTCTCAAAAAAGGAGGAGGTAATGCTCACACCGGCGAATACCGTAACCCCCCCCCCCCAATTTGGCCTGAAAGGAGGAGGTAATTCCTATCATGATTACAGAACGGCCACAGGGAGGGAGGGGTGGGGAATATTAGCGTCTATTAATAATTAAGAAAGAAAGTGTGAGAGGAAAAATGACAGAAAGGAAAACTGCCACTCTCTGACGTCATGATGACCTGATACAACCGGACACAATTTAGGTCAAGACCGGGTACATCCGGCAAGGGATTATGGGACAAGTGCGGATGTGATTGAGCAACCCTTGTTTCACTACACACTCTTAACGTAAGATTCCTATGTTGTTATTGATGCATCCGGACAGAAGTTATTGGATGATCTGATACAACCGGACACAATTTAGGGCAAGACCGGGTACATCCGGCAAAGGGATTATGGGATGCTTACAGTGACTCGACATTTTTATCGGATTAGTACATAAATACATTAGATTATTTCGAATTTACTACATATTAACGTTGAAATTTCGTGTAAAATACGAAAAAAACTGCTACCTTTTGTCGGAAAGTGGTCCGGTTGACTGTCAGCGAGTGAATCGTTTGTCGCGATTTTTAGATATTATGATTCCGGGATATGTACGGTGCTAAAGATATCAACTTTTTGACATGTCGCCGCGTAGTTTTTGAGGAGTATCTGGACATACAAACAAACAAACAGACAGACATACAGACAACTGGCCTTTATATAATAGACTAGCGGGGCTACCCGGCGTTGCTCGGGGTCATAAAAACATATATTTGAAGAAAGATCGTGTGTGTAACATCTTTATATTCAAACGTCTATGTCCGCCCCCTCTCTCTATAGCCGTCTCTTTATCTGCTACCTTTCTCTTCCCTGGTCGCCCCATTTCGACGCTACTTTCTAATTTTGCCTTTTGCAAAAGCTGTTTCTTCCCCACCATTTCTCCTATTGCCCAGGGTAATAGTATGACATATTTCTATAAAAAGTAACACCTCTATCTGTGCCTTCTATATAGGTACTTATCTCCACCCCGGTGTTCATACTATATACGTATCTATCATCACCCCAGTGCGCATACTATATACGTACCTATCGCCGCCCCAGTGCACATACTATATACGTACCTATCGCCGGCCCGGTGCAGATACTATTTAAGTACCTATCGCCGCCCCGTTGTGAATGCTAAATAGTACCTATCGTTGCCCCGGTGTGAATGCTAAATACATACCTATTGCGCCCCGGTGTGCATGCTGCATAAGTACCTATCGCTGCCCTAGTGCGAATACTAAAGACATACCAATTGCGCCCCGATGTGCATGCTACATAAGTACCTATCGCTGCCCTAGTGCGATTAATTAATATGTACATATTGCCGCTTTGGTGTGAATGCTAAATACATACCTATCGCCGGCCCAGTGCGAATGCTAAATACGTACCTATAGCCGCCCTGGTGCGAATGCTAAATACGTACCTATAGCCGCCCCGGTGCAAATGCTAAATACGTACCTATCACCACCACGGTGCGAATGCGAAATACATACCTTTCGCCGCCCCGGTGCACGTGCTATATATGTACTGATCTCTGCCGCAGAGCGCATGCTATGTACGTACTTATTGCTGCCCATGTGTAGATACTATATACGTAGCTATCGCCACCCCTGAATTCTGAATATGTACCTATCACCGCCCTGGTGTGGAAGCTAAATACGTACATATCGCCGCCCCGGTGCGAATGCTAAATACATACTTATCGCCGCCCCGGTGTGAATTCTAAATACATACCTATCGCCGCCCCGGTGTGAATGCTAAATACGTACATATCGCCGCCCCAGTGTGAATTTTAAATATGTACCTTTTGCCGCCCTGGTGTGAATTTTAAATATGTACCTTTCGCCGCCCCTGTGCGCGTGCTATATACGTACCTATCGCCGCCCTGGTGCGCGTGCTATATATGAACTGATAGCTGCCTCAGTGCGCATGCTAAATACATACCTATCACTGCCCCGGTGCGCATACTATATACGTACTTATTACCGCCCATGTGCACATGCTATATAAGTACCTATCACAACCGCTGAATGCTAAATAAGTACCTATCGCCGCCCCGGTGTGTAAGCTAAATATGTACATATCGCCGCCCCTAAATTTGGGCGGACCCCTAAAAATTTGGCCTGACACCTAAAAGTTTCCCCGACCCCTAAATCTCTCCAGCCCCTAATTTTTGACTCTCCCCCCACCATGAGAAATATTTTGACTTCAAAACAAAAAAAAACAAAAAAATTTGGCCTGACCCACTAAAAAGTTCAACCTGACCCCTAAAATTTTCCCCGACCCCTAAATGTCTCCAGCCCCCTAATTTTTCACTCTCCCCCAACCATGAGATATATTTTGACTTCAAAACAAAAAAAAATTAAAAAAATTGGCCTGACCCCTACAAAGTTCCGCCTGACCCCTAAAATTTTCCCCGACCCCAGAATCTCTCCAGCCCCCTAATTTTTAACTCTCCCCCAACGATGAGAAATATTTTGACTTCAAAACAAAAAAAAACAAAAAACTTTGGCCTGACCCCTAAAAAGTTCCGCCTGACCCCTAAAAGTTTCCCCGACCCCTAAATTTCTCTAGCCCCCTAATTTTTCACTCTCCCCCAACCATGAGAAATATTTTGAGTTCAAAACAAAAAAAGAAAAAAATTTGGCCTGACCCCTAAAAAGTTCGGCCTGATCCCTGAAATTTCCCCAACCCTTAAATCTCTCCATCCTCCTAATTTTTCACTCTCCCCCAACCATGAGAAATATTTTCAGTTCAAAACCAAAAAAAAAGAAAAAAATTTGGCCTGACCCCTTAAAAGTTCGTCCTGACCCCTAAAATTTTCCCCGACCCCTAAATCTCTCCAGCCCCCTAATTTTTCACTCTCCCCCAACCATGAGATATATTTTGACTTCAAAACCAAAAAAAACAAAAAAAATTGGCCTGACCCCTAAAAAGTTCGTCCTGACCCCTAAAATTTTCCCCGACCCCTAAATCTCTCCAGCCCCCTAATTTTTCACTCTCCTCCAACCATAAAAAAATATTTTGACTTCAAAACAAAACAAACAAAAAAATTTGGCCTGACCCCTTAAACGTTCGTCCTGACTCCTAAAATTTTCCCCGACCCCTAAATCTCTCCAGCCACCTAATTTTTCACTCTCCCTCAACCCTGAGAAATATTTTGACTTCAAAACAAAAAAAAACAAAAAAATTTGGCCTGACCCCTAAAAAGTTCGTCCTAGCCCCTTAAATTTTCCCCGACCCCTAAATCTCTCCAGCCCCCTAATTTTTCACTCTCCCCCAACCATGAGATATATTTTGACTTCAAAACAAAAAAAAACAAAAAAATTTGGCCTGACCCCTAAAAAGTTCGTCCTGACCCCTAAAATTTTCCCCGACCCCTAAATCTCTCCAGCCCTTAATTTTTCACTCTCCTCCAACCATGAGAAATATTTTGACTTCAAAACAAAAAAAAACAAAAAAATTTAGCCTGACCCCTAAAAAGTTCGTCCTGACCCCTAAAATTTTCCCGGACCCTTAAATCTCTCCAACCCCCTAATTTTTCACTCTCCCCCAACCCTGAGAAATATTTTGATTTCAAAACAAAAAAAAACAAAAAACAAAAAAAAAATTTGGCCTGACCCCTAAAAAGTTCGTCCTGACCCCTAAAATTTTCCCGACCCCTAAATCTCTCCAGCCCCCTAATTTTTTTCACTCTCTTACAACCATTAGATATATTTTGACTTCAAAACAAAAAAAAACAAAAAAATTTGGCCTGACCCCTAAAAAGTTCGTCCTGACCCCTAAAACTTTCCCCGACCCCTAAATCTCTCCAGCCCCCTAATTTTTCACTCTCCCACAACCCTGAGCAATGTTTTGACTTCAAAACAAAAAAAAATAAAAAAAACAAAAAAATTTGGCCTGACCCCTAAAAAGTTCGTCATGACCCCTAAAATTTTCCCCGACCCCTAAATCTCTCCAGCCCCCTAATTTTTCACTCTCCCCCAACCATGAGATCTATTTTGAGTTCAAAACAAAAAAAAACAAAAAAATTTGGCCTGACCCCTAAAAAGTTCGTCCTGACCCCTAAAATTTTCCCCGACCCCTAAATCTCTGCAGCCCCCTAATTTTTCACTCTCCCCTAACCATGAGAAATATTTTGACTTCAAAACAAAAAAAAACAAAAAAAAACAAAAAAATTTGGCCTGACCCCTAAAAAGTTCGTCCTGACCCCTAAAATTTTCCCCGACCCCTAAATCTCTCCATCCCCTCTAATTTTTCACTCTCCCCCAACCATGAGATATATTTTGACTTCAAAACAAAAAAAAACAAAAAAATTTGGCGTGACCCCTAAAATTTTCCCCGACCCCTAAATCTCTCCAGCCCCCTAATTTTTCACTCTCCTCCAACCATGAAAAATATTTTGACTTCAAAACAAAAAAAAACAAAAAAATTTGGCCTGACCCCTAAAAAGTTCGTCCTTACCCCTAAAATTTTCCCCGACCCCTAAATCTCTGCAGCCCCCTAATTTTTCACTCTCCCCCAACCCTGAGAAATATTTTGACTTCAAAACAAAAAAAAACAAAAAAATTTGGCCTGACCCCTAAAATTTTCCCCGACCCCTAAATCTCTCCAGCCCCCTAATTTTTCACTCTCCCCCAACCATGAGATATATTTTGACTTCAAAACCAAAAAAAAGAAAAAAATTTGGCCTGACCCCTAAAAAGTTCGTCCTGACCCCTAAAATTTTCCCCGACCCCTAAATCTCTCCATCCCCCTAATTTTTCACTCTCCCCCAACCCTGAGAAATATTTTCAGTTCAAAACAAAAAAAAACAAAAAAATTTAGCCTGACCCCTAAAAAGTTCGTCCTGACCCCTAAAATTTTCCCCGACCCCTAAATCTCTCCAGCCCCCTAATTTTTCACTTTCCCCCAACCATGAAAAATATTTTGACTTCAAAACAAAAAAAAAACAAAAAAATTTGGCCTGACTCCTAAAAAGTTCGGCCTGACCCCTAAAATTTTTCGCCGACCCCTCAATCTCTCCAGCCCCCTAATTTTTCACTCTCCTCCAACTCTGAGAAATATATTGACTTCAAAACAAAAAATTGGCGTGACCACTAAAAAGTGCGGCCTGACCCCTAAATCTCTCCAGCCCCTCATCCCAACTAATTTTTCACTGTCACATAACCCTGAGAAATATTTTGAGTTAAAAACAAAATAAAAAAGAACAAATTTTGCCTGACCCCTAAAAAGTTCGGATTGACCCCTAAAATATTCTCCGACCCCTCAATGTCTCCAGCGAAATATTTTGAGTTCAAAAAAAAAATGTTATTTAACATGTATACAAATATTAGTGAAAACAGTGGCGGAGCATAATTATTTCTATTCTTAATTTATTTATAGAGAGGTTTTTTAATATGTATACAAATATTAGTGAAAACAATGGCGGAGCATAATTATTTCTCTTCTTACTGTACTTATTGAGACGTTATTTAATATGTATACAAATATTAGTGAAAACAATGGTGGAGCATAATTATTTCTCTTCTTACTTTACTTATTGAGACGTTATTTAATATGTATACAAATATTAGTGAAAACAGTGGCGGAGCATAATTATTTCTATTTTTAGTTTATTTATTGAGACGTTTTTTAATATGTATACAAATATTAGTGAAAACAATGGCGGAGCATAATTTTTTCTTCCTTTAAATTTACTGATTGAAACGTTATTTAATATGTATACAAATATTTGTAAAAACAATGGTGGAGCATAATTATATCTCTTCTTACTTTACTTATTGAGACGTTATTTAATATGTATACAAATATAAGTGAAAACAATGGAGGAGCATAATAATTTCTCTTCTTACCTTACTTCTTGAGACGTTATTTAATATGTATACAAATATTAGTGAAAACAATGGTGGAGCATAATTATTTCTCTTTTTACTTTACTTCTTGAAACGTTATTTAATATGTATACAAATATTAGTGAAAACAATGGTGGAGCATAATTATTTATTACACTAACTTCACACCTCTCAAAAAGAAGGAGGTAATACCTGGGAGGATGGTATCATGTCAACAGAAGAAATGCGGTTAGGATTAAGCAACCCTTGCTTCACTATAAACTCGTGTTCAAAAAAGTTCCGTTAGGGATCCACTTTGACGTCATTTCCTGTTAAAATCGTGACTTTGCATTATGCCGACAATCCCCCATCTCCAAATTTGGCATGAGGCGCTTCACCGGCGAATGCCGACCCCCCCCCCCCCTTATTTGACCTGAAGCAGTCACACCGCCGCTCTATCTCTACAACTCTCAAAAAGGAGGAGGTAATGCCTAGGAGGGTGGTATCATAACAACAGAACGGGCGTAGGGGAGGAAAGGAAGGTAGAAGGGGTGGGAGTGAGAGGGAAAGAAGAGTTTTAGTGTGAGGGATTTTC
This sequence comes from Sepiola atlantica, assembly GCA_963556195.1. Taxonomy (NCBI): domain Eukaryota; kingdom Metazoa; phylum Mollusca; class Cephalopoda; order Sepiida; family Sepiolidae; genus Sepiola; species Sepiola atlantica. Next base: position 120,912,254 of record OY744526.1, read on the forward strand.
TTCCTTACACTCTTTTCCTCTGACGTCATTTCCTGTTAAAAGCATGACGGTGCATTATTTCTCAAATTCTACATGATGTCATTGTTTTTTTCTCAAATTAGTACTAAACAACGTTGAAAATCGAGGAAAAAGGCAGTCGACCCTCGAAGAGTCCATTTTTTTTTCCGGTTCTGAGATAGTATACGTCCCGGGGCTGGCCGGTCATAATGACGTCAACCGTGTGACTGTTTGTTGGGTACTCTCGGAGGAGTATCTGGACATACAAACAGACAAACAGACAGACAACTGGCCTTTATATAATAGAAGATACAAATAAATGCACATTGGCCTTTATTATAGATACAAATAAATGCACATTGGTCTTTATTATAGATTTGCTTAATACCCCCCCCCCCCCCAAGACAAGATTTGGCCTGATGCGCTCACACCGGCGAATGCTGACACTCTCTCCTCGCAACAGATACTACACTGTCTCCACCCTCTCAAAAAGGTGTGAGCGCCGGCGAATGCCGACACTCCCCCTCCCCAAATTTGGCCTGAGGGACTCACACCGGCGAATGCCGTCACCCCCCCCCCCAATTTGACATGAAAGGAGGAGGTAATGCCTATCATGATAACGGAAGGGAGGGGGAGGAATATTAGCGTCTATTAAAAGGTTGTAGTGTGAGTGAATTTCTTCCCGCCACTTTGCATTATTTTTCAAATTATCTGTCACTCTCTGACGTCCTGATATAACCGGACACAATTTAGAGCAAGACCGGGTACATCCGGCAAGGGATTATGGGACAGGTGCGGATGTGATTGAGCAACCCTTGTTTCACTACACACTCTTAACGTAGGATTACTATGTTGTTATTGATGCATCCGGACAGAAGTTATTGGATTATCTGATACAACCGGACACAATTTAGGACAAGACCGGGTACATCCGGCAAGGGATTATGGGATGTTTACAGTGACTCTGCATTTTTATCGGATTAGTACATAAATACATTAGATTATTTCGAATTTACTATCGAATTTGACCTCCTAGAACTGCACAGGACAAACCCATAGACCGACGGAATGAAGCCCCGAAGGCCAAGACGATACCAGTCTATGGGGTGCAGTATCCATCGAAACAGATACTACACTTTGATGTTAGCCAAAAGAAGTGAATTAATGTCATTTTCGGTAATGGCGTATGAAAGCTATGTTGAATTAGAGAAAAACGGCCTAGGGGAGTCTAAAATTCATTGTTGATATTCCAAACTTATATAAGAATTTGTTAAATAGTAGTATACAATGTTTTTTGAAAGAAAATCCTAGTTATTATTACTTGTTAATTTAATAATGTAATTTAAACAGTGTCTAGTGGATAGACCGCTGTTCAGGTGTAGATTGGTTATACTTTTGGCTAAGATCAAAGTGTAGTATCTGTTCCGATGGATACTGCACCCCATAGACTGGTATTGTCTTGGCCTCCGGGGCTTGATTTACACCGGTCTATGGGATTGTCCTGTGCAGTTCTAGGAGGTCCACCCTCCCAGGCTTCGCCTCCCCTCTTTGGGGAGGAGTAAGTTTATTGCTTACTGTCTGAGGCGCCCCTACCGGGGAATGCCGACGGGGCTGCCCAGGCAATTTTTAAATGGCCAGAGTGCTCACCTCTCGAGCGCTGGCTTTTAACCCCACTTTCTCGACCCAAGCTGTGGTCACATCTTACCTGTGGGAGTAAGATAAAACTGGCCTTGTGCCTAACTCCTGGGGAGGAGTAAATACCTGTAATTTCTTCCACTTCGTTGGCCTTTTGGCTAAGATCAAAGTGTAGTATCTGTTCTCGGCATTTTTGCCTTGAGATAAAGTGTATTATCTAGTCCTATCCTATAGGTGTCGATCTTACACTCTCGAATCAAAAATCAGATTATCATTTTATTTTTGAATCCCTTTTCCTTTTATTCACTTCCTCTCCCCTAAAGTACGGGCGTCACTCCTCCAAAGTTCGCCTTAGGCGCTCCCCTCCCCAAATTTTGCCTGAGGCGCACCACCGGCGAATGCCGACTGACTCTCCCCATATTTGGCCTGAGGCGCTCACACCGGCTAATGCCGCAACTCCCCCTCCCCCAAATTCGGCCTCCCCATGCCGACACTACTCCCCAAATTCGGCCTGAGGACCTCCTCCCCGAATTTCGCCTGAGGCGCACCACCGCCGAATGCCGACACTCACCCTTCCCATATTTGTCCTGAGGCGCTCATACCGGCGAATGCCGCAACTCCCCCCTCCACCAAATTCGGCCTTCCAAAATTTCGCCTGAGGCGCTCATACTGGCGAATGCTGACACTCCTCTTCCCCAAATTTCGCCTGAGGCGCTAATACCGGCGAATGCCGACATTCCCCCTCCCCAAATTTGGCCTGAGGCGCCCCACCGCCGAATGCCGACCCTCCCCTCAAATTTCGCCTGAGCCGCTAACACCGGCGAATGCCGACACCCTCCACACCCACCCCAATTTTTAAATATGTATACAAAAAGGAGGAGGTAATACCTAGGAGGATGTTATCATGTCAACAGAAAAAAACTCATGTTAAAAAAAGTGCCGTTATTGATTAAACAACACTTGCGTCACTATAAACGCATGTATCAAAAAGTGCCGTTAGAAGTTACGCAACCCTTGCATCACTATGGACTCATGTTCAAAAAAGTGCCGTTAGTAAGTAAGCAACCCATGCTTGACTATGGACTCGTGTTCAAAAAAAGTGCCGTTTGTGATTAAGCAACACTTGCTTCACTATAAACTCATGTTCAAAAAAGAGCCGTTAGGGATTTCCTCTGACGTCATTTCCTGTTAAAATCATGACGGTGCATTATTTCATTGTTTTTTCTCAAATTAGTACTAAACAACGTTGAAAATCGAGGAAAAAGGCACCCCCCCATTGGAGAAAAGTGCTCAGTCGAACCCCGAAGAGTCCATTTTTTTTCCGGTTCTGAGATATTATACGACCCGGGGCTGGCCGGTCATAATGACGTCAACCGTGTGACTGTTTGTTGGGTCCTCTCGGAGGAGTTTCTGGACATACAAACAAACAGACAAACAGACAAACAGACATACAGACAACTGCCCTTTATATAATAGACTAGCGGGGCTACCCGGCGTTGCTCGGGGTCATAAAAACATATATTTGAAGAAAGATCGTGTGTGTAACATCTTTATATTCAAACTTCTATGTCCGCCCCCTCTCTCTATAGCCGCCTCTTTATCTGCTACCTTTCTCCTCCCTGGTCGCCCCATTTCGCCGCTACTTTCTAATTTTGCCTTTTGCAAAAGCTGTTTCTTCCCCACCATTTCTCATATTGCCCAGGGTAATAGTATGACATATTTCTATAAAAAGTAACAGCTCTATCTGTGCCTTCTATATAGGTACTTATCTCCACCCCGGTGTTCATACTATATACGTATCTATCATCACCCCGGTGCGCATACTATATACGTACCTATCGCCGCCCCAGTGCACATACTATATACGTACCTATCGCCGCCCCGGTGCAGATACTATTTAAGTACCTATCGCCGCCCCGTTGCGAATGCTAAATAGTACCTATCGTTGCCCCGGTGTGAATGCTAAATACATACTTATTGTGCCCCGGTGTGCATGCTACATAAGTACCTATCGCTGCCCTAGTGCGAATACTAAAGACATACCAATTGCGCCCCGGTGTGCATGCTACATAAGTACCTATCGCTGCCCTAGTGCGATTAATTAATATGTACATATTGCCGCTTTGGTGTGAATGCTAAATACGTACCTATCGCCGGCCCAGTGCGAATGCTAAATACGTACCTATAGCCGCCCTGGTGCGAATGCTAAATACGTACCTATAGCCGCCCCGGTGCGAATGCTAAATACGTACCTATCACCACCACGGTGCGAATGCGAAATACATACCTTTCGCTGCCCCGGTGCGCGTGCTATATATGTACTGATCGCCGCCGCAGAGCGCATGCTATGTACGTACTTATTGCTGCCCATGTGTACATACTACATACGTAGCTATCGCCACCCCTGAATTCTGAATTCTGAATACGTACCTATCGCCGACCTGGTGTGGAAGCTAAATGTGTACATGTCGCCGCCCCGGTGCGAATGCTAAATACATACTTATCGCCGCCCCGGTGTGAATTCTAAATACATACCTATTGCCGCCCTGGTGTGAATGCTAAATACGTACATATCGCCGCCCCAGTGTGAATTTTAAATATGTACCTTTCGCCGCCCCGGTGTGAATTTTAAATATGTACCTTTCGCCGCCCCTGTGCGCGTGCTATATACGTACCTATCGCCGCCCCGGTGCACGTGCTATATATGAACCGATAGCTGCCTCAGTGCGCATGCTATATACATACCTATCACTGCCCCGGTGCGCATACTATATACGTACTTATTACCGCCCATGTGCACATGCTATATAAGTACCTATCACCACCGCTGAATGCTAAATAAGTACCTATCGCCGCCCCGGTGTGGAAGCTAAATATGTACATATCGCCGCCCCTAAATTTGGGCGGACCCCTAAAAATTTGGCCTGACACCTAAAATTTTCCCCGACCCCTAAATCTCTCCAGCCCATAATTTTTCACTCTCCCCCAACCATGAGAAATATTTTGACTTCAAAACAAAAAAAAACAAAAAAATTTGGCCTGACCCCTTAAAAGTTCCGCCTGACCCCTAAAATTTTCCCCGACCCTTCAATCTCTCCAGCCCCCTAATTGTTCACTCTCCCCCAACCCTGAGAAATATTTTGAGTTCAAAACCAAAAAAAAAGAAAAAAATTTGGCCTGAACCCTAAAAAGTTCGTCCTGACCCCTAAAATTTTCACCGACCCCTAAATCTCTCCAGCCCCCTAATTTTTCACTCTCCCCCAACCATGAGAAATATTTTGACTTCAAAACAAAAAAAAACAAAAAAATTTGGCCTGACCCCTAAAAAGTTCGTCCTGACCCCTAAAATTTTCCCCGACCCCTAAATCTCTCCAGCCCCTAATTTTTCACTCTCCCCCAACCATGAGAAATATTTTGACTTCAAAACCAAAAAAAACAAAAAAATTTGGCCTGACCCCTAAAAAGTTTGTCCTGACCCCTAAAATTTTCCCCGACCCCTAAATCTCTCCATCCCCCTAATTTTTCACTCTCCCCCAACCCTGAGAAATATGTTCAGTTCAAAACAAAAAAAAACAAAAAAATTTAGCCTGACCCCTAAAAAGTTCGTCCTGACCCCTAAAATTTTCCCCGACCCCTAAATCTCTCCAGCCCCCTTATTTTTCACTTTCCCCCAACCATGAAAAATATTTTGACTTCAAAACAAAAAAAAAAACAAAAAAATTTGGCCTGACTCCTAAAAAGTTCGTCCTGACCCCTAAAATTTTTCGCCGACCCCTCAATCTCTCCAGCCCCCTAATTTTTCACTCTCCTCCAACTCTGAGAAATATTTTGACTTCAAAACAAAAAATTGGCGTGACCACTAAAAAGTGCGGCCTGACCCCTAAATCTCTCCAGCCCCTCATCCCAACTAATTTTTCACTCTCACATAACCCTGAGAAATATTTTGAGTTAAAAACAAAATAAAAAAGAACAAATTTTGCCTGACCCCTAAAAAGTTCGGATTGACCCCTAAAATTTTCTCCGACCCCTCAATGTCTCCAGCGAAATATTTTGAGTTCAAAAAAAAATGTTATTTAACATGTATACAAATATTAGTGAAAACAGTGGCGGAGAATAATTATTTCTATTCTTACTTTATTTATTGAGATGTTTTTTAATATGTATACAAATATTAGTGAAAACAATGGCGGAGCATAATTATTTCTCTTCTTACTGTACTTATTGAGACGTTATTTAATATGTATACAAATATTAGTGAAAACAGTGGCGGAGCATAATTATTTCTATTTTTAGTTTATTTATTGAGACGTTTTTTAATATGTATACAAATATTAGTGAAAACAATGGCGGAGCATAATTTTTTCTTCCTTTAAATTTACTGATTGAAACGTTATTTAATATGTATACAAATATTTGTGAAAACAATGGTGGAGCATAATTATATCTCTTCTTACTTTACTTATTGAGACGTTATTTAATATGTATACAAATATAAGTGAAAACAATGGAGGAGCATAATAATTTCTCTTCTTACCTTACTTCTTGAGACGTTATTTAATATGTATACAAATATTAGTGAAAACAATAGTGGAGCATAATTATTTCTCTTTTTACTTTACTTCTTGAAACGTTATTTAATATGTATACAAATATTAGTGAAAACAATGGTGGAGCATAATTATTTATTACACTAACTTCACACCTCTCAAAAAGAAGGAGGTAATACCTGGGAGGATGGTATCATGTCAACAGAAGAAATGCGGTTAGGATTAAGCAACCCTTGCTTCACTATAAACTCGTGTTCAAAAAAGTTCCGTTAGGGATCCACTTTGACGTCATTTCCTGTTAAAATCGTGACTTTGCATTATGCCGACAATCCCCCATCTCCAAATTTGGCATGAGGCGCTTCACCGGCGAATGCCGACACTCCCCCCCCCCTAATTTGACCTGAAGCAGTCACACCGCCGCTCTATCTCTACAACTCTCAAAAAGGAGGAGGTAATGCCTAGGAGGGTGGTATCATAACAACAGAACGGGCGTAGGGGAGGAAAGGAAGGTAGAAAGGGTGGGAGTGAGAGGGAAAGAAGAGTTTTAGTGTGAGGGATTTTCTTCCCTACACTCTTTTCCTCTGACGTCATTTCCTGTTAAAAGCATGACGGTGCATTATTTCTCAAATTCTACATGATGTCATTGTTTTTTTCTCAAATTAGTACTAAACAACGTTGAAAATCGAGGAAAAAGGCAGTTGACCCTCGAAGAGTCCATTTTTTTTCCGGTTCTGAGATAGTATACGTCCCGGGGCTGGCCGCTCATAATGACGTCAACCGTGTGACTGTTTGTTGGGTACTCTCGGAGGAGTATCTGGACATACAAACAGACAAACAGACAGACATACAGACAACTGGCCTTTATATAATAGAAGATACAAATAAATGCACATTGGCCTTTATTATAGATACAAATAAATGCACATTGGTCTTTATTATAGATTTGCTTAATACCCCCCCCCCCCCATAAAAAGATTTGGCCTGATGCGCTCACACCGGCGAATGCTGACACTCTCTCCTCGCAACAGATACTACACTGTCTCCACCCTCTCAAAAAGGTGTGAGCGCCGGCGAATGCCGACACTCCCCCTCCCCAAATTTGGCCTGAGGGACTCACACCGGCGAATGCCGTCACCCCCCCCCCCAATTTGGCATGAAAGGAGGAGGTAATGCCTATCATGATAACGGAAGGGAGTGGGTGGAATATTAGCGTCTATTAAAAGGTTGTAGTGTGAGTGAATTTATTCCCGCCACTTTGCATTATTTTTCAAATTATCTGCCACTCTCTGACGTCATGATATAACCGGACACAATTTAGAGCAAGACCGGGTACATCCGGCAAGGGATTATGGGACAGGTGCGGGTGTGATTGAGCAACCCTTGTTTCACTACACACTCTTAACGTAGGATTCCTATGTTGTTATTGATGCAACCGGACAGAAGTTATTGGATGATCTGATAGAACCGGACACAATTTAGGGCAAGACCGGGTACATCCGGCAAGGGATTATGGGATGTTTACATTGACTCTGCATTTTTATCGGATTAGTACATAAATACATTAGATTATTTCGAATTTACTATCGAATTGGACCTCCTCAAACCCATAGACCGGCGGAATGAAGCCCCGAAGGCCAAGACGATACCAGTCTATGGGGTGCAGTATCCATCGAAACGGATACTACACTTTGATGTTAGCCAAAAGAAGTGAATTAATGTCATTTTCGGTAATGGCGTATGAAAGCTATGTTGAATTAGAGAAAAACGGCCTAGGGGAGTGTAAAATTCATTGTTGATATTCCAAACTTATATAAGAATTTGTTAAATAGTAGTATACAATGTTTTTTGAAAGAAAATCCTAGTTATTATTACTTGTTAATTTAATAATGTAATTTAAACAGTGTCTAGTGGATAGACCGCTGTTCAGGTGTAGATTGGTTATAAATATCCCAGTAAATAACCTCAAAATTTAAATTTCGGATGCTTTTGTTGGCCTTTTGGCTAAGATCAAAATCTGTTCTCGGCATTTTTGCCTTGAGATAAAGTGTATTATCTAGTCCTATCCGATAGGTGTCGATCTTACACTCTCGAATCAAAAATCAGATTATCATTATATTTTTGAATCCCCTTTCCTTCTGTTCACTTCCTCTCCCCTAAAGTACGGTCTGATACGCTGCCCTCTCCAAATTTTGCCTGAGTCGCTCATAATGCCTGAGGCCGACCCTCCCCATATTTAGCCTGAGGCGCTCACACCGGCGAATAACTCCCCCTCCACCAAATTCGGCCTCTCCATGCGACACTACTCCCCAAATTCGGCCTGAGGCGATTCTCCCCGAATTTCGCCTGAGGCGCACCACCGCCGAATGCTGACACTCACCCTCCTCATATTTGGCCTGAGGCGCTCATACTGGCGAACCCTCCCCAGTAATGCTGACACTCCTCCTCCCCAAATTCGGCCTGAGGCGCTCACACTGGCGAACCCTCCTCAGTAATGCTGACACTCCTCCTCCCCAAATTCGGCCTGAGGCGCTCACACTGGCGAATGCCGACACTCCCCCAAATTCGGCCTGAGGCGCTCATACCGGCGAATGCCGACACTCCCCCAAATTCGGCCTGAGGCGCTCATTTTCCTCCCCGAATTTCGGCTGAGGCGCCCCACCGCGAATGACGACACACATCCTCCCCAGATTTCGCCTGAGGCGCTCACACCGCCGAATGCCGACTCTCCACCAAATTCGGCCTGAGGCGCTCACACCGGCGAATGCCGACACTCCCCCAAATTCGGCCTGAGGCGCTCATAATGGCGAATGCCGACACTCCTCCCCAAATTTCGCCTGAGGCGATCATACTTGCGTATGCCGACACTCGTCCCCGAATTTTGCCTGAGGCGCCCCACCGGCAAATGCTGACCCTCCCCCAAATTTCGCCTGATGCGCCCCACCGCCGAATGCCTATACCCCCCTCCCCCAAATTTCTCCTGAGGCGCTCACACCGGCGAATGCCGACATCCCCACACCCACCCCAATTTTTCAATATGTATACAATATGTATACAAATATTAGTGAAAACAATGGGGGAGCATACAAATATTAGTGAAAACAGTGGGGGAGCATAATTATTTATTACTTTAATTTACTGATACTACACTAACTTCACACCTCTCAAAAAGGAGGAGGTAATACCTAGGAGGATGTTATCATGTCAACAGAAAAAAATGTGGTTAGGATTAAGCAACCCTTGCTTCACTATGAACTCATGTTTAAAAAAGTGCCGTTATTGATTAAACAACACTTGCGTCACTATAAACGCATGTATCGAAAAGTGCCGTTAGGAGTTACGCAACCCTTGCATCACTATGGACTCATGTTCAAAAAAGTGCCGTTAGTAAGTAAGCAACCCATGCTTGACTATGGACTCGTGTTCAAAAAAAGTGCCGTTTGTGATTAAGCAACACTTGCTTCACTATAAACTCATGTTCAAAAAAGAGCCGTTAGGGATTTCCTCTGACGTCATTTCCTGTTAAAATCATGACGGTGCATTATTTCATTGTTTTTTCTCAAATTAGTACTAAACAACGTTGAAAATCGAGGAAAAAGGCACCCCCCCCATTGGAGAAAAGTGCTCAGTCGAACCCCGAAGAGTCCATTTTTTTTTCCGGTTCTGAGATATTATACGACCCGGGGCTGGCCGGTCATAATGACGTCAACCGTGTGACTGTTTGTTGGGTCCTCTCGGAGGAGTTTCTGGCCATACAAACAAACAGACAAACAGACAAACAGACATACAGACAACTGCCCTTTATATAATAGACTAGCGGGGCTACCCGGCGTTGCTCGGGGTCATAAAAACATATATTTGAAGAAAGATCGTGTGTGTAACATCTTTATATTCAAACTTCTATGTCCGCCCCCTCTCTCTATAGCCGTCTCTTTATCTGCTACCTTTCTCTTCCCTGGTCGCCCCATTTCGCCGCTACTTTCTAATTTTGTCTTTTGCAAAAGCTGTTTCTTCCCCACCATTTCTCCTATTGCCCAGGGTAATAGTATGACATATTTCTATAAAAAGTAACACCTCTATCTGCACCTTCTATATAGGTACTTATCTCCACCCCGGTGTTCATAATATATACGTATCTATCATCACCCCGGTGCGCATACTATATACGTACCTATCGCCGCCCCAGTGCACATACTATATACGTACCTATCGCCACCCCGGTGCAGATACTATTTAAGTACCTATCGCCGCCCCGTTGCGAATGCTAAATAGTACCTATCGTTGCCCCGGTGTGAATGCTAAATACATACCTATTGCGCCCCGGTGTGCATGCTACATAAGTACCTATCGCTGCCCTAGTGCAAATACTAAAGACATACCAATTGCGCCCCGGTGTGCATGCTACATAAGTACCTATCGCTGCCCTAGTGCGAATAATTAATATGTACATATTGCCGCTTTGGTGTGAATGCTAAATACATACCTATCGCCGGCCCAGTGTGAATTCTAAATACGTACCTATAGCCGCCCTGGTGCGAATGCTAAATACGTACTTATAGCCGCCCCGGTGCGAATGCTAAATACGTACCTATCACCACCACGGTGCGAATGCGAAATACATACCTTTCTCCGCCCCGGTGCGCATGCTATATATGTACTGACTGCCGCCGCACAGCGCATGCTATGTACGTACTTATTGCTGCCCATGAGTACATGCTATATACGTAGCTATCGCACCCCTGAATTCTGAATACGTACCTATCGCCGCCCTGGTGTGGAAGCTAAATACGTACATATCGCCGCCCCGGTGCGAATGCTAAATACATACCTATCGCCGCCCCAGTGTGAATTCTAAATACATACCTATCGCCGCCCAGGTGTGAATTCTAAATACGTACCTATCGCCGCCCCGGTGCGGAAGCTAAATACGTACATATCGCCACCCCGGTGCGAATGCTAGATACATACCTATCGCTGCCCTGGTGTGAATGCTAAATACATACCTATCGCCGCCCCGGTGTGAATGCAAAATACGTACCTATCGCCGCCCCGGTGTGAATTTTAAATATGTACCTTTCGCCGCCCCGGTGTGAATTTTAAATATGTACCTATCCCCGCCCCGGTGCGCTTGCTATATATGAACCGATCGCTGCCTCAGTGCGCATGCTAAATACATACCTATCACTGCCCCGGTGCGCATACTATATACGTACTTATTACCGCCCATGTGCACATGCTATATAAGTACCTATCACCACCGCTGAATGCTAAATAAGTACCTATCGCCGCCCCGGTGTGGAAGCTAAATACGTACATATCGCGGCCCCTAAATTTGGGCGGACTCCTAAAAAATTTGGCCTGACCCCTAACATTTTCCCCGACCCCTAAATCTCTCCAGCCCCTAATTTTTCACTCTCCACCAACCATGAGAAATATATTGACTTCAAAACAAAAAAATTTGGCCTGACCCCTAAAAAGTTCGTCCTGACCCCTAAAATTTTCCCCGACTCCTAAATCTCTCCAGCCCCCTAATTTTTCACTCTCCCCCAACCATGAGAAATATTTATAGTTCAAAACCAAAAAAAAGAAAAAAATTTGGCCTGACCCCTAAAAAGTTCGTCGTGACCCCTAAAATTTTCACCGACCCCTAAATCTCTCCAGCCCCCTAATTTTTCACTCTCCCCCAACCATGAGAAATATTTTCAGTTCAAAACCAAAAAAAAGAAAAAAAATTTAGTCTGACCCCTAAAAAGTTCGTCCTGACCCCTAAAATTTTCCCCGACGCCTAAATCTCTCCAGCCCCCTAATTTTTCACTCTCCCCCAACCATGAGATATATTTTGACTTCAAAACAAAAAAAAACAAAAAAATTTGGCCTGACCCCTAAAAAGTTCGTCCTGACCCCTAAAATTTTCTCCGACCTCTAAATCTCTCCAGCCCCCTAATTTTTCACTCTCCTCCAACCATGAAAAATATTTTGACTTCCAAACAAAAAAAAACAAAAAAATTTGGCCTGACCGCTAAAAAGTTCGTCCTGACCCCTAAAATTTTCCCCGACCCCTAAATCTCTCCAGCCCCCTAATTTTTCACTCTCCCCCAACCCTGAGAAATATTTTGACTTCAAAAAAACAAAAACAAAAAAAAAGAAAAAAATTTGGCCTGACCCCTAAAAAGTTCGTCCTGACCCCTAAAATTTTCCCCGACCCCTAAATCTCTCCAGCCCCCTAATGTTTCACTCTCCCCCAACCCTGAGAAATATTTGGACTTCAAAACAAAAAAAAACAAAAAAATTTGGCCTGACCCCTAAAAAGTTCGTCCTGACCCCTAAAATTTTCCCCGACCCCTAAATCTCTCCAGCCCCCTAATGTTTCACTCTCCCCCAACCATGAGATATATTTTGACTTCAAAACAAAAAAAAACAAAAAAATTAGGCCTGAGCCCTAAAAAGTGCGTCCTGACCCCTAAAACTTTCCCCGACCCCTAAATCTCTCCAGCCCCCTAATTTTTCACTCTCCCCCAACCCTGAGAAATATTTTCAGTTCAAAACAAAAAAAAACAAAAAATTTGGCCTGACCCCTAAAAAGTTCGTCCTGACCCCTAAAATTTTCCCCGACCCCTAAATCTCTCCAGCCCCCTAATTTTTAACTCTCCTCCAACCCTAAGAAATATTTTGACTTCAAAACAAAAAAAAACAAAAAAATTTGGCCTGACCCCTAAAAAGTTCGTCCTGACCCCTAAAATTTTCCCCGACCCCTTAATCTCTCCAGCCCCCTAATTTTTAACTCTCCCCCAACCATGAGAAATATTTTGACTTCAAAACAAAAAAAAACAGAAAAATTTGCCCTGACCCCTAAAAAAGTTGTCCTGACCCCTAAAATGTAATTGTGTTTTTAAACGTGAGTTAACGCACTTCCTTAGCTATCCTCAAAAAAATAAATTTCATTAAAAAACATTAATTGGTTTATGAACTTGAGGTATTACGTAATTAAATTACAATATGACTCAGCAATTTCAAATTACTATAAAATATAATGAAAAATAACTGAAAAGCCCCCCCCCCCCGATGAAATATTCCCCATGGACCCGTAAGGGCTGGGTTAATAGATTCGGGAATACTCTCATCATCTTACCTTGTGAATTTTACATAAGAATACACTTTTATATGTTATGTATATATTCTCTAACCTTGTTTTAAACACCATAATTGTGTTTTTAAACGTGAGTTAACGCACTTCCTTAGCTATCCTCTAAATAATAAATTTCATTACAAAACATTAATTGGTTTATGAACTTGAGGTATTACGTAATTAAATTACAATATTATATAGATACAGGTAAATGCACATTGGCCTTTATTATAGATACAAATAAATACACATTGGTCTTTATTATAGATACAAATAAATGCACATTGGTCTTTATTATAGATACAAATAAATGCACATTGGTCTTTATTATAGATGCAGATAAATGCACATTGGCCTTTATTATAGATACAGGTAAATGCACATTGGCCTTTATTATAGATACAAATAAATGCACATTGGTCTTTATTATAGATACAAATAAATGCACATTAGCCTTTATTATAGATACAAATAAATGCACATTGGCCTTTATTATAGATACAAAAAAATGCACATTGGTCTTTATTATAGATTTGCTTAATACCCCCCCCCCGAAAAGATTTGGCCTGAGGCGCTCACACCGGCGAATGCTGACACTCTCTCCTCGCAACAGATACTACACTATCTCCACCCTCTCAAAAAGGTGTGAGCGCCGGCGAATGCCGACACTCCCCCTCCCCAAATTTGGCCTGAGGGACTCACACCGGCTAATGCCGTCACCCCCCCCCCAATTTGACATGAAAGGAGGAGGTAATGCCTATCATGATAACGGAAGGGAGGGGGGAGGAATATTAGCGTCTATTAAAAGGTTGTAGTGTTAGTGAATTTCTTCCCGCCACTTTGCATTATTTTTCAAATTATCTGCCACTCTCTGACGTCATGATATAACCGGACACAATTTAGAGCCAGACCGGGTACATCCGGCAAGGGATTATGGGACAGGTGCGGATGTGATTGAGCAACCCTTGTTTCACTACACACTCTTAACGTAGGATTCCTATGTTGTTATTGATGCATCCGGACAGAAGTTATTGGATGATCTGATACAACCGGACACAATTTAGGGCAAGACCGGGTACATCCGGCAAGGGATTATGGGATGTTTACAGTGACTCTGTGGTTTTATCGGATTAGTACATAAATACATTAGATTATTTCGAATTTACTATCGAATTTGACCTCCTAGAACTGCACAGGACAAACCCATAGACCGGCGGAATGAAGCCCCGAAGGCCAAGACGATACCAATCTATGGGGTGCAGTATCCATCGAAACTACACTTTGATCTTAGCCAAAAGAAGTGAATTAATGTCATTTTCGGTAATGCGTATGAAAGCTATGTTGAATTAGAGAAAAACAGCCTAAGGGAGTCTAAAATTAATTCTTAATATTCAAAAGTTATATAAGAATTTGTTAAATAGTATTATACAATGTTTGTTCAAAGAAAATCATAGTTATTGTTACTTATTAATTTAATAATGTCATTTGAACAGTCTCTAGTGGATAGATCGCTGTTCAGGTGTAGTTTGGTTATAAATACCCCAGTAAAACCTCAGAATTTAAATTTCGGATTTTTACTTGGTCTTTTGGCTAAGATCAAAGTGTAGTATCTGTTCTCGGCATTTTTGCCTTGAGATAAAGTGTATTATCTAGTCCTATCCGATAGGTGTCGATCTTACACTGCCGAATCAAAAATCAGATTATCATTTTATTTTTGAATCCCTTTTCCTTTTGTTCACTTCCTCTCCCCTAAGGTACGGGCTGATAAGCGCCCACGGTCGAGATCTCTCTCTTACCTACTATTACTCGTTTCGTCTTAGGCGCTCACAACGACGAATGCCGACACTCCCCATCCCCCAAATTCGGCCTGAGGCGCTCACACCGGCGAAAATTCGGCCTGAGGCGCTCATACTGGCGAATGCCGACGCTCCTCCTAAAATTTCGCCTGAGGCGCTCATACTGGCGAATGCCGACACTTCGCGTGAATCGCCCCACCGGCGAATGCTGACACTCCTCCTCCTCCCCAAATTTCGCCTGAGGCGCTCATACCGCCGACTGCCGACATTCCCCCGCCCCAGGTTTGGCCTGAGACGCTCATACCGGCGAATGCCGACACCCCCCCTCCCCAGATTTGGCCTGACAGTCCCCCATCCCCAAATTTCGCCTGAGCCGCACTGCCGACATTCCCCCTCCCCAGATTTGGCCTGAGGCGCTCATACCTGCGAATGCCGACATTCCCCCTCGCTAAATTCGGCCTGAGGTGCCCCACCGCCGAATGCCGACACTCCTCCTCCCCAGATTTGGCCTGAGGCGCACCGAATGCCGACACTCCCGCTCGCCCCCAAATTCGGCCTGAGGCGCCCCACCGCCGACTGCTGACATTCCCCCTCCCCAGATTTGGCCTGAGGCGACCCACCGTCAAATGCCGACCCTCCCTTCCACCGCCGAATGCCGATACCGCCCCCCCTCCCCCATGTAATGCATGGGATGAGTGCATCATGACAACGGAACCGATACGACCCTACCTCTACACTTCTCAAAAAAGGAGGAGATAATGCATGGGATGAGGGCATCATGACAACGGAACCGATACTACCCTACCTCAACACTTCTCAAAAAAGGAGGAGGTAATACATGGGAATAGTGCATCATGACAACAGAACCGATACGACCCTACCTTAACACTTCTCAAATAAGGAGGAGATAATGCATGGGATGAGGGCATCATGACAACGGAACCGATACGACCCTACCTCAACACTTCTCAAAAAAGGAGGAGATAATGCATGGGATGAGGGCATCGTGACAACGGAACCGATACGACCCTACCTCAACACTTCTCAAAAAAGGAGGAGGTAATTCATGGGATGAGCACATCATGACAACTGAACCGATAATATTCTACATCTACACTTCTCAAAAAAGGAGGAGGTAATGCTCACACCGGCGAATACCGTACCCACCCCCCAATTTGGCCTGAAAGGAGGAGGTAATTCCTATCATGATTACAGAACGGTCACAGGGAGGGAGGGGGGGAATATTATCGTCTATTAATAATGCAAATAAATGCACATAGGCGCTCACACCGGCGAATGCCGTCACCCCCCCCCCCAATTTGGCATGAAAAGAGGAGGTAATGCCTATCATGATAACGGAAGGGAGTGGGAGGAATATTAGCGTCTATTAAAAGGTTGTAGTGTGAGTGAATTTATTCCCGCCACTTTGCATTATTTTTCAAATTATCTGCCACTCTCTGACGTCATGATGACCTGATATAACCGGACACAATTTAGAGCAAGACCGGGTACATCCGGCAAGGGATTATGGGACAGGTGCGGATGTGATTGAGCAACCCTTGTTTCACTACACACTCTTAACGTAGGATTCCTATGTTGTTATTGATGCAACCGGACAGAAGTTAATGGATGATCTGATACAACCGGACACAATTTAGAGCAAGACCGGGTACATCCGGCAAGGGATTATGGGATGTTTACAGTGACTCGGCATTTTTATCGGATTAGTACATAAATACATTAGATTATTTCGAATTTACTACATATTAACGTTGAAATTTCGTGAAAAATACGAAAAAAACTGCTACCTTTTGTCGGAAAGTGGTCCGGTTGACTGTCAGCGAGTGAATCGTTTGTCGCGATTTTTAGATATTATGATTACGGGATATGTACGGTGCTAAAGATATCAACTTTTTGACATGTTGCCGCGTAGTTTTTGAGGAGATACTGGACATACAAACAAACAGACATACAGACAACTGCCCTTTATATAATAGAAGACTAGCGGGGCTACCCGGCGTTGCTCGGGGTCATAAAAACATATATTTGAAGAAAGATCGTGTGTGTAACATCTTTATATTCAAACTTCTATGTCCGCCCCCTCTCTCTATAGCCGTCTCTTTATCTGCTATCTTTCTCTTCCCTGGTCGCCCCATTTCGCCGCTACTTTCTAATTTTGCCTATTGCAAAAGCTGTTTCTTCCCCACCATTTCTCCTATTGCCCAGGGTAATAGTATGACATATTTCTATAAAAAGAAACACCTCTATCTGCGCCTTCTATATAGGTACTTATCTCCACCCCGGTGTTCATACTATATACGTATCTATCATCACCCCGGTGCGCATACTATATACGTACCTATCGCCGCCTCAGTGCACATACTATATACGTACCTATCGCCGCCCCGGTGCAGATACTATTTAAGTACCTATCGCCGCCCCGTTGCAAATGCTAAATAGTATTTATCGTTGCCCCGGTGTGAATGCTAAATACATACCTATTGCGCCCCGGTGTGCATGCTACATAAGTACCTATCGCTGCCCTAGTGCGAATACTAAAGACATTCCAATTGCGCCCCGGTGTGCATGCTACATAAGTACCTATCGCTGCCCTAGTGCGAATAATTAATATGTACATATTGCCGCTTTGGTGTGAATGCTAAATACGTACCTATCGCCGACCCAGTGCGAATGCTAAATACGTACCTATAGCCGCCCTGGTGCGAATGCTAAATACGTACCTATAGCCGCCCCGGTGCGAATGCTAAATATGTACCTATCGCCGCCCCAGTGTGAATTCTAAATACGTACCTATCGCCGCCCCGGTGTGAATTCTAAATACGTACCTATCGCAGCCCTGGTGCGGAAGCTAAATACGTACATATCGCCACCCCGGTGCGAATGCTAAATACATACCTATCGCTGCCCCGGTGTGAATGCTAAATACATACCTATCGCCGCCCTGGTGTGAATGCTAAATACGTACCTATCGCCGCCCCGGTGTGAATTTTAAATATGTATCTATCGCCGCCCCGGTGTGAATTTTAAATATGTACCTTTCGCCGCCCCTGTGCGCGTGCTATATACGTACCTATCGCCGCCCCGGTGCGCGTGCTATATATGAACCGATCGCTGCCTCAGTGCGCATGCTAAATACATACCTATCACTGCCCCGGTGTGCATACTATATACGCACTTATTACCGCCCATGTGCACATGCTATATAAGTACCTATCACCACCGCTGAATGCTAAATAAATACCTATCGCCACCCGGTGTGGAAGCTAAATACGTACATATCGCCGCCCCTAAATTTGGGCGGACCCCTAAAAAATTTGACCTGACCCCTAAAATTTTCCCCGACCCCTAAATCTCTCCAGCCCCTAATTTTTCACTCTCCCCACACCCTGAGAAATATTTTGACTTCAAAACAAAAAAAAACAAAAAAATTTGGCCTGACCCCTAAAAAGTTCGTCCTGACCCCTAAAATTGTCCCGACCCCTAAATCTCTCCAGCCCCCTAATTTTTCACTCTCCCCCAACGATGAGAAATATTTTGACTTCAAAACAAAAAAAAACAAAAAAATTTGGCCTGACCCCTAAAAAGTTCGGCCTGATCCCTAAAATTTTCCCCGACCCCTAAATCTCTCCAGCCCCCTAATTTTTGACTCTCCCCCAACCATGAGAAATATTTTGAGTTAAAAACCAAAAAAAACAAAAAAAATTGGCCTGCCCCCTAAAAAGTTCCGCCTGACCCCTAAAATTTTCCCCGACTCCTCAATCTCTCCAGCCCCCTAATTTTTCACTCTCCCCCAACCCTGAGAAATATTTTGAGTTCACAACCAAAAAAAAGATCAAATTTGGCCTGACCCCTAAAAAGTTCGTCCTAACCCCTAAAATTTTCCCCGACCCCTAAATCTCTCCAGCCCCCTAATTTTTCACTCTCCCCCAACCATGAGAAATATTTTGACTTCAAAATAAAAAAAACAAAAAAATTTGGCCTGACCCCTAAAAAGTTCGTCCTGCCCCCTAAAATTTTCCCCGACCCCTAAATCTCTCCAGCCCCCTAATTTTTCACTCTCCCCCAACCATGAGAAATATTTTGACTTCAAAACAAAAAAAAACAAAAAAATTGGCCTGACCCCTAAAAAGTTCGTCCTGAGCCCTAAAATTTTCCCCGAGCCCTAAATCTCTCCAGCCCCCTAAGTTTTAACTCTCCCCCAAACCTGAGAGAGATTTTGAGTTCAAAACCAAAAAAAAAGAAAAAAATTTGGCCTGACCCCTAAAAAGTTCCTCCTGACCCCTAAAATTTTCCCCGACCCCTAAATCTCTCCAGCCCCCTAATTTTTCACTCTCCCCCAACCATGAGATATATTTTGACTTCAAAACAAAACAAAACAAAAATATTTGGCCTGACCCCTAAAAAGTTCGTCCTGACCCCTAAAATTTTCCCCGACCCTTAAATCTCTCCAGCCCCCTAATTTTTCACTCTCCCCCAACCATGAGAAAGATTTTGAGTTCAAAACAAAAAAAAACAAAAAAATTTGGCCTGACCCCTAAAAAGTTCGTCCTGACCCCTAAAATTTTCCCCGACCCCTTAATCTCTCCAGCCCCCTAATTTTTCACTCTCCCCCAACCATGAGATATATTTTGAGTTCAAAACCAAAAAAAAGAAAAAAATTTGGCCTGCCCCCTAAAAGGTTCCGCCTGCCCCCTAAAATTTTCCCCGACCCCTCAATCTCTCCAGCCCCCTAATTTTTCACTCTCCCCAACCCTGAGAAATATTTTGAGTTCACAACCAAAAAAAAGATCAAATTTGGCCTGACCCCTAAAAAGTTCGTCCTGACCCCTAAAATTTTCCCCGACCCCTCAATCTCTCCAGCCCCCTAATTTTTCACTCTCCCCCAACCATGAGAAATATTTTGACTTCAAAACAAAAAAAAACAAAAAATTTGGCCTGACCCCTTAAAAGTTCGTCCTGACCCCTAAAATTTCCCCCGACCCCTAAATCTCTCCAGCCCCCTAATTTTTCACTCTCCCACAACCATGAGATATATTTTGACTTCAAAACAAAAAAAAACAAAAAAATTTGGCCTGACCCCTAAAAAGTTCGTCCTGACCCCTAAAATTTTCCCCGACCCCTAAATCTCTCCAGCCCCCTAATTTTTCACTCTCCTCCAACCCTGAGAAATATTTTGACTTCAAAACAAAAAAAAACAAAAAAATTTGGCCTGACCCCTAAAAAGTTCGGCCTGACCCCTAAAATTTCCCCCGACCCCTAAATCTCTCCAGCCCCCTAATTTTTCACTCTCCCCCAACCCTGAGAAATATTTTGACTTCAAAACAAAAAAAAACAAAAAAAAACAAAAAATTTGGCCTGACCCCTAAAAAGTTCGTCCTGACCCCTAAAATTTTCCCCGACCCCTACATCTCTCCAGCCCCCTAATATTCACTCTACCCCAACCCTGAGAAATATTTTGAGTTCAAAACCAAAAAAAAGAAAAAAATTTGGCCTGACCCCTAAAAAGTTCGTCCTGACCCCTAAAATTTTCCCCGACCCCTAAATCTCTCCAGCCCCCTAATTTTTCACTCTCCCCCGACCCTGAGAAATATTTTCAGTTCAAAACCAAAAAAAAGAAAAAAATTTGGCCTGACCCCTAAAATTTTCCCCGACTCCTAAATCTCTCCACCCCCTAATTTTTCACTCTCCCCCAACCATGAGTAATATTTTGACTTCAAAACAACAAAAAAAACAAAAAGATTTGGCCTGACCCCTAAAAAGTTCGGCCTGATCCCTAAAATTTGAGTTCAAAACAAAAAAATGTTATTTAACATGTATACAAATATTAGTGAAAACAATGGCGGAGCATAATTATTTCTCTTTTTACTTTACTTATTGAGACGTTATTTAACATGTATAAAAATATAAGTGAAAACAATGGTGGAGCATAATTATTTTTCTTCTTTCTTTACTTATTGAGACGTTATTTAATATGTATACAAATATTAGTGAAAACAGTGGCGGAGCATAATTATTTCTCTTTTTACTTTACTTATTGAGACGTTATTTAACATGTATTCAAATATTAGTGAAAACAATGGCTGAGCATAATTATATTTCTTCTTACTTTACATATTAAGACGTTATTTAATATGTATACACATTTTAGTGAAAACAGTGGTGGAGCATAATGATTTTTCTTCTTACTTTACTTATTTAGACGTTATATCATATGTATACAAATATTAGTGAAAACAATGGTGGAGCATAATTATTTTTCTTCTTACTTTACTTATTGTGACGTTATTTTATGTGTATACAAATATTAGTGAAAACAGTGGTGGAGCATAATTATTTTTCTTACTTTACTTATTGAGACGTTATTTAATATGTATAAAAATATTAGTGAAAAGTATGGTGGAGCATAATTATTTATTACTTTAATTTTAATGATACTACACTAACTTCATACCTCTCAAAAAGAAGGAGGTTATACCTGGGAGGATGGTATCATGTCAACAGAAGAAATGCAGTTAGGATTAAGCAACCCTGGCTTCACTACAAACTCGTGTTCAAAAAAGTGCCGTTATTGATTAAGCAACCCTGGCTTCACTGTGGATTCATGTTTAAAAAAGTGCCGTTAGGAATTAAACAACCCTTGCTTCACTATGGACTCATGTTCAAAAAAATGCCGTTAGGGATTAAGCAACAGTTGCTTCAATAAAAACTTATGTTTCGTTGGGATAAGGCAACCCGTGCTTCACTATAAACTCATGTTCAAAAAAGTGCCGTTAGGGATTTCCTCTGACGTCATTTCCTGCTAAAATCGTGACTTTGCATTATGCCGACAATCCCCCATCTCCAAATTTGGCCTGAGGCGCACCACCGGCGAATGCCGACACTCCAACAAATTCGGCCTGAGTCGCTCACACCGGCGAATGCCGACACTCCCCCAAATTCGGCCTGAGGCGCTCATACTGGCGAATGCCGACACTCCTCCCCGAATTTCGCCTGATGCGCCCCACCGCCGAATGCCGACACTCACCCTCCCCAGATTTGGCCTGAGGCGCCCCACCGCCGAATGCCGATACCCCCCCATCTTCCCCAAATTTCTCCTGAGGCGCTCACACCGGCGAATGCCGACACCCCCCACACCCACCCCAAGTTTTCAATATGTATACAATATGTATAGAAATATTAGTGAAAACAATGGGGGAGCATACAAATATTAGTGAAAACAGTGGGGGAGCATAATTATTTATTACTTTAATTTTACTGATACTACACTAACTTCACACCTCTCAAAAAGGAGGAGGTAATACCTAGGAGGATGTTATCATGTCAACAGAAAAAATGTGGTTAGGATTAAGCAACCCTTGCTTCACTATGAACTCATGTTAAAAAAAGTGCCGTTATTGATTAAACAACACTTGCGTCACTATAAACGTATGTATCAAAAAGTGCCGTTAGGAGTTAAGAAACCCTTGCATCACTATGGACTCATGTTCAAAAAAGTGCCTTTAGTAAGTAAGCAATCCATGCTTGACTATGGACTCGTGTTCAAAAAAAGTGCCGTTTGTGATTAAGCAACACTTGCTTCACTATAAACTCATGTTCAAAAAAGAGCCGTTAGGGATTTCCTCTGACGTCATTTCCTGTTAAAATCATGACGGTGCATTATTTCTCAAATTCTTTGTTTTTTTCTCAAATTAGTACTAAACAACGTTGAAAATCGAGGAAGAAGGCACCCCCCCATTGGAGAAAAGTGCTCAGTCGACCCTCGAAGAGTCCATTTTTTTTTCCGGTTCTGAGATATTATACGTCCCGGGGCTGGCCGGTTATAATGATGTCAACCGTGTGACTGTTTGTTGGGTCCTCTCGGAGGAGTATCTGGACATACAAACAAACAGACAAACAGACAAACAGACATACAGACAACTGGCCTTTATATAATAGACTAGCGGGGCTACCCGGCGTTGCTCGGGGTCATAAAAACATATATTTGAAGAAAGATCGTGTGTGTAACATCTTTATATTCAAACTTCTATGTCCGCCCCCTCTCTCTATAGCCGTCTCTTTATCTGCTACCTTTCTCTTTCCTGGTCGCCCCATTTCGCCGCTACTTTCTAATTTTGCCTTTTGCAAAAGCTGTTTCTTCCCCACCATTTCTCCTATTGCCCAGGGTAATAGTATGACATATTTCTATAAAAAGTAACACCTCTATCTGCGCCTTCTATATAGGTACTTATCTCCACCCCGGTGTTCATACTATATACGTATCTATCATCACCCCGGTGCGCATACTATATACGTACCTATCGCCGCCCCAGTGCACATACTATATACGTACCTATCGCCGCCCCGGTGCAAATACTATTTAAGTACCTATCGCCGCCCCGTTGCGAATGCTAAATAGTACCTATCGTTGCCCCGGTGTGAATGCTAAATACATACCTATTGCGCCCCGGTGTGCATGCTACACAAGTACCTATCGCTGCCCTAGTGCGAATACTAAAGACATACCAATTGCACCCCGGTGTGCATGCTACATAAGTACCTATCGCTGCCCTAGTGCGAATAATTAATATGTACATATTGCCGCTTTGGTGTGAATGCTAAATACGTACCTATCGCCGGCCCAGTGCGAATGCTAAATACGTACCTATAGCCGCCCTGGTGCGAATGCTAAATACGTACCTATAGCCGCCCCAGTGCGAATGCTAAATACGTACCTATCACCACTACGGTGCGAATGCGAAATACATACCTTTCGCCGCCCCGGTGCGCATACAATATATGTACTGATCGCCGCCGCAGAGCGCATGCTATGTACGTACTTATTGCTGCCCATGTGTACATGCTATATACGTACCTATCGCCGACCCCTGAATTCTGAATACGTACCTATCGCCGCCCTGGTGTGGAAGCTAAATACGTACATATCGCCGCCCCGGTGTGAATTCTAAATACGTACCTATTGCCGCCCTGGTGTGAATTCTAAATACGTACCTATCGCCGCCCCGGTGCGGAAGCTAAATACGTACATATCGCTGCCCCGGTGCGAATGCTAAATACATACCTATCGCTGCCCCGGTGTGAATGCTAAATACATACCTATCGCCGCCCCGGTGTGAATGCTAAATACGTACCTATCGCCGCCCCAGTGTGAATTTTAAATATGTACCTTTCGCCGCCCGGTGTGAATTTTAAATATGTACCTTTCGCCGCCCCTGTGCGCGTGCTATATACGTACCTATCGCCGCCCCGGTGCGCGTGCTATATATGAACCGATCGCTGCCTCAGTGCGCATGCTAAATACATACCTATTACTGCCCCGGTGTGCATACTATATACGTACTTATTACCGCCCATGTGCACATGCTATATAAGTACCTATCACCACCGCTGAATGCTAAATAAGTACCTATTGCCGCCCCAGTGTGGAAGCTAAATACGTACATATCGCCGCCCCTAAATTTGGGTTGACCCCTAAAAAATTTGGCCTGACCCCTAAAATTTTCCCCGTCCCCTAAATCTCTCCAGCCTCTAATTTTTCACTCTCCCCCAACAAAAAAATTTGGCCTGACCCCTAAAAAGTGCCGCCTGACCCCTAAAATTTTCCCCGAACCCTAAATCTCTCCAGCCCCCTAATTGTTCACTCTCCCCCAACACTGAGAAATATTTTGAGTTCAAAACCAAAAAAAAAAAAAAAGATTTGGCCTGAACCCTAAAAAGTTCGTCCTGACCCCTAAAATTTTCCCCGACCCCTGAATCTCTCCAGCCCCCTAATTTTTCACTCTCCCCCAACCATGAGAAATATTTTGACTTCAAAACAAAACAAAACAAAAAAATTTGGCCTGACCCCTAAAAAGTTCGTCCTGACCCCTAAAATTTTCCCCGACCCCTCAATGTCTCCAGCCCCCTAATTGTTCACTCTCCCCCAACCCTGAGAAATATTTTGAGTTCAAAACCAAAAAAATTTGGCCTGACCCCTAAAAAGTTCGTCCTGACCCCTAAAATTTTCCCCGACCCCTAAATCTCTCCAGCCCCCTAATTTTTCACTCTCCCCCATCCCTGAGAAATATTTTGACTTCAAAACAAAAAAAAAACAAAAAAATTTGGCCTGACCCCTGAAAAGTTCGTCCTGACCCCTAAAATTTTCCCCGACCCCTAAATCTCTCCAGCCCCCTAATTTTTCACTCTCTTACAACAATTAGATATATTTTGACTTCAAAACAAAAAAAAACAAAAAAATTTGGCCTGACCCCTAAAAAGTTCGTCCTGACCCCTAAAATTTTCCCCGACCCCTAAATCTCTCCAGCCCCCTAATTTTTCACTCTCCTCCAACCATGAGAAATATTTTGACTTCAAAACAAAAAAAAACAAAAAAATTTGGCCTGACCCCTAAAAAGTTCGTCCTGACCCCTAAAATTTTCCCCGACCCCTAAATCTCTCCAGCCCCCTAATTTTTCACTCTTCTCCAACCATGAGAAATATTTTGACTTCAAAACAAAAAAAAACAAAAAAATTTTGCCTGACCCCTAAAAAATTTGGCCTGACCCATAAAATTGTCCCCGACCCCCTAATCTCTCCAGCCCCCCTAACTTTTTTTTCTGTGTCCCACAATCCTGAGAAATATTTTAAGTTCAAAAAAAAAAAAAAAAATTTGGCCTGACCCCTAAAAAATTTGTCCTGACCCCTAAAATATAATTGTGTTTTTAAACGTGAGTTAACGCACTTCCTTAGCTATCCTCAAAAAAATAAATTTCATTAAAAAACATAAATTGGTTTATGAACTTGAGGTATTACGTAATTAAATTTCAATATGACTCAGCAATTTCAAATTACTATAAAATATAATGAAAAATAACTGAAAAGCCCCCCCCCCCCCCCCGATGAAATATTCCCCATGGACCCGTAAGGGCTGGGTTAATAGATTCGGGAATACTCTCATCATCTTACTCTGTGAATTTTACATAAGAATACACTTTTATATGTTATGTATATATTCTCTAACCTTGTTTTAAACACCTTAATTGTGTTTTTAAACGTGAGTTAACGCACTTCCTTAGCTATCCTCTAAAAAATAAATTTCATTAAAAAATATTAATTGGTTTATGAACTTGAGGTATTACGTAATTAAATTACAATATGACTCAGCAATTTCAAATTACTATAAAATATAATGAACAATAAATGAAAAGCCCCCCCCCCCGATGAAATATTCCCCATGGACCCCTAAGGGCTGGGTTAATAGATTCGGGAATACGCTCATCATCTTACCTCGTGAATTTTACATAAGAATACACTTTTATATGTTATGTATATATTCTCTAACCTTGTTTTAAACACCATAATTGTGTTTTTAAACGTGAGTTAACGCACTTCCTTAGCTATCCTCTAAATAATAAATTTCATTACAAAACATTAATTGGTTTATGAACTTGAGGTATTACGTAATTAAATTACAATATTATATAGATACAGGTAAATGCACATTGGCCTTTATTATAGATACAAATAAATACACATTGGTCTTTATTATAGATACAAATAAATGCACATTGGTCTTTATTATAGATACAAATAAATGCACATTGGTCTTTATTATAGATGCAGATAAATGCACATTGGCCTTTATTATAGATACAGGTAAATGCACATTGGCCTTTATTATAGATACAAATAAATGCACATTGGTCTTTATTATAGATACAAATAAATGCACATTGGCCTTTATTATAGATACAAATAAATGCACATTGGCCTTTATTATAGATACAAAAAAATGCACATTGGTCTTTATTATAGATTTGCTTAATACCCCCCCCCCCAAGAAAAGATTTGGCCTGAGGCGCTCACACCGGCGAATGCTGACACTCTCTCCTCGCAACAGATACTACACTATCTCCACCCTCTCAAAAAGGTGTGAGCGCCGGCGAACGCCGACACTCCCCCTCCCCAAATTTGGCCTGAGGGACTCACACCGGCGAATGCCGTCACCCCCCCCCCCCAATTTGACATGAAAGGAGGAGGTAATGCCTATCATGATAACGGAAGGGAGGGGGGGGAGGAATATTAGCGTCTATTAAAAGGTTGTAGTGTGAGTGAATTTCTTCCCGCCACTTTGCATTATTTTTCAAATTATCTGCCACTCTCTGACGTCATGATATAACCGGACACAATTTAGAGCAAGACCGGGTACATCCGGCAAGGGATTATGGGACAGGTGCGGATGTGATTGAGCAACCCTTGTTTCACTACACACTCTTAACGTAGGATTCCTATGTTGTTATTGATGCATCCGGACAGAAGTTATTGGATGATCTGATACAACCGGACACAATTTAGGGCAAGACCGGGTACATCCGGCAAAGGGATTATGGGATGTTTACAGTGACTCGGCATTTTTATCGGATTAGTACATAAATACATTAGATTATTTCGAATTTACTACATATTAACGTTGAAATTTCGTGAAAAATACGAAAAAAACTGCTACCTTTTGTCGGAAAGTGGTCCGGTTGACTGTCAGCGAGTGAATCGTTTGTCGTGATTTTTAGATATTATGATTCCGGGATATGTACGGTGCTAAAGATATCAACTTTTTGACATGTTGCCGCGTAGTTTTTGAGGAGATACTGGACATACAAACAAACAGACATACAGACAACTGCCCTTTATATAATAGACTAGCGGGGCTACCCGGCGTTGCTCGGGGTCAAAAAGACATAATTGAAGAAAAATCGCGTGTAACATCTTTATATTCGAACTTCTATTTCTCCCCCTCCTCTGTAGCCGTCTCTTCATCTTTCTACCTTTCTCTTCCCTGGTCTCCCCATTTCACCGCTACTTTCTAATTTTGCCTTTTGCGAATGCTGATTCTTCCTCACCATTTCTCCTACGTAGCGCAGGGCAATAGTATGACATATTTCTATAAAAAGTACCACATCTATCTGCGCCTTCTATATAGGTACTTATCTCCGCCCCGGTGTTCATACTATATACATATCTATCGCCACCCCTGTGCACATACAATATACGTACCTACTGCCGCCCCAGGCAGATACTATATAAGTACGTATTGCCGCCCGGGTATGCATACTAAATAAGTACCTATCGCTGCCCCGGTGCAAATGCTACATACGTACGTATCGCTGCCCAAGTGCGAATGCTGCATATGTACCTATCACTGCCCCGTTGCGAATGCTACATACGTACCTATCGTCGCCCCGGTGCAAATGCTAAATACGTCCCTATAGCCGGCCTGATACGAATGCTAAATATTTACTTATCGCCGCCCCTGTGGGCGTCCTAAATTCATACTTATCGCCGCCCTGGTGTGCGTGCTATATACATACTGATCGCCGGCCGGGAGCGCATGCTAAATAAATACATATCACCACCCTGGTGCACATTCTATATACATACTTACTGCCATCCCTGTGCACATGCTATATAGTACCTATCGCCATCTCTATGCACTACTATACACGTACCTATTGCCCCCCCCCGGTGCACATACTATATATATACCTATCGCCGCCCCAGTGCGCATACTATATTCGTACCTATCGCTGCCCCAGTGTGCATACTATAAACTTACCTACGAAATATTTTACGTTCAAAAAAACAAAACAATTTCGCCCGACCCCCTAAAAAGTTTGGCCCGACCCCTACAATTTTCCCCGACCCCTAATATCTCAAGCAGCACCACCCAATTTTGTTTTACTCTAAGAAATATTTTGAGTTCAAAACAAAAAAATAACAATAAAATTTGGCTTGACCCCTATAAAGTTCAGCCTGACCCCTAAAATTTTCCCCGACCCCTCAATCTCTCAAGCCCCCATCCCAAATAAGTTTTCACTCTCCCCCAACCATGAGAAATATTTTGACTTAAAAACAAAAAAGCAGCAAAATATGTGGCCTGACTCATAAAAAGTTCGCCCTGACCCCTAAAATTTTCCCCGACCCCTCAATCTCTCCAGCCCTCTAATTTTTCACTCTCCCCCAACCCTGAGAAATATTTTGACTTTAAAACAAAAAAAAACAAAAAAATTTGGCCTGACCCCTAAAAAGTTCGGCCTGACCCCTACAATTTTCCCGACCCCTCAATTTCTCCAGCCCCTAATTTTTCACTCTCCCCCAACCCTGAGAAATATTTTGACTTCAGCTCAAAAATGAATTAAATTTGGCCTGACCCCTAAAAAGTTCGGCCTGACCCCTAAAATTTTCCCCGACGCCTCAATCTCTCCAGCCCCCTAATCTTTCACTCTTCCCCAACCCTGAGAAATATTTTGAGTTCGAAACAAAAAAATAAAATATTTAGCCTGACCCCTAAAAAGTGCGGCCTGACCCCTAAAAATTTCTCTGATCCCTCATTCTCTCCAGCCCCCATCCCAACTAATTTTTAACTCTCCCCCAACAATGACAAATATTTTGAGTTCAAAACAACAAAAAAAAGAAAATTTGGCCTGACCCCTAAAAAATTTGGCCTGACTCATAAAATGTTCGCCATGACCCCTAAAATTTTCCCCGACCCCTCAATCTCTCCAGCCCCCTAATTTTTCACTCTCCCCCAACCCTGAGAAATATTTTGACTTCAGCCCAAAAATGAATTAAATTTGGCCTGACCCCTAAAAAGTTCGGCCTGACCCCTAAAATTTTCCCCGACGCCTCAATCTCTCCAGCCCCCTAATCTTTCACTCTTCCCCAACCCTGAGAAATATTTTGAGTTCGAAACAAAAAAATAAAATATTTAGCCTGACCCCTAAAAAGTGCGGCCTGACCCCTAAAAATTTCTCTGATCCCTCATTCTCTCCAGCCCCCATCCCAACTAATTTTTAACTCTCCCCCAACAATGACAAATATTTTGAGTTCAAAACAACAAAAAAAAGAAAATTTGGCCTGACCCCTAAAAAATTTGGCCTGACTCATAAAATGTTCGCCATGACCCCTAAAATTTTCCCCGACCCCTCAATCTCTCCAGCCCCCTAATTTTTCACTCTCCCCTAACCCTGAGAAATATTTTGAGTTCAAAACAAAAAAAAGAAAAAAATTTGGCCTGACCCCTAAAAAGTTCAGCCTGACCCCTAAAATTTTCCCCGACCCCTAAATCTCTACAGCCCCCCCCCTCAACTAATTTTTCACTTCCCCCAACCCTGAGAAATATTTTGAGTTCAAAACAAATAAAAACAAAAAAATTTTGCCTGACCCCTAAAAAGTTCGGCCTGACCCCTAAAATTTTCCCCGACCCGTCATTCTCTCCAGCCCCCCATCCCAACTAATTTTTAACTCTCCCCCAACCCTGAGAAATATTTTCAGTTCAAAACAAATAAAAAACAAAAAAATTTGGCCTGACCCCTAAAACGTTCGGCCTGACCCATAAAATTTTCCCCTACCCGTCATTCTCTCCAGCCCCCCATCCCTACTAATTTTTAACTCTCCCCCAACCATGAGAAATATTGTGAGTTCAAAACAACAAAAAAAAGAACATTTAACCTGACCCCTAAAAAGTTCGGCCTGACCCCTTAAATTTTCCCGCGCCCTCATTCTCTCCAGCCCCCTAATTTTTAACTCTCCCCCGACTCAGAGAAATATTTTGAGTTCAAAATAAAAAAAAAATTTGGCCTGACCCCTGCTTGACCCCTTAAATTTTCCCCGACCCCTCAATCTCTCCAGCCCCCTAATTTTTCACTTTCCCCCAACCCTGAGAAATATTTTGAGCTCTAAACAAAAAAAAAAAGAAAAAAATTTAGCCTGCCGTTTAAAAAGTTCGGGCAGACCCTAAAATTTTCCCCGACCCCTAACTCTATCAAGCCCCCCCCCCTCCCAACTAATTTTTCACTCTCCCCCAACCCTGAGAAATATTTTGAGTTCAAAACAAATAAAAAACAAAAAAATTTGGCCTGACCCCTAAAACGTTCGGCCTGACCCATAAAATTTTCCCCTACCCGTCATTCTCTCCAGCCCCCCATCCCTACTAATTTTTAACTCTCCCCTAACCATGAGAAATATTGTGAGTTCAAAACAACAAAGAAAAGAAAATTTAACCTGACCCATAAAAAGTTCGGCCTGACCCCTTAAATTTTCCCGCGCCCTCATTCTCTCCAGCCCCCTAATTTTTCACTCTCCCCCAACTCTGAGAAATATTTTGACTTCAAAACAAAAAAAAACAATAAAATTTTGCCTGACCCCTAAAAAGTTCGGCCTGACCCCTAAAATTTTCCCCGACCCCTGAATCTCTACAGCCCCCCTCCCAACTAATTTTTCACTTTCCCCCAACCCTGAGCAATATTTTGAGCTCAAAAAAAAAAAAAAATTTGGCCTGACCCCTAAAAAGTTCGTCTTGACCCCTAAAATTTTCCCCGACCCCTCAATCTCTCCAGCCCCCTAATTTTTCACTCTCCCCGAACCATGAGAAATATTTTAACTTAAAAAAAAAAAAATTTGGCCTGACCCCTAAAAAGTTCCGCTTGACCCCTAAAATTTTCCCCGACCCTTCAATCTCTCTAGCCCCCTAATTTTTCACTCTCCCCCAAACCTGAGAAATTATTTGAGTTCTAAACAACAAAAAAATTTGGCCTGACCCCTAAAAAGTTCGGCCTGACCCCTAAAATTTCTCCGACCCCTAAATTTCTCTAGCCCCCTAATTTTTCACTCTCCCCCAACCATGAGAAATATTTTGAGTTCAAAACCAAAAAAAACAAAAAAATTTGGCCTGACCCCTAAAAAGTTCCGCCTGACCCCTAAAATTTTCCCCGACCCCTAAATCTCTCTAGCCCCCTAATTTTTCACTCTCCCCCAACCATGAGAAATATTTTGACTTCAAAACAAAAAAAAACAAAAAAAACAAAAAAATTTGGCTCGACCCCTAAAAAGTTCGTCCTGACCCCTAAAATTTTCCCCGACCCCTAAATCTCTCCAGCCCCCTAATTTTTCACTCTCCTCCAACCATGAGAAATAATTTGACTTCAAAACAAAAAAAAACAAAAAAAAACAAAAAATTTGGCTCGACCCCTAAAAAGTTCGTCCTGACCCCTAAAATTTTCCCCGACCCCTAAATCTCTCTAGCCCCCTAATTTTTCACTCTCCCCCAACCATGAGAAATATTTTGACTTCAAAACAAAAAAAAACAAAAAAATTGGGCCTGACCCCTAAAAAGTTCGTCCTGACCCCTAAAATTTTCCCCGACCCCTAAATCTCTCCAGCCCCCTAATTTTTCACTCTTCTCCAACCATGAGATATATTTTGACTTCAAAACAAAAAAAAACAAAAAAATTTGGCCTGACCCCTAAAAAGTTCGTCCTGACTCCTAAAATTTTCCCCGACCCAAAAATCTCTCCAGCCCCCTAATTTTTAATTCTCCCCAACCATGAGATATATTTTGACTTCAAAACAAAAAAAAAAAAAAAAAATTTGGCCTGACCCCTAAAAAGTTCGTCCTGACCCCTAAAATTTTCCCCGACCCCTAAATCTCTCCAGCCCCCTAATTTTTCACTCTCCCCCAACCATGAGATATATTTTGACTTCAAAACAAAAAAAAACAAAAAAATTTGGCCTGACCCCTAAAAAGTTCGTCCTGACCCCTTAAATTTTCCCCGACCCCTAAATCTCTCCAGCCCCCTAATTTTTCACTCTCCTCCAACTATGAGAAATAATTTGACTTCAAAACAAAAAAAAACAAAAAAATTTTGCCTGACCCCTAAAAAGTTCGTCCTGACCCCTAAAATTTTCCCTGACCCCTAAATCTCTCCAGCCCCCTAATTTTTCACTCTCCCCAACCATGAGATATATTTTGACTTCAAAACAAAAAAAACAAAAAAAAAAAAAAAAATTTGGCCTGACCCCTAAAAAGTTTGTCCTGACCCCTAAAATTTTCCCCGACCCCTAAATCTCTCCAGCCCCCTAATGTTTCACTCTCCCCCAACCATGAGAAATATTTTGACTTCAAAACAAAAAAAAACAAAAAAATTTGGCCTGACCCCTAAAAAGTTCCGCCTGACCCCTAAAATTTTCCCCGACCTCTAAATCTCTCCAGCCCCCTAATTGTTCACTCTCCCACAACCATGAGATATATTTTGACTTCAAAACAAAAAAAAACAAAAAAATTTGGCCTGACCCCTAAAAAGTTCGTCCTGACCCCTTAAATTTTCCCCGACCCCTAAATCTCTCCAGCCCCCTAATTTTTCACTCTCCTCCAACCATGAGAAATATTTTGACTTCAATACAAAAAAAAACAAAAAAAATTGGTCTGACCCCTAAAAAGTTTGTCCTGACCCCTAAAATTTTCCCCGACCCCTAAATCTCTCCAGCCCCCTAATTTTTCACTCTCCCCCAACCCTGAGAAATATTTTGACTTTAAAACAAAAAAACAAAAAAACAAAAAAAAAATTTGGCCTGACCCCTAAAAAGTTCGTCCTGACCCCTAAAATTTTCCCCGACCCCTAAATCTCTCCAGCCCCCTAATTTTTCACTCTCCCCCAACCATGAGAAATATTTTGACTTCAAAACAAAAAAAAACAAAAAAATTTGGCCTGACCCCTAAAATGTTCGTCCTGACCCCTAAAATTTTCCCAGACCCCTAAATCTCTCAAGCCCCCTAATTTTTCACTCTCCTCCAACCATGAGAAATAATTTGACTTCAAAACAAAAAAAAACAAAAAAATTTTGCCTGACCCCTAAATAGTTCGTCCTGACCCCTAAAATTTTCCCCGACCCCTAAATCTCTCCAGCCCCCTAATTTTTCACTCTCCCCCAACCCTGACAAATATTTTGACTTCAAAACAAAAAAAAACAAATAAAAACAAAAAAATTTGGCCTGACCCTCTAAAAAGTTCGTCCTGACCCCTAAAATTTTCCCCGACCCCTAAATCTCTCTAGCCCCCTAATTTTTCACTCTTCTCCAACCATGAGATATATTTTGACTTCAAAACAAAAAAAAACAAAAAAATTTGGCCTGACCCCTAAAAATTTGGCCTGACCCCTAAAATTTTCCCCGACCCCCTAATCTCTCCAGCCCCCCCCAACTTTTTTTTTCAGTGTCCCACAACCCTGAGAATTATTTTAAGTTCAAAAAAAGAAAATAAAAAAATTTGGCCGGACCCCTAAAAAATTTGGCCTGACCCCTAAAATTTCCCCCGACACCCTAATCTCTTTATTATAGATACAAATAAATGCAAATTGGCCTTTATTATAGATGCAAATAAATGCACATTGGTCTTTATTATAGATACAAATAAATGCACATTGGCCTTTATTATAGATGCAAATAAATGCACATTGGTCTTTATTATAGATACAAATAAATGCACATTGGCCTTTATTATAGATGCAAATAAATGCACATTGGTCTTTATTATAGATACAAATAAATGCACATTGGTCTTTATTATAGATGCAAATAAATGCACATTGGTCTTTATTATAGATGCAAATAAATGCACATTGGTCTTTATTATAGATACAAATAAATGCACATTGGTCTTTATTATAGATACAAATAAATGCACATTGGCTTTTATTATAGATACAAATAAATGCACATTGGTCTTTATTATAGATACAAATAAATGCACATTGGTCTTTATTATAGGTTTGCTTAATATCCCCCCCCCAAGAAAAAATTTGGACTGAGGCGCTAACACCGGCGAATGCTGACACTCTCTCCTCGCAACAGATACTACACTATCTCCACCCTCTCAAAAAGGTGTGAGCGTCGGAGAATGCCCATACTCCCCCTCCCCCAAATTTGGCCTGAGGCGCCCATCCGGCGAATACCGAAACCCCCTCCCCCAAATTTGGCCTGAGGCGCTCACACAGGCGAATGACGTCACCCCCCCCCCAATTTGGCATGAAAGGAGGAGGTAATGCCTATCATGATAACGGAAGGGAGTGGGACGAATATTAGCATCTATTAAAAGGTTGTAGTGTGAGTGAATTGATTCCCGCCACTTTGCATTATTTTTCAAATTATCTGCCACTCTCTGACGTCATGATGACCTGATATAACCGGACACAATTTAGAGCAGGACCGGGTACATCCGGCAAGGGATTAGGGGACAGGTGCGGATGTGATTGAGCAACCCTTGTTTCACTACACACTCTTAACGTAGGATTCCTATGTTGTTATTGATGCAACCGGACAGAAGTTATTGGATGATCTGATACAACCGGACACAATTTAGGGCAAGACCGGGTACATCCGGCAAGGGATTATGGGATGTTTATAGTGACTCGGCATTTTTATCGGATTAGTACATAAATACATTAGATTATTTCGAATTTACTACATATTAACGTTGAAATTTCGTGTAAAATACGGAAAAAACTGCTACCTTTTGTCGGAAAGTGGTCCGGTTGACTGTCAGCGAGTGAATCGATTTTCGCGATTTTTAGATATTTTACAACCGCGATTTGTGCGGTCCTGTAGATGTCAACTTTTTGACATGTCGTCGGGTAGTTTTTGAGGAGATACTGGACATACAAACAAACAAACAAACATACAAACAGACAACTGCCCTTTATATAAGAGACTAGCGGGGCTACCCGGCGTTGCTCGGGGTCATAAAAACATATATTTGAAGAAAGATCGTGTGTGTAACATCTTTATATTCTAACTTCTATGTCCGCCCCCTCTCTCTATAGCCGTCTCTTTATCTGCTACCTTTCTCTTTCCTGGTCGCCCCATTTCGCCGCTACTTTCTAATTTTGCCTTTTGCAAAAGCTGTTTCTTCCCCACCATTTCTCCTATTGCCCAGGGTAATAGTATGACATATTTCTATAAAAAGTAACACCTCTATCTGTGCCTTCTATATAGGTACTTATCTCCACCCCGGTGTTCATACTATATACGTATCTATCATCACCCCGGTGCGCATACTATATACGTACCTATCGCCGCCCCAGTGCACATACTATATACGTACCTATCGCCTCCCCGGTGCAGATACTATTTAAGTACCTATCGCCGCCCCGTTGCGAATGCTAAATAGTACCTATCGTTGCCCCGGTGTGAATGCTAAATACATACCTATTGCGCCCCGGTGTGCATGCTACATAAGTACCTATCGCTGCCCTAGTGCGAATACTAAAGACATACCAATTGCGCCCCGGTGTGCATGCTACATAAGTACCTATCGCTGCCCTAGTGCGAATAATTAATATGTACATATTGCCGCTTTGGTGTGAATGCTAAATACGTACCTATCGCCGGCCCAGTGCGAATGCTAAATACGTACCTATAGCCGCCCTGGTGCGAATGCTAAATACGTACCTATAGCCGCCCCAGTGCGAATGCTAAATACGTACCTATCACCACCACGGTGCGAATGCGAAATACATACCTTTCGCCGCCCCGGTGCGCGTGCAATATATGTACTGATCGCCGCCGCAGAGCGCATGCTATGTACGTACTTATTGCTGCCCATGTGTACATGCTATATACGTAGCTATCGCCACCCCTGAATTCTGAATACGTACCTATCGCCGCCCTGGTGTGGAAGCTAAATACGTACATATCGCCGCCCCGGTGCAGATGCTAAATACATACCTATCGCCACCCCGGTGTGAATTCTAAATACGTACCTATTGCCGCCCCGGTGTTAATTCTAAATACGTACCTATCGCCGCCCCGGTGCGGAAGCTAAATACGTACATATCGCTGCCCCGGTGCGAATGCTAAATACATACCTATCGCTGCCCCGGTGTGAATGCTAAATACATACCTATCGCCGCCCCGGCGTGAATGCTAAATACGTACCTATCGCCGCCCCGGTGTGAATTTTATATATGTACCTTTCGCCGCCCAGTGTGAATTTTAAATATGTACCTTTCGCCGCCCCTGTGCGCGTGCTATATACGTACCTATCGCCGCCCCGGTGCGCGTGCTACATATGAACCGATCGCTTCCTCAGTGCGCATGCTAAATACATACCTATCACTGCCACGTGTGCATACTATATACGTACTTATTACCGCCCATGTGCACATGCTATATAAGTACCTATCACCACCGCTGAATGCTAAATAAGTACCTATCGCCGCCCCGGTGTGGAAGCTAAATACGTACATATCGCCGCCCCTAAATTTGGGCAGACCCTAAAAAATTTGGCCTGACCCCTAAAATTTTCCACGTCCCCTAAATCTCTCCAGCCCCTAATTTTTCACTCTCCCCCAACCATGAGAAATATTTTGACTTCAAAACAAAAAAAAACAAAAAAATTTGGCCTGACCCCTAAAAAGTTCCGCCTGACCCCTAAAATTTTCCCGACCCTAAATGTCTCCAGCCCCCTAATTTTTCACTCTCCCCCAACCATGAGAAATATTTTGAGTTCAAAACCAAAAAAAAGAAAAAAATTTGGCCTGACCCCTAAAAAGTTCGTCCTGACCCCTAAAATTTTCCCCGACCCCTAAATCTCTCTAGCCCTCTAATTTTTCACTCTCCCCCAACCATGAGAAATATTTTGACTTCAAAACAAAGAAAAACAAAAAAATTTGGCCTGACCCCTAAAAACTTCGTCCTGACCCCTAAAATTTTTCCCGACCCCTAAATCTCTCTAGCACCCTAATTTTTCACTCTCCTCCAACCATGAGAAATATTTTGACTTCAAAACAAAAAAAAACAAAAAAATTTGGCCTGACCCCTAAAAAGTTCCGCCTGACCCCTAAAATTTTCCCCGACCCCTAAATCTCTCCAGCCCCCTAATTTTTCACTCTCCCCCAACCCTGAGAAATATTTTGACTTCAAAAGAAAAAAAAATAAAAAAAAAGAAAAAAATTTGGCCTGACCCCTAAAAAGTTCGTCCAGACCCCTAAAATTGTCCCCGACCCCTAAATCTCTCCAACCCCCTAATTTTTCACTCTCCCCCAACCCTGAGAAATATTTTGACTTCAAAACAAAAAAAAACAAAAAAATTTTGCCTGACCCCTAAAAAGTTGGTCCTGACCCCTAAAATTTTCTTCGACCCCTAAATCTCTCCAACCCCCTAATTTTTCACTCTCCTCCAACCCTGAGAAATATTTTGACTTCAAAACAAAAAAAAACAAAAAAATTTGGCCTGACCCCTAAAAAGTTGGTCCTGACCCCTAAAATTTTCTTCGACCCCTAAATCTCTCCAGCACCCTAATTTTTCACTCTCCCCCAACCATGAGATATATTTTGACTTCAAAACAAAAAAAAACAAAAAAATTTGGCCTGACCCCTAAAAAGTTCGTCCTGACCCCAAAATTTTCCCCGACCCCTAAATCTCTCCAGCCCCCTAATTTTTTACTCTCCCCCAACCATGAGAAATATTTTGACTTCAAAACCAAAAAAAACAAAAAAATTTGGCCTGACCCCTAAAAAGTTCGTCTTGACCCTTAAAATTTTCCCCGACCCCTAAATCTCTCCAGCCCCCTTATTTTTCACTCTCCCCCAACCATGAGAAATATTTTGACTTCAAAACCAAAAAAAAAAAAAAATTTGGCCTGACCCCTAAAAAGTTCGTCCTGACCCCTATAATTTTCTTCGACCCCTAAATCTCTCCAGCCCCCTAATTTTTCACTCTCCCCCAACCATGAGATATATTTTGACTTCAAAACAAAAAAAAAAGAAAAAAATTTTGCCTGACCCCTAAAAAGTTCGTCCTGACCCCTAAAATTTTCCCCGACCCCTAAATCTCTCCAGCCCCCTAATTTTTCACTCTCCCCCAACCCTGAGAAATATTTTGACTTCAAAAGAAAAAAAAAAAAAACAAACAAAAAAATTTGGCCTGACCCCTAAAAAGTTCGTCCTGACCCCTAAAATTTTCCCCGACCCCTAAATCTCTCCAGCCCCCTAATGTTTGACTCTCCCCCAACTATGAGAAATATTTTGACTTCAAAACAAAAAAAAACAAAAAAATTTGGCCTGACCCCTAAAATTTTCCCCTACCCCTAAATCTCTCTAGCCCCCTAATTTTTCACTCTCCCCCAACCATGAGAAATATTTTGACTTCAAAACAAAAAAAAACAAAAAAATTTGGCTTGACCCCTCAAAACTTCGTACTGACCCCTAAAATTTTCCCCGACCCCTAAATCTCTCTAGCCCCCATAATTTTTCACTCTCCTCCAACCATGAGAAATATTTTGACTTCAAAACAAAAAAAAACAAAAAAATTTGGTCTGACCCCTAAAAAGTTCCGCCTGACCCATAAAATTTTCCCCGACCCCTAAATCTCTCCAGCCTCCTAATTTTTCACTCTCCCCCAACCCTGAGAAATATTTTGACTTCAAAAGAAAAAAAAACAAAAAAAACAAAAAAAAAAATTTGGCCTGACCCCTAAAATTTTCCCCGACCCCTAAATCTCTCCAGCCCCCTAATTTTTCACTCTCCCCCAACCCTGAGAAATATTTTGAGTCAAAACCAAAAAAAAGGAAAAAATTTTGCCTGACCCCTAAAAAGTTCGTCCACCCCTAAAATTTTCCCCGACCCCTCAATCTCTCCAGCCCCCTAATTTTTTACTCTCCCCCAACCATGAGAAATATTTTGACTTCAAAACAAAACAAAACAAAAAAATTTTGCCTGACCCCTGAAAAGTTCGTCCACCCCTAAAATTTTCCCCGACCCCTAAATCTCTCCAGCCCCCTAATTTTTCACTCTCCCCCAACCATGAGAAATATTTTTACTTCAAAACAAAAAAAAACAAAAAAATTTGGCCTGACCCCTAAAAAGTTCGTCCTGACCCCTAAAATTTTCTTCGACCCCTAAATCTCTCCAGCCCCCTAATTTTTCACTCTCCCCCAACCATGAGATATATTTTGACTTCAAAACAAAAAAAAAAGAAAAAAATTTGGCCTGACCCCTAAAAAATTTGGCCTGACCCCAAAAATTTTCCCCGACCCCCTAATCTCTCCAGCCCCCCCCCAACTTTTTTTGTCAGTGTCCCACAACCCTGAGAAATATTTTAAGTTCAAAAAAAAAAAAAAAAAATTAGTTTGACCGCTAAAAATTTGGCCTGACCCCTAAAATTTTCCCCGACGCCCTAATCCATCCAGCCCCCCCCCCCCAACTTTTTTTTTCAGTGTCCCACAACCCTGAGAATTATTTTAAGTTCAAAAAAAGAAACAAAAAAAAAATTTGGCCTGGCCCCTAAAAAATTTGGCCTGACCCCTAAAATTTTCCCCGACCCCCTAATCTCTTTATTATAGATACAAATAAATGCACATTGGCCTTTATTATAGATACAAATAAATGCACATTGGTCTTTATTATATATGCAAATAAATGCACATTGGTCTTTATTATAGATATAAATAAATGCACATTGGTCTTTATTATAGATACAAATAAATGCACATTGGTCTTTATTATAGATACAAATAAATGCACATTGGTCTTTATTATAGATGCAAATAAATGCACATTGGTCTTTATTATAGATACAAATAAATGCACATTGGTCTTTATTATAGATACAAATAAATGCACATTGGTCTTTATTATAGATACAAATAAATGCACATTGGCCTTTATTATAGATACAAATAAATGCACATTGGTCTTTATTATATATCCAAATAAATGCACATTGGTCTTTATTATAGATACAAATAAATGCACATTGGTCTTTATTATAGATACAAATAAATGCACATTGGTCTTTATTATAGATACAAATAAATGCACATTGGTCTTTATTATAGATACAAATAAATGCACATTGGTCTTTATTATAGATACAAATAAATACACATTGGTCTTTATTATAGATGCAAATAAATGCACATTGGTCTTTATTATAGATACAAATAAATGCACATTGGTCTTTATTATAGATACAAATAAATGCACATTGGTCTTTATTATAGATTTGCTTAATATCCCCCC
Source organism: Sepiola atlantica (assembly GCA_963556195.1). Taxonomy (NCBI): domain Eukaryota; kingdom Metazoa; phylum Mollusca; class Cephalopoda; order Sepiida; family Sepiolidae; genus Sepiola; species Sepiola atlantica. The sequence goes on from OY744526.1 coordinate 120,953,198, forward strand.
CCCAAGAAAAAATTTGGCCTGAGGCGCTCACACCAGCGAATGCTGACACTCTCTCCTCGCAACAGATACTACACTATCTCCACCCTCTCAAATAGGTGTGAGCGTCGGCGAATGCCGACACTCCCCCTCCCCAAAGTTTGGCCTGAGGCGCCCATCCGGCGAATACCGAAACCCCCTCCCCCAAATTTGGCCTGAGGCGCTCTCACCGGCGAATGCCGTCACCCCCCCTAATTTGGCATGAAAGGAGGAGGTAATGCCTATCATGATAACGGAAGGGAGTGGGAGGAATATTAGCGTCTATTAAAAGGTTGTAGTGTGAGTGAATTTATTCCCGCCACTTTGCATTATTTTTCAAATTATCTGCCACTCTCTGACGTCATGATGACCTGATATAACCGGACACAATTTAGAGCAGGACCGGGTACATCCGGCAAGGGATTAGGGGACAGGTGCGGATGTGATTGAGAAACCCTTGTTTCACTACACACTCTTAACGTAGGATTCCTATGTTGTTATTGATGCAACCGGACAGAAGTTAATGGATGATCTGATACAACCGGACACAATTTAGGGCAAGACCGGGTACATCCGGCAAGGGATTATGGGATGTTTACAGTGACTCGGCATTTTTATCGGATTAGTACATAAATACATTGGATTATTTCGAATTTACTACATATTAACGTTGAAATTTCGTGAAAAATACGAAAAAAACTGCTACCTTTTGTCAGAAAGTGGTCCGGTTGACTGTCAGCGAGTGAATCGATTTTCGCGATTTTTAGATATTTTACATCCGGGATGTGTGCGGTCCTGTAGATGTCAACTTTTTGACATGTCGTCGCGTAGTTTTTGAGGAGATACTGGACATACAAACAAACATACAAACAGACAACTGCCCTTTATATAAGAGACTAGCGGGGCTACCCGGCATTGCTCGGGGTCATAAAAACATATATTTGAAGAAAGATCGTGTGTGTAACATATTTATATTCAAACTTCTATGTCCGCCCCCTCTCTCTATAGCCGTCTCTTTATCTGCTATCTTTCTCTTCCCTGGTCGCCCCATTTCGCCGCTACTTTCTAATTTTGCCTTTTGCAAAAGCTGTTTCTTCCCCACCATTTCTCCTATTGCCCAGGGTAATAGTATGACATATTTCTATAAAAAGTAACACCTCTATCTGCGCCTTCTATATAGGTACTTATCTCCACCCCGGTGTTCATACTATATACGTATCTATCATCACCCTGGTGCTCATACTATATACGTACCTATCGCCGCCCCGGTGCACATACTATTTAAGTACCTATCGCCGCCCCGTTGCGAATGCTAAATAGTACCTATCGTTGCCCCGGTGTGAATGCTAAATACATACCTATTGCGCCCCCGTGTGCATGCTACATAAGTACCTATCGCTGCCCTAGTGCTAATACTAAAGACATACCAATTGCGCCCCGGTGTGCATGCTACATAAGTACCTATCGCTGCCCTAGTGCGAATAATTAATATGTACATATTGCTGCTTTGGTGTGAATGCTAAATACGTACCTATCGCCGCCCCGGTGCGAATGCTAAATACGTACCTATCACCACCACGGTGCGAATGCGAAATACATACCTTTCGCCGCCCCGGTGCGCGTACTATATATGTACTGATCGCCGCCGCAGAGCGCATGCTATGTACGTACTTATTGCTGCCCATGTGTACATGCTATATACGTAGCTATCGCCACCCCTGAATTCTGAATACGTACCTATCGCCGCCCTGGTGTGGAAGCTAAATACGTACATATTGCCGCCCCGGTGCGAATGCTAAATACATACCTATCGCCGCCCCGGTGTGAATTCTAAATACGTACCTATCGCCGCCCCGGTGTGAATTCTAAATACGTACCTATCGCCGCCCCGGTGCGGAAGCTAAATACGTACATATCGCCACCCCGGTGAGAATGCTAAATACATACCTATCGCTGCCCCGGTGTGAATGCTAAATACATACATATCGCCGCCCCGGTGTGAATGCTAAATACGTACCTATCGCTGCCCCGGTGTGAATTTTAAATATGTACACTTCGCCGCCCGGTGTGAATTTTAAATATGTACCTTTCGCCGTCACTGTGCGCGTGCTATATACGTACCTATCGCCGCCCCGCTGCGCGTGCTATATATGAACCGATCGCTGCCTCAGTGCGCATGCTAAATACATACCTATCATTGCCCCGGTGTGCATACTATATACGTACTTATTACCGCCCATGTGCACATGCTATATAAGTACCTATCACCACCGCTGAATGCTAAATAAGTACCTATCGCCGCCCCAGTGTGGAAGCTAAATACGTACATATCGCCGCCCATAAATTTGGGCAGACCCCTAAAAAATTTGGCCTGACCCCTAACATTTTCCCCGTCCCCTAAATCTCTCCAGCCCCTAATTTTTCACTCTCCCCCAACCCTGAGAAATATTTTGACTTCAAAACCAAAAAAAAGAAAAAAATTGTCCTGACCCCTAAAAAGTTCGTCCTGACCCCTAAAATTTTCCCCGACGCCTCAATCTCTCCAGCCCCCTAATTGTTCACTCTCCCCCAACCCTGAGAAATATTTGACTTCAAAACAAAAAAAAAAGAAAAAAATTTGGCCTGACCCCTAAAAAGTTCGTCCTGACCCCTAAAATTTTCCCCGACCCCTAAATCTCTCCAGCCCCCTAATTTTTCACTCTCCCCCGTAGATGAGAAATATTTTGACTTCAAAACAAAAAAAAACAAAAAAAATTGGCCTGACCGTTAAAAAGTTCGTCCTGACCCCTAAAATTTTCCCCGACGCCTCAATCTCTCCAGCCCCCTAATTGTTCACTCTCCCCCAACCCTGAGAAATATTTGACTTCAAAACCAAAAAAAAAAGAAAAAAATTTGGCCTGAACCCTAAAAAGTTCGTCCTGACCCCTAAAATTTTCCCCGACCCCTAAATCTCTCCAGCCCCCTAATTTTTCACTCTCCCCTAACCATGAGAAATATTTTGACTTCAAAACAAAAAAAAAACAAAAAAATTTGGCCTGACCCCTTAAAAGTTCCGCCTGACCCCTAAAATTTTCCCCGACCCCTAAATCTCTCTAGCACCCTAATTTTTCACTCTCCCCTAACCCTGAGAAATATTTTCAGTTAAAAACCAAAAAAAAGAAAAAAATTTGGCCTGACCCCTAAAAAGTTCGGCCTGATCCCTAAAATTTTCCCCGACCCCTAAATCTCTCCAGCCCCCTAATTTTTCACTCTCCCCCAACCCTGAGAAATATTTTGACTTCAAAACAAAAAACAAAAAAAAACAAAAAAATTTGGCCTGACCCCTAAAAAGTTCGTCCTGACCCCTAAAATTTTCCCCGATCCCTAAATCTCTCCAGCCCCCTAATTTTTCACTCTCCCCCAACCCTGAGAAATATTTTCAGTTCAAAACCAAAAAAAAACAAAAAAATTTGGCCTGACCCTTAAAAAGTTCGTCCTGACCCCTAAAATTTTCCCCGACCCCTCAATCTCTCCAGCCCCCTAATTTTTCACTCTCCTCCAACCCTAAGAAATATTTTGAGTTCAAAACCAAAAAAAAGAAAAAATTTGGCCTGACCCCTAAAAAGTTCGTCCTGACCCCTAAAATTTCCCCGACCCCTCAATCTCTCCAGCCCCCTAATTTTTCACTCTCCCCCAACCCTGAGAAACATTTTGAGTTCAAAGCAAAAACAAAAAAGAAAAAAATTTGGCCTGACCCCTAAAAAGTTCGTCCTGACCCCTAAAATTTTCCCCGACGCCTCAATCTCTCCAGCCCCCTAATTGTTCACTCTCCCCCAACCCTGAGAAATATTTGACTTCAAAACAAAAAAAAAACAAAAAAATTTGGCCTGACCCCTAAAAAGTTCGTCCTGACCCCTAAAATTTTCCCCGACCCCTAAATCTCTCCAGCCCCCTAATTTTTCACTCTCCCCCGTAGATGAGAAATATTTTGACTTCAAAACAAAAAAAAACAAAAAAAATTGGCCTGACCGTTAAAAAGTTCGTCCTGACCCCTAAAATTTTCCCCGACGCCTCAATCTCTCCAGCCCCCTAATTGTTCACTCTCCCCCAACCCTGAGAAATATTTGACTTCAAAACCAAAAAAAAAAGAAAAAAATTTGGCCTGAACCCTTAAAAGTTCGTCCTGACCCCTAAAATTTTCCCCGACCCCTAAATCTCTCCAGCCCCCTAATTTTTCACTCTCCCCTAACCATGAGAAATATTTTGACTTCAAAACAAAAAAAAAACAAAAAAATTTGGCCTGACCCCTTAAAAGTTCCGCCTGACCCCTAAAATTTTCCCCGACCCCTAAATCTCTCTAGCACCCTAATTTTTCACTCTCCCCTAACCCTGAGAAATATTTTCAGTTAAAAACCAAAAAAAAGAAAAAAATTTGGCCTGACCCCTAAAAAGTTCGGCCTGATCCCTAAAATTTTCCCCGACCCCTAAATCTCTCCAGCCCCCTAATTTTTCACTCTCCCCCAACCCTGAGAAATATTTTGACTTCAAAACAAAAAACAAAAAAAAACAAAAAAATTTGGCCTGACCCCTAAAAAGTTCGTCCTGACCCCTAAAATTTTCCCCGATCCCTAAATCTCTCCAGCCCCCTTATTTTTCACTCTCCCCCAACCCTGAGAAATATTTTCAGTTCAAAACCAAAAAAAAACAAAAAAATTTGGCCTGACCCTTAAAAAGTTCGTCCTGACCCCTAAAATTTTCCCCGACCCCTCAATCTCTCCAGCCCCCTAATTTTTCACTCTCCTCCAACCCTAAGAAATATTTTGAGTTCAAAACCAAAAAAAAGAAAAAATTTGGCCTGACCCCTAAAAAGTTCGTCCTGACCCCTAAAATTTCCCCGACCCCTCAATCTCTCCAGCCCCCTAATTTTTCACTCTCCCCCAACCCTGAGAAACATTTTGAGTTCAAAGCAAAAACAAAAAAGAAAAAAATTTGGCCTGACCCCTAAAAAGTTCGGCCTGACCCCTAAAATTTTCCCCGACCCCTCATTCTATCCAGCCCCCCATCCCAACTAATTTTTCACTCTCCCCCAACCCTGAGAAATATTTTGAGTTCAAAACAACAAAAAAAGAAATTTATTTGCCTGACCCCTAAAAAGTTCGGATTGACCCCTAAAATTTTCCCAGACCCCTCAATGTCGACAGCCCCCCCCTCCCAACTAATTTGTCACTTTTCCCCAACCCGGAAAAATATTTATAGTTCAAAAAAAAAAAAATTTGGCCTGACCCCTGAAAAGTTCGGCCTGACCCCTAAAAAGTTCGGCTGACCCCTAAAATTTTCCCTGACCCTTAAATCTCTCCAGCCTCTCCTTCCAACTTGTTTTTCACTCTTCCTTAACCCTGAGAAATATTTTGAGTTCAAAACAAAAAAAACAAAAAAATTTGGCCTGACCCCTGTAAAAGTTCGGACTGACCCCTAAAATTTTCCCTGACCCCTCAATCTCTCAAGCCCCATTCCAACTAATTTTTCACCTTCTCCCAAACCTGAGAAATATTTTGCGTTCAAAACAAAAAAAAAACAAAAAAATTTGGCCTGACCCCTAAAAAGTTCGGATTGACCCCTAAAATTTTCCCCGACCCCTCAATCTCTCCAGCCCCTCCTTCCAACTAATTTTTCGCTCTCCCCCAACCCTGAGAAATATTTTGCGTTAAAAACAAAAACAAAAAACAAAAAAATTTGGCCTGACCCCTAAAATGTTCCCCGACCCCGTAATCATTCCAAGCCCACCCCCCCAACTTTTTTTTAAAAACGTGAGCTATCCTTTAACAACATTCCTGGGGGGACCGTTATACTTTAGAAGCACCAATATTTGTAGGGACCATTATAATTTAGAAACACCAACATTCCTGGGGTGAGACCGTTATACTTCAGAAGCACCAATATTTCTAGGGACCGTTATACTATAGAATCACCAACATTCCTGGCGGGCTGTGATACTTTAGAAGCCCCACCCCAGGTCCCTATAGTGGAGAAGCACCCCTGGTCCCTATACTGGAGAAGCACCCATTGTCCCTATTCTGCAGAAGCCTCCGGGTCCTAAAATGTAGAAGCACCCCATGTCCCTATACTGGAGATGCACCCATGGTCCTTTTTCTGCAGAAGCCTCTATGTTCTAATATTGTAGAAGCACCCCCGGTACTGGGTCCTATACTGTAGAAGCACCTCTGGTCCCTATACTGTAGAAGCACCATTGTCCCTATTCTGTAGAAGTCTCCGGGTTCTATATGGTAGAAGCAACCCCGGTTCTGGGTCCTATACTGTAGAAGCACCTCTGGTCCCTATACTGTAGAAGCACCATTGTCCCTATTCTGTAGAAGTCTCCGGGTTCTATATGGTAGAAGCACCCCCGGTTCTGGGTCCTATACTGTAGAAGCACCCATGGTCCCTATTCTGCAGAAGCCTCCGGGTCCTATATTGTAGAAGCACCCCCGGTTCTGGGTATTTTTTATACATATAGAGTGGTTATGACCCAACGGGTCACTGGTAACATGTACTGGTTAAATTCTTCTTTTTTTCTTTTTTATACATATATAGAGTGGTTATGACTCAACGGGTCACTGTAAACGTGTACTTGTTAAATTATTCTTTTTTTCTTTTTTTATACATATATAGAGTGGTTCTGACCCAACGGGTCACTGTAAACGTGTACTTGTCAAATTCTTCTTTTTTTCTTGTTTCATTACTATAAAATATAATGAAAAATAACTGAAAAGCCTCCCCCCCCCCCCCCCCGATGAAATATGCCCCATGGACCCCTAAGAGGTGGGTTTATAGATTCGGGAATACTCTCATCATCTTACTCTGTGAATTTTACATAAGAATACACTTTTATATGTTATGTATAAAAATATGTTGAAGTAAAATAAGTTTTGAAGAGAAAAAAAAATTCAAAACCTATAACGATGACGTCATATACCTATTACTGTGACGTCACGTGCACAAGAATAAGTTGGTTGAAAACAAAATTATTATTACATAATTACATTGGCTGATTTCCAAATTACTACTGAATAACATTAGAAAAGTTTGAAAAAAACAGACCCGCTGCCGAAGACTGGCCCCGTTGACCCCCAGCAACATGTTTTTTTGTTGTAATTTTGAGATATTATGATCCCAGGTGTTGTACGGTGCTGAAGATGTCAACTTTTTGACATGTCGCCGCATAGTTTTTGAGGAGAAGCTGGCCATACAAACAAACAAACAAACAGACAAACATACAGACAAGTGCCCTTTATAGAGGAGACTAGCGGGGCTACCCGGCGTTGCTCGAATGCTAAATACGTACCTATAGCCGCCCCGGTGCGAATGCTAAATACGTACCTATCACCACCACGGTGCGAATGCGAAATACATACCTTTCGCCGCCCCGGTGCGCGTGCTATATATGTACTGATCGCCGCCGCAGAGCGCATGCTATGTACGTACTTATTGCTGCCCATGTGTACATGCTATATACGTAGCTATCGCCACCCCTGAATTCTGAATACGTACCTATCGCCGCCCTGGTGTGGAAGCTAAATACGTACATATCGCCGCCCCGGTGCAGATGCTAAATACATACCTATCGCTGCCCCGGTGTGAATGCTAAATACATACCTATCGCCGCCCCGGTGTGAATGCTAAATACGTACCTATCGCCGCCCCGGTGTGAATTTTAAATATGTACCTTTCGCCGCCCGGTGTGAATTTTAAATATGTACCTTTCGCCGCCCCTGTGCGCGTGCTATATACGTACCTATCGCCGCCCCGGTGCGCATGCTATATATGAACCAATCGCTGCCTCAGTGCGCATGCTAAATACATACCTATCACTGCCCCGGTGTGCATACTATATACGTACTTATTACCGCCCATGTGCACATGCTATATAAGTACCTATCACCTCCGCTGAATGCTAAATAAGTACCTATGCCGCCCCGGTGTGGAAGCTAAATACGTACATAATGCCGCCCCTAAATTTTGGCAGACCCCTAAAAAATTTGGCCTGACCCCTAAAATTTTCCCCGTCCGCTAAATCTCTCCAGCCCCTAATTTTTCACTCTCCCCCAACCATGAGAAATATTTTGACTTCAAAACAAAAAAAACAAAAAAATTTGGCCTGACCCCTAAAAAGTTCCGCCTGACCCCTAAAATTTTCCCGACCCTAAATGTCTCCAGCCCCCTAATTTTTCACTCTCCCCCAACCATGAGAAATATTTTGAGTTCAAAACCAAAAAAAAACAAAAAAATTTGGCTTCACCCCTAAAATGTTCGTCCTGACCCCTAAAAGTTTCCCCGACCCCTAAATCTCTCCAGCCCCCTAATTTTTCACTCTCCCCCATCCATGAGATATATTTTGACTTCAAAACAAAAAAAAAACAAAAAAATTTGGCCTGACCCCTAAAAAGTTCATCCTGACCCCTAAAATTTTCCCCGACCCCTAAATCTCTCCAGCCCCCTAATTTTTCACTCTCCCCTAACCATGAGAAATATTTTGACTTCAAAACAAAAAAAAACAAAAAAATTTGGCCTGACCCCTAAAAAGTTCGTCCTGACCCCTAAAATTTTCCCCGACCCCTAAATCTCTCCAGCCCCCTAATTTTTCACTCTCCCCCAACCATGAGAAATAATTTGACTTCAAACAAAAAAAAAAAAGAAATTTGGCCTGACCCCATAAAAGTTCGTCCTGACCCCTAAAATTTTCCCCGACCCCTAAATCTCTCCAGCCCTATAATTTTTCACTCTCCCCCAACCCTGAGAAATATTTTCAGTTAAAAAAAAAAACAAAAAAATTTGGCCTGACCCCTAAAAAGTTCCGCCTGACCCGTAAAATTTTCCCGACCCTAAATGTCTCCAGCCCCCTAATTTTTCACTCTCCCCAACCCTGAGAAATATTTTGAGTTCAAAACCAAAAAAAAACAAAAAAAATTGGCCTGAACCCTAAAAAGTGCGTCCTGACCCCTAAAATTTTCCCCGACCCCGAAATCTCTCCAGCCCCCTAATTTTTCACTCTTCCCCAACCATGAGATATATTTTGACTACAAAACAAAAAAAACAAAAAAATTTGGCCTGACCCCTAAAAAGTTCGTCCTGACCCCTAAAATTTTCCCCGACCCCTAAATCTCTCCAGCCTCCTAATTTTTCACTCTCCTCCCACCCTGAGAAATATTTTGACTTCAAAACAAAAAAAAAAAAAAAAAAAAAAAAATTTGGCCTGACCCCTAAAAAGTTCGTTCTGACCCCTAAAATTTTCCCCGACCCCTAAATCTCTCCAGCCCCCTAATTTTTTACTCTCCCCCAACCATGAGATATATTTTGACTTCAAAACAAAAAAAAACAAAAAAATTTGGCCTGACCCCTAAAAAGTTCGCCATGACCCCTAAAATTTTCCCGACCCTAAATGTCTCCAGCCCCCTAGTTTTTCACTCTCCCCAACCCTGAGAAATATTTTGAGTTCAAAACCAAAAAAAAACAAAAAAAATTGGCCTGACCCCTAAAAAGTGCGTCCTGACCCCTAAAATTTTCCCCGACCCCTAAATCTCTCCAGCCCCCTAATTTTTCACTCTTCCCCAACCATGAGATATATTTTGACTACAAAACAAAAAAAACAAAAAAATTTGGCCTGACCCCTAAAAAGTTCGTCCTGACCCCTAAAATTTTCCCCGACCCTTAAATCTCTCCAGCCTCCTAATTTTTCACTCTCCTCCCACCATGAGAAATATTTTGACTTCAAAACAAAAAAAACAAAAAAATTTGGCCTGACCCCTAAAAAGTTCGTCCTGACCCCTAAAATTTTCCCCGACCCCTAAATCTCTCCAGCCCCCTAATTTTTCACTCTTCCCCTACCCTGAGAAATATTTTGACTTCAAAACAAAAAAAAACAAAAAAAAACAAAAAAATTTGGCCTGACCCCTAAAAAGTTCGTTCTGACCCCTAAAATTTTCCCCGACCCCTAAATCTCTCCAGCCCCCTAATTTTTTACTCTCCCCCAACCATGAGATATATTTTGACTTCAAAACAAAAAAAAACAAAAAAATTTGGCCTGACCCCTAAAAAGTTCGCCATGACCCCTAAAATTTTCCCCGACCCCTAAATCTCTCCAGCCCCCTAAATTTTCACTCTCCTTCAACCATGAGAAATATTTTCACTTCAAAACAAAAAAAAACAAAAAAATTTGGCCTGACCCCTAAAAAGTTCGTCCTGACCCATAAAATTTTCCCCGACCCCTAAATCTCTCCAGCCCCCTAATTTTTCACTCTCCCCCAACCATGAGAAATATTTTGAGTTCAAAACCAAAAAAAACAAAACAAATTGGCCCGACCCCTAAAAAGTGCGTCCTGACCCCTAAAATTTTCCCCGACCCCTAAATCTCTCCAGCCCCCTAATTTTTCACTCTTCCCCAACCATGAGTTATATTTTGACTACAAAACAAAAAAAACAAAAAAATTTGGCCTGACCCCTAAAAAGTTCGTCCTGACCCCTAAAATTTTCCCCGACCCCTAAATCTCTCCAGCCTCCTAATTTTTTACTCTCCTCCCACCATGAGAAATATTTTGACTTCAAAACAAAAAAAACAAAAAAATTTGGCCTGACCCCTAAAAAGTTCGTCCTGACCCCTAAAATTTTCCCCGACCCCGAAATCTCTCCAGCCCCCTAATTTTTCACTCTTGCCCTACCCTGAGAAATATTTTGACTTCAAAACAAAAAAAAACAAAGAAAAAGAAAAAAATTTGGCCTGACGCCTAAAAAGTTCGTTTTGACCCCTAACATTTTCCCCGACCCCTAAATCTCTCCAGCCCCCTAATTTTTTACTCTCCCCCAACCATGAGATATATTTTGACTTCAAAACAAAAAAAAACAAAAAAATTTGGCCTGACCCCTAAAAAGTTCGTCCTGACCCCTAAAATTTTCTCCGACCCCTAAATCTCTCCAGCCCCCTAATTTTTCACTCTCCCCCAACCATGAGATATAGTTTGACTTCAAAACAAAAAAAAACAAAAAAATTTGGCCTGACCCCTAAAAAGTTCGTCCTGACCCCTAAAATTTTCCCCGACCCCTAAATCTCTCCAGCCCCCTAATTTTTCACTCTTCCCCAACCATGAGATATATTTTGACTTCAAAACAAAAAAAAACAAAAAAATTTGGCCCGACCCCTAAAAAGTTCGTCCTGACCCCTAAAATTTTCCCCGACCCCTAAATCTCTCCAGCCCCCTAATTTTTCACTCTCCTCTAACCATGAAAAATATTTTGAATTCAAAACCAAAAAAAAGAAAAAAATTTGGCATTACCCCTAAAAAGTTCGTCCTGACCCCTAAAATTTTCCCCGACCCCTAAATCTCTCCAGCCCCCTAATTTTTGACTCTCCCCCAACCCTGAGAAATATATTGACTTCAAAACAAAACCCAACAAAATAAAACAAAAAAATTTGGCCTGACCCCTAAAAAGTTCGTCTTGACCCCTAAAATTTTCCCCGACCCCTAAATCTCTCCAGCCTCCTAATTTTTCACTCTCCTCCCACCATGAGAAATATTTTGACTTCAAAACAAAAAAAACAAAAAAATTTGGCCTGACCCCTAAAAAGTTCGTCCTGACCCCTAAAATTTTCCCCGACCCCTAAATCTCTCCAGCCCCCTAATTTTTCACTCTTCCCCTACCCTGAGAAATATTTTGACTTCAAAACAAAAAAAAACAAAAAAAAACAAAAAAATTTGGCCTGACCCCTAAAAAGTTCGTTCTGACCCCTAAAATTTTCCCCGACCCCTAAATCTCTCCAGCCCCCTAATTTTTTACTCTCCCCCAACCATGAGATATATTTTGACTTCAAAACAAAAAAAAACAAAAAAATTTGGCCTGACCCCTAAAAAGTTCGCCATGACCCCTAAAATTTTCCCGACCCTAAATGTCTCCAGCCCCCTAATTTTTCACTCTCCCCAACCCTGAGAAATATTTTGAGTTCAAAACCAAAAAAAAACAAAAAAAATTGGCCTGACCCCTAAAAAGTGCGTCCTGACCCCTAAAATTTTCCCCGACCCCGAAATCTCTCCAGCCCCCTAATTTTTCACTCTTCCCCAACCATGAGATATATTTTGACTTCAAAACAAAAAAAAACAAAAAAATTTGGCCTGACCCCTAAAAAGTTCGTCCTGACCCCTAAAATTTTCCCCGACCACTAAATCTCTCCAGCCCCCTAATTTGTCACTCTCCCCCAACCCTGAGAAATATTTTGACTTAAAAACAAAAAAAAACAAAAAAAAAGAAAAAAATTTGGCCTGACCCCTAAAAAGTTCGTCCTGACCCCTAAAATTTTCCCCGACCCCTAAATCTCTCCAGCCCCCTAATTTTTCACTCTTCCCCTACCCTGAGAAATATTTTGACTTCAAAACAAAAAAAAACAAAAAAAAACAAAAAAATTTGGCCTGACCCCTAAAAAGTTCGTTCTGACCCCTAAAATTTTCCCCGACCCCTAAATCTCTCCAGCCCCCTAATTTTTTACTCTCCCCCAACCATGAGATATATTTTGACTTCAAAACAAAAAAAAACAAAAAAATTTGGCCTGACCCCTAAAAAGTTCGCCATGACCCCTAAAATTTTCCCCGACCCCTAAATCTCTCCAGCCCCCTAAATTTTCACTCTCCTTCAACCATGAGAAATATTTTCACTTCAAAACAAAAAAAAACAAAAAAATTTGGCCTGACCCCTAAAAAGTTCGTCCTGACCCATAAAATTTTCCCCGACCCCTAAATCTCTCCAGCCCCCTAATTTTTCACTCTCCCCCAACCATGAGAAATATTTTGAGTTAAAAACCAAAAAAAACAAAAAAAATTGGCCCGACCCCTAAAAAGTGCGTCCTGACCCCTAAAATTTTCCCCGACCCCTAAATCTCTCCAGCCTCCTAATTTTTCACTCTCCTCCCACCATGAGAAATATTTTGACTTCAAAACAAAAAAAACAAAAAAATTTGGCCTGACCCCTAAAAAGTTCGTCCTGACCCCTAAAATTTTCCCCGACCCCGAAATCTCTCCAGCCCCCTAATTTTTCACTCTTCCCCTACCCTGAGAAATATTTTGACTTCAAAACAAAAAAAAACAAAAAAAAAGAAAAAAATTTGGCCTGACCCCTAAAAAGTTCGTCCTGACCCCTAAAATTTTCCCCGACCCCTAAATCTCTCCAGCCCCCTAATTTTTCACTCTCCCCCAACCATGAGATATATTTTGACTTCAAAACAAAAAAAAACAAAAAAATTTGGCCTGACCCCTAAAAAGTTCGTCCTGACCCCTAAAATTTTCTCCGACCCCTAAATCTCTCCAGCCCCCTAATTTTTCACTCTTCCCCAACCATGAGAAATATTTTGACTTCAAAACAAAAAAAAACAAAAAAATTTGGCCTGACCCCTAAAAAGTTCGTCCTGACCCCTAAAATTTTCCCCGACCCCTAAATCTCTCCAGCCTCCTAATTTGTCACTCTCCTCCCACCATGAGAAATATTTTGACTTCAAAACAAAAAAAACAAAAAAATTTGGCCTGACCCCTAAAAAGTGCGTCCTGACCCCTAAAATTTTCCCCGACCCCTAAATCTCTCCAGCCCCCTAATTTTTCACTCTTGCCCTACCCTGAGAAATATTTTGACTTCAAAACAAAAAAAAACAAAGAAAAAGAAAAAAATTTGGCCTGACGCCTAAAAAGTTCGTTCTGACCCCTAAAATTTTCCCCGACCCCTAAATCTCTCCAGCCCCCTAATTTTTTACTCTCCCCCAACCATGAGATATATTTTGACTTCAAAACAAAAAAAAACAAAAAAATTTGGCCTGACCCCTAAAAAGTTCGTCCTGACCCCTAAAATTTTCCTCGACCCCTAAATCTCTCCAGCCCCCTAAATGTTCACTCTCCTTCAACCATGAGAAATATTTTGACTTCAAAAAAAAAAAAACAAAAAAATTTGGCCTGACCCCTAAAAAGTTCGTCCTGACCCCTAAAATTTTCTCCGACCCCTAAATCTCTCCAGCCCCCTAATTTTTCACTCTCCCCCAACCATGAGATATATTTTGACTTCAAAACAAAAAAAAACAAAAAAATTTGGCCTGACCCCTAAAAAGTTCGTCCTGACCCCTAAAATTTTCCCCGACCCCTAAATCTCTCCAGCCCCCTAATTTTTAACTCTTCCCCAACCATGAGATATATTTTGACTTCAAAACAAAAAAAAACAAAAAAATTTGGCCCGACCCCTAAAAAGTTCGTCCTGACCCCTAAAATTTTCCCCGACCCCTAAATCTCTCCAGCCCCCTAATTTTTCACTCTCCTCTAACCATGAAAAATATTTTGAATTCAAAACCAAAAAAAAGAAAAAAATTTGGCATTACCCCTAAAAAGTTCGTACTGACCCCTAAAATTTTCCCCGACCCCTAAATCTCTCCAGCCCCCTAATTTTTGACTCTCCCCCAACCCTGAGAAATATTGTGACTTCAAAACAAAACCCAACAAAATAAAACAAAAAAATTTGGCCTGACCCCTAAAAAGTTCGTCTTGACCCCTAAAATTTTCTCCCGACCCCTAAATCTCTCCAGCCCCCTAATTTTCACTCTCTTACAACCATTAGATATATTTTGACTTCAAAACAAAAAAAAACAAAAAAATTTGGCCTGACCCCTAAAAAGTTCGTCCTGACCCCTAAAATTTTCCCCGACCCCTAAATCTCTCCAGCCCCCTAATTTGTCACTCTCCCCCAACCCTGAGAAATATTTTGACTTAAAAACAAAAAAAAACAAAAAAAAAGAAAAAAATTTGGCCTGACCCCTAAAAAGTTCGTCCTGACCCCTAAAATTTTCCCCGATCCCTAAATCTCTCCAGCCCCCTTATTTTTCACTCTCCCCCCAACCATGAGATATATTTTGACTTCAAAACAAAAAAAAACAAAAAAATTTGGCCTGACCCCTAAAAAGTTCGTCTTGACCCCTAAAATTTTCTCCCGACCCCTAAATCTCTCCAGCCCCCTAATTTTTCACTCTCTTACAACCATTAGATATATTTTGACTTCAAAACAAAAAAAAACAAAAAAATTTGGCCTGACCCCTAAAAAGTTCGTCCTGACCCCTAAAATTTTCCCCGACCCCTAAATCTCTCCAGCCCCCTAATTTGTCACTCTCCCTCAACCCTGAGAAATATTTTGACTTAAAAACAAAAAAAACAAAAAAAAAGAAAAAAATTTGGCCTGACCCCTAAAAAGTTCGTCCTGACCCCTAAAATTTTCCCGGACCCCTAAATCTCTCCAGCCCCTCTAATTTTGCACTCTCCCCCAACCCTGAGAAATATTTTGACTTCAAAACAAAAAAAAAACAAAAAAAAAGAAAAAAATTTGGCCTGACCCCTAAAAAGTTCGTCCTGACCCCTAAAATTTTCCCCGACCCCTAAATCTCCACAGGCCCCTAATTTTTTACTCTCTTACAACCATGAGATATATTTTGACTTCAAAACAAAAAAAAAGAAAAAAAATTGGCCTGACCCCTAAAAAGTTCGTCCTGACCCCTAAAATTGTCCCCGACCCCTAAATCTCTCCAGCCCCCTAATTTTTTACTCTCCCCCAACCATGAGATATATTTTGACTTCAAAACAAAAAAAAACAAAAAAATTTGGCCTGACCCCTAAAAAGTGCGTCCTGACCCCTAAAATTTTCCCCGACCCCTAAATCTCTCCAGCCCTCTAATTTTTCACTCTTGCCCTACCCTGAGAAATATTTTGACTTCAAAACAAAAAAAAACAAAGAAAAAGAAAAAAATTTGGCCTGACGCCTAAAAAGTTCGTTCTGACCCCTAAAATTTTCCCCGACCCCTAAATCTCTCCAGCCCCCTAATTTTTTACTCTCCCCCAACCATGAGATATATTTTGACTTCAAAACAAAAAAAAACAAAAAAATTTGGCCTGACCCCTAAAAAGTTCGTCCTGACCCCTAAAATTTTCCCCGACCCCTAAATCTCTCCAGCCCCCTAATTTTTTACTCTCCCCCAACCATGAGATATATTTTGACTTCAAAACAAAAAAAAACAAAAAAATTTGGCCTGACCCCTAAAAAGTTCGTCCTGACCCCTAAAATTTTCCTCGACCCCTAAATCTCTCCAGCCCCCTAAATTTTCACTCTCCTTCAACCATGAGAAATATTTTGACTTAAAAACAAAAAAAACAAAAAAAAAGAAAAAAATTTGGCCTGACCCCTAAAAAGTTCGTCCTGACCCCTAAAATTTTCCCGGACCCCTAAATCTCTCCAGCCCCTCTAATTTTGCACTCTCCCCCAACCCTGAGAAATATTTTGACTTCAAAACAAAAAAAAAACAAAAAAAAAGAAAAAAATTTGGCCTGACCCCTAAAAAGTTCGTCCTGACCCCTAAAATTTTCCCCGACCCCTAAATCTCCACAGGCCCCTAATTTTTTACTCTCTTACAACCATGAGATATATTTTGACTTCAAAACAAAAAAAAAGAAAAAAAATTGGCCTGACCCCTAAAAAGTTCGTCCTGACCCCTAAAATTGTCCCCGACCCCTAAATCTCTCCAGCCCCCTAATTTTTTACTCTCCCCCAACCATGAGATATATTTTGACTTCAAAACAAAAAAAAACAAAAAAATTTGGCCTGACCCCTAAAAAGTGCGTCCTGACCCCTAAAATTTTCCCCGACCCCTAAATCTCTCCAGCCCTCTAATTTTTCACTCTTGCCCTACCCTGAGAAATATTTTGACTTCAAAACAAAAAAAAACAAAGAAAAAGAAAAAAATTTGGCCTGACGCCTAAAAAGTTCGTTCTGACCCCTAAAATTTTCCCCGACCCCTAAATCTCTCCAGCCCCCTAATTTTTTACTCTCCCCCAACCATGAGATATATTTTGACTTCAAAACAAAAAAAAACAAAAAAATTTGGCCTGACCCCTAAAAAGTTCGTCCTGACCCCTAAAATTTTCCTCGACCCCTAAATCTCTCCAGCCCCCTAAATTTTCACTCTCCTTCAACCATGAGAAATATTTTGACTTCAAAACAAAAAAAAACAAAAAAATTTGGCCTGACCCCTAAAAAGTTCGTCCTGACCCCTAAAATTTTCTCCGACCCCTAAATCTCTCCAGCCCCCTAATTTTTCACTCTCCTCCAACCATGAGATATATTTTGACTTCAAAACAAAAAAAAACAAAAAAATTTGGCCTGACCCCTAAAAAGTTCGTCCTGACCCCTAAAATTTTCCCCGACCCCTAAATCTCTCCAGCCCCCTAATTTTTGACTCTTCCCCAACCATGAGATATATTTTGACTTCAAAACAAAAAAAAACAAAAAAATTTGGCCCGACCCCTAAAAAGTTCGTCCTGACCCCTAAAATTTTCCCCGACCCCTAAATCTCTCCAGCCCCCTAATTTTTCACTCTCCTCTAACCATGAAAAATATTTTGAATTCAAAACCAAAAAAAAGAAAAAAATTTGGCATTACCCCTAAAAAGTTCGTCCTGACCCCTAAAATTTTCCCCGACCCCTAAATCTCTCCAGCCCCCTAATTTTTGACTCTCCCCCAACCCTGAGAAATATTTTGACTTCAAAACAAAAAAAAACAAAATAAAACAAAAAAATTTGGCCTGACCCCTAAAAAGTTCGTCTTGACCCCTAAAATTTTCTCCCGACCCCTAAATCTCTCCAGCCCCCTAATTTTTCACTCTCTTACAACCATTAGATATATTTTGACTTCAAAACAAAAAAAAAGAAAAAAATTTGGCCTGACCCCTAAAAAGTTCGTCCTGACCCCTAAAATTTTCCCCGACCCCTAAATCTCTCCAGCCCCCTAATTTTTTACTCTCCCCCAACCATGAGATATATTTTGACTTCAAAACAAAAAAAAACAAAAAAATTTGGCCTGACCCCTAAAAAGTTCGTCCTGACCCCTAAAATTTTCCCCGACCCCTAAATCTCTCCAGCCCCCTAATTTTTCACTCTCCTCCAACCATGAAAAATATTTTGACTTCAAAACAAAAAAAAACAAAAAAATTTGGCCTGACCCCTAAAAAGTTCGTCCTGACCCCTAAAATTTTCCCGGACCCCTAAATCTCTCCAGCCCCCTAATTTTTCACTCTCCCCCAACCATGAGAAATATTTTGACTTCAAAACAAAAAAAAAACAAAAAAATTTGGCCTGACCCCTAAAAAGTTCGGCCTGACCCCTAAAATTTTCCCCGACCCTTCAATATCTCTAGACCCTTATTTTTTCATTCTCCCCAACCCTGAGAAATATTTTGACTTCAAAACAAAAAAAAACAAAAAAATTTGGCTTGACCCCTGAAAAGTTCGGCCTGAGCCCTAAAATTTTCCCCGAGCCCTCAATCTCTCCAGGCCCCTAATTTTTAACTCTCCCCCAACCCTAAGAAATATTTTGAGTTAAAAACAAAAAAATGTTATTTAACATGTATACAAATATTAGTGAAAACAATGGTGGAGCATAATTATTTCTCTTTTTACTTTACTTATTGAGACGTTATTTAACATGTATAAAAATATAAGTGAAAACAATGGTGGAGCATAATTATTTTTCTTCTTTCTTTACTTATTGAGACGTTATTTAATATGTATACAAATATTAGTGAAAACAGTGGCGGAGCATAATTATTTCTCTTTTTACTTTACTTATTGAGACGTTATTTAACATGTATTCAAATATTAGTGAAAACAATGGCGGAGCATAATTATATTTCTTCTTTCTTTACTTATTGAGACGTTATTTAATATGTATACAAATATTAGTGAAAACAGAGTTGCGGAGCATAATTATTTCTCTTTTTACTTTACTTATTGAGACGTTATTTAACATGTATTCAAATATTAGTGAAAACAATGGCGGAGCATAATTATATTTCTTCTTACTTTACATATTGAGACGTTATTTAATATGTATACACATTTTAGTGAAAACAAAGGTGTGGAGCATAATTATTTTTCTTCTTACTTTACTTATTTAGACGTTATATCATATGTATACAAATATTAGTGAAAACAATGGTGGAGCATAATTATTTTTCTTCTTACTTTACTTATTGAGCCGTTATTTAATATGTATACAAATATTAGTGAAAACAGTGGTGGAGCATAATTATTTTTCTTCTTACTTTACTTATTGAGACGTTATTTAATATGTATACAAATATTAGTGAAAACAATGGTGGAGCATAATTATTTATTACTTTAATTTTACTGATACTACACTAACTTCACACCTCTCAAAAAGAAGGAGGTTATACCTGGGAGGATGATATCATGTCAACAGAAGAAATGCAGTTAGGATTAAGCAACCCTGGCTTCACTACAAACTCTTGTTCAAAAAAGTGCCGTTATTGATTAAGCAACCCTGGCTTCACTGTGGATTCATGTTCAAAAAAGTGCCGTTAGGAATTAAGCAACCCTTGCTTCACTATGGACTCATGTTCAAAAAAGTGCCGTTAGGGATTAAGCAACAGTTGCTTCAATAAAAACTTATGTTTCGTTGGGATAAGGCAACCCGTGCTTCACTATAAACTCATGTTCAAAAAAGTGCCGTTAGGGATTTCCTCTGACGTCATTTCCTGCTAAAATCGTGACTTTGCATTATGCCGACAATCCCCCATCTCCAAATTTGGCCTGAGGCGCACCACCGGCGAATGCCGACACTCCACCAAATTCGGCCTGAGTCGCTCACACCGGCGAATGCCGACACTCCCCCAAATTCGGCCTGAGGCGCTCATACTGGTGAATGCCGACACTCCTCCCCGAATTTGGCCTGAGGCGCCCCACCGCCGAATGCCGACACTCACCCTCCCCAGATTTAGCCTGAGGCGCCCCACCGCCGAATGCCGATACCCCCCCCTCTTCCCCAAATTTCTCCTGAGGCGCTCACACCGGCGAATGCCGACACCCCCCACACCCACCCCAAGTTTTCAATATGTATACAATATGTATAGAAATATTAGTGAAAACAATGGGGGAGCATACAAATATTAGTGAAAACAGTGGGGGAGCATAATTATTTATTACTTTAATTTTACTGATACTACACTAACTTCACACCTCTCAAAAAGGAGGAGGTAATACCTAGGAGGATGTTATCATGTCAACAGAAAAAATGTGGTTAGGATTAAGCAACCCTTGCTTCACTATGAACTCATGTTAAAAAAAGTGCCGTTATTGATTAAACAACACTTGCGTCACTATAAACGCATGTATCAAAAAGTGCCGTTAGGAGTTAAGCAACCCTTGCATCACTATGGACTCATGTTCAAAAAAGTGCCGTTAGTAAGTAAGCAACCCATGCTTGACTATGGACTCGTGTTCAAAAAACATGCCGTTTGTGATTAAGCAACACTTGCTTCACTATAAACTCATGTTCAAAAAAGTGCCGTTAGGGATTTCCTCTGACGTCATTTCCTGTTAAAATCATGACGGTGCATTATTTCTCAAATTCTTTGTTTTTTTCTCAAATTAGTACTAAACAACGTTGAAAATCGAGGAAAAAGGCACCCCCCCATTGGAGAAAAGTGCTCAGTCGACCCTCGAAGAGTCCATTTTTTTTTCCGGTTCTGAGATATTATACGTCCCGGGGCTGGCCGGTTATAATGATGTCAACCGTGTGACTGTTTGTTGGGTCCTGTCGGAGGAGTATCTGGACATACAAACAAACAAACAAACAAACAAACAAACAAACAGACAAACATACAGACAAGTGCCCTTTATATAGGAGACTAGCGGGGCTACCCGGCGTTGCTCGGGGTCATTAAAACATATAATTGAAGAAAAATCGTGTGTGTAACATCTTTATATACAAACTTCTATTTCTCCCCCCCCCCCCCCACCTTCTCTATAGCCGTCTCTTTATCTTTCTACCTTTCTCTTCCCTGGTCGCCGCATTTCACCGCTACTTTCTAATTTTGCCTTTTGCGAAAGCTATTCTTTCCCCACAATTTCTCCTACGTTGCCCAGGGCAATAGTATGATATATTTCTATAAAAAGTAACACCTCTATCTGCGCCTTCTATATAGGTACTTATCTCCACCCCGGTGTTTATGCTATATACGTATCTATCATCACCCCGGTGCGCATACTATATACGTACCTATCGCCGCCCCAGTGCACATACTATATACGTACCTATCGCCGCCCTAGTTCAGATACTATTTAAGTACCTATCGCCGCCCCGTTGCGAATGCTAAATAGTACCTATCGCCGCCCCGGTGTGCATGCTACATAAGTACCTATCGCTGCCCTAGTGGGAATAATTAATATTTACATATTGCCGCATTGGTGCGAATTTCTAAATATGTACCTATCACCACTTTGGTGCGAATGCTAAATACGTACCTATCGCCAGCCAGATGCGAATGCTAAATACGTACCTATAGCCGCCCTGGTGTGAATGCTAAATTTGTACCTATAGCCGCCCCGGTGCGAATGCTAAATACGTACCTATCACCACCCTGGTGCAAATGCGAAATACATAACTTTCGCCGTTCTGGTTCACGTGCTATATACGTACCTATTGCCGCCCCGGTGCACGTGCTATATATGTACTGATCGCCGCCCCGGTGCGCATGCTATGTACGTACTTATTGCTGCCCATGTGTACATGCTATATACGTAGCTATCGCCACCCCTGAATTCTGAATACGTACCTATCGCCGCCCCGGTGTGGAAGCTAAATATGTACATATCGCCGCCCTGGTACGAATGCTAAATACATACATATCGCCGCCCTAGTGTGATTTCTAAATACGTACCTATCGTGGCTCCTGTGTGAATTCTAAATACGTACCTATCGCCGCCCCGGTGCGGAAGCTAAATACGTACATATCGCCACCCCGGTGCGAATGCTAAATACATACCTATCGCCGCCCCAGTGCGAATGCTAAATACATACCTGTCGCCGCCCCGGTGCGAATGCTAAATACATACCTATCACCGCCCCGGTGCGAATGCTAAATACATACCTATCGCCGCCCCGGTGTGAATGCTAAATACATACCTATCGCCGCCCCGGTGTGAATGCTAAATACATACCTATCGCCGCCCCGGTGTGAATGCTAAATACGTACCTTTCGCCGCCCCGGTGCGCCTGCTATATACGTACCTACTGCTGCCCCGGTGCGCGTGCTATATATGAACCGATCGCTGCCCCAGTGCGCATGCATAATACATACCTATCACGTACTTATTGCCGCCCATGTGCACATGCTATATACGTACCTATCGCCACCGCTGAATGCTAAATAAGTACCTATCTCCGCCCAGGGATTAATGCTAAATACGTACATATTGTCGGCCAGGTGTTCATACACCATATGTACCTATCACTGCCCCAGTGCGAATACTAAATATGTACATATCGCCACCCCGGTAAGATTGCTGAATACATACCTATCGCAACCCCGGTGCGAATGCTAAATACGTAGCTATAGCCACCCCTATGCACTACTATATAGTACCTATTGCCACCCCGGTACACATACTATATATAAACCTATCGCCGACCCGGTGTGCATACTATATTCGTACCTATCGCGGCTCTGGTGCGCATACTACATACTTACCTATCTCTGCAAGGGTACACATACTATATATGTACCAATCTCCAGCCCAGTTCGCATACGTAAGAACTTATATTTATTCGGCCCTGTCGTGTTAGAAAAACAAAATAGTGTTCATTTATGTATTGTCACTATCATAAATATAAATATTTTTAGTTACAAACAGAAAAAAATACATTTTTTTGCCTCCCCACAAGAAAATTTTTTTTCTATCCTCCCACATACTTAGAAATATTTTTAATTTAAAGGAAAAAAAAAAGAAAAATTTTTGACGCCCTTACACCCCCAAAATTTTATGTTCCCCCCATACATAGAAATATTTTTTTTTTAAAAAAGAAAAAAAAATAAATTTTTTAGCCCCCTCCCCCGAAAATTTTTTTTTTCATTCTCCCCATACACATAAATATTTTCAATGAAAAAGATAAAAGACAAAATAAATGTTTTGCCTCCCCCCAAATTTTTTTTATACTCCCGATGCGCATGCTATATACGTATTTATTGCCGCCCATGTGCACATGCTATATACTTCCTATTGCCACCGCTGAATGCTAAATACGTACCTATTGCTGTCGCGGTGCGAATGCTAAATAGGTTTTCAGCGTAGATGCTCTTAAAATATTATCCAAACCTATCACTACAGTAGCTCTATCTAAGACATTGAACAATTTTCTCCCGGACAACGCCGAGTACTTTAAAAATAAAAGAGGCCTCATGAGCACTACTGAAATAACTTAGGCATCCTCTCTCCTTCTGATCTGCCAAATAGTCCAAAGGGAAACGAAGATGGCATTAAAATATTTTCCAAACCTATCACTACAGTAGCTCCATTTAGGATATTGAGCACTTTTCTGCCGGACAACGCCGAGTACTTTGAAAATCAAGGAGGCCTCCTGAGCACTACTGAAATCACTCTTATCGATTCCCCCATCCTTTTCAGCATAGATGCTGTTAAAATATTATCCAAACCTATCACTACAGTAGCTCGATCAAGGACATTGAACACTTTTCTCCCGGACAACGCCAAATACTTTGAAAATCAAGGAGGCCTCCTGAGCACTACTGAAATCACTTAGGTATCCCTCCTTTTGATCTGATAAATAGTCCAAAGGGGAACGAAGATGGCGTTAAAATATTTTCCAAACCTATCACTACAGTAGCTCTATCTAGGATATTGAGCACTTTTCTCCCGGACAACACCGAGTAATTTTTAAATCAAGGAGGCCTCATGAGCACTCCTTAAATAACTCTTATCGATTCCCCCATCCTTTTCAGCGTAGATGCTGTTAAAATATTATCCTAACCTATCACTACAGTAGCTCTATCTAGGACATTCAGCAATTTTCTCCCGGACAACGCCGAGTACTTTGAAAATCAAGGAGGCCTCCTGAGCACTACTGAAATCACTTAGGTATCCTCTCTCCTTCTGATCTGCCAAATAGTCCAAAGGGGAACGAAGATGGCGTTAAAATATTTTCCAAACCTATCACTACAGTAGCTCTATCTAGGATATTGAGCACTTTTCTCCCGGACAACGCCGAGTACTTTGATAATCAAAGACGCCTCCTGAGAACTACTGTAATAACTTATATCGATTCCCCCATCCTTTTCAGCGTAGATGCTGTAAAAATATTATCCAAACCTATCGCTACAGTAGCTCTATCTAGGACATTGAGCACTTTTCTCCCGGACAACGCCGAGTACTTTGATAATCAAGGAGGCGTCCTGAGGACTACTGAAATCACTTAGGTATCCTCTCTCCTTCTGATCTGCGAAATAGTCCAAAGGGGAACGAAGATAGCGTTAAAATATTTTCCAAACCTATCACTACAGTAGCTCTATCTAGGACATTGAGCACTTTTCTCCCAGACAACGTCGAGTACTTTGATAATCAAGGAGGCCTCCTGAGGACTACTGAAATTACTTAGGTATCCTCTCTCCTTCTGATCTGCCAAATAGTCCAAAGGGGAACGAAGATGGCGTTAAAATATTTTCCAAACCTATCACTACAGTAGCTCTATCTAGGATATTGAGCACTTTTCTCCCGGACAACGCCGAGTACTTTGATAATCAAGGAGGCCTCCTGAGGACTACTGAAATCACATAGGTATCCTCTCTCCTTCTGATCTGCCAAATAGTCCAAAGGGGAACGAAGATAGCGTTAAAATATTTTCCAAACCTATCACTACAGTAGCTCTATCTAGGACATTGAGCGCTTTTCTCCCGGACAACGCTGAGTACTTTGATAACAAAGGAGGCCTCCTGAGGACTACTGAAATCACTTAGGTATCCCTTCTTTTGATCTGCCAAATAGTTCAAAGGGGAACGAAGATGGCTTTAAAATATTTTCCAAACCTATCACTACAGTAGCTCTATCTAGGACATTGAGCACTTTTCTCCCGGACAACGCCGAGTATTTGAAAATCAAAGAGGCCTCCAGAGCACTACTGAAATAACTCTTATCGATCCCCCCATCCTTTTCAGCGTAGATGCTGTTAAGATATTATGCAAACCTATCACTACAGTAGGTCTATCTAGGACATTGAGCACTTTTTTCCCGGACAACGCCGAGTACTATGACCTGATATAACCGGACACAATTTAGGGCAAGACCGGGTACATCCAGCAAGGGATTATTGGACAGGTGCGGATGTGATTGAGCAACCCTTGTTTCACTACACACTTATAACGTAGGATTCCTATGTTGTTATTGATTTATCCGGACAGAAGTTATTGGATGATCTGATACAACCGGGCTGAATGTCGGGCAAGACCGGGTACATCCGGCAAGGGATTATGGGATGTTTGCAGTGACTCTGCATTTTTATCGGATTAGTACATAAATACATTTGATTATTTCGAATTTACTACATATTAACGTTGAAAAAGTGGTGTAAAATACGAAAAAACTGCTACCTTTTGTCGGAAAGTTGATAAATAGCTGAATTTCGGATGTTTCTCGGCCTTTTGGCTAAGATCAAAGTGTAGTATCTGTTCTCGGCATTATTGCCTTGAGATCAAGTGTATATCTAGTCCTATCCGATAGGTGTCGATCTTACACTGTCGAATCAAAAATCAGATTATCATTTTATTTTTTAATCCCTTTTCCTTTAGCTCACTTCCTCTCCCCTAAAGTACCGGTTGATATACCCCCAAGGTCGGGATCTGTCTCACCGACGACTCCCCCCAAATTTCGCCTGAGGCGCTGACACCGGCGAATACCGACACTCCCCCTCCCCCAAATTTCGCCTGCCTCACCGGCGTATGCCAATACGCCCCATCCCTAAATTTCGCCTGAGGCGCCCCACAGGCGATCGTTCATACCGCCGAATGCCGACATTTCCCTCCTTCCCTCCCCAGATTGGCCTGAGCCGTCGAATGCCGACATTCCCCCTCGCCAGATTTGGCTGGAGGCGCTCACACCGGCGAATGCCGACACTCCCCCTCCCCCAAATTTCACCTGAAGCGCTCACACCGGCGAATGCCGACTCCCCCCCCGAAAGGAGGAGGGAATGCCTATCATGATAACAGAACGGCCATAGAGAGGGGGGGGGGGGATATTAGCGTCTATTAATAATTAAGAAAGAAAGTGTGGGAGTGAGCGGAAAAAAAGAGAGAAAGAAAAACATGGTTGTAGTGTGAGTGAATTTCTTCCTGCCACTCTCTGACGTCAGGGTACCCACACATAGTTCGTGCGGTCGCAGGGTACCCACACATAGTTCGTGCGGTCACAGGGTACCCACACATACTTCGTCCGGTCGCAGGGTACCCACACATACTTCGTCCGGTCGCAGGGTACCCACACATACTTCGTACGGTCGCAGGGTACCCACAAATATTCGTGCAGTCGCAGAGTACCCACACATACTTCGTGCGGTCGCAGGGTACCCACACATACTTCGTGCGGTCGCAGAATACCTATACATACTTCGTGCGGTCGCAGGGTACCCATACATACTTCGTCCAGACGCAGGGTACCCACACATACTTCGTCCGGTCGCAGGGTACCCACACATACTTCGTGCGGTCGCAGGGTACCCACACATACTTCGTGCGGTCGCAGGGTACCCACACATACTTCGTGCGGTCGCAGGGTACCAACCCATACTTTGTCCGGTCGCAGGGTACCCATACATACTTCGTACGGACGCAGGGTACCTATACATACTTCGTCCGGTCGCAGGGTACCCACACATAATTCGTGCGGTCGCAGGGTACCCACACATATTTCGTTCGGTCACAGGGTACACACACATACTTCGTGCGGTCGCAGGGTACCCACACATACTTCGTGCGGTCGCAGGGTACCCACACATACTTCGTGCGGTCGCAGGGTACCAACACATACTTCGTCCGGTCGCAGGGTACCCATACATACTTCGTCCGGACGCAGGGTACCTATACATACTTCCTCCAGTCGCAGGGTACCCACACATACTTCGTGCGGTCGCAGGGTACCCACACATACTTCGTGCGGTCGCAGGGTACCAACACATACTTCGTCCGGTCGCAGGGTACCCATACATACTTTGTCCGGACGCAGGGTACCTATACATACTTCGTCCGGTCGCAGGGTACCCACACATACTTCGTGCGGTCGCAGGGTACCCACACATATTTCGTTCGGTCACAGGGTACCCACACATACTTCCTGCGGTCGCAGGGTACCCACAAATACTTCGTGCGGTCGCAGGGTACCCACACATAATTCGTGCGGTCGCAGGGTACCTATACATACTTCGTCCGGTCGCAGGGTACCCACACATACTTCGTGCGGTCGCAGGGTACCCACACATACTTCGTCAGGCAGCAGGGTACCTATACATACTTCGTGCGGTCGCAGGGTACCCACACATACTTCGTCCGGTAGCAGGGTACCCACACATACTTCGTGCGGTCGCAGGGTACCTATACATACTTGGTCCGGTCGCAGGGTACCCACACATAATTCGTCCGGTCGCAAGGTACCCACACATACTTTGTCAGGCAGCAGGGTACTCACACATACTTCGTGCGGTCGCAGGGTACCCACACATATTTCGTTCGGTCACAGGGTACCCACACATAATTCGTGCGGTCGCAGGGTACCTATACATAATTCGTCCGGTCGCAGGGTACCCACACATACTTCGTGCGGTCGCAGGGTACCCACACATACTTCGTCAGGCAGCAGGGTACCTATATTTACTTCGTGCGGTCGCAGGGTACCCACACATACTTCGTCCGGTAGCAGGGTACCCACACATACTCCGTGCGGTCGCAGGGTACCTATACATACTTCGTCCGGTCGCAGGGTACCCACACATACTTCGTCCGGTCGCAGGGTACCCACACATACTTTGTCAGGAAGCAGGGTACTCACACATACTTCGTGCGGTCGCAGGGTACCCACAAATACTTCGTGCGGTAACAGGGTACCCACACATACTTCGTTCGGTCGCAGGGTACCTATAAACACTTCGTCCGGTCGCAGGGTACCCACACATACTTCGTGCGGTCGCAGGGTACCCACACATACTTCGTGCGGTCGCAGGGTACCCACAAATACTTCGTGCGGTAACAGGGTACCCACACATACTTCGTTCGGTCGCAGGGTACCCACAACTATATATTGCGGTCGCAGGGTACCCACACATACTTCATGCGGTCGCAGGGTACCCACACATACTTCGTCCGGTCGCAGGGTACCATCACATACTTCGTGCGGTCGCAGGGTACCCACACATACTTCGTGCGGTCGCAGGGTACCTATACATCGTCCGGTCGCAGGGTACCCACACATACTTCGTGCGGTCGGAGGGTACCCACACATATTCGTGGGGTCGCAGGGTACCCACAAATACTTCGTGCGGTCGCAGGGTACCCACACATACTTCGTGCGGTCGCAGGGTAACCACACATACTTCGTTCGGTCGCAGGGTACCTATACATACTTCCTCCGGTCGCAGGGTACCCACACATACTTCGTGCGGTCGCAGGGTACCCACACATACTTCGTGCGGTCGCAGGGTACCCACACATACTTCGTGCGGTCGCAGGGTACCCACACATACTTCGTATGGTCGCAGGGTACATATACATACTTCGTGCGGTCGCAGGGTACCCACACATACTTCGTGCGGTCGCAGGGTACCCACACATACTTCGTCAGGCAGCAGGGTACCCACACATACTTCGTGCGGTCGCAGGGTACTCACACATACTTCGTCTGGTAACAGGGTACCCACACATACTTCGTGCGGTCACAAGGTACCTATACATACTTCGTCCGGCCGCAGGGTACCCACACATACTTCGTCCGGTCGCAGGGTACCCACACATACTTCGTGCGGTCGCAGGGTACCCACACATACTTCGTGCGGTCGCAGGGTACCCACACATACTTTGTCAGGCAGCTGGGTACCCACACATACTTCGTGCGGTCGCAGGGTACCCACACATACTTCGTCCGGTCGCAGGGTACCCACACATACTTCGTTCGGTCGCAGGGTACCTATACATACTTCGTCCGGTCGCAGGGTACCCACACATACTTCGTGCGGTCGCAAGGTAATCACACATACTTCGTCAGGCAGCAGGGTACCCACAAATACTTCGTCCGTTCGCAGGGTACCTACACATACTTCGTGCGGTCGCAGGGTACCCACACATATTTCGTTCGGTCACAGGGTACCCACACATACTTCGTGCGGTCGCAGGGTACCCACACATACTTCGTGCGGTCGCAGGGTACCCACACATACTTCGTCAGGCAGCAGGGTACCCACACGTACTTCGTGCGGTCGCAGGGTACCTACACATACTTCGTACGGTCGCAGGGTACCTACACATACTTCGTCCGGTCGCAGGGTACCCACACATACTTCGTGGGGTCGCAGGGTACCCACACATACTTCGTGCGGTCGCAGGGTACCCACACATACTTCGTGCGGTCGCAGGGTACCAACACATACTTCGTCCGGTCGCAGGGTACCCATACATACTTCGTCCGGACGCAGGGTACCTATACATACTTCGTCTGGTCGCAGGGTACCCACACATACTTCGTGCGGTCGCAGGGTACCCACACATATTTCGTTTTGTCACAGGGTACCCACACATACTTCGTGTGGTCGCAGGGTACCCACACATACTTCGTGCGGTCGCATGGTACCCACACATACTTCGTGCGGTCGCAGGGTACTCACACATACTTCGTCTGGTAACAGGGTACCCACACATACTTCGTGCGGTCACAAGGTACCTATACATACTTCGTCCGGCCGCAGGGTACCCACACATACTTCGTCCGGTCGCAGGGTACCCACACATACTTCGTGCGGTCGCAGGGTACCCACACATACTTCGTGCGGTCGCAGGGTACCCACACATACTTTGTCAGGCAGCTGGGTACCCACACATACTTCGTGCGGTCGCAGGGTACCCACACATACTTCGTCCGGTCGCAGGGTACCCACACATACTTCGTTCGGTCGCAGGGTACCTATACATACTTCGTCCGGTCGCAGGGTACCCACACATACTTCGTGCGGTCGCAAGGTAATCACACATACTTCGTCAGGCAGCAGGGTACCCACAAATACTTCGTCCGTTCGCAGGGTACCTACACATACTTCGTGCGGTCGCAGGGTACCCACACATATTTCGTTCGGTCACAGGGTACCCACACATACTTCGTGCGGTCGCAGGGTACCCACACATACTTCGTGCGGTCGCAGGGTACCCACACATACTTCGTCAGGCAGCAGGGTACCCACACGTACTTCGTGCGGTCGCAGGGTACCTACACATACTTCGTACGGTCGCAGGGTACCTACACATACTTCGTCCGGTCGCAGGGTACCCACACATACTTCGTGGGGTCGCAGGGTACCCACACATACTTCGTGCGGTCGCAGGGTACCCACACATACTTCGTGCGGTCGCAGGGTACCAACACATACTTAGTCCGGTCGCAGGGTACCCATACATACTTCGTCCGGACGCAGGGTACCTATACATACTTCGTCCGGTCGCAGGGTACCCACACATACTTCGTGCGGTCGCAGGGTACCCACACATATTTCGTTTTGTCACAGGGTACCCACACATAGTTCGTGTGGTCGCAGGGTACCCACACATACTTCGTGCGGTCACAGGGTACCCACACATACTTCGTGCGGTCGCAGGGTACCCACACATACTTTGTCAGGCAGCAGGGTACCCACACATACTTCGTGCGGTCGCAGGGTACCCACACATACTTCGTCCGGTCGCAGGGTACCCACACATACTTCGTTCGGTCGCAGGGTACCTATACATACTTCGTCCGGTCGCAGGGTACCCACACATACTTCGTGCGGTCGCAGGGTACCCACACATATTTCGTTCGGTCACAGGGTACCCACACATACTTCGTGCGGTCGCAGGGTACCCACACATACTTCGTGCAGTCGCAGGGTACCCACACATACTTCGTCAGGCAGCAGGGTACCCACACGTACTTCGTGCGGTCGCAGGGTACCTACACATACTTCGTACGATCGCAGGGTACCTACACATACTTCGTCCGGTCGCAGGGTACCCACACATACTTCGTGCGGTCGCAGGGTACCCACACATACTTCGTGGGGTCGCAGGGTACCCACACATACTTCGTGCAGTCGCAGGGTACCCACACATATTTCGTTCGGTCACAGGGTACCCACACATACTTCGTGCGGTCGCAGGGTACCCACACATACTTCGTGCAGTCGCAGGGTACCCACACATACTTCGTCAGGCAGCAGGGTACCCACACGTACTTCGTGCGGTCGCAGGGTACCTACACATACTTCGTACGGTCGCAGGGTACCTACACATACTTC
This sequence comes from Sepiola atlantica, assembly GCA_963556195.1. Lineage (NCBI taxonomy): Eukaryota > Metazoa > Mollusca > Cephalopoda > Sepiida > Sepiolidae > Sepiola > Sepiola atlantica. The sequence continues at coordinate 120,984,628 of OY744526.1, forward strand.
GTCCGGTCGCAGGGTACCCACACATACTTCGTGCGGTCGCAGGGTACCCACACATACTTCGTGGGGTCGCAGGGTACCCACACATACTTCGTCAGGTCGCAGGGTACCCACACATACCCTACCTCTACACTGCTCAAAAAAGGAGGAGGTAATGCATGGGAATAGTGCATCATGACAACGGAACCGATACGACCCTACCTCTACACTTCTCAAAAAAGGAGGAGGTAATGCATGGGAATAGTGCATCATGACAACGGAACCGATACGACCCTACCTCTACACTTCTGAAAAAAGGAGGAGGTAATGCATGGGAATAGTGCATCATGACAACGGAACCGATACGACCCTACCTCAACACTTCTCAAAAAAGGAGGAGATAATGCATGGGATGAGGGCATCATGACAACGGAACCGATACGACCCTACCTTAACACTTCTCAAAAAAGGGAGAGATAATGCATGGGATGAGGGCATCATGACAACGGAACCGATACGACCCTACCCCTACACTTCTCAAAAAAGGAGGAGGTAATTCATGGGATGAGCCCATCATGATAACGGAACCGATACTATTCTACATCTTCACTTCTCAAAAAAAGAGGAGGTAATGCATGGGATGAGGGCATCATGACAACGGAACCGATACGACCCTACCCCTACACTTCTCAAAAAAGGGAGAGATAATGCATGGGATGAGGGCATCATGACAACGGAACAGATACGACCCTACCCCTACACTTCTCAAAAAAGGAGGAGGTAATTCATGGGATGAGCCCATCATGATAACGGAACCGATACTATTCTACATCTACACTTCTCAAAAAAAGAGGAGGTAATGCATGGGATCAGTGCATCATGACAACGGAACCGATACTACCCTACCCCTACACTTCTCAAAAAAGGAGGAGGTAATGCTCACACGGGCGAATACCGTACCCCCCCTCCAATTTGGCCTGAAAGGAGGAGGTAATTCCTATCATGATAACAGAACGGCCACAGGGAGGGAGGGGGGGGGGGAATATTATCGTCTATTAATAATTAAGAAAGAAAGTGTAGAGGGAAAAATTCACAGAAAGGAAAACTGCCACTCTCTGACGTCATGATGACCTGATATAACCGGACACAATTTAGGGCAAGACCGGGTACATCCGGCAAGGGATTATGGGACAGGTGCGGATGTGATTGAGCAACCCTTGTTTCACTACACACTCTTAACGTAGGATTCCTATGTTGTTATTGATGCAACCGGACAGAAGTTATTGGATGATTTGATACAACCGGACACAATTTAGGGCAAGACCGGGTACATCCGGCAAGGGATTATGGGATGTTTATAGTGACACTGCATTTTTATCGTATTAGTACATAAATACATTAGATTATTTCGAATTTACTACATATTAACGTTGAAATTTCGTGTAAAATACGAAAAAACTGCTACCTTTTGTCGGAAAGTGGTCCGGTTGACTGTCAGCGAGTGAATCGTTTGTCGTGATTTTTAGATATTATGTACCTTTCGCCGCCCGGTGTGAATTTTAAATATGTACCTTTCGCCGCCCCTGTGCGCGTGCTATATACGTACCTATCGCCGCCCCGGTTCGCATGCTATATATGAACCGATCGCTGCCTCAGTGCGCATGCTAAATACATACCTATCACTGCCCCGGTGTGCATACTATATACGTACTTATTACCGCCCATGTGCACATGCTATATAAGTACCTATCACCACCGCTGAATGCTAAATAAGTACCTATGGCCGCCCCGGTGTGGAAGCTAAATACGTACATATCGCCGGCCCTAAATTTGGGCAGACCCCTAAAAAATTTGGCCTGACCCCTAAAATTTTCCCCGTCCCCTAAATCTCTCCAGCTCCTAATTTTTCACTCTCCCCCAACCATGAGAAATAATTTGACTTCAAAACAAAAAAAAACAAAAAAATTTGGCCTGACCCCTAAAAAGTTCGTCCTGACCCCTAAAATTGTCCCCGACCCCTGAATCTCTCCAGCCCCCTAATTTTTCACTCTCCCACAACGATGAGAAATATTTTGACTTCAAAACAAAAATAAACAAAAAAATTTGGCCTGACCACTAAAAAGTTCCGCCTGACCCCTAAAATTTTCCCCGACCCCTAAATCTCTCCAGCCCCCTAATAGTTCACTCTCCCCCAACCCTGAGAAATATTTTGAGTTACAAAACCAAAAAAAAGAAAAAAATTTGGCCTGACCCCATAAAAGTTCGTCCTGACCCCTAAAATTTTCCCCGACCCCTAAATCTCTCCAGCCCCCTAATTTTTCACTCTCCCCCAACCATGAGAAATATTTTGACTTCAAAACCAAAAAAAAACAAACAAATTTGGCCTGAGCCCTAAAAAGTTCGTCCTGACCCCTAAAATTTTCCCCGACCCCTCAATCGCTCCAGCCCCCTAACTGTTCACTCTCCCCCAACCCTGAGAAATATTTTGAGTTCAAAACCAAAAAAAAAGAAAAAGATTTAGCCTGACCCCTAAAAAGTTCCGCCTGACCCCTAAAATTTTCCCCGACCCCTAAATCTCTCCAGCCCCCTAATTTTTCACTCTCCCCCAACCCTGAGAAATATTTTCAGTTCAAAACAAAAAAAAAATAAAAAAATTTGGCCTGACCCCTAAAAAGTTCGTCCTGACCCCTAAAATTTTCCCCGACCCCTAAATCTCTCCAGCCCTTTAATTTTTCACTCTCCCCCAAGCATGAGAAATATTTTGACTTCAAAACAAAAAAAAACAAAAAAATTTGGCCTGACCCCTTAAAAGTTCGTCCTGACACCTAAAATTTTCCCCGACCCCTAAATCTCTCCAGCCCCCTAAGTTTTCACTCTCCTCCAACCATGAGAAATATTTTGACTTCAAAACAAAAAAAAACAAAATTTGGCCTGACCCCTAAAAAGTTCCGCCTGACCCCTAAAATTTTCCCCGACCGCTAAATCTGTCTAGCCCCCTAATTTTTCACTCTCCCCCAACCCTGAGAAATATTTTGACTTCAAAACAAAAAAAAACAAAAAAATTTGGCATGACCCCTAAAAAGTTCGGCCTGATCCCTTAAATTTTCCCCGACCCCTAAATCTCTCCAGCCCCCTAATTTTTAACTCCTCGGCCAACCATGAGATATATTTTGAGTTCAAAACAAAAAAAAAAAAACAAACAAATTTGGCCTGAGCCCTAAAAAGTTCGTCCTGACCCCTAAAATTTTCCCCGACCCCTCAATCGCTCCAGCCCCCTAACTGTTCACTCTCCCCCAACCCTGAGAAATATTTTGAGTTCAAAACCAAAAAAAAAGAAAAAGATTTAGCCTGACCCCTAAAAAGTTCCGCCTGACCCCTAAAATTTTCCCCGACCCCTAAATCTCTCCAGCCCCCTAATTTTTCACTCTCCCCCAACCCTGAGAAATATTTTCAGTTCAAAACAAAAAAAAAATAAAAAAATTTGGCCTGACCCCTAAAAAGTTCGTCCTGACCCCTAAAATTTTCCCCGACCCCTAAATCTCTCCAGCCCTTTAATTTTTCACTCTCCCCCAACCATGAGAAATATTTTGACTTCAAAACAAAAAAAAACAAAAAAATTTGGCCTGACCCCTTAAAAGTTCGTCCTGACACCTAAAATTTTCCCCGACCCCTAAATCTCTCCAGCCCCCTAAGTTTTCACTCTCCTCCAACCATGAGAAATATTTTGACTTCAAAACAAAAAAAAACAAAATTTGGCCTGACCCCTAAAAAGTTCCGCCTGACCCCTAAAATTTTCCCCGACCGCTAAATCTGTCTAGCCCCCTAATTTTTCACTCTCCCCCAACCCTGAGAAATATTTTGACTTCAAAACAAAAAAAAACAAAAAAATTTGGCATGACCCCTAAAAAGTTCGGCCTGATCCCTTAAATTTTCCCCGACCCCTAAATCTCTCCAGCCCCCTAATTTTTCACTCCTCGGCCAACCATGAGATATATTTTGAGTTCAAAACAAAAAAAAAAAAATTTGGCCTGACCCCTAAAAAGTTCGTCCTGACCCCTAAAATTTTCCCCGACCCCTAAATCTCTCCAGCCACCTAATTTTTCACTCTCCCCCAACCCTGAGAAATATTTTGACTTCAAAACAAAAAAAAACAAAAAAATTTGGCCTGACCCCTAAAAAGTTCGTCCTGACCCCTAAAATTTTCCCCGACCCCTAAATCTCTCCAGCCCCCTAATTTTTCACTCTCCCCCAACCCTGAGAAATATTTTGACTTCAAAACAAAAAAAAACAAAAAAATTTGGCCTGACCCCTAAAAAGTTCAGCCTGACCCCTAAAATTTTCCCCGACCCCTAAATCTCTCCAGCCCCCTAATTTTTCACTCTCCCTCAACCATGAGATATATTTTGACTTCAAAACAAAAAAAAACAAAAAAATTTGGCCTGACCCCTAAAAAGTTCGTCCTGACCCCTAAAAGTTTCCCCGACCCCTTAATCTCTCCAGCCCCCTAATTTTTCACTCTCCCCCAACCATGAGAAATATTTTGAGCTCAAAACCAAAAAAAAACAAAAAAATTGGCCTGACCCCTAAAAAGTTCGTCCTGACCCCTAAAATTTTCCCCGACCCCTAAATCTCCCCAACCCCCTAATTTTTCACTCTCCCCCAACCATGAGAAATATTTTGACTTCAAAAAAAAAAAAAAAAAAAAAAAAAGTTCGTCCTGACTCTTAAAATTTTCCCCGACCCCTAAATCTCTCCAGCCCTCTAATGTTTCACTCTCCCCCTAACCATGAGAAATATTTTGACTTCAAAACAAAAAAAAACAAAAAAATTAGGCCTGACCCCTAAAAAGTTCCGCCTGACCCCTAAAATTTTCCCCGACCCCTAAATCTCTCTAGCCCCCTAATTTTTCACTCTCCCCCAACCATGAGAAATATTTTGACTTCAAAACAAAAAAAAACAAAAAAAATTGGCCTGACCCCTAAAAAGTTCGTCCTAACCCCCAAAATTTTCCCCGACCCCTAAATCTCTCCAGCCCCCTAATTTTTCACTCTCCCACAACCATTAGATATATTTTGACTTCAAAACAAAAAAAAACAAAAAAATTTGGCCTGACCCCTAAAAAGTTCGTCCTGACCCCTAAAATTTTCCCCGACCCCTAAATCTCTCCAGCCCCCTAATTTTTAACTCTCCCCCAACCCTGACAAATATTTTGACTTCAAAACAAAAAAAAGACAAAGAAAAACAAATAAATTTGGCCTGACCCCTAAAAAGTTCGTCCTAACCCCTAAAATTTTGCCCGACCCCTGAATCTCTCAAGCCCCCTAATTTATCACTGTCCCCCAACGATGAGAAATATTTTGACTTAAAAACAAAAAAAAAACAAAAAAATTTGGCCTGACCCCTAAAAAGTTCCGCCTGACCCCTAAAATTTTCCCCGACCGCTAAATCTGTCTAGCCCCCTAATTTTTCACTCTCCCCCAACCCTGAGAAATATTTTGACTTCAAAACAAAAAAAAACAAAAAAATTTGGCATGACCCCTAAAAAGTTCGGCCTGATCCCTTAAATTTTCCCCGACCCCTAAATTTCTCCAGCCACCTAATTTTTCACTCTCCCCCAACCCATAGAAATATTTTAAGTTCAAAACCAAAAAAAAGAAAAAAATTTGGCCTGACCCCTAAAAAGTTCGTCCTGACCCCTAAAATTTTCCCCGACCCCTAAATCTCTCCAGCCCCCTAATTTTTCACTCTCCCCCAACCATGAGATATATTTTTACTTCAAAACCAAAAAAAAAGAAAAAAATTTGGCCTGACCCCTAAAAAGTTCGGCCTGACCCCTAAAATTTTCCCCAACACCTTTTGTCTCCAGCACCCTAATTTTTCACTCAACCCCAACCCTAAGAAATATTTTGAGTTCAAAACAAAAAAATGTTATTTAACATGTATACAAATATTAGTGAAAACAATGGCGGAGCATAATTATTTCTCTTTTTACTTTACTTATTGAGACGTTATTTAACATGTATAAAAATATAAGTGAAAACAATGGTGGAGCATAATTATTTTTCTTCTTTCTTTACTTATTGAGACGTTATTTAATATGTATACAAATATTAGTGAAAACAGTGGCGGAGCATAATTATTTCTATTTACTTTACTTATTGAGACGTTATTTAACATGTATTCAAATATTAGTGAAAACAATGGCGGAGCATAATTATATTTCTTCTTACTTTACATATTGAGACGTTATTTAACATGTATTCAAATATTAGTGAAAACAATGGCGGAGCATAATTATATTTCTTCTTACTTTACATATTGAGACGTTATTTAATATGTATACACATTTTAGTGAAAACAGTGGTGGAGCATAATTATTTCTCTTCTTACTTTACTTATTTAGACGTTATATCATATGTATACAAATATTAGTGAAAACAATGGTGGAGCATAATTAGTTTTCTTCTTACTTTACTTATTGAGACGTTATTTAATATGTATACAAATATTAGTGAAAACAATGGCGGAGCATAATTATTTCTCTTCTTACTTTACTTATTGAGACGTTATTTAACATGTATACAAATATTAGTGAAAACAATGGTGGAGCATAATTATTTCTATTCTTACTTTACTTATTGAGACGTTATTTAATATGTATACAAATATTAGTGAAAACAATGGTGGAGCATAATTATTTATTACTTTAATTTTACTGATACTACACTAACTTCACACCTCTCAAAAAGAAGGAGGTTATACCTGGGAGGATGGTATCATGTCAACAGAAGAAATGCAGTTAGGATTAAGCAACCCTGGCTTCACTACAAACTCGTGTTCAAAAAAGTGCCGTTATTGATTAAGCAACCCTGGCTTCACTGTGGATTCATGTTCGAAAAATTGCAGTTAGGAATTAAGCAACCCTTGCTTCACTATGGACTCATGTTCAAAAAAATGCCGTTAGGGATTAAGCAACAGTTGCTTCAATAAAAACTTATGTTTCGTTGGGATAAGGCAACCCGTGCTTCACTATAAACTCATGTTCAAAAAAGTGTCGTTAGGGATTTCCTCTGACGTCATTTCCTGCTAAAATCGTGACTTTGCATTATGCCGACAATCCCCCATCTCCAAATTTGGCCTGAGGCGCACCACCGGCGAATGCCGACACTCCACCAAATTCGGCCTGAGTCTTCACACCGGCGAATGCCGACACTCCCCCAAATTCGGCCTGAGGCGCTCATACTGGCGAATGCCGACACTCCTCCCCGAATTTCGCCTGAGGCGCCCCACCGCCGAATGCCGACACTCACCCTCCCCAGATTTGGCCTGAGGCGCCCCACCGCCGAATGCCGAAACCCCCCCCCCGTCTTCCCCAAATTTCTCCTGAGGCGCTCACACCGGCGAATGCCGACACCCCCCACACCCACCCCAAGTTTTCAATATGTATACAATATGTATAGAAATATTAGTGAAAACAATGGGGGAGCATACAAATATTAGTGAAAACAGTGGGGGAGCATAATTATTTATTACTTTAATTTTGCTGATACTACACTAACTTCACACCTCTCAAAAAGGAGGAGGTAATACCTAGGAGGATGTTATCATGTCAACAGAAAAAATGTGGTTAAGATTAAGCAACCCTTGCTTCACTATGAACTCATGTTAAAAAAAGTGCCGTTATTGATTAAACAACACTTGCGTCACTATAAACGCATGTATCAAAAAGTGCCGTTAGGAGTTAAGCAACCCTTGCATCACTATGGACTCATGTTCAAAAAAGTGCCGTTAGTAAGTAAGCAACCCATGCTTGACTATGGACTCGTGTTCAAAAAAAGTGCCGTTTGTGATTAAGCAACACTTGCTTCACTATAAACTCATGTTCAAAAAAGAGCCGTTAGGGATTTCCTCTGACGTCATTTCCTGTTAAAATCATGACGGTGCATTATTTCTCAAATTCTTTGTTTTTTTCTCAAATTAGTACTAAACAACGTTGAAAATCGAGGAAAAAGGCACCCCCCCATCGGAGAAAAGTGCTCAGTCGACCCTCGAAGAGTCCATTTTTTTTTTCGGTTCTGAGATATTATACGTCCCGGGGCTGGCCGATTATAATGATGTCAACCGTGTGACTGTTTGTTGGGTCCTGTCGGAGGAGTATCTGGCCATACAAACAAACAAACAAACAAACAAACAAACAAACAGACAAACATACAGACAACTGGCCTTTATATAAGAGACTAGCGGGGCTACCCGGCGTTGCTCGGGGTCATAAAAACATATATTTGAAGAAAAATCGTGTGTGTAACATCTTTATATTCAAACTTCTATGTCCGCCCCCTCTCTCTATAGCCGTCTCTTTATCTGCTACCTTTCTCTTTCCTGGTCGCCCCATTTTGCCGCTACTTTCTAATTTTGCCTTTTGCAAAAGCTGTTTCTTCCCCACCATTTCTCCTATTGCCCAGGGTAATAGTATGACATATTTCTATAAAAAGTAACACCTCTATCTGCGCCTTCTATATAGGTACTTATCTCCACCCCGGTGTTCATACTATATACGTATCTATCATCACCCCGGTGCGCATACTATATACGTACCTATCGCCGCCCCAGTGCACATACTATATACGTACCTATCGCCGCCCCGTTGCGAATGCTAAATAGTACCTATCGTTGCCCCGGTGTGAATGCTGAATACATACCTATTGCGCCCCGGTGTGCATGCTACATAAGTACCTATCGCTGCCCTAGTGCGAATACTAAAGACATACCAATTGCGAGCCAGTGTGCATGCTACATAAGTACCTATCGCTGCCCTAGTGCGAATAATTAATATGTACATATTGCCGCTTTGGTGTGAATGCTAAATACGTACCTATCGCCGGCCCAGTGCGAATGCTAAACACGTACCTATAGCCGCCCTGGTGCGAATGCTAAATACGTACCTATAGCTGCCCCAGTGCGAATGCTAAATACGTACCTATCACCACTACGGTGCGAATGCGAAATACATACCTTTCGCCGCCCCAGTGCGCTTGCAATATATGTACTGATCGCCGCCGCAGAGGGCATGCTATGTACGTACTTATTGCTGCCCATGTGTACATGCGATATACGTAGCTATCGCCACCCCTGAATTCTGAATACGTACCTATCGCCGCCCTGGTGTGGAAGCTAAATACGTACATATCGCCGCCCTGGTGCGAATGCTAAATACATACCTATCGCCGCCCCGGTGTGAATTCTAAATACGTACCTATTGCCGCCCCGGTGTGAATTCTAAATACGTACCTATCGCCACCCCGGTGCGGAAGCTAAATACGTACATATCGCTGCCCCGGTGCGAATGCTAAATACATACCTATCGCTGCCCCGGTGTGAATTATAAATACATACCTATCGCCGCCCCGGTGTGAATGCTAAATACGTACCTATCGCCGCCCCGGTGTGAATTTTAAATATGTACCTTTCGCCGCCCGGTGTGAATTTTGAATATGTACCTTTCGCCGCCCCTGTGCGCGTGCTATATACGTACCTATCGCCGCCCTGGTGCGCGTGCTATATATGAACCGATCGCTGCCTCAGTGCGCATGCTAAATACATACCTATCACTGCCCCGGTGTGCACACTATATACGTACTTATTACCGCCCATGTGCACATGCTATATAAGTACCTATCACCACCGCTGAATGCTAAATAAGTACCTATCGCCGCCCCGGTGTGGATACTAAATACGTACATATCGCTGCCCCTAAATTTGGGCAGGCCCCTAAAAAATTTGGCCTGACCCCTAAAATTTTCCCCGTCCCCTAAATCTCTCCAGCCTCTAATTTTTCACTCTCCCCCAACCATGAGAAATGCTTTGACTTCAAAACAAAAAAAAACAAAAAAATTTGGCCTGACCCCTCAAAGGTTCGTCCTGACCCCTAAAATTTTCCCCGACCCCTAAATCTCTCCAGCCCCCTAATTTTTCACTCTCCCCCAACCCTGAGAAATATTTTGAGTTCAAAACCAAAAAAAACAAAAAAATTTGGCCTGACCCCTAAAAAGTTCCGCCTGACCCCTAAAATTTTCCCCGACCCCTAAATCTCTCCAGCCCTCTAATTTTTCACTCTCCCCCAACCCTGAGAAATATTTTGACTTCAAAACAAAAAAAAACAAAAAAAACAAAAAAATTTGGCCTGACCCCTAAAAAGTTCGTCCTGACCCCTAAAATTTTCCCCGACCCCTAAATCTCTCCAGCCCTCTAATGTTTCACTCTCCCCCTAACCATGAGAAATATTTTGACTTCAAAACAAAAAAAAACAAAAAAATTAGGCCTGACCCCTAAAAAGTTCCGCCTGACCCCTAAAATTTTCCCCGACCCCTAAATCTCTCTAGCCCCCTAATTTTTCACTCTCTCCTAACCATGAGAAATATTTTGACTTCAAAACAAAAAAAAACAAAAAAAATTGGCCTGACCCCTAAAAAGTTCGTCCTAACCCCTAAAATTTTCCCCGACCCCTAAATCTCTCCAGCCCCCTAATTTTTCACTCTCCCACAACCATTAGATATATTTTGACTTCAAAACAAAAAAAAACAAAAAAATTTGGCCTGACCCCTAAAAAGTTCGTCCTGACCCCTAAAATTTTCCCCGACCCCTAAATCTCTCCAGCCCCCTAATTTTTCACTCTCCCCCAACCCTGAAAAATATTTTGACTTCAAAACAAAAAAAGACAAAGAAAAACAAAAAAATTTGGCCTGACCCCTAAAAAGTTCGTCCTGACCCCTAAAATTTTCCCCGACCCCTGAATCTCTCAAGCCCCCTAATTTTTCACTGTCTCCCAACGATGAGAAATATTTTGACTTCAAAAAAAAAAAAAAAAAAAAATTTGGCCTGACCCCTAAAAAGTTCCGCCTGACCCCTAAAATTTTCCCCGACCGCTAAATCTGTTTAGCCCCCTAATTTTTGACTCTCCCCCAACCCTGAGAAATATTTTGACTTCAAAATAAAAAAAAAAAAAAAAAATTTGGCATGACCCCTAAAAAGTTCGGCCTTATCCCTAAAATTTTCCCCGACCCCTAAATCTCTCCAGCCCCCTAATTTTTCACTCCTCGGCCAACGATGAGATATATTTTGAGTTCAAAAAAAAGAAAGAAATTTGCTCTGACCCCTAAAAAGTTCGTCCTGACCCCTAAAATTTTCCCCGACCGCTAAATCTCTCCAGCCACCTAATTTTTCACTCTCCCCCAACCTTGAGAAATATTTTGAGTTCAAAACCAAAAAAAAGAAAAAAATTTGGCCAGACCCCTAAAAAGTTCCGCCTAACCCCTAAAATTTTCCCCGACCCCTCAATCTCTCCAGCCCCCTAACTTTTCACTCTCCCCCAACCCTGAGAAATATTTTGACTTCAAAACAAAAAAAAACAAAAAATTTGGCCTGACCCCCAAAAAGTTCGTCCTGACCCCTAAAATTTTCCCCGACCCCTAAATCTCTCCAGCCCCCTATTTTTTCACTCTCCCCAACCATGAGAAATATTTTGACTTCAAAACAAAAAAAAAGCAAAAAAATTTGGCCAGACCCCTAAAAAGTTCGTCCTGACCCCTAAAATTTTCCCCGACCCCTAAATCTCTCCAACCCCCTAAATTTTCACTCTCCCCCAACCATGAGATATATTTTGACTTCAAAACAAAAAAAAGAAAAAAATTTGGCCGGACCACTAAAAAATTTGGCCTGACCCCTAAAATTTTCCCCGACCCCTAAATCTCTCCTACCCCCTAATTTTTCACTCTCCTCCAACCCATAGAAATATTTTGAGTTCAAAACCAAAACAAAGAAAAAAATTTGGCCTGACTTCTAAAAAGTTCGTCCTGACCCCTAAAATTTTCCCCGACCCCTAAATCTCTCCAGCCCCCTAATTTTTCACTCTCCCCCAACCCTGAGATATACTTTGACTTCAAAACAAAACAAAACAAAAAAATTTGGCCTGACCCCTAAAAAGTGCGTCCTGACCCCTAAAATTTTCCCCGACCCCTAAATCTCTCCAGCCCCCTAATTGTTCACTCTCCCCCAACCCTCGGAAATATTTTCAGTTCAAAACCAAAAAAAAGAAAGAAATTTGCCCTGACTCCTAAAAAGTGCGTCCTGACCCCTAAAATTTTCCCCGACCCCTAAATCTCTCCAGCCCCCTTATTTTTAACTCTCCCCCAACCATGAGATATATTTTGACTTCAAAACAAAAAAAAACAAAAAAATTTGGCCGGACCACAAAAAAATTTGGCCTGACCCCTAAAATTTTCCCCGACCCCTAAATCTCTCCAGCCCCCTAATTTTTCACTCTCCTCCAACCCATAGAAATATTTTGAGTTCAAAACCAAAACAAAGAAAAAAATTTGGCCTGACCCCTAAAAAGTGCGTCCTGACCCCTAAAATTTTCCCCGACCCCTAAATCTCTCCAGCCCCCTAATTTTTCACTCTCCCCTAACCATGAGAAATATTTTGAGTTCAAAACCAAAAAAAAGAACAAAATTTGGCTTGACCTCTAAAAAGTTCGTCCTGACCCCTAAAATTTTCCCCGACCCCTAAATCTCTCCAGCCCCCTAATTTTTCACTCTCCCCCAACCCTGAGATATACTTTGACTTCAAAACAAAAAAAAACAAAAAAATTTGGCCTGACCCCTAAAAAGTGCGTCCTGACCCCTAAAATTTTCCCCGACCCCTAAATCTCTCCAGCCCCCTAATTGTTCACTCTCCCCCAACCCTCGGAAATATTTTGACTTCAAAAAAAAAAAAAAAAAAAAATTGGCCTGACCCCTAAAAAGTTCGTCCTGACCCCTAAAATTTTCCCCGACCCCTAATTCTCTCCAGCCCCCTAATTGTTGACTCTCCCCTAACCATGAGATATATTTTGACTTCAAAACAAAAAAAAACAAAAAAATTAGGCCCGACCCCTAAAAAGTTCGTCCTGACCCCTAAAATTTTCCCCGACCCCTAAATCTCTCCAGCCCCCTAATTTTTCACTCTCCCCCAACCCTGAGAAATATTTTGACTTCAAAACAAAAAAAAACAAAAAAAACAAAAAAATTTGGCCTGACCCCTAAAAAGTTCGTCCTGACCCCTAAAATTTTCCCCGACCCCTAAATCTCTCCAGCCCTCTAATGTTTCACTCTCCCCCTAACAATGAGAAATATTTTGACTTCAAAACAAAAAAAAACAAAAAAATTAGGCCTGACCCCTAAAAAGTTCCGCCTGACCCCTAAAATTTTCCCCGACCCCTAAATCTCTCTAGCCCCCTAATTTTTCACTCTCTCCTAACCATGAGAAATATTTTGACTTCAAAACAAAAAAAAACAAAAAAAATTGGCCTGACCCCTAAAAAGTTCGTCCTAACCCCTAAAATTTTCCCCGACCCCTAAATCTCTCCAGCCCCCTAATTTTTCACTCTCCCCCAACCCTGAGAAATATTTTGACTTCAAAACAAAAAAAAACAAAAAATTTGGCCTGACCCCAAAAAAGTTCGTCCTGACCCCTAAAATTTTCCCCGACCCCTAAATTTCTCCAGCCCCCTATTTTTTCACTCTCCCCAACCATGAGAAATATTTTGACTTCAAAACAAAAAAAAAACAAAAAAATTTGGCCAGACCCCTAAAAAGTTCGTCCTGACCCCTAAAATTTTCCCCGACCCCTAAATCTCTCCAACCCCCTAAATTTTCACCTTCCCCCAACCATGAGATATATTTTGACTTCAAAACAAATAAAAACAAAAAAATTTGGCCGGACCACTAAAAAATTTGGCCTGACCCCTAAAATTTTCCCCGACTCCTAAATCTCTCCTACCCCCTAATTTTTCACTCTCCTCCAACCCATAGAAATATTTTGAGTTCAAAACCAAAACAAAGAAAAAAATTTGGCCTGACTTCTAAAAAGTTCGTCCTGACCCCTAAAATTTTCCCCGACCCCTAAATCTCTCCAGCCCCCTAATTTTTCACTCTCCCCCAACCCTGAGATATACTTTGACTTCAAAACAAAAAAAAACAAAAAAATTTGGCCTGACCCCTAAAAAGTGCGTCCTGACCCCTAAAATTTTCCCCGACCCCTAAATCTCTCCAGCCCCCTAATTGTTCACTCTCCCCCAACCCTCGGAAATATTTTCAGTTCAAAACCAAAAAAAAGAAAGAAATTTGCCCTGACCCCTAAAAAGTGCGTCCTGACCCCTAAAATTTTCCCCGACCCCTAAATCTCTCCAGCCCCCTAATTTTTCACTCTCCCCCAACCATGAGATATATTTTGACTTCAAAACAAAAAAAAACAAAAAAAATTGGCCGGACCACTAAAAAATTTGGCCTGACCCCTAAAATTTTCCCCGACCCCTAAATCTCTCCAGCCCCCTAATTTTTCACTCTCCTCCAACCCATAGAAATATTTTGACTTCAAAACCAAAACAAAGAAAAAAATTTGGCCTGACCCCTAAAAAGTTCGTCCTGACCCCTAAAATTTTCCCCGACCCCTAAATCTCTCCAGCCCCCTAATTTTTACCTCTCCCCTAACCATCAGAAATATTTTGAGAAAAACCAAAAAAAAGAACAAAATTTGGCCTGACCCCTAAAAAGTTCGTCCTGACCCCTAAAATTTTCCCCGACCCCTAAATCTCTCCAGCCCCCTAATTTTTCACTCTCCCCCAACCCTGAGAAATATTTTCAGTTCAAAACCAAAAAAAAGAAAAAAATTTGGCCTGACCCCTAAAAAGTTCGTCCTGACCCCTAAAATTTTCCCCGACCCCTAAATCTCTCCAGCCCCCTAATTTTTCACTCTCCCCCAACCCTGAGATATACTTTGACTTCAAAACAAAAAAAAACAAAAAAATTTGGCCTGACCCCTAAAAAGTGCGTCCTGACCCCTAAAATTTTCCCCGACCCCTAAATCTCTCCAGCCCCCTAATTGTTCACTCTCCCCCAACCCTCGGAAATATTTTGACTTCAAAACAAAAAAAAAAAAAAAAATTGGCCTGACCCCTAAAAAGTTCGTCCTGACCCCTAAAATTTTCCCCGACCCCTAATTCTCTCCAGCCCCCTAATTGTTGACTCTCCCCTAACCATGAGATATATTTTGACTTCAAAACAAAAAAAAACAAAAAAATTAGGCCCGACCCCTAAAAAGTTCGTCCTGACCCCTAAAATTTTCCCCCACCCCTAAATCTCTCCAGCCCCCTAATTTTTCACTCTCCCCCAACCATGAGAAATATTTTGACTTCAAAACAAAAAAAAACAAAAAAATTTGGCCTGACCCCTAAAAAGTTCGTCCTGACCCCTAAAATTTTCCCCGACCCCTAAATTTCTCCAGCCACCTAATTTTTCACTCTCCCCCAACCCATAGAAATATTTTAAGTTCAAAACCAAAAAAAAGAAAAAAATTTGGCCTGACCCCTAAAATGTTCGTCCTGACCCCTAAAATTTTCCCCGACCCCTAAATCTCTCCAGCCCCCTAATTTTTCACTCTCCCCCAACCATGAGAAATATTTTGAGCTCAAAACCAAAAAAAAACAAAAAAATTTGGCCTGACCCCTAAAAAGTGCGTCCTGACCCCTAAAATTTTCCCCGACCCCTAAATCTCTCCAGCCCCCTAATTTTTCACTCTCCCCCAACCATGAGATATATTTTTACTTCAAAACCAAAAAAAAAGAAAAAAATTTGGCCTGACCCCTAAAAAGTTCGGCCTGACCCCTAAAATTTTCCCCAACCTCTTTTGTCTCCAGCCCCCTAATTTTTCACTCAACCCCAACCCTAAGAAATATTTTGAGTTCAAAACAAAAAAATGTTATTTAACATGTATACAAATATTAGTGAAAACAATGGCGGAGCATAATTATTTCTCTTTTTACTTTACTTATTGAGACGTTATTTAACATGTATAAAAATATAAGTGAAAACAATGGTAGAGCATAATTATTTTTCTTCTTTCTTTACTTATTGAGACGTTATTTAATATGTATACAAATATTAGTGAAAACAGTGGCGGAGCATAATTATTTCTATTTACTTTACTTATTGAGACGTTATTTAACATGTATTCAAATATTAGTGAAAACAATGGCGGAGCATAATTATATTTCTTCTTACTTTACATATTGAGACGTTATTTAACATGTATTCAAATATTAGTGAAAACAATGGCGGAGCATAAGTATATTTCTTCTTACTTTACATATTGAGACGTTATTTAATATGTATACACATTTTAGTGAAAACAGTGGTGGAGCATAATTATTTTTCTTCTTACTTTACTTATTTAGACGTTATATCATATGTATACAAATATTAGTGAAAACAATGGTGGAGCATAATTATTTTTCTTCTTACTTTACTTATTGAGACGTTATTTAATATGTATACAAATATTAGTGAAAACAATGGCGGAGCATAATTATTTCTCTTCTTACTTTACTTATTGAGACGTTATTTAACATGTATACAAATATTAGTGAAAACAATGGTGGAGCATAATTATTTCTATTCTTACTTTACTTATTGAGACGTTATTTAATATGTATACAAATATTAGTGAAAACAATGGTGGAGCATAATTATTTATTACTTTAATTTTACTGATACTACACTAACTTCACACCTCTCAAAAAGAAGGAGGTTATACCTGGGAGGATGGTATCATGTCAACAGAAGAAATGCAGTTAGGATTAAGCAACCCTGGCTTCACTACAAACTCGTGTTCAAAAAAGTGCCGTTATTGATTAAGCAACCCTGGCTTCACTGTGGATTCATGTTCGAAAAATTGCAGTTTGGAATTAAGCAACCCTTGCTTCACTATGGACTCATGTTCAAAAAAATGCCGTTAGGGATTAAGCAACAGTTGCTTCAATAAAAACTTATGTTTCGTTGGGATAAGGCAACCCGTGCTTCACTATAAACTCATGTTCAAAAAAGTGTCGTTAGGGATTTCCTCTGACGTCATTTCCTGCTAAAATCGTGACTTTGCATTATGCCGACAATCCCCCATCTCCAAATTTGGCCTGAGGCGCACCACCGGCGAATGCCGACACTCCACCAAATTCGGCCTGAGTCGCTCACACCGGCGAATGCCGACACTCCCCCAAATTCGGCCTGAGGCGCTCATACTGGCGAATGCCGACACTCCTCCCCGAATTTCGCCTGAGGCGCCCCACCGCCGAATGCCGACACCCACCCTCCCCAGATTTGGCCTGAGGCGCCCCACCGCCGAATGCCGATACCCCCCCCCCCTCTTCCCCAAATTTCTCCTGAGGCGCTCACACCGGCGAATGCCGACACCCCCCACACCCACCCCAAGTTTTCAATATGTATACAATATGTATAGAAATATTAGTGAAAACAATGGGGGAGCATACAAATATTAGTGAAAACAGTGGGGGAGCATAATTATTTATTACTTTAATTTTGCTGATACTACACTAACTTCACACCTCTCAAAAAGGAGGAGGTAATACCTAGGAGGATGTTATCATGTCAACAGAAAAAATGTGGTTAAGATTAAGCAACCCTTGCTTCACTATGAACTCATGTTAAAAAAAGTGCCGTTATTGATTAAACAACACTTGCGTCACTATAAACGCATGTATCAAAAAGTGCCGTTAGGAGTTAAGCAACCCTTGCATCACTATTGACTCATGTTCAAAAAAGTGCCGTTAGTAAGTAAGCAACCCATGCTTGACTATGGACTCGTGTTCAAAAAAAGTGCCGTTTGTGATTAAGCAACACTTGCTTCACTATAAACTCATGTTCAAAAAAGAGCCGTTAGGGATTTCCTCTGACGTCATTTCCTGTTAAAATCATGACGGTGCATTATTTCTCAAATTCTTTGTTTTTTTTCTCAAATTAGTACTAAACAATGTTGAAAATCGAGGAAAAAGGCACCCCCCCATTGGAGAAAAGTGCTCAGTCGACCCCCGAAGAGTCCATTTTTTTTTCCGGTTCTGAGATATTATGCGTCCCGGGTCTGGCCGGTTATAATGATGTCAACCGTGTGACTGTTTGTTGGGTCCGCTCGGAGGAGTATCTGGACATACAAACAAACAAACAAACAAACAAACAAACAAACATACAGACAACTGGCCTTTATATAAGAGATAATAGAAGAAGATAATAGAAAAAGAAGATGAAGACTATAGCAAAAATCTTATTACAAATAATCAAAATGAGGACGGTTAAAAAAACGTGTTATTACTAAAACATCACAATTGAACAATGTGTTTCTGTGATTGATATCATTAAGTGCTGCAGTTCCTTTTTTAAATTTGTGTTTTTATCTTTTGACACAATTACACATTCTCAAAAGACACATTAAAATAAAAATCACCCATTTAAATATAAAATTGTTTTTGTTTTTTTTCATTATATTCTTGCTTGAAAGTGGTGAACAAACTTAAAATAAATGTGTTTCAATATATTGAGCAATAAACTAATCATTTTTCATAAATATGTTAAGCACATTTTTTGACTATTGTTTTGTTGTTCATGCCTAGGTTTATAATCTGAAACAAACTCAGGAGCAATAAATAATTACTACACTAGGACACTTTCTAAATGTTATATTTCGTAGAAAACACTGATCAGTTCCCTAGATGCAACAGATGTGTGCAATAATGCAGTAGGACACTCAAAAATAGTAAATGCTGCATTTGGATGTACTTAATACTCTAGATAGAGCAAGTATGTGTTATAATATAGTGTGACTCTTAGTATGTCTTATGGTGAATCTAACAGTGCATAATATCCTAGAGAGAGCATGTGTGTAATTTACTAATGGATATATACTAAATCAGTAACTGTTCAATATGTTAGATAGAACAGTGTAACACTTGGTAAGGTGTACCTGCTTAATCTGTCGGTGTTCTTTACCCTAAATACAGCAGCTTTCTGTAAATTCGGTCTATTCTACTTTTAACTAGAATGATCAGTCACCACAATACCACATTTACTCATAACCTTATATTTGCTTTTTAGTTTTTTACGGACGTTAACCAAACACTTGGACTGGTACCGACTTCAGTTACCAATTAAGGGTTGTAGCATACATCTGAACAAATACTAAACTTTGAATTATTTACTTGCAGAAAATCTGAAAAAATTACATTCAAAACAAGGCTTTCAAAAGTGTTCTAAAGTAATAAAAATGTATATCCTACTATAACTAGAATGTTAGTCACCACAATACCACATTTACTCATAACACAAATTAGACACAAGACCATCAGAAGTGTGGGAAAGAGTGTCGTCGGTCATCATTGTTCTAACATATGAAAAAAAATTAATATATATATGTTAAATAACCCAGCTAAGACATTTGTTGCTGAGCAAGGTTAGTGGAAGGTTAACATAAAATAGTAAATTCTTTACAGTAAGGTAACATTGGCATTTTCCCTTTAATGTTATCAATAATTAAACACTGCTTTTAATGTTATCCAGTAAAAGAGAATAGCAAATCAGTCAGCATTTTTTTACATTGAAATTTAACAAGTTCTAGGCGCTTGATTGTGATAGTGCTCTCTTGGCCTCCTTATTTTAAAAGTGCTCATTATCCTACATAGAACGAGTGTTTAATTAAATAGAGTTCAATATCCTAGATAGAGCAGGTGTGTTTATTATACACACCATAGCACAGGATTAAAAAAAAAAAATGATGTTCGGGGAGCAGTCAAACAGTGAAACAGTCAAAGCTGGAGGTTCGGGAAAAGATTCAGAGCTTGCAGTATATGAAAGAGTCACCCTGATGTTTAAGGAGTCGGAGCCAGCTCTTCAGGAAGTAGTCAGGTCCTAATTGTTCGGGTAGGAGTCAGAGCCTGATGTTCAGGAAAGAGTCAAGGCCTGGAGTTCAACCCGAATAGTATATTACGGAGTCTGAGTAGAATGGTATACGAAGGGTCCCCATTGTTAGCACTATTATTTATATTCATATAAAATAATCTCCGGCAGTACAAGAGCTGCACTTCTGAAACTTGGTACTTCAGTAGAAAATGTGTCTCCGCGACTGTCTGCAAAGTTTCGTTGCACAATTCGAATAAATGTGGAAGTTATAAACAAAAGCGATATCAACTTTAAAACGCGCTAAATTTTGTTGATGTTTTGCGTATTCAGTTTGTATCGACATATCTCCGGCAGTACAAGAGCTGCACTTGTGAAACTTGGTACTTCAGTAGAAAGGGCCTATCCGCGACTGTCTGCAAAGTTTCGTTGCACAATTCGAATAAATGTGGAAGTTATAAACAAATGCGATATCAACTTTAAAACGCGCTAAATTTTGTTGATGTTTTGTGTATTCAGTTTGTATCGACATATCTCCGGCAGTACAAGAGCTGCACTTGTGAAACTTGGTACTTCAGTAGAAAATGTGTCTCCGCGACTGTCTGCAAAGTTTCGTGTAACAATTCGAATAAATGTGGAAGTTATAAACAAAAGCGATATCAACTTTAAAACGCGCTAAATTTTGTTGATGTTCTGCGTATTCAGTTTGTATCGACATATCTCCGGCAGTACAAGAGCTGCACTTCTGAATCTTGGTACTTCAGTAGAAAAGGCCTATCCGCGACTGTCTGCAAAGTTTCGTTGCACAATTCGAATAAATGTGGAAGTTATAAACAAAAGCGATATCAACTTTAAAACGCGCTAAATTTTGTTGATGTTTTGCGTATTCAGTTTGTATCGACATATCTCCAGCAGTACAAGAGCTGCACTTCTGAAACTTGGTACTTCAGTAGAAAAGGCCTATCCGCGACTGTCTGCAAAGTTTCGTGTAACAATTCGAATAAATGTGGAAGTTATAAACAAATGCGATATCAACTTTAAAACGCGCTAAATTTTGTTGAGGTTTTGTGTATTCAGTTTGTATCGACATATCTCCGGCAGTACAGACGCTGCACTTCTGAAACTTGGTACTTCAGTAGAAAATGTGTCCCCGCGACTGTTTGCAAAGTTTCGTTGCACAATTCGAATAAATGTGGAAGTTATAAACAAAAGCGATATCAACTTTAAAACGCGCTAAATTTTGTGGATGTTTTGCGTATTCAGTTTGTATTTACATATCTCGGGAAGTACAACAGCTGCACCTCTGAAACTTAGTACTTCAGTATAAAATGTGTCTCCGCGACTGTCTGCAAAGTTTCGTTGCACAATTCGAATAAATGTGGAAGTTATAAACAAAAGCGATATCGACTTCTAAACGCGCTAAATTTTGTTGATGTTTTGCGTATTCAGTTTGTATCGACATATCTCCAGCAGTACAAGAGCTGCACTTCTGAAACTTAGTACTTCAGTAGAAAAGGCCTATCCGCGACTGTCTGCAAAGTTTCGTTGCACAATTCGAATAAATGTGGAAGTTATAAACAAAAGCGATATCAACTTTAAAACGCGCTAAATTTTGTTGATGTTTTGCGTATTCAGTTTGTATCGACATATCTCCGGCAGTACAAGAGCTGCACTTTTGAAACTTGGGAATCTAGTAGAAAATGTGACTCCGCAAATTTCTGCAAAGTTTCGTTGCACAATTCGAATAAATGTGGAAGTTATAAACAAAAGCGATATCAACTTTAAAACGCGCTAAATTTTGTTGATGTTTTGCGTATTCAGTTTGTATCGACATATCTCCGGCAGTACAAGAGCTGCACTTTTGAAACTTGGGAATCTAGTAGAAAATGTGACTCCGCAAATTTCTGCAAAGTTTCGTTGCACAATTCGAATAAATGTGGAAGTTATAAACAAAAGCGATATCAACTTTAAAACGCGCTAAAGTTTGTTGATGTTTTGCGTATTCAGTTTGTATCGACATATCTCCGGCAGTACAAGAGCTGCACTTCTGAAACTTGGTACTTCAGTAGCAAAGGCCTATCCGCGACTGTCTGCAAAGTTTCGTTGCACAATTGGAATTAATGTGGAAGTTATAAACAAAAGCGATATCAACTTACAAACGTGCTAAATTTCGTTGATGTTTTGCGTATTTAGTTTGTATTCACATATCTCCGGCAGTACAAGAGCTGCACTTCTGAAACTTGGTACTTCAGTAGAAAATGTGTCTACGCGACTTTCTGCACAGTTTCGTTGCACAATTCGAATAAATGTGGAAGTTATAAACAAATGCGATATCAACTGTAAAACGCGCTAAATTTTGTTGATGTTTTGTGTATTCAGTTTGTATCGACATATCTGAGGAAGTACAAGAGCTGCACTTGTGAAACTTGGTACTTCAGTAGAAAATGTGTCTCCGCGACTGTCTGCAAAGTTTCGTGTAACAATTCGAATAAATGTGGAAGTTATAAACAAAAGCGATATCGACTTCTAAACGCGCTAAATTTTGTTGATGTTTTGCGTATTCAGTTTGTATCGACATATCTCCAGCAGTACAAGAGCTGCACTTCTGAAACTTAGTACTTCAGTAGAGAAGGCCTATCCGCGACTGTCTGCGAAGTTTCGTTGCACAATTCGAATAAATGTGGAAGTTATAAACAAAAGCGATATCAACTTTAAAACGCGCTAAATTTTGTTGATGTTTTGCGTATTCAGTTTGTATCGACATATCTCCGGCAGTACAAGAGCTGCACTTTTGAAACTTGGGAATCTAGTAGAAAATGTGACTCCGCAAATTTCTGCAAAGTTTCGTTGCACAATTCGAATAAATGTGGAAGTTATAAACAAAAGCGATATCAACTTTAAAACGCGCTAAATTTTGTTGATGTTTTGCGTATTAAGTTTGTATCGACATATCTCCGGCAGTACAAGAGCTGCACTTCTGAAACTTGGTACTTCAGTAGCAAAGGCCTATCCGCGACTGTCTGCAAAGTTTCGTTGCACAATTTGAATTAATGTGGAAGTTATAAACAAAAGCGATATCAACTTTAAAACGTGCTAAATTTTGTTGATGTTTTGCGTATTCAGTTTGTATTCACATATCTCCGGCAGTACAACAGCTGCACTTCTGAAACTTGGTACTTCAGTAGAAAATGTGTCTACGCGACTTTCTGCACAGTTTCGTTGCACAATTCGAATAAATGTGGAAGTTATAAACAAAAGCGATATCAACTTTAAAACGCGCTTAATTTTGTTGATGTTTTGCGTATTCAGTTTGTATCGACATATCTGAGAAATTACAAGAGCTGCACTTGTGAAACTTGGTACTTCAGTAGAAAAGGCCTATCCGCGACTGTCTGCAAAGTTTCGTTGCACAATTCGAATAAATGTGGAAGTTATAAACAAATGCGATATCAACTTTAAAACGCGCTAAATTTTGTTGATGTTTTGTGTATTCAGTTTGTATCGAGATATCTCCGGCAGTACAAAAGCTGCACTTCTGAAACTTAGTACTTCAGTAGAAAAGGCCTATCCGCGACTGTCTGCGAAGTTTCGTTGCACAATTCGAATAAATGTGGAAGTTATAAACAAAAGCGATATCAACTTTAAAACGCGCTAAATTTTGTTGATGTTTTGCGTATTCAGTTTGTATCGACGTATCTCTGGCAGTACAAGAGCTGCACTTGTGAAACTTGGTACTTCAGTAGAAAATGTGTCTCCGCGACTGTCTGCAAAGTTTCGTGTCACAATTCGAATAAATGTGGAAGTTATAAACAAAAGCGATATCAACTTTAAAACGCGCTAAATTTTGTTGATGTTCTGCGTATTCAGTTTGTATCGACATATCTGAGGCAGTACAAGAGCTGCACTTGTGAAACTTGGTACTTCAGTAGAAAAGGCCTATCCGCGACTGTCTGCAAAGTTTCGTTGCACAATTCGAATAAATGTGGAAGTTATAAACAAAAGCGATATCAACTTAAAAACGCGCTAAATTTTGTTGATGTTTTGCGTATTCAGTTTGTATCGACATATCTCCGGCAGTACAAGAGCTGCACTTCTGAAACTTGGTACTTCAGTAGAAAAGGCCTATCCGCGACTGTCTGCAAAGTTTCGTTTCACAATTCGTATTAATGTGGAAGTTATAAACAAAAGCGATATCAACTTTAAAACGCGCTAAATTTTGTTGATGTTTTGCGTATTCAGTTTGTATCGACATATCTCCAGCAGTACAAAAGCTGCACTTCTGAAACTTAGTACTTCAGTAGAAAAGGCCTATCCGCGACTGTCTGCAAAGTTTCGTTTCACAATTCGAATAAATGTGGAAGTTATTAACAAATGCGATATCAACTTTAAAACGCGCTAAATTTTGTTGAGGTTTTGTGTATTCAGTTTGTATCGACATATCTCCGGCAGTACAGAAGCTGCACTTCTGAAACTTGGTACTTCAGTAGTACATGTGTCCCCGCGACTGTCTGCAAAGTTTCGTTGCACAATTCGAATAAATGTGGAAGTTATAAACAAAAGCGATATCAACTTTAAAACGCGCTAAATTTTGTTGATGTTTTGCGTATTCAGTTTGTATTTACATATCTCCGGAAGTACAACAGCTGCACTTCTGAAACTTGGTACTTCAGTATAAAATGTGTCTCCGCGACTGTCTGCAAAGTTTCGTCGCACAATTCGAATAAATGTGGAAGTTACAAACAAAAGCGATATCAACTTCTAAACGCGCTAAATTTTGTTGATGTTTTGCGTATTCTGTTTGTATCGACATATCTCCAGCAGTACAAGAGCTGCACTTCTGAAACTTAGTACTTCAGTAGCAAAAGGCGTATCCGAGACTGTCTGCGAAGTTTCGTTGCACAATTCGAATAAATGTGGAAGTTATAAACAAAAGCGATATCAACTTTAAAACGCGCTTAATTTTGTTGATGTTTTGCGTATTCAGTTTGTATCGACATATCTCCGGCAGTACAGGAGCTGCACTTCTGAAACTTGGTAATCTAGTAGAAAATGTGACTCCGCAAATCTCTGCAAAGTTTCGTTGCACAATTCGAATAAATGTGGAAGTTATAAACAAAAGCGATATCAACTTTAAAACGCGCTAAATTTTGTTGATGTTTGCCGTATTCAGTTTGTATCGACATATCTCCGGCAGTACCAGAGCTGCACTTCTGAAACTTAGTACTACAATAGAAAAGGCCTATCCGCGACTGTCTGCAAAGTTTCGTTGCACAATTCGAATAAATGTGGAAGTTATAAACAAAAGCGATATCAACTTTAAAACGCGCTAAATTTTGTTGATGTTCTGCGTATTCAGTTTGTATCGACATATCTCCGGCAGTACAAGAGCTGCACTTCTGAAACTTGGTACTTCAGTAGAAAAGGCCTATCCGCGACTGTCTGCAAAGTTTCGTTGCACAATTCGAATAAATGTGGAAGTTATAAACAAAAGTGATATCAACTTTAAAACGCGCTAAATTTTGTTGATGTTTTGCGTATTCAGTTTGTATCGACATATCTCCGGCGGTACACGAGCTGCACTTCTGAAACTTGGTACTTCAGTAGAAAAGGCCTATCCGCGACTGTCTGCAAAGTTTCGTTTCACAATTTGAATTAATGTGGAAGTTATAAACAAAAGCGATATCAACTTTAAAACGCGCTAAATTTTGTTGATGTTTTGCGTATTCAGTTTGTATCGACATATCTCCAGCAGTACAAAAGCTGCACTTCTGAAACTTAGTACTTGAGTAGAAAAGGCCAATCCGCGACTGTCTGCAAAGTTTCGTTGCACAATTCGAATAAATGTGGAAGTTATAAACAAAAGCGATATCAACTTTAAAACGCGCTAAATTTTGTTAATGTTTTGCGTATTCAGTTTGTATCGACATATCTCCGGCAGTACAAGAGCTGCACTTCTGAAACTTAGTACTTCCGTAGAAAATGTGTCTCTACGACTGTCTGCAAAGTTTCGTTGCACAATACGAATAAATGTCGAGGTTATAAACAAAAGCGATATCAACTTTAAAACGCGCTAAATTTTGTTGATGTTTTGCGTATTCAGTTTGTATTCACATATCTCTCGCAGTACAAGAGCTGCACTACTGAAACTTGGTACTTCAGTAGAAAAGGCCTATCCGCGACTCTCTGCAAAGTTTCGTTGCACAATACGAATAAATGTTGAAGTTATAAACAAAAGCAATATCCCCTTTAAACCGCGCTAAATTTTGTTGATGTTTTGCGTATTCAGTTTGTATCGACATATCTCCGGCAGTGCAAGAGCTGCACTTCTGAAACTTGGTACTTCAGTGGAAAATGTGTCTCCGCGACTGCCTGCAAAGTTTCGTTGCACAATTCGAATAAATGTGGAATTTATAAACAAAAGCGATATCAACTTTAAAACGCGCTAAATTTTGTTGATGTTTTGCGTATTCAGTTTGTATTCACATATCTCCGGCAGTACAAGAGCTGCACTTCTGAAACTTAGTACTTCAGTAGAAAATGACTATCTGCGACTGTCTGTAAAGTTTCGTTGCACAATTCGAATTAATGTGGAAGTTATAAACAAAAGCGATATCAACTTAAATCGCGCTAAATTTTGTTGATGTTTTGCGTATTCAGTTTGTATCGACATATCTCTGGCAGTGCAAGAGCTGCACTTCTGAAACGTGGTACTTCAGTAGAAAATGTGACTCCTAGACTGTCTGCAAAGTTTCGTGGCACAATTCGAATAAATGTGGAAGGTATAAACAAAAGCAATATCCCCTTTAAACCGCGCTAAATTTTGTTGATGTTTTGCGTATTCAGTTTGTATCGACATATCTCCGGCAGTGCAAAAGCTGCACTTCTGAAACTTGGTACTTCAGTAGAAGATGTGTCTCTACGACTGTCTGCAAAGTTTCGTTGCACAATTCGAATAAATGTGGAAGTTATAAACAAAAGCGATATCAACTCTAAAACGCGCTAAATTTTGTTGATGTTTTGCGTATTCAGTTTGTATCGACTAATCCCCTGCAGTATAAGAGCTGCACTTCTGAAACTTGGTACTTCAGTAGCAAAAGGCCAATCCGCGACTGTCTGCAAAGTTTCGTTGCACAATTCGAATAAATGTGGAAGTTATAAACAAAAGCGATATCAACTTTAAAACGCGCTAAATTTTGTTAATGTTTTGCGTATTCAGTTTGTATCGACATATCTCCGGCAGTACAAGAGCTGCACTTCTGAAACTTAGTACTTCAGTAGAAAATGTGTCTCTACGACTGTCTGCAAAGTTTCGTTGCACAATACGAATGAATGTGGAAGTTATAAACAAAAGCGATATCAACTTTAAAACGCGCTAAATTTTGTTGATGTTTTGCGTATTCAGTTTGTATTCACATATCTCTCGCAGTACAAGAGCTGCACTACTGAAACTTGGTACTTCAGTAGAAAAGGCCTAACTGCGACTCTCTGCAAAGTTTCGTTGCACAATTCGAATAAATGTGGAAGTTATAAACAAAAGCGATATCAACTTTAAAACGCGCTAAATTTTGTTGATGTTTTGCGTATTCAGTTTGTATCGACATATCTCCGGCAGTGCAAGAGCTGCACTTCTGAAACTTGGTACTTCAGTGGAAAATGTGTCTCCGCGACTGTCTGCAAAGTTTCGTTGCACAATTCGAATAAATGTGGAAGTTATAAACAAAAGCGATATCAACTTTAAAACGCGCTAAATTTTGTTGATTTTTTGCGTATTCAGTTTGTATCGACATATCTTGAGTAGGACAAGAGCTGCACTTCTGAACCTTGGTACTTCAGTAGAAAAGGCCTATCCGCGACTGTCTGCGAAGTTTCGTTGCACAATTCGAATAAATGTGGAAGTTATAAACAAATGCGATATGAACTTTAAAACGCGCTAAATTTTGTGTATGTTTTGCGTATTCAGTTTGTATCGACATATCTCCGGCAGTACAAGAGCTGCACTTGTGAAACTTGGTACTTCAGTAGAAAATGTGTCTCCGCGACTGTCTGCAAAGTTTCGTTGCACAATTCGAATAAATGTCGAGGTTATAAACAAATTCGATATTAACTTTAAAACGCGCTAAATTTTGTTGATGTTTTGCGTATTCAGTTTTTATTCAAATATCTCCGGCACTACAAGAGCTGCACTTCTGAAACTTAGTACTTCAGTAGAAAATAACTATCTGCGACTGTCTGTAAAGTTTCGTTGCACAATTACATTAATGTGGAAGTTATAAACAAAAGCGATATCGACTTTAAATCGCGCTAAATTTTGTTGATGTTTTGCGTATTCAGTTTGTATCGACATATCTCTGGCGGTGCAAGAG
Source organism: Sepiola atlantica (assembly GCA_963556195.1). Taxonomy (NCBI): domain Eukaryota; kingdom Metazoa; phylum Mollusca; class Cephalopoda; order Sepiida; family Sepiolidae; genus Sepiola; species Sepiola atlantica. Next base: position 121,012,736 of record OY744526.1, read on the forward strand.
CTGCACTTCTGAAACTTGGTACTTCAGTGGAAAATGTGTCTCCGCGACTGTCTGCAAAGTTTCGTGGCACAATTCGAATAAATGTGGAAGGTATAAACAAAAGCAATATCCCCTTTAAACCGCGCTAAATTTTGTTGATGTTTTGCGTATTCAGTTTGTATCGACATATCTCCGGCAGTGCAAAAGCTGCACTTCTGAAACTTGGTACTTCAGTAGGAGATGTGTCTCTACGACTGTCTGCAAAGTTTCGTTGCACAATTCGAATAAATGTGGAAGTTATAAACAAAAGCGATATCAACTCTAAAACGCGCTAAATTTTGTTGATGTTTTGCGTATTCAGTTTGTATCGACTTATCTCCGGCAGTACAAGAGCTGACCTTCTGAAACGTAGTACTTCAGTAGAAAAGGCCAATCCGCGACTGTCTGCAAAGTTTCGTTGCATAATTCGAATAAATGTGGAAGTTATAAACAAAAGCGATATAAACTTTAAAACGCGCTAAATTTTGTTAATGTTTTGCGTATTCAGTTTGTAATGATATATCTCCGGCAGTACAAGAGCTGCACTTCTGAAACTTAGTACTTCAGTAGAAAATGTGTCTTCGCGACTGTCTGCAAAGTTTCGTTGCATCATACGAATAAATGTGGAGGTTATAAACAAAAGCGATATCAACTTTAAAACGCGCTAAATTTTGTTGATGTTTTGCGTATTCAGTTTGTATTCACATATCTCTCGCAGTACAAGAGCTGCACTACTGAAACTTGGTACTTCAGTAGAAAAGGCCTATCCGCGACTCTCTGCAAAGTTTCGTTGCACAATTCGAATAAATGTGGAAGTTATAAACAAAAGCGATATCAACTTAAAAACGCGCTAAATTTTGTTGATGTTTTGCGTATTCAGTTTGTATCGACATATCTCCGGCAGTACAAGAGCTGCACTTCTGAAACTTAGTACTTCAGTAGAAAAGGCCTATCCGCGACTGTCTGCAAAGTTTCGTTTCACAATTTTAATTAATGTGGAAGTTATAAACAAAAGCGATATCAACTTTAAAACGCGCTAAATTTTGTTGATGTTTTGCGTATTCAGTTTGTATCGACATATCTCCAGCAGTACAAAAGCTGCACTTCTGAAACTTAGTACTTGAGTAGAAAAGGCCAATCCGCGACTGTCTGCAAAGTTTCGTTGCACAATTCGAATAAATGTGGAAGTTATAAACAAAAGCGATATCAACTTTAAAACGCGCTAAATTTTGTTGATGTTTTTCGTATTCAGTTTGTATTCACATATCTCTCGCAGTACAAGAGCTGCACTACTGAAACTTGGTACTTCAGTAGCAAAAGGCCTAACTGCGACTCTCTGCAAAGTTTCGTTGCACAATTCGAATAAATGTGGAAGTTATAAACAAAAGCGATATCCACTTAAAATCGCGCTAAATTTTGTTGATGTTTTGCGTATTCAGTTTGTATCGACATATCTCCGGCAGTGCAAGAGCTGCACTTCTGAAACTTGGTACTTCAGTGGAAAATGTGTCTCCGCGACTGTCTGCAAAGTTTCGTTGCACAATACGAATAAATGTGGAATTTATCAACAAAAGCGATATCAACTTAAAAACGCGCTAAATTTTGTTGATGTTTTGCGTATTCAGTTTGTATTCACATATCTCCGGCAGTACAAGAGCTGCACTTCTGAAACTTAGTACTTCAGTAGAAAATAACTATCTGCGACTGTCTGTAAAGTTTCGTTGCACAATTCGAATTAATGTGGAAGTTATAAACAAAAGCGATATCAACTTAAATCGCGCTAAATTTTGTTGATGTTTTGCGTATTCAGTTTGTATCGACATATCTCTGGCAGTGCAAGAGCTGCACTTCTGAAACGTGGTACTTCAGTAGAAAATGTGTCTCCGCGACTGTCTGCAAAGTTTCGTGGCACAATTCGAATAAATGTGGAAGGTATAAACAAAAGCAATATCCCCTTTAAACCGCGCTAAATTTTGTTGATGTTTTGCGTATTCAGTTTGTATCGACATATCTCCGGCAGTGCAAAAGCTGCACTTCTGAAACTTGGTACTTCAGTAGAAGATGTGTCTCTACGACTGTCTGCAAAGTTTCGTTGCACAATTCGAATAAATGTGGAAGTTATAAACAAAAGCGATATCAACTCTAAAACGCGCTAAATTTTGTTGATGTTTTGCGTATTCAGTTTGTATCGACTAATCCCCTGCAGTATAAGAGCTGCACTTCTGAAACTTGGTACTTCAGTAGCAAAAGGCCAATCCGCGACTCTCTGCAAAGTTTCGTTGCACAATTCGAATAAATGTGGAAGTTATAAACAAAAGCGATATCAACTTTAAAACGCGCTAAATTTTGTTAATGTTTTGCGTATTCAGTTTGTATCGACATATCTCCGGCAGTACAAGAGCTGCACTTCTGAAACTTAGTACTTCAGTAGAAAATGTGTCTCTACGACTGTCTGCAAAGTTTCGTTGCACAATACGAATGAATGTGGAAGTTATAAACAAAAGCGATATCAACTTTAAAACGCGCTAAATTTTGTTGATGTTTTGCGTATTCAGTTTGTATTCACATATCTCTCGCAGTACAAGAGCTGCACTACTGAAACTTGGTACTTCAGTAGAAAAGGCCTAACTGCGACTCTCTGCAAAGTTTCGTTGCACAATTCGAATAAATGTGGAAGTTATAAACAAAAGCGATATCAACTTTAAAACGCGCTAAATTTTGTTGATGTTTTGCGTATTCAGTTTGTATCGACATATCTCCGGCAGTGCAAGAGCTGCACTTCTGAAACTTGGTACTTCAGTGGAAAATGTGTCTCCGCGACTGTCTGCAAAGTTTCGTTGCACAATTCGAATAAATGTGGAAGTTATAAACAAAAGCGATATCAACTTTAAAACGCGCTAAATTTTGTTGATTTTTTGCGTATTCAGTTTGTATCGACATATCTTGAGTAGGACAAGAGCTGCACTTCTGAACCTTGGTACTTCAGTAGAAAAGGCCTATCCGCGACTGTCTGCGAAGTTTCGTTGCACAATTCGAATAAATGTGGAAGTTATAAACAAATGCGATATGAACTTTAAAACGCGCTAAATTTTGTGTATGTTTTGCGTATTCAGTTTGTATCGACATATCTCCGGCAGTACAAGAGCTGCACTTGTGAAACTTGGTACTTCAGTAGAAAATGTGTCTCCGCGACTGTCTGCAAAGTTTCGTTGCACAATTCGAATAAATGTCGAGGTTATAAACAAATTCGATATTAACTTTAAAACGCGCTAAATTTTGTTGATGTTTTGCGTATTCAGTTTGTATTCAAATATCTCCGGCACTACAAGAGCTGCACTTCTGAAACTTAGTACTTCAGTAGAAAATAACTATCTGCGACTGTCTGTAAAGTTTCGTTGCACAATTACATTAATGTGGAAGTTATAAACAAAAGCGATATCGACTTTAAATCGCGCTAAATTTTGTTGATGTTTTGCGTATTCAGTTTGTATCGACATATCTCTGGCGGTGCAAGAGCTGCACTTCTGAAACTTGGTACTTCAGTGGAAAATGTGTCTCCGCGACTGTCTGCAAAGTTTCGTGGCACAATTCGAATAAATGTGGAAGGTATAAACAAAAGCAATATCCCCTTTAAACCGCGCTAAATTTTGTTGATGTTTTGCGTATTCAGTTTGTATCGACATATCTCCGGCAGTGCAAAAGCTGCACTTCTGAAACTTGGTACTTCAGTAGGAGATGTGTCTCTACGACTGTCTGCAAAGTTTCGTTGCACAATTCGAATAAATGTGGAAGTTATAAACAAAAGCGATATCAACTCTAAAACGCGCTAAATTTTGTTGATGTTTTGCGTATTCAGTTTGTATCGACTTATCTCCGGCAGTACAAGAGCTGCACTTCTGAAACGTAGTACTTCAGTAGAAAAGGCCAATCCGCGACTGTCTGCAAAGTTTCGTTGCATAATTCGAATAAATGTGGAAGTTATAAACAAAAGCGATATAAACTTTAAAACGCGCTAAATTTTGTTAATGTTTTGCGTATTCAGTTTGTAATGATATATCTCCGGCAGTACAAGAGCTGCACTTCTGAAACTTAGTACTTCAGTAGAAAATGTGTCTTCGCGACTGTCTGCAAAGTTTCGTTGCATCATACGAATAAATGTGGAGGTTATAAACAAAAGCGATATCAACATTAAAACGCGCTAAATTTTGTTGATGTTTTGCGTATTCAGTTTGTATTCACATATCTCTCGCAGTACAAGAGCTGCACTACTGAAACTTGGTACTTCAGTAGAAAAGGCCTATCCGCGACTCTCTGCAAAGTTTCGTTGCACAATTCGAATAAATGTGGAAGTTATAAACAAAAGCGATATCAACTTAAAAACGCGCTAAATTTTGTTGATGTTTTGCGTATTCAGTTTGTATCGACATATCTCCGGCATTACAAGAGCTGCACTTCTGAAACTTAGTACTTCAGTAGAAAAGGCCTATCCGCGACTGTCTGCAAAGTTTCGTTTCACAATTTTAATTAATGTGGAAGTTATAAACAAAAGCGATATCAACTTTAAAACGCGCTAAATTTTGTTGATGTTTTGCGTATTCAGTTTGTATCGACATATCTCCAGCAGTACAAAAGCTGCACTTCTGAAACTTAGTACTTGAGTAGAAAAGGCCAATCCGCGACTGTCTGCAAAGTTTCGTTGCACAATTCGAATAAATGTGGAAGTTATAAACAAAAGCGATATCAACTTTAAAACGCGCTAAATTTTGTTGATGTTTCTCGTATTCAGTTTGTATTCACATATCTCTCGCAGTACAAGAGCTGCACTACTGAAACTTGGTACTTCAGTAGCAAAAGGCCTAACTGCGACTCTCTGCAAAGTTTCGTTGCACAATTCGAATAAATGTGGAAGTTATAAACAAAAGCGATATCCACTTAAAATCGCGCTAAATTTTGTTGATGTTTTGCGTATTCAGTTTGTATCGACATATCTCCGGCAGTGCAAGAGCTGCACTTCTGAAACTTGGTACTTCAGTGGAAAATGTGTCTCCGCGACTGTCTGCAAAGTTTCGTTGCACAATACGAATAAATGTGGAAGTTATAAACAAAAGCGATATCAACTTTAAAACGCGCTAAATTTTGTTGATGTTTTGCGTATTTAATTTGTATTCACATATCTCCGGCAGTACAAGAGCTGCACTTCTGAAACTTAGTACTTCAGTAGAAAATAACTATCTGCGACTGTCTGTAAAGTTTCGTTGCACAATTCGAATTAATGTGGAAGTTATAAACAAAAGCGATATCAACTTTAAATCGCGCTAAATTTTGTTGATGTTTTGCGTATTCAGTTTGTATCGACATATCTCTGGCAGTGCAAGAGCTGCACTTCTGAAACTTGGTACTTCAGTAGAAAATGTGTCTCCGCGACTGTCTGCAAAGTTTCGTGGCACAATTCGAATAAATGTGGAAGGTATAAACAAAAGCAATATCCCCTTTAAACCGCGCTAAATTTTGTTGATGTTTTGCGTATTCAGTTTGTATCGACATATCTCCGGCAGTGCAAAAGCTGCACTTCTGAAACTTGGTACTTCAGTAGAAGATGTGTCTCTACGACTGTCTGCAAAGTTTCGTTGCACAATTCGAATAAATGTGGAAGTTATAAGCAACAGCGATATCAACTCTAAAACGCGCTAAATTTTGTTGATGTTTTGCGTATTCAGTTTGTATCGACTTATCTCCGGCAGTATAAGAGCTGCACTTCTGAAACTTAGAACTTCAGTAGAAAAGGCCAATCCGCGACTGTCTGCAAAGTTTCGTTGCACAATTCGAATAAATGTGGAAGTTATAAACAAAAGCGATATCAACTTTAAAACGCGCTAAATTTTGTTAATGTTTTGCGTATTCAGTTTGTATCGACATATCTCCGGCAGTACAAGAGCTGCACTTCTGAAACTTAGTACTTCAGTAGAAAATGTGTCTCTACGACTGTCTGCAAAGTTTCGTTGCACAATACGAATGAATGTGGAAGTTATAAACAAAAGCGATATCAACTTTAAAACGCGCTAAATTTTGTTGATGTTTTGCGTATTCAGTTTGTATTCACATATCTCTCGCAGTACAAGAGCTGCACTACTGAAACTTGGTACTTCAGTAGAAAAGGCCTAACGGCGACTCTCTGCAAAGTTTCGTTGCACAATTCGAATAAATGTGGAAGTTATAAACAAAAGCGATATCAACTTAAAATCGCGCTAAATTTTGTTGATGTTTTGCGTATTCAGTTTGTATCGACATATCTCCGGCAGTGCAAGAGCTGCACTTCTGAAACTTGGTACTTCAGTGGAAAATGTGTCTCCGCGACTGTCTGCAAAGTTTCGTTGCACAATTCGAATAAATGTGGAAGTTATAAACAAAAGCGATATCAACTTTAAAACGCGCTAAATTTTGTTGATTTTTGCGTATTCAGTTTGTATCGACATATCTCCGGTAGGACAAGAGCTGCACTTCTGAACCTTGGTACTTCAGTAGAAAAGGCCTATCCGCAACTGTCTGCGAAGTTTCGTTGCACAATTCGAATAAATGTGGAAGTTATAAACCAATGCGATATGAACTTTAAAACGCGCTAAATTTTGTTTATGTTTTGCGTATTCAGTTTGTATCGACATATCTCCGGCAGTACAAGAGCTGCACTTGTGAAACTTGGTACTTCAGTAGAAAATGTGTCTCCGCGACTGTCTGCAAAGTTTCGTTGCACAATTCGAATAAATGTCGAGGTTATAAACAAATTCGATATCAACTTTAAAACGCGCTAAATTTTGTTGATGTTTTGCGTATTCAGTTTGTATGCACATATCTCCGGCAGTACAAGACCTGCACTTCTGAAACTTGGTACTTCAGTAGAAAATGTGTCTCCGCGACTTTCTGTAAAGTTTCGTTGCACAATTCGGATTAATGTGGAAGTTATAAACAAAAGCGATATCAACTTTAAATCGCGCTAAATTTTGTTGATGTTTTGCGTATTCAGTTTGTATCGACATATCTCTGGCGGTGCAAGAGCTGCACTTCTGAAACTGGGTACTTCAGTGGAAAATGTGTCTCCGCGACTGTCTGCAAAGTTTCGTGGCACAATTCGAATAAATGTGGAAGGTATAAACAAAAGCAATATCCCCTTTAAACCGCGCTAAATTTTGTTGATGTTTTGCGTATTCAGTTTGTATCGACATATCTCCGGCAGTGCAAAAGCAGCACTTCTGAAACTTGGTACTTCAGTAGGAGATGTGTCTCTACGACTGTCTGCAAAGTTTCGTTGCACAATTCGAATAAATGTGGAAGTTATAAACAAAAGCGATATCAACTCTAAAACGCGCTAAATTTTGTTGATGTTTTGCGTATTCAGTTTGTATCGACATATCTCAGGCAGTACAAGAGCTGCACTTCTGAAACTTAGTACTTCAGTAGAACAGGCCAATCCGCGACTCTCTGCAAAGTTTCGTTGCACAATTCGAATAAATGTGGAAGTTATAAACAAAAGCGATATCAACTTTAAAACGCGCTAAATTTTGTTAATGTTTTGCGTATTCAGTTTGTAATGATATATCTCCGGCAGTACAAGAGGTGCACTTCTGAAACTTAGTACTTCAGTAGAAAATGTGTCTCCGCGACTGTCTGCAAAGTTTCGTTGCACAATACGAATAAATGTGGAAGTTATAAACAAAAGCGATATCAACTTTAAAACGCGCTAAATTTTGTTGATGTTTTACGTATTCAGTTTGTATTCACATATCCTCGCAGTACAAGAGCAGCACTACTGAAACTTGGTACTTCAGTAGAAAAGGCCTATCCGCGACTCTCTGCAAAGTTTCGTTGCACAATTCGAATAAATGTGGAAGTTATAAACAAAAGCGATATCAACTTTAAAACGCGCTAAATTTTGTTGATGTTTTGCGTATTCAGTTTGTATCGACATATCTCCGGCAGTACAAGAGCTGCACTTGTGAAACTTGGTACTTCAGTAGAAAAGGCCTATCCGGGACTCTCTGCAAAGTTTCGTTGCACAATTCGAATAAATGTGGAAGTTATAAACAAAAGCGATATCAACTTAAAAACGCGCTAAATTTTGTTGATGTTTTGCGTATTCAGTTTGTATCGACATATCTCCGGCAGTACAAGAGCTGCACTTGTGAAACTTGGTACTTCAGTAGAAAATGTGTCTCCGCGACTGTCTGCAAAGTTTCGTGTCACAATTCGAATAAATGTGGAAGTTATAAACAAAAGCGATATCAACTTAAAAACGCGCTAAATTTTGTTGATGTTTTGCGTATTCAGTTTGTATCGACATATCTCCGGCAGTACAAGAGCTGCACTTCTGAAACTTGGTACTTCAGTAGAAAAGGCCTATCCGCGACTGTCTGCAAAGTTTCGTTTCACAATTTGAATTAATGTGGAAGTTATAAACAAAAGCGATATCAACTTTAAAACGCGCTAAATTTTGTTGATGTTTTGCGTATTCAGTTTGTATTCACATATCTCCGGCAGTACAAGACCTGCACTTCTGAAACTTGGTACTTCAGTAGAAAATGTGTCTCCGCGACTGTCTGCAAAGTTTCGTTGCACAATTCGAATAAATGTGGAAGTTATAAACAAAAGCGATATCAACTTTAAAACGGTCTAAATTTTGTTGATGTTTTGCGTATTCAGTTTGTATCGACATATCTCCAGCAGTACAAGAGCTGCACTTATGAAACTTGGTACTTCAGTAGAAAAGGCCTATCCGCGACTGTCTGCAAAGTTTCGTTTCACAATTCGAATAAATGTGGAAGTTATAAACAAAGGCGATATCAACTTTAAAACGCGCTTAATTTTGTTGAGGTTTTGTGTATTCAGTTGGTATCGACATATCTCCGGCAGTACAGAAGCTGCACTTCTGAAACTTGGTACCTCAGTAAAAAATGAGACTCCGCAAATCTCTGCAAAGTTTCGTTGCACAATTCGAATAAATGTGGAAGTTATAAACAAAAGCGATATCAACTTTAAAACGCGCTAAATTTTTTTGATGTTTGCCGTATTCAGTTTGTATCAACATATCTCCGGTAGTACCAGAGCTGCACTTCTGAAACTTGGTACTTCAGTAGAAAAGGCCTATCCGCGACTGTCTGCAAAGTTTCGTTGCACAATTCGAATAAATGTCGAAGTTATAAATTAATTCGATATCAATTTTAAACGCGCTAAATTTTGTTGATGTTTTGCGTATTCAGTTTGTATTCACATATCTCCGGAAGTACAAGAGCTGCACTTCTGAAACTTAGTACTTAAGTACAAAATAACTATCTGCGACTGTCTGTAGAGTTTCGTTGCACAATTCGAATTAATGTGGAAGTTATAAACAAAAGAGATATCAACTTTAAATCGCGCTAACTTTTGTTGATGTTTTGCGTATTACGTTTGTATCGACATATCTCCGGCAGTGCAAAAGCTGCACTTCTGAAACTTGGTACTTCAGTACAAGATGTGTCTCTACGACTGTCTGCAAAGTTTCGTTGCACAATTCAATTAAATGTGGCAGTTATAAACAAAAGCGATATCAACTTTAAAACGCGCTAAATTTCGTTGATGTTTTGCGTATTCAGTTTGTATCGACATATCTCCGGCAGTACAAGAGCTGCACTTCTGAAACTTAGTACTTCAGTAGAAAATGTGTCTCCGCGACTGTCTGCAAAGTTTCGTTGCACAATACGAATAAATGTGGAAGTTATAAACAAAAGCGATATCAACTTTAAAACGCGCTAAATTTTGTTGATGTTTTGCGTATTCAGTTTGTATTCACATATCTCTCGCAGTACAAGAGCTGGACTACTGAAACTTGGTACTTCAGTAGAAAAGGCCTATCCGCGACTGTCTGCAAAGTTTCGTTGCACAATTCGAATAAATGTGGAAGTTATAAACAAAAGCAATATCCACTTAAAATCGCGCTAAATTTTGTTGATGTTTTGCGTATTCAGTTTGTATCGACATATCTCCGGCAGTAGAAGAGCTGCACTTCTGAAACTTGGTACTTCAGTGGAAAATGTGTCTCCGCGACTGTCTGCAAAGTTTCGTTGCACAATTCGAATAAATGTGGAAGTTATAAACAAAAGCGATATCAACTTTAAAACGCGCTAAATTTTGTTGATGTTTTGCGTATTCAGTTTGTATAGACATATCTCCGGCAGTACAAGAGCTGCACTTCTGAACCTTGGTACTTCAGTAGAAAAGGCCTATCTGCGACTGTCTGCGAAGTTTCGTTGCACAATTCGAATAAATGTGGAAGTTATAAACAAATGCGATATGAACTTTAAAACGCGCTAAATTATGTTGATGTTTTGCGTATTCAGTTTGTATCGACATATCTCCGGCAGTACAGAAGCTGCACTTTTGAAACTTGGTACTTCAGTTTAGAAGGCCTATCCGCGACTGTCTGCAAAGTTTCGTTTCACAATTCGGATAAATGTGGAAGTTATAAACAAAAGCGATATCAACTTTAAAACGCGCTAAATTTTGTTGATGTTTTGCGTATTCAGTTTGTATCGACATATCTCCGGCAGTACAAGAGCTGCACTTCTGAACCTTAGTACGGCAGTAGAAAATGTGTCTCCGCGACTGTCTGCAAAGTTTCGTTGCACAATTCGAATAAATGTGGAAGTTATAAACAAAAGCGATATCAACTTTAAAACGCGCTAAATTTTCTTGATGTTTTGCGTATTCAGTTTGTATCGACATATCTCCGGCAGTACAATAGCTGCACTTCTGAAACTTGGTACTTCAGTAGAAAAGGCCTATCCGCGACTGTCTGCAAAGTTTCGTTGCACAATTCGAATAAATGTGGAAGTTATAAACAAAAGCGATATCAACTTTAAAACGCGCTAAATTTTGTTGATGTTTTGCGTATTCAGTTTGTATCGACATATCTCCGGCAGTGCAAGAGCTGCACTTCTGAAACTTGGTACTTCAGTGGAAAATGTGTCTCCGCGACTGCCTGCAAAGTTTCGTTGCACAATTCGAATAAATGTGGAAGTTATAAACAAAAGCGATATCAACTTTAAAACGCGCTAAATTTTGTTGATGTTTATCGTATTCAGTTTGTATGGACATATCTCCAGCAGTACAAGAGCTGCACTTGTGAAACTTTGTACTTCAGTAGAAAAGGCCTATCCGCGACTGTCTGCGAAGTTTCGTTGCACAATTCGAATAAATGTGGAAGTTATAAACAAATGCGATATCAACTTTAAAACGCGCTAAATTTTGTTGATGTTTTGCGTATTCAGTTTGTATCGACATATCTCCAGCAGTACAACAGCTGCACTTCTGAAACTTGGTACTTCAGTAGAAAATGTGACACCGCGACTGTCTGCAAAGTTTCGTTGCACAATTCGAATAAATGTGGAAGTTATAAACAAATTCGATATCAACTTTAAAACGCGCTAAATTTTGTTGATGTTTTGCGTATTCAGTTTGTATCGACATATCTCCGGCAGTACAAGAGCTGCACTTCTGAAACTTCCTACTTCTGTAGTAAATGTGTCTCCGTAACTGTCTGCAAAGTTTCGTTGCACAATTCGAATAAATGTTGAAGTTATAAATAAAAGCGATATCAACTTTAAAACGCGCTAAATTTTGTTTATGTTTTGCGTATTCAGTTTGTATTTACATATCTCCGGAAGTACAACAGCTGCACTTCTGAAACTTGGTACTTCAGTATAAAATGTGTCTCCGCGACTGTCTGCAAAGTTTCGTTGCACAATTCGAATAAATGTGGAAGTTATAAACAAAAGCGATATCAACTTCTAAACGCGCTAAATTTTGTTGATGTTTTGCGTATTCAGTTTGTATCGACATATCTCCAGCAGTACAAGAGCTGCACTTCTGAAACTTAGTACTTCAGTAGAAAAGGCCTATCCGCGACTGTCTGCAAAGTTTCGTTTCACAATTCGAATAAATGTGGAAGTTATAAACAAAGGCGATATCAACTTTAAAACGCGCTTAATTTTGTTGAGGTTTTGTGTATTCAGTTTGTATCGACATATCTCCGGCAGTACAGAAGCTGCACTTCTGAAACTTGGTACTTCAGTAGAAAATGTGACTCCGCAAATCTCTGCAAAGTTTCGTTGCACAATTCGAATAAATGTGGAAGTTATAAACAAAAGCGATATCAACTTTAAAACGCGCTAAATTTTGTTGATGTTTTGCGTATTCAGTTTGTATCAACATATCTCCGGTAGTGTGTTATAAATTGTGAAAACATGGGATTACCTGGCAAACGGTCTCGATGCGCGCTCTGCAGGGCTGGATCGCCCAAAGAGCGGCAAGATGGCGTCCTAGGCTTAATATCGCCAGGTAATCCCGTGAAATCTCGTGTTCTCTCGCGGAGACGAGAGTCCAGTTTGATATAAAAACGGGTCGCTGGAGGCAAGACGGCAGAAGGCTGAGAGCGTAGTCTACGAGGGACGACGTGGAAAGAAGAAGAAGAGAAAGAAAGAAGAGAAAGAAAGAAGAAGAAGAGAAAGAAGAAGAAGAGAAAGAAGAAGAAGAGAAAGAAGAAGAGAGAGAGGAAGAAGAAGAGAGAGAGGAAGAAGAAGAGAGAGAAGAAGATAACGAAGTAGAGAAAGAAGAGGTGGAAGATTAATTTTTTCTGCTACAAGCTATTTTCGGCATTGTTATGGAAAAATTCGACATCAGATTGATTCCGGAATTCGACGGCTCTTCTGCTGGTCCATCGGTGGTCGAATGGCTGGAGAAGGCCGAGCGTGTTTGCCGGTTGTGCAAAATTAAAGACCCAGCTATGGTCATCCCATTGAGACTCACTAAGGGGGCTTACGCCGTGTACCAGCAGCTCAGTAATGATGCGACCATGGAGCAGATTGCACAGGCGCTGCACGGGGCATTTGGTGCAGATCCTTTTGTTGCCTGGAGGCAATTTTCCGAACGCCGGCTTGGGCCGGGGGAGACAGTGGACGTCTACATGGCCGACTTAAAAAAGCTTGCTGCTCCCTTCGGCGGTGCGAGTGACCGCATATTGGCATGCGCCTTTTTGTCTGGACTTCCGGACGATGCAAGCCGACTGCTGCGAGCATCATTGAGACTCACAGAGATTGAATTGGTGGAGTTGTTGGCGAGAGCACGAAACATCTTGAAGGACGATCGAGAACTGGTCTCTGCAGCGGTTGACACCTTGGACTCGCCAGCAGAGGGCCTACGATGCTATACATGTGGTGGCCCCAACCACTTCTCCAGAGACTGCAGAGGCGGCACAAGGCGCACCCAAAATTATGGAGCACGAAAAGTAATACGGTGTTACCAATGCAATAAGCCAGGCCACATAGCACGGAATTGTCCGGGAAACGGGCAAGGGGAGGACGCCGCAGCGCTAGCACCCTCCCCAAAGCGGCATTGAACAAAGCGCTTCCTGCAGTGACAGTTCAAGTTGATGGGTGCAAACGTTCAGCGCTGGTTGACACCGGCTGTACCCAAACCCTCCTTCGAAAGGAATGTTGCACCACATGGAAGAAACGACAGATCCCCGTCCTGACTATCGGCAAAGGCTCATTAGTGTGTTGTGGATCCAGTGTTGTTCATATCAGCATTGACAATGGCCCCCCGGTGGCTGTGACGGTGTTGGTGGTCGATGGGGAGCTGCTCGGATATGACCTTCTCCTTGGAATGGACACTATTACACAGCTAGGCGGAATTACTGTAAACAGCGTCGGTGATGTGAGATTCCCTCGACCAGACAAACAAATGTGTGCAGCAATCACTCTTGACGAACCCGATTTCCACGCAGAATATGACAAGGGCACAAACACATGGACAGCGTCCTGGAAGTGGGCAGGCGACCAGCCACCAGTGTCTTTGCGGAATCGGCTGACAGAGTATCCCCCTCCTGCATGGCTTAGGGGGCAGTACGAGGCAGAACTTCAAGTGTGGCTGGATAACGGCTGGTTAATTCCATACCCAGAGGATGAGCTCGGGCCCCCGCGGGGGCTAATTCCCCTGATGGCTATCAGACAAGAGAACAAGCAGAAAGTTCGACCTGTTCTTGATTACCGGGAACTCAATGAACACGTTGACCCGTACACTTCGGGGGCTGACGTTTGTGCTCATAAACTGCGAGAGTGGCGACGGCAGGGTGCGGAAGCGGCCATACTGGACTTGCGAAGAGCTTACCTACAAATACGTGTTGAGAAATCGCTGTGGCCATTCCAGACAGTGGTAATCAAAGGAACTCGCTATTGCTTGACCAGGCTGGGGTTCGGCTTGAATGTAGCCCCGGGCATCATGACGGCGATCATGCGGGCGATCCGGCGTCAGGATAAAGCTGTGCAACAGGCGACATCGTCTTATATAGACGACATTTTTGTCAATGAGAGCCTGCTGTCTGCCCAGGCGGTCAAAGAACACTTTGAGCACTTCGGGTTGTCGTGCAAGGAACCGGAGCGGCTGCAGGATGGGGCGAAAGTGCTCGGGCTGCAGGTGAGCGGAAGTGCAGATGGCCTCCAATGGGGAAGGGGCGGTGAAATCCCGGAAATCCCATCTACCATCACACGTCGGAGCACGTTTTCCGTGTGTGGAAAACTGGTGGGTCACTTCCCTGTGTGTGGGTGGCTCCGAGTGGCTGTGGCGGCTATAAAGCGACGGGCAACTTCTTTGTCAACAGGATGGGACGATGAGGTGCGTGATCCTTCCATGCGAAGCATGCTGGTGGAAGCTGTGGCCAGAGTGACCAATGATGACCCTGTACGAGGGAGCTGGTGCGTCGATGGGAGTGAGTTTACAGTTTGGGTGGACGCCAGCTCACTTGCCCTTGGCGTTGCTCTGGCAGTCAACGGAAGTATAGTAGAAGATGCCTGCTGGCTCCGGCCAGAGAATGACGCTAAGCACATAAACCTAGCTGAACTCGATGCTACACTGAAAGGAGTCAATCTAGCGCTTCAGTGGCAGGCTAGCGTCCTCCACGTTATCACGGATTCCACGTGTGTGCATCGGTGGATGACCGATGCCTTGAACGGAAAAGCACGGCTGACAACGAAGGCATCGGCCGAAATGTTAATCCGGAGGCGGCTTGCTACCCTAACCGAAACCATCAATGAATACAACTTGGTCATAGATGTGACACTGGTGCAGTCCTGTTTGAATCGAGCGGATCGATTGACCAGAGTGCCTCGCCGTTGGCTGGACCTGCAGAAAGAAGTGAACGAACCAGCACCTGTAAATTGTGCTGCGGTGGGACGTAGACTCAGCCCAGAGCGTATCGCTGATGTCCATTGCCAAAGCGGGCACCCTGGTGTAAACCGAACCTTTTACTTCGCCAGGTTGGTTGACCCCTCTGTGTCACGGAGGGCTGTGAAATCTGTTGTGAGAAGTTGCAACACCTGCCAATCGATCGACCCAGCACCTGTCCGGTGGAAGAAGGGCACA
The DNA here is from genome assembly GCA_963556195.1 of Sepiola atlantica. Taxonomy (NCBI): domain Eukaryota; kingdom Metazoa; phylum Mollusca; class Cephalopoda; order Sepiida; family Sepiolidae; genus Sepiola; species Sepiola atlantica. The sequence continues at coordinate 121,028,195 of OY744526.1, forward strand.
CTCGGTGTGAAGTATAACTGGGATAGGATTGCGATGGACATAACTCACTACAACGGGGGGAATTTCTTGACCCTTATTGACTGCGGACCGTCCCGATTTGCATTGTGGCGGTCCCTTCGCCGGCAGGATACGGCTGCCATTGTCCATGAGTTGGAAAGTGTGTTCCTTGAGCGTGGCCCTCCTTCTGAGATATTGACCGACAATGGCCCCGCTTTTGTTAGTGCACCGTTCAAACAGTTTGTAGATGGCTGGGGTGTCCGTCTGCGTTTTCGGTGTGCCCATGTGCCCAGTGGGAACGGAATTATTGAGCGCAACCATAGGACTATCAAGACCATCGCAGCGCGGAAGGGGTGTACGGTGGCTGAAGCAGTCTATTGGTATAACGTCACCCCTAAGGACGATACTTCACCCTCCACCGCGCCAGCTAATGCGCTACATACATACCATGTCAGGGCGAGAGGTTTGGAGAGCAGCTTACTGCCCGAACCAGAACCTCCACAGGAGAAAATGAAAAAAGGAGATGTCGTTTGGGTTAAAAAACCCCGAGGCCAGTGCACGACTCGTTACGGAACCGGTCGTGTCACTGAAGTGATCAGCCCGCAGGCGGTGCGAGTTGATGGAGTACCCCGTCACATTAAAGACTTAAGATCGGTATTCCAAACGCAGCTGCCATTTAACGAGGATAATGACATTGAATCCGTGACCAGCGAACCATCATTCTGGTTCATGACGGCTTCATCGCGCAGCGACACTGAGAGTGATAGCCTTGAATGTACTGACCCTCCTACTGCTGATGAAAGCCCGGGCAGTGATGCTGCGATGCGCAGCCTCAGGTTCGCTGACCTTCCTGCCCCGGAAGACAGCACGGATGACGATGAGGCCCCGAATCCCCCTCCCCGAAGAAGCACTCGAAGAAAAAGGACACGGCCTCCCTGCTCTTTCTGTGATAATGAGATCAGGGGGGAGTGTGTTATAAATTGTGAAAACATGGGATTACCTGGCAAACGGTCTCGATGCGCGCTCTGCAGGGCTGGATCGCCCAAAGAGCGGCAAGATGGCGTCCTAGGCTTAATATCGCCAGGTAATCCCGTGAAATCTCGTGTTCTCTCGCGGAGACGAGAGTCCAGTTTGATATAAAAACGGGTCGCTGGAGGCAAGACGGCAGAAGGCTGAGAGCGTAGTCTACGAGGGACGACGTGGAAAGAAGAAGAAGAGAAAGAAAGAAGAGAAAGAAAGAAGAAGAAGAGAAAGAAGAAGAAGAGAAAGAAGAAGAAGAGAAAGAAGAAGAGAGAGAGGAAGAAGAAGAGAGAGAGGAAGAAGAAGAGAGAGAAGAAGATAACGAAGTAGAGAAAGAAGAGGTGGAAGATTAATTTTTTCTGCTACAGGTAGTACCAAAGCTGCACTTCTGAAACTTGGTACTACAGTAGAAAAGGCCTATCCGCGACTGTCTGCAAAGTTTCGTTGCACAATTCGAATAAATGTCGAAGTTATAAACAAATTCGATATCAACTTTGAAACGCGCTAAATTTTGTTGATGTTTTGCGTATTAAGTTTGTATTCACATATCTCCGGCAGTACAAGAGCTGCACTTCTGAAACTTAGTACTTAAGTACAAAATAACTATCTGCGACTGTCTGTAGAGTTTCGTTGCACAATTCGAATTACTGTGGAAGTTATAAACAAAAGAGATATCAACTTTAAATCACGCTAACTTTTGTTGATGTTTTGCGTATTCAGTTTGTATCGACATATCTCCGGCAGTGCAAAAGCTGCACTTCTGAAACTTGGTACTTCAGTAGAAGATGTGTCTCCGCGACTGTCTGCAAAGTTTCGTTGCACAATTCGAATAAATGTGGAAGTTATAAACAAAAGCGATATCAACTCTAAAACGTGCTAAATTTTGTTGATGTTTTGCGTATTCAGTTTGTATCGACTTATCTCCGGCAGTACAAGAGCTGCACATCCGAAACTTGGTACTTCAGTAGAAAAGGCCAATCCGCGACTGTCTGCAAAGTTTCGTTGCACAATTCGAATAAATGTGGCAGTTATAAACAAAAGCGATATCAACTTTAAAACGCGCTAAATTTCGTTGATGTTTTGCGTATTCAGTTTGTATCGACATATCTCCGGCAGTACAAGAGCTGCACTTCTGAAACTTAGTACTTCAGTAGAAAATGTGTCTCCGCGACTGTCTGCAAAGTTTCGTTGCACAATACGAATAAATGTGGAAGTTATAAACAAAAGCGATATCAACTTTAAAACGCGCTAAATTTTGTTGATGTTTTGCGTATTTAGTTTGTATTCACATATCTCTCGCAGTACAAGAGCTGGACTACTGAAACTTGGTACTTCAGTAGAAAAGGCCTATCCGCGACTGTCTGCAAAGTTTCGTTGCACAATTCGAATAAATGTGGAAGTTATAAACAAAAGCAATATCCACTTAAAATCGCGCTAAATTTTGTTGATGTTTTGCGTATTCAGTTTGTATCGACATATCTCCGGCAGTAGAAGAGCTGCACTTCTGAAACTTGGTACTTGAGTGAAAAATGTGTCTCCGCGACTGTCTGCAAAGTTTCGTTGCACAATTCGAATAAATGTGGAAGTTATAAACAAAAGCGATATCAACTTTAAAACGCGCTAACTTTTGTTGATGTTTTGCGTATTCAGTTTGTATCGACATATCTCCGGTAGGACAAGAGCTGCACTTCTGAACCTTGGTACTTCAGTAGAAAAGGCCTATCTGCGACTGTCTGCGAAGTTTCGTTGCACAATTCGAATAAATGTGGAAGTTATAAACAAATGCGATATGAACTTTAAAACGCGCTAAATTATGTTGATGTTTTGCGTATTCAGTTTGTATCGACATATCTCCGGCAGTACAGAAGCTGCACTTCTGAAACTTGGTACTTCAGTTTAGAAGGCGTATCCGCGACTGTCTGCAAAGTTTCGTTTCACAATTCGGATAAATGTGGAAGTTATAAACAAAAGCGATATCAACTTTAAAACGCGCTAAATTTTGTTGATGTTTTGCGTATTCAGTTTGTATCGACATATCTCCGGCAGTACAAGAGCTGCACTTCTGAACATTAGTACGGCAGTAGCAAATGTGTCTCCGCGACTGTCTGCAAAGTTTCGTTGCACAATTCGAATAAATGTGGAAGTTATAAACAAAAGCGATATCAACTTTAAAACGCGCTAAATTTTCTTGATGTTTTGCGTATTCAGTTTGTATCGACATATCTCCGGCAGTACAATAGCTGCACTTCTGAAACTTGGTACTTCAGTAGAAAAGGCCTATCAGCGACTGTCTGCAAAGTTTCGTTGCACAATTCGAATAAATGTGGAAGTTATAAACAAAAGCGATATCAACTTTAAAACGCGCTAAATTTTGTTGATGTTTTGCGTATTCAGTTTGTATCGACATATCTCCGGCAGTACAAGAGCTGCACTTCTGAAACTTGGTACTTCAGTAGAAAATGTGTCTCCGCGACTGTCTGCAAAGTTTCGTTGCACAATTCGAATAAATGTGGAAGTTATAAACAAAAGCGATATCAACTTTAAAACGCGCTAAATTTTGTTGATGTTTATCGTATTCAGTTTGTATCGACATATCTCCGGCAGTACAAGAGCTGCACTTCTGAAACTTGGTACTTCAGTAGAAAAGGCCTATCCGCGACTGTCTGCGAAGTTTCGTTGCACAATTCGAATAAATGTGGAAGTTATAAACAAATGCGATATCAACTTTAAAACGCGCTAAATTTTGTTGATGTTTTGCGTATTCAGTTTGTATCGACATATCTCCAGCAGTACAACAGCTGCACTTCTGAAACTTGGTACTTCAGTAGAAAATGTGACACCGCGACTGTCTGCAAAGTTTCGTTGCACAATTCGAATAAATGTGGAAGTTATAAACAAATTCGATATCAACTTTAAAACGCGCTAAATTTTGTTGATGTTTTGCGTATTCAGTTTGTATCGACATATCTCCGGCAGTACAAGAGCTGCACTTCTGAAACTTCCTACTTCTGTAGTAAATGTGTCTCCGTAACTGTCTGCAAAGTTTCGTTGCACAATTCGAATAAATGTTGAAGTTATAAACAAAAGCGATATCAACTTTAAAACGCGCTAAATTTTGTTTATGTTTTGCGTATTTAGTTTGTATTTACATATCTCCGGAAGTACAACAGCTGCACTTCTGAAACTTGGTACTTCAGTATAAAATGTGTCTCCGCGACTGTCTGCAAAGTTTCGTTGCACAATTCGAATAAATGTGGAAGTTATAAACAAAAGCGATATCAACTTCTAAACGCGCTAAATTTTGTTGATGTTTTGCGTATTCAGTTTGTATCGACATATCTCCAGCAGTACAAGAGCTGCACTTCTGAAACTTAGTACTTCAGTAGAAAAGGCCTATCCGCGACTGTCTGCAAAGTTTCGTTTCACAATTCGAATAAATGTGGAAGTTATAAACAAAAGCGATATCAACTTTAAAACGCGCTAAATTTTGTTGATGTTTTGCGTATTCAGTTTGTATCGACATATCTCCGGCAGTACAGGAGCTGCACTTCTGAAACTTGGTAATCTAGTAGACAATGTGACTCCGCAAATCTCTGCAAAGTTTCGTTGCACAATTCGAATAAATGTGGAAGTTATAAACAAAAGCGATATCAACTTTAAAACGCGCTAAATTTTTTTGATGTTTGCCGTATTCAGTTTGTATCAACATATCTACGGTAGTACCAGAGCTGCACTTCTGAAACTTGGTACTTCAGTAGAAAATGTGTCTCCGCGACTGTCTGCAAAGTTTCGTTGCACAATTCGAATAAATGTCGAAGTTATAAACAAATTCGATATCAACTTTGAAACGCGCTAAATTTTGTTGATGTTTTGCGTATTCAGTTTGTATTCACATATCTCCGGTAGGACAAGAGCTGCACTTCTGAAACTTAGTACTTCAGTAGAAAATAACTATCTGCGACTGTCTGTAGAGTTTCGTTACACAATTCGAATTAATGTGGAAGTTATAAACAAAAGCGATATCAACTTTGAAACGCGCTAAATTTTGTTGATGTTTTGCGTATTCAGTTTGTATCGCCATATCTCCGGCAGTGCAAGAGCTGCACTTCTGAAACTTGGTACTTCAGTAGAAAATGTGTCTCCGCGACTGTCTGCAAAGTTTCTTTGCACAATTCGAATAAATGTGGAAGGTATAAACAAAAGCGATATCAACTTTAAACCGCGCTAAATTTTGTTGATGTTTTGCGTATTCAGTTTGTATCGACATATCTCCGGCAGTGCAAAAGCTGCACTTCTGAAACTTGGTACTTCAGTAGAAGATGTGTCTCTACGACTGTCTGCAAAGTTTCGTTGCACAATTCGAATAAATGTGGTAGTTATAAACAAAAGCGATATCAACTCTAAAACGCGCTAAATTTTGTTGATGTTTTGCGTATTCAGTTTGTATCGACTTATCTCCGGCAGTACAAGAGCTGCACTTCCGAAACTAGGTACTTCAGTAGAAAAGGCCAATCCGCGACTGTCTGCAAAGTTTCGTTGCACAATTCGAATAAATGGTGCAGTTATAAACAAAAGCGATATCAACTTTAAAACGCGCTTAATTTCGTTGATGTTTTGCGTATTCAGTTTGTATCGACATATCTCCGGCAGTACAAGAGCTGCACTTCTGAAACTTAGTACTTCAGTAGAAAATGTGTCTCCGCGACTGTCTGCAAAGTTTCGTTGCACAATACGAATAAATGTGGAAGTTATAAACAAAAGCGATATCAACTTTAAAACGCGCTAAATTTTGTTGATGTTTTGCGTATTCAGTTTGTATTCACATATCTCTCGCAGTACAAGAGCTGCACTACTGAAACTTGGTACTTCAGTAGAAAAGGCCTATCCGCGACTGTCTGCAAAGTTTCGTTGCACAATTCGAATAAATGTGGAAGTTATAAACAAAAGCGATATCCACTTAAAATCGCGCTAAATTTTGTTGATGTTTTGCGTATTCAGTTTGTATCGACATATCTCCGGCAGTGCAAGAGCTGCACTTCTGAAACTTGGTACTTCAGTGGAAAATGTGTCTCCGCGACTGTCTGCAAAGTTTCGTTGCACAATTCGAATAAATGTGGAAGTTATAAACAAAAGCGATATCAACTTTAAAACGCGCTAAATTTTGTTGATGTTTTGCGTATTCAGTTTGTATCGACATATCTCCGGCAGTACAAGAGCTGCACTTCTTAACCTCGGTACTTCAGTAGAAAAGGTCTATCTGCGACTGTCTGCGAAGTTTCGTTGCACAATTCGAATAAATGTGGAAGTTATAAACAAATGCGATATGAACTTTAAAACGCGCTAAATTATGTTGATGTTTTGCGTATTCAGTTTGTATCGACATATCTCCGGCAGTACAGAAGCTGCACTTTTGAAACTTGGTACTTCAGTTAAGAAGGCCTATCCGCGACTGTCTGCAAAGTTTCTTTGCACAATTCGAATAAATGTGGAAGTTATAAACAAAAGCGATATCAACTTTAAAACGCGCTAAATTTTGTTGATGTTTTGCGTATTCAGTTTGTATCGAAATATCTCCGGCAGTACAAGAGCTGCACTTCTGAACCTTAGTACGGCAGTAGCAAATGTGTCTCCGCGACTGTCTGCAAAGTTTCGTTGCACAATTCGAATAAATGTGGAAGTTATAAACAAAAGCGATATCAACTTTAAAACGCGCTAAATTTTCTTGATGTTTTGCGTATTCAGTTTGTATCGACATATCTCCGGCAGTACAATAGCTGCACTTCTGAAACTTGGTACTTTAGTAGAAAAGGCCTATCCGCGACTGTCTGCAAAGTTTCGTTGCACAATTCGAATAAATGTGGAAGTTATAAACAAAAGCGATATCCACTTTAAAACGCGCTAAATTTTGTTGATGTTTTGCGTATTCAGTTTGTATCGACATATCTCCGGCAGTACAAAAGCTGCACTTCTGAAACTTGGTACTTCAGTAGAAAATGTGTCTCCGCGACTGTCTGCAAAGTTTCGTTGCACAATTCGAATAAATGTGGAAGTTATAAACAAAAGCGATATCAACCTTAAAACGAGCTAAATTTTGTTGATGTTTTGCGTATTCAGTTTGTATCGACATATCTCCAGACGTACAAGAGCTGCACTTGTGAAACTTGGTACTTCAGTAGAAAAGGCCTATCCGCGACTGTCTGCGAAGTTTCGTTGCACAATTCGAATAAATGTAGAAGTTATAAACAAATGCGATATCAACTTTAAAACGCGCTAAATTTTGTTGATGTTTTGCGTATTCAGTTTGTATCGACATATCTCCAGCAGTACAGAAGCTGCACTTCTTAAACTTGGTACTTCAGTAGAAAATGTGACACCGCGACTGTCTGCAAAGTTTCGTTGCACAATTCGAATAAATGTGGAAGTTATAAACAAATTCGATATCAACTTTAAAACGCGCTAAATTTTGTTGATGTTTTGCGTATTCAGTTTGTATCGACATATCTCCGGCAGTACAAGAGCTGCACTTCTGAACCTTAGTACGGCAGTAGCAAATGTGTCTCCGCGACTGTCTGCAAAGTTTCGTTGCACAATTCGAATAAATGTGGAAGTTATAAACAAAAGCGATATCAACTTTAAAACGCGCTAAATTTTCTTGATGTTTTGCGTATTCAGTTTGTATCGACATATCTCCGGCAGTACAATAGCTGCACTTCTGAAACTTGGTACTTTAGTAGAAAAGGCCTATCCGCGACTGTCTGCAAAGTTTCGTTGCACAATTCGAATAAATGTGGAAGTTATAAACAAAAGCGATATCAACTTTAAAACGCGCTAAATTTTGTTGATGTTTTGCGTATTCAGTTTGTATCGACATATCTCCGGCAGTACAAAAGCTGCACTTCTGAAACTTGGTACTTCAGTAGAAAATTTGTCTCCGCGACTGTCTGCAAAGTTTCGTTGCACAATTCGAATAAATGTGGAAGTTATAAACAAAAGCGATATCAACCTTAAAACGAGCTAAATTTTGTTGATGTTTTGCGTATTCAGTTTGTATCGACATATCTCCAGCAGTACAAGAGCTGCACTTGTGAAACTTGGTACTTCAGTAGAAAACGCCTATCCGCGACTGTCTGCGAAGTTTCGTTGCACAATTCGAATAAATGTAGAAGTTATAAACAAATGCGATATCAACTTTAAAACGCGCTAAATTTTGTTGATGTTTTGCGTATTCAGTTTGTATCGACATATCTCCAGCAGTACAGAAGCTGCACTTCTGAAACTTGGTACTTCAGTAGAAAATGTGACACCGCGACTGTCTGCAAAGTTTCGTTGCACAATTCGAATAAATGTGGAAGTTATAAACAAATTCGATATCAACTTTAAAACGCGCTAAATTTTGTTGATGTTTTGCGTATTCAGTTTGTATCGACATATCTCCGGCAGTACAAGAGCTGCACTTCTGAAACTTGGTACTTCAGAAGAAAATGTGTCTCCGCGACTGTCTGCAAAGTTTCGTTGCACAATTCGAATAAATGTTGAAGTTATAAACAAAAGCGATATCAACTTTAAAACGCGCTAAATTTTGTTGATGTTTTGCGTATTCAGTTTGTATCGACATATTTCCGGCAGTACAAGAGCATCACTTCTGAAACTTGGTACTTCAGTAGAAAAGGCCTATCCGTTACTGTCTGCAAAGTTTCGTTTCACAATTCGGACGAATTTGGAAGTTATAAACAAAAGCGATATCAACTTTAAAACGCGCTAAATTTTGTTGATGTTTTGCGTATTCAGTTTGTATCGACATATCTCCGGCAGTACAAAAGCTGCACTTCTGAAACTTGGTACTTCAGTAGACAATGTGTCTCCGCGACTGTCTGCAAAGTTTCGTTGCACAATTCGAATAAATGTGGAAGATCTAAACAAATGCGATATCAACTTTAAAACGCGCTAAATTTTGTTGATGTTTTGCGTATTCAGTTTGTATCGACATATCTCCGGCAGTACAAGAGCTGCACTTCTGAAACTTGGTACTTCAGTAGAAAATGTGACACCGCGACTGTCTGCAAAGTTTCGTTGCACAATTCGAATAAATGTTGAAGTTATAAACAAATGCGATATAAACTTTAAAACGCGCTAAATTTTGTTGATGTTTTGCGTATTCAGTTTGTATCGACATATCTCCGGCAGTACAACAGCTGCACTTCTGAAACTTCCTACTTCTGTAGTAAATGTGTCTCCGCGACTGTCTGCAAAGTTTCGTTGCACAATTCGAATAAATGTGGAAGTTATAAACAAAAGCGATATCAACTTTAAAACGCGCTAAATTTTGTTGATGTTTTGCGTATTCAGTTTGTATCGACATATCTCCGGCAGTACAAGAGCTGCACTTGTGAAACTTGGTACTTCAGTAGAAAAGGCCTATCCGCGACTGTCTGCAAAGGTTCGTTTCACAATTCGAATTCATGTAGAAGTTATAAACAAAAGCGATATCAACTTTAAAACGCGCTTAATTTTGTTGATGTTTTGCGTATTCAGTTTGTATCGATATATCTCCGGCAGTACAAGAGCATCACTTCTGAAACTTGGTACTTCAGTAGAATAGGCCTATCCGCGACTGTCTGCAAAGTTTCGTTTCACAATTTGAATTAATGTGGAAGTTATAAACAAAAGCGATATCAACTTTAAAACGCGCTAAATTTTGTTGATGTTTTGCGTATTCAGTTTGTATCGACATATCTCCGACAGTACAAGAGCTGCACTTCTGAAACTTCCTTCCTCTGTAGTAAATGTGTCTCCGCGACTGTCTGGAAAGTCTCGTTGCACAATTCGAATAAATGTGGAAGTTATAAACAAAAGCGATATCAACTTTAAAACGCGCTAAATTTTGTTGATGTTTTGCGTATTCAGTTTGTATCGACATATCTCCGGCAGTACAAGAGCATCACTTCTGAAACTTATTACTTCAGTAGAAAAGGCCTATCCGCGACTGTCTGCAAAGTTTCGTTTCACAATTCGGATGAATGTGGAAGTTATAAACAAAAGCGATATCAACTTTAAAACGCGCTAAATTTTGTTGATGTTTTGCGTATTCAGTTTGTATCGACATATCTCCGGCAGTACAAGAGCTGCACTTCTGAAACTTGGTACTTCAGTAGAAAATGTGTCTCCGCGACTGTCTGCAAAGTTTCGTTGCACAATTCGAATAAATGTGGAAGTTATAAACAAAAGCGATATCAACTTTAAAACGCGCTAAATTTTGTTGATGTTTTGCGTATTCAGTTTGTATCGAAATATCTCCGGCAGTACAGAAGCTGCACTTCTGAAACTTGGTACTTCAGTAGAAAATGTGACACCGCGACTGTCTGCAAAGTTTCGTTGCACAATTCGAATAAATGTGGAAGTTATAAACAAATGCGATATCAACTTTAAAACGCGCTCAATTTTGTTGATGTTTTGCGTATTCAGTTTGTATCGACATATCTCCGGCAGTACAAGAGCTGCACATCTGAATCTTCCTACTTCTGTAGTAAATGTGTCTCCGCGACTGTCTGCAAAGTTTCGTTGCACAATTCGAATAAATGTGGAAGTTATAAACAAAAGCGATATCAACTTTAAAACGCGCTAAATTTTGTTGATGTTTTGCGTATTCAGTTTGTATCGACATATCTCCGGCAGTACCCGAGCTGCACTTCTGAAACTTGGTACTTCAGAAGAAAATGTGTCTCCGCGACTGTCTGCAAAGTTTCGTTGCACAATTCGAATAAATGTTGAAGTTATAAACAAAAGCGATATCAACTTTAAAACGCGCTAAATTTTGTTGATGTTTTGCGTATTCAGTTTGTATCGACATATCTCCGGCAGTACAAGAGCATCACTTCTGAAACTTGGTACTTCAGTAGAATAGGCCTATCCGCGACTGTCTGCAAAGTTTCGTTTAACAATTTGAATTAATGTGGAAGTTATAAACAAAAGCGATATCAACTTTAAAACGCGCTAAATTTTGTTGATGTTTTGCGTATCTAGTTTGTATTCACATATCTCCAGCTGTACAAGAGCTGCACTTGTGAAACTTGGTACTTCAGTAGAAAAGGCCTATCCGCGACTGTCTGCGAAGTTTCGTTGCACAATTCGAATAAATGTGGAAGTTATAAACAAATGCGATATCAACTTTAAAACGCGCTAAATTTTGTTGATGTTTTGCGTATTCAGTTTGTATCGACATATCTCCGGCAGTACAGAAGCTGCACTTCTGAAACTTAGTACTTCAGTAGAAAATGTGACTCCGCGACTGTCTGCAAAGTTTCGTTGCACAATTCGAATAAATGTGGAAGTTATAAACAAATTCGATATCAACTTTAAAACGCGCTAAATTTTGTTGATGTTTTGCGTATTCAGTTTGTATCGACATATCTCCGGCAGTACAAGAGCATCACTTCTGAAACTTGGTACTTCAGTAGAAAAGGCCTATCCGCGACTGTCTGCAAAGTTTCGTTTCACAATTCGGATGAATGTGGAAGTTATAAACAAAGGCGATATCAACTTTAAAACGCGCTAAATTTTGTTGATGTTTTGCGTATTCAGTTTGTATCGACATATCTCCGGCAGTACAGAAGCTGCACTTCTGAAACTTGGTACTTCAGTAGAAAATGTGACACCGCGACTGTCTGCAAAGTTTCGTTGCACAATTCGAATAAATGTGGAAGTTATAAACAAATGCGATATCAACTTTAAAACGCGCTCAATTTTGTTGATGTTTTGCGTATTCAGTTTGTATCGACATATCTCCGGCAGTACAAGAGCTGCACATCTGAATCTTCCTACTTCTGTTGTAAATGTGTCTCCGCGACTGTCTGCAAAGTTTCGTTGCACAATTCGAAGAAATGTGGAAGTTATAAACAAAAGCGATATCAACTTTAAAACGCGCTAAATTTTGTTGATGTTTTGCGTATTCAGTTTGTATCGACATATCTCCGGCAGTACCCGAGCTGCACTTCTGAAACTTGGTACTTCAGAAGAAAATGTGTCTCCGCGACTGTCTGCAAAGTTTCGTTGCACAATTCGAATAAATGTTGAAGTTATAAACAAAAGCGATATCAACTTTAAAACGCGCTAAATTTTGTTGATGTTTTGCGTATTCAGTTTGTATCGACATATCTCCGGCAGTACAAGAGCATCACTTCTGAAACTTGGTACTTCAGTAGAATAGGCCTATCCGCGACTGTCTGCAAAGTTTCGTTTCACAATTTGAATTAATGTGGAAGTTATAAACAAAAGCGATATCAACTTTAAAACGCGCTAAATTTTGTTGATGTTTTGCGTATCTAGTTTGTATTCACATATCTCCAGCTGTACAAGAGCTGCACTTGTGAAACTTGGTACTTCAGTAGAAAAGGCCTATCCGCGACTGTCTGCGAAGTTTCGTTGCACAATTCGAATAAATGTGGAAGTTATAAACAAATGCGATATCAACTTTAAAACGCGCTAAATTTTGTTGATGTTTTGCGTATTCAGGTGGTATCGACATATCTCCGGCAGTACCAGAGCTGCACTTCTGAAACTTCCTACTTCTGTAGAAAATGTGTATTCGCGACTGTCTGCAAAGTTTCGTTGCACAATTCGAATAAATGTGGAAGTTATAAACAAAAGCGATATCAACTTTAAAACGCGCTAAATTTTGTTGATGTTTTTCGTATTCAGTTTGTATCGACATATCTCCGGACGTATGAGAGCTGCACTTCTGAAACTTGGTACATCAGTAGAAAAGGCCTATCCGCGACTGTCTGCAAAGTTTCGTAGCACAATTCGAATTAATGTAGAAGTTATAAACAAAAGCGATATCAACTTTAAAACGCGCTAAATTTTGTTGATGTTTTGCGTATTCAGTTTGTATCGACCTATCTCCGGCAGTACAAGAGCTGCACTTCTGAAACTTGATACTTCAGTAGAAAATGTGTCTCCGCGACTGTCTGCAAAGTTTCGTTGCACAATTCGAATAAATGTGGAAGTTATAAACAAAAGCGATATCAACTTAAAATCGCGCTAAATTTTGTTGATGTTTTGCGTATTCAGTTTGTATCGACATATCTCCGGCAGTGCAAGAGCTGCACTTCTGAAACTTGGTACTTCAGTAGAAAATTTGTCTCCGGTACTGTCTGCAAAGTTTCGTTGCACAATTCGAATAAATGTGGAAGGTATAAACAAAAGCAATATCCCCTATTAAACCGCGCTTAATTTTTTTGATGTTTTGCGTATTCAGTTTGTATCGACATATCTCCGGCAGTAACAGAGCTGCACTTCTGAACCTGGGTACTTCAGTAGAAAAGGCCTATCCGCGACTGTCTTCAAAGTTTCGATACATAATTCGAATAAATGTGGAAGTTATAAACAAAAGCGATATCAACTCTAAAACGCGCTAAATTTTGTTGATGTTTTGCGTATTCAGTTTGTATCGACATATCTCCGGCAGTACAAGAGTAGCACTTCTGAAACTTGGTACTTCAGTAGAAAACGCCTATCCGCGACTGTCTGCAAAGTTTCGTTGCACAATTCGAATAAATATCGAAGTTATAAACAAATTCGATATCAACTTTAAAACGCGCTAAATTTTGTTGATGTTTTGCGTATTCAGTTTGTATTCACATATCTCCGGCAGTACAAGAGCTGCACTTCTGAAACTTGGTACTTCAGTAGAAAAGGCCTATCCGCGACTGTCTGCAAAGTTTCGTTGCACAATTCGAATTAATGTGGAAGTTATAAACAAAAGCGATATCAACTTAAAATCGCGCTAAATTTTGTTGATGTTTTGCGTATTAATTTGTATCGACATATCTCCCGCAGTGAAAGAGCTGCACTTCTGAAACTCGGTACTTCAGTAGAAAATGTGTCTCCGCGACTGTCTGCAAAGTTTCGTTGCACAATTCGAATAAATGTGGAAGTTATAAACAAAAGCAATATCCCCTTTAAACCGCGCTAAATTTTGTTGATGTTTGGCGTATTCAGTTTGTATCGACATATCTCCGGCAGTGCAAAAGCCGCACTTCTGAAACTTGGTACTTCAGTAGAAGATGTGTCTCTACGACTGTCTGCAAAGTTTCGTTGCACAATTCGGATGAATGTGGAAGTTATAAACAAAAGCGATATCAACTTTAAAACGCGCTAAATTTTGTTGATGTTTTGCGTATTCAGTTTGTATCGACATATCTCTGGCAGTACACGAGCAGCACTTCTGAAACTTGGTACTTCAGTAGAAAAGGCCTATCCGCGACTGTCTGCAAAGTTTCGTTGCACAATTCGAATAAATGTGGAAGTTATAAACAAAAGCGATATCAACTTTAAAACGCGCTAAATTTTGTTGATGTTTTGCGTATTCAGTTTGTATCGACATATCTCCGGCAGTACAAGAGCTGCACTTCTGAAACTTGATACTTCAGTAGAACATGTGACTCCGCTAATCTCTGCAAAGTTTCGTTGCACAATACCAATGAATGTGGAAGTTATAAACAAAAGCGATATCAACTTTAAAACGCGCTAAATTTTGTTGATGTTTTGCGTATTCAGTTTGTATCGACATATCTCCGGCAGTGCACAAGCTGCACTTCTGAAACTTGGTACTTCAGTAGTAAATGTTTCTCCGCGACTGTCTGTAAAGTTTCGTTGCACAATTCGAATAAATGTGGAAGTTATAAACAAAAGCGATATAAACTTTAAAACGCGCTAAATTTTGTTAATGTTTTGCGTATTCAGTTTGTATCGACATATCTCCGGCAGTACAAGAGCTGCACTTCTGAAACTTAGTACTTCAGTAGAAAAGGCCTATCCGCGACTGTCTGCAAAGTTTCGTTGCACAATTTCAATAAATGTGGAAGTTATAAACAAAAGCGATATCCACTTAAAATCGCGCTAAATTTTGTTGATGTTTTGCGTATTCAGTTTGTATCGACATATCTCCGGCAGTACAAGAGCTGAACTTCTGAAACTTGGTACTTCAGTAGAAAATGTGACTCCGCGACTGTCTGCAAAGTTTCGTTGCACAATTCGAATAAATGTGGAAGTTATAAACAAAAGCGATATCAACTTTAAAACGCGCTAAATTTTGTTGATGTTTTGCGTATTCAGTTTGTATCGACATATCTCCGGCAGTACAAGGGCTGCACTTCTGAAACGTGGTACCTCAGTAGAAAATGTGTCTCCGCGACTGTCTGCAAAGTTTCGTTGCACAGTTCGAATAAATGTGGAAGATACAAACAAAAGCGATATCAACTTTAAAACGCGCTAAATTTTGTTGATGTTTTGCGTATTCAGTTTGTATCGACATATCTCCGGCAGTACAAGAGCTGCACTTCTAAAACTTGGTACTTCAGTAGGAAATGTGACTCCGCGACTGTCTGCAAAGTTTCGTTGCACAATTCGAATAAATGTGGAAGTTATAAACAAAAGCGATATCAACTTTAAAACGCGCTAAATTTTGTTGATGTTTTGCGTATTCAGTTTGTATCGACATATCTCCAGCAGTACAAAAGCTGCACTTCTGAAACTTGGTACTTCAGTAGAAAAGGCCTATCCGCGACTGTCTGCGAAGTTTCGTTGCAGAATTCGAAGTAATGTGGAAGTTATAAACAAAAGCGATATCTACTTTAAAACGCGCTAAATTTTGTTGATGTTTTGCGTATTCAGTTTGTATCGACATATCTCCGGAAGTACAGGAGCTGCACTTCTTAAACTTGATAATTCAGTAGGAAATGTGACTCCGCTAATCTCTGCAAAGTTTCGTTGCACAATTCGAATAAATGTGGAAGTTATAAACAAAAGCGATATCAACTTTAAAACGCGCTAAATTTTGTTGATGTTTTGCGTATTCAGTTTGTATCGACATATCTCCGGCAGTACAAGAGCTGCACTTCTGAAACTTGGTACTTCCGTAGGAAAGGCCTATCCGCGACTGTCTGCAAAGTTTCGTTTCACAATTCGAAGTAATGTGGAAGTTATAAACAAAAGCGATATCAACTTTAAAACGCGCTAAATTTTGTTGATGTTTTGCGTATTCAGTTTGTATCGACATATCTCCGGCAGTACCAGAGCTGCACTTCTGAAACTTGGTACTTCAGTAGCAAATGTGACTCCACTTATCTCTGCAAAGTTTCGTTGCACAATTCGAATAAATGTGGAAGTTATAAACAAAAGCGATATCAACTTTAAAACGCGCTAAATTTTGTTGATGTTTTGCGTATTCAGTTTGTATCGACATATCTCCGGCAGTACAAGAGCTGCACTTCTGAAACTTGGTACTTCAGTAGAAAACGCCTATCCGCGACTGTCTGTAAAGTTTCGTTTCACAATTCGAATTTATGTGGAAGTTATAAACAAAAGCGATATCAACTTTAAAACGCGCTGAATTTTGTTGATCTTTGCGTATTCAGTTTGTATTCACATATCTCCGGCAGTACAAGAGCTGCACGTCTGAAACTTGGTACTTCAGTAGCAAATGTGTCTCCGCGACTGTCTGCAAAGTTTCGTTGCACAATTCGAATAAATGTGGAAGTTATAAACAAAAGCGATATAAACTTTAAAACGCGCTGCATTTTGTTGATGTTTTGCGTATTCAGTTTGTATCGACATATCTCCAGCAGTACAAGAGCTGCACTTGTGAAACTTAGTACTTCAGTAGAACTGGCCTATCCGCGACTGTCTGCGAAGTTTCGTTGCAGAATTCGAAGTAATGTGGAAGTTATAAACAAAAGCGATATCAACTTTAAAACGCGCTAAATTTTGTTGATGTTTTGCGTATTCAGTTTGTATCGACATATCTCCGGCAGTACAAGAGCTGCACTTCTTAAACTTAGCACTTCAGTGGAAAATGTGACTCCGCAAATCTCTGCAAAGTTTCGTTGCACAATTCGAATAAATGTGGAAGTTATAAACAAAAGCGATATCAACTTTAAAACGCGCTAAATTTTGTTGATGTTTTGCGTATTCGGTTTGTATCGACATATCTCCGGCAGTACAAGAGCATCACTTCTGAAACTTGGTACTTCAGTAGAAAAGGCCTATCCGCGACTGTCTGCAAAGTTTCGTGGCACAATTCGAATAAATGTGGAAGTTAAAAACAAAAGCGATATCAACTTTTAAACGCGCTAAATTTTGTTGATGTTTTGCGTATTTAGTTTGTATCGACATATCTCCGGCAGTACAAGAGCTGCACTTCTGAAACTTGGTACTTCAGTAGAAAAGGCCTATCCGCGACTGTCTGCAAAGTTTCGTTGCACAATTCGAATTAATGTCGAAGTTATAAACAAATTCTGATATCAACTTTAAAACGCGCTAAATTTTGTTGATGTTTTGCGCATTAAGTTTGTATCGACATATCTCCGGCAGTACAAGAGCTGCACTTCTGAAACTTGGTACTTCAGTAGAAAATGTGTCCCCGCGACTGTCTGTAAAGTTTCGTTGCACAATTCGAATAAATGTGGAAGTTATAAACAAAAGCGATATTAACTTTAAAACGCGCTAAATTTTGTTGATGTATTTGCGTATTCAGTTTGTATCGACATATCTCCGCAGTACAAGAGCTGCACTTCTGAAACTTGGTACTTCAGTAGAAAACGCCTATACGCGACTGTCTGCAAAGTTTCGTTTCACAATTCGAATTAATGTGGAAGTTATAAACAAAAGCGATATCAACTTTAAAACGCGCTGAATTTTGTTGATGTTTTGCGTATTCAGTTTGTCTCGACATATCTCCCGCAGTACAAGGGCTGCACTTCTGAACGTTGTACTTCAGTAGTAAATGTGTCTCCGCGACTGTCTGCAAAGTTTCGTTGCACAATTCGAATAAATGTGGAAGTTATAAACAAAAGCGATATCAACTTTAAAACGCGCTAAATTTTGTTGATGTTTTGCGTATTCAGTTTGTATTCACATATCTCCCGCAGTACAAGGGCTGCACTTCTAAAACGTGGTACTTCAGTAGAAAACGCCTATCCGCGACTGTCTGCAAAGTTTCGTTGCACAATTCGAATAAATGTGGAAGTTATAAACAAAAGCGATATCTACTTTAAAACGCGCTAAATTTTGTTGATGTTTTGCGTATTCAGTTTGTATCGACATATCTCCGGCAGGACAAGAGCTGCACTTCTGAAACTTGGTACTTCAGTGGGAAATGTGTCTCCGCGACTGTCTGCAAAGTTTCGTTGCACAATTCGAATAAATGTGGAAGTTATAAACAAAAGCGATATCAACTTTAAAACGCGCTAAATTTTGTTGATGTTTTGCGTATTAAGTTTGTATCGACATATCTCCGGCAGTACAAGAGCTGCACTTCTGAAACTTGGTACTTCAGTAGAAAATGTGTTTCCGCGACTGTCTGCAAAGTTTCGTTGCACAATTCGAATAAATGTGGAAGTTATAAACAAAAGCGATAGCAACTTTAAAACGCGCTAAATTTTGTTGATGTTTTGCGTATTCGGTTTGTATCGACATATCACCGGCAGTACAAGAGCTGCACTTCTGAAACTTGGTACTTCAGTAGAAAAGGCCTATCCGCGACTGTCTGCAAAGTTTCGTGGCACAATTCGAATAAATGTGGAGGTTAAAAACAAAAGCGATATCAACTTTTAAACGCGCTAAATTTTGTTGATGTTTTGTGTATTTAGTTTGTATCGACATATCTCCGGCAGTACAAGAGCTGCACTTCTGAAACTTGGTACATCAGTAGGAAATGTGTCTCCGCGACTGTCTGCAAAGTTTCGTTGCACAATTCGAATAAATGTGGAAGTTATAAACAAAAGCGATATCAACTTTAAAACGCGCTAAATTTTGTTGATGTTTTGCGTATTAAGTTTGTATCGACATATCTCCGGCAGTACAAGAGCTGCACTTCTGAAACTTGGTTCTTCAGTAGAGGATGTGTCTCTACGACTGTCTGCAAAGTTTGGTTGCACAATTCGGATGAATGTGGAAGTTATAAACAAAAGCGATATCAACTTTAAAACGCGCTAAATTTTGTTGATGTTTTGCGTATTCAGTTTGTATCTACATATCTCCGGCAGTACAACAGCTGCACTTCTGAGACTTGGTGCTTCAGTAGAAAATGTGACTCCGCAAATCTCTGCAAAATTTCGTTGCACAATTCGAATAAATGTGGAAGTTATAAACAAAAGCGATATCTACTTTAAAACGCGCTAAATTTTGTTGATGTTTTGCGTATTCAGTTTGTATCGACATATCTCCGGCAGTACAAGAGCTGCACTTCTGAAACTTAGTACTTCAGTAGAAAATGTGTTTCCGCGACTGTCTGCAAAGTTTCGTTGCACAATTCGAATTAATGTCGAAGTTATAAACAAAAGCGATATCAACTTTAAAACGCGCTAAATTTTGTTGATGTTTTGCGTATTCAGTTTGTATCGACATATCTCCAGCAGGACAAGAGCTGCACTTCTGAAACTTGGTACTTCATTAGACAATGTGTCTCCGCGACTGTCTGCAAAGTTTCGTTTCACAATTCGAATTAATGTGGAAGTTATAAACAAAAGCGATATCAACTTTAAAACGCGCTAAATTTTGTTGATGTTTTGCGTATTCAGTTTGTATCGACATATCTCCGGCAGTACAAGAGCTGCACTTCTGAAACGTGGTACTTCAGTAGAAAATGTGTCTCCGCGACTGTCTGCAAAGTTTCGTTGCACAATTCGAATAAATGTGGAAGTTATAAACAAAAGCGATATCAACTTTAAAACGCGCTAAATTTTGTTGATGTTTTGCGTATTCAGTTTGTATCGACATATCTCCGGCAGGACAAGAGCTGCACTTCTGAAACTTGGTACTTCAGTGGAAAATGTGTCTCCGCGACTGTCTGCAAAGTTTCGTTGCACAATTCGAATAAATGTGGAAGTTATAAACAAAAGCGATAGCAACTTTAAAACGCGCTAAATTTTGTTGATGTTTTGCGTATTCAGTTTGTATTTACATATCTCCGGCAGTACAAGAGCTGCACTTCTGAAACGTGGTAGTTCAGTAGAAAACGCCTATCCGCGACTGTCTGCAAAGTTTCGTTGCACAATTCGAATAAATGTGGAAGTTATAAACAAAAGCGATATCTACTTTAAAACGCGCTAAATTTTGTTGATGTTTTGCGTATTCAGTTTGTATCGACATATCTCCGGCAGTACAAGAGCTGCACTTCTGAAACTTGGTACATCAGTAGGAAATGTGTCTCCGCGACTGTCTGCAAAGTTTCGTTGCACAATTCGAATAAATGTGGAAGTTATAAACAAAAGCGATATCAACTTTAAAACGCGCTAAATTTTGTTGATGTTTTGCGTATTCAGTTTGTATCGACATATATCCGGCAGGACAAGAGCTGCACTTCTGAAACTTGGTACTTCAGTGGAAAATGTGTCTCCGCGACTGTCTGCAAAGTTTCGTTGCACAATTCGAATAAATGTGGAAGTTATAACCAAAAGCGATATCAACTTTAAAACGCGCTGAATTTTGTTGATGTTTTGCGTATTAAGTTTTTATCGACATATCTCCGGTAGTACAAGAGCTGCACTTCTGAAACTTGGTACTTCAGTAGAAAATGTGTTTCCGCGACTGTCTGCAAAGTTTCGTTGCACAATTCGAATAAATGTGGAAGTTATAAACAAAAGCGATATCAACTTTAAAACGCGCTAAATTGTGTTGATGTTTTGCGTATTCAGTTTGTATCGACATATCTCCAGTAGTACAAGAGCTGCACTTCTGAACCTTGGTACTTCAGTAGAAAAGGCCTATCCGCGACTGTCTGCGAAGTTTCCTTGCACAATTCGAATAAATGTGGAAGTTATAAACAAAAGCGATATCAACTTTAAAACGCGCTAAATTTTGTTAATGTTTTGCGTATTCAGTTTGTATCGACATATCTCAGGCAGTGCAAAAGCTGCACTTCTGAAACTTGGTTCTTCAGTAGAGGATGTGTCTCTACTACTGTCTGCAAAGTTTGGTTGCACAATTCGGATGAATGTGGAAGTTATAAACAAAAGCGATATCAACTTTAAAACGCGCTAAATTTTGTTGATGTTTTGCGCATTAAGTTTGTATCGACATATCTCCGGCAGTACAAGAGCTGCACTTCTTAAACTTGGTACTTCAGTAGAAAATGTGTCCCCGCGACTGTCTGTAAAGTTTCGTTGCACAATTCGAATAAATGTGGAAGTTATAAACAAAAGCGATATCAACTTTAAAACGCGCTAAATTTTGTTGATGTATTTGCGTATTCCGTTTGTATCGACATATCTCCGGCAGTACAAGGGCTGCACTTCTAAAACGTGGTACTTCAGTAGAAAACGCCTATCCGCGACTGTCTGCAAAGTTTCGTTGCACAATTCGAATAAATGTGGAAGTTATAAACAAAAGCGATATCTACTTTAAAACGCGCTAAATTTTGTTGATGTTTTGCGTATTCAGTTGTATCGACATATCTCCGGCAGGACAAGAGCTGCACTTCTGAAACTTGGTACTTCAGTGGGAAATGTGTCTCCGCGACTGTCTGCAAAGTTTCGTTGCACAATTCGAAGTAATGTGGAAGTTATAAACAAAAGCGATATCAACTTTAAAACGCGCTAAATTTTGTTGATGTTTTGCGTATTCAGTTTGTATCGACATATCTCCGGCAGTACCAGAGCTGCACTTCTGAAACTTGGTACTTCAGTAGCAAATGTGACTCCACTTATCTCTGCAAAGTTTCGTTGCACAATTCGAATAAATGTGGAAGTTATAAACAAAAGCGATAGCAACTTTAAAACGCGCTAAATTTTGTTGATGTTTTGCGTATTCGGTTTGTATCGACATATCACCGGCAGTACAAGAGCTGCACTTCTGAAACTTGGTACTTCAGTAGAAAAGGCCTATCCGCGACTGTCTGCAAAGTTTCGTGGCACAATTCGAATAAATGTGGAGGTTAAAAACAAAAGCGATATCAACTTTTAAACGCGCTAAATTTTGTTGATGTTTTGTGTATTTAGTTTGTATCGACATATCTCCGGCAGTACAAGAGCTGCACTTCTGAAACTTGGTACATCAGTAGGAAATGTGTCTCCGCGACTGTCTGCAAAGTTTCGTTGCACAATTCGAATAAATGTGGAAGTTATAAACAAAAGCGATATCAACTTTAAAACGCGCTAAATTTTGTTGATGTTTTGCGTATTAAGTTTTTATCGACATATCTCCGGTAGTACAAGAGCTGCACTTCTGAAACTTGGTACTTCAGTAGAAAATGTGTTTCCGCGACTGTCTGCAAAGTTTCGTTGCACAATTCGAATAAATGTGGAAGTTATAAACAAAAGCGATATCAACTTTAAAACGCGCTAAATTGTGTTGATGTTTTGCGTATTCAGTTTGTATCGACATATCTCCAGTAGTACAAGAGCTGCACTTCTGAACCTTGGTACTTCAGTAGAAAAGGCCTATCCGCGACTGTCTGCGAAGTTTCCTTGCACAATTCGAATAAATGTGGAAGTTATAAACAAAAGCGATATCAACTTTAAAACGCGCTAAATTTTGTTAATGTTTTGCGTATTCAGTTTGTATCGACATATCTCAGGCAGTGCAAAAGCTGCACTTCTGAAACTTGGTTCTTCAGTAGAGGATGTGTCTCTACTACTGTCTGCAAAGTTTGGTTGCACAATTCGGATGAATGTGGAAGTTATAAACAAAAGCGATATCAACTTTAAAACGCGCTAAATTTTGTTGATGTTTTGCGCATTAAGTTTGTATCGACATATCTCCGGCAGTACAAGAGCTGCACTTCTGAAACTTGGTACTTCAGTAGAAAATGTGTCCCCGCGACTGTCTGTAAAGTTTCGTTGCACAATTCGAATAAATGTGGAAGTTATAAACAAAAGCGATATCAACTTTAAAACGCGCTAAATTTTGTTGATGTATTTGCGTATTCCGTTTGTATCGACATATCTCCGGCAGTACAAGGGCTGCACTTCTAAAACGTGGTACTTCAGTAGAAAACGCCTATCCGCGACTGTCTGCAAAGTTTCGTTGCACAATTCGAATAAATGTGGAAGTTCTAAACAAAAGCGATATCTACTTTAAAACGCGCTAAATTTTGTTGATGTTTTGCGTATTCAGTTTGTATCGACATATCTCCGGCAGGACAAGAGCTGCACTTCTGAAACTTGGTACTTCAGTGGGAAATGTGTCTCCGCGACTGTCTGCAAAGTTTCGTTGCACAATTCGAATAAATGTGGAAGTTATAAACAAAAGCGATATCAACTTTAAAACGCGCTAAATTTTGTTGATGTTTTGCGTATTAAGTTTGTATCGACATATCTCCGGCAGTACAAGAGCTGCACTTCTGAAACTTGGTACTTCAGTAGAAAATGTGTTTCCGCGACTGTCTGCAAAGTTTCGTTGCACAATTCGAATAAATGTGGAAGTTATAAACAAAAGCGATAGCAACTTTAAAACGCGCTAAATTTTGTTGATGTTTTGCGTATTCGGTTTGTATCGACATATCACCGGCAGTACAAGAGCTGCACTTCTGAAACTTGGTACTTCAGTAGAAAAGGCCTATCCGCGACTGTCTGCAAAGTTTCGTGGCACAATTCGAATAAATGTGGAGGTTAAAAACAAAAGCGATATCAACTTTTAAACGCGCTAAATTTTGTTGATGTTTTGTGTATTTAGTTTGTATCGAGATATCTCCGGCAGTACAAGAGCTGCACTTCTGAAACTTGGTACATCAGTAGGAAATGTGTCTCCGCGACTGTCTGCAAAGTTTCGTTGCACAATTCGAATAAATGTGGAAGTTATAAACAAAACCGATATCAACTTTAAAACGCGCTAAATTTTGTTGATGTTTTGCGTATTAAGTTTGTATCGACATATCTCCGGCAGTACAAGAGCTGCACTTCTGAAACTTGGTTCTTCAGTAGAGGATGTGTCTCTACGACTGTCTGCAAAGTTTGGTTGCACAATTCGGATGAATGTGGAAGTTATAAACAAAAGCGATATCAACTTTAAAACGCGCTAAATTTTGTTGATGTTTTGCGTATTCAGTTTGTATCTACATATCTCCGGCAGTACAACAGCTGCACTTCTGAGACTTGGTGCTTCAGTAGAAAATGTGACTCCGCAAATCTCTGCAAAATTTCGTTGCACAATTCGAATAAATGTGGAAGTTATAAACAAAAGCGATATCTACTTTAAAACGCGCTAAATTTTGTTGATGTTTTGCGTATTCAGTTTGTATCGACATATCTCCGGCAGTACAAGAGCTGCACTTCTGAAACTTAGTACTTCAGTAGAAAATTTGTTTCCGCGACTGTCTGCAAAGTTTCGTTGCACAATTCGAATTAATGTCGAAGTTATAAACAAAAGCGATATCAACTTTAAAACGCGCTAAATTTTGTTGATGTTTTGCGTATTCAGTTTGTATCGACATATCTCAAGCAGGACAAGAGCTGCACTTCTGAAACTTGGTACTTCATTAGACAATGTGTCTCCGCGACTGTCTGCAAAGTTTCGTTTCACAATTCGAATTAATGTGGAAGTTATAAACAAAAGCGATATCAACTTTAAAACGCGCTAAATTTTGTTGATGTTTTGCGTATTCAGTTTGTATCGAAATATCTCCGGCAGTACAAGAGCTGCACTTCTGAAACGTGGTACTTCAGTAGAAAATGTGTCTCCGCGACTGTCTGCAAAGTTTCGTTGCACAATTCGAATAAATGTGGAAGTTATAAACAAAAGCGATATCAACTTTAAAACGCGCTAAATTTTGTTGATGTTTTGCGTATTCAGTTTGTATCGACATATCTCCGGCAGGACAAGAGCTGCACTTCTGAAACTTGGTACTTCAGTGGAAAATGTGTCTCCGCGACTGTCTGCAAAGTTTCGTTGCACAATTCGAATAAATGTGGAAGTTATAAACAAAAGCGATAGCAACTTTAAAACGCGCTAAATTTTGTTGATGTTTTGCGTATTCAGTTTGTATTTACATATCTCCGGCAGTACAAGAGCTGCACTTCTGAAACGTGGTAGTTCAGTAGAAAACGCCTATCCGCGACTGTCTGCAAAGTTTCGTTTCACAATTCGAATTAATGTGGAAGTTATAAACAAAAGCGATATCAACTTTAAAACGCGCTAAATTTTGTTGATGTTTTGCGTATTCAGTTTGTATCGACATATCTCCGGCAGTGCAAAAGCTGCACTTCGGAAACTTGGTACTTCAGTAGAAGATGTGTCTCTACGACTGTCTGCAAAGTTTCGTTGCACAATTCGAATAAATGTGGAAGTTATAAACAAAAGCGATATCTACTTTAAAACGCGCTAAATTTTGTTGATGTTTTGCGTATTAAGTTTATATCGACATATCTCCGGCAGTACAAGAGCTGCACTTCTGAAACTTGGTACTTCAGTAGAAAATGTGTTTCCGTGACTGTCTGCAAAGTTTCGTTGCACAATTCGAATAAATGTGGAAGTTATAAACAAAAGCGATATCAACTTTAAAACGCGCTAAATTGTGTTGATGTTTTGCGTATTCAGTTTGTATCGACATATCTCCAGCAGTACAAGAGCTGCACTTCTGAAACATGGTACTTCAGTAGCAAATGCCTATCCGCGACCGTCTGCGAAGTTTCGTTTCACAATTCGAATAACTGTGGAAGTTATAAACAAAAGCGATATCAACTTTAAAACGCGCAAAATTTTGTTGATTTTTTGCGTATTCAGTTTGTATCGACATATCTCCGGCAGTGCAAAAGCTGCACTTCTGAAACTTGGTACTTCAGTAGAAAATGTGTTTCCGCGACTGTCTGCAAAGTTTCGTTGCACAATTCGAATAAATGTGGAAGTTATAAACAAAAGCGATATCAACTTTAAAACGCGCTAAATTGTGTTGATGTTTTGCGTATTCAGTTTGTATCGACATATCTCCAGTAGTACAAGAGCTGCACTTCTGAACCTTGGTACTTCAGTAGAAAAGGCCTATCCGCGACTGTCTGCGAAGTTTCCTTGCACAATTCGAATAAATGTGGAAGTTATAAACAAAAGCGATATCAACTTTAAAACGCGCTAAATTTTGTTAATGTTTTGCGTATTCAGTTTGTATCGACATATCTCAGGCAGTGCAAAAGCTGCACTTCTGAAACTTGGTTCTTCAGTAGAGGATGTGTCTCTACTACTGTCTGCAAAGTTTGGTTGCACAATTCGGATGAATGTGGAAGTTATAAACAAAAGCGATATCAACTTTAAAACGCGCTAAATTTTGTTGATGTTTTGCGCATTAAGTTTGTATCGACATATCTCCGGCAGTACAAGAGCTGCACTTCTGAAACTTGGTACTTCAGTAGAAAATGTGTCCCCGCGACTGTCTGTAAAGTTTCGTTGCACAATTCGAATAAATGTGGAAGTTATAAACTAAAGCGATATCAACTTTAAAACGCGCTAAATTTTGTTGATGTATTTGCGTATTCCGTTTGTATCGACATATCTCCGGCAGTACAAGGGCTGCACTTCTGAAACTTGGTACTTCAGTAGAAAAGGCCTTTCCGCGACTGTCTGCAAAGTTTCGTTTCACACTTCGAATTAATGTGGAAGTTATAAACAAAAGCGATATCAACTTTAAAACGCGCTGAATTTTGTTGATGTTTTGCGTATTCAGTTTGTATCGACATATCTCCCGCAGTACAAGGGCTGCACTTCTGAAACTTGGTACGTCAGTAGAAAATGTGTCTCCGCGACTGTCTGCAAAGTTTCGTTGCACAATTCGAATAAATGTGGAAGTTATAAACAAAAGCGATAGCAACTTTAAAACGCGCTAAATTTTGTTGATGTTTTGCGTATTCAGTTTGTATTCACATATCTCCGGCAGTACAAGAGCTGCCCTTCTGAAGCGTGGTACTTCAGTAGAAAACGCCTATCCGCGACTGTCTGCAAAGTTTCGTTGCACAATTCGAATAAATGTTGAAGTTATAAACAAAAGCGATATCTACTTTAAAACGCGCTAAATTTTGTTGATGTTTTGCGTATTCAGTTTGTATCGACATATCTCCGGCAGTACAAGAGCTGCACTTCTGAAACTTGGTACATCAGTAGGAAATGTGTCACCGCGACTGTCTGCAAAGTTTCGTTGCACAATTCGAATAAATGTGGAAGTTATAAACAAAAGCGATATCAACTTAAAAACGCGCTAAATTTTGTTGATGTTTTGCGTATTCAGTTTGTATCGACATATCTCCGGCAGTACAGGAGCTGCACTTCTGAGACTTGGTGCTTCAGTAGAAAAGGTGACTCCGCAAATCTCTGCAAAATTTCGTTGCACAATTCGAATAAATGTGGAAGTTATAAACAAAAGCGATATCAACTTTAAAACGCGCTAAATTTTGTTGATGTTTTGCGTATTCAGTTTGTATCGACATATCTCCGGCAGTACAAGAGCTGCACTTCTGAAACTTGGTACTTAAGTAGACAATGTGTCTCCGCGACTGTCTGCAAAGTTTCGTTGCACAATTCGAATAAATGTGGAAGTTATAAACAAAAGCGATATCTACTTTAAAACGCGCTAAATTTTGTTGATGTTTTGCGTATTCAGTTTGTATCGACATATCTCCGGCAGTACAAGAGCTGCACTTCTGAAACTTGGTACTTCAGTAGAAAATGTGTTTCCGCGACTGTCTGCAAAGTTTCGTTGCACAATTCGAATTAATGTCGAAGTTATAAACAAAAGCGATATCAACTTTAAAACGCGCTAAATTTTGTTGATGTTTTGCGTATGCAGTTTGTATCGACATATATCCAGCAGGACAAGAGCTGCACTTCTGAAACTTGGTACTTCATTAGACAATGTGTCTCCGCGACTGTCTGCAAAGTTTCGTTTCACAATTCGAATTAATGTGGAAGTTATAAACAAAAGCGATATCAACTTTAAAACGCGCTAAATTTTGTTGATGTTTTGCGTATTCAGTTTGTATCGACATATCTCCGGCAGTACAAGAGCTGCACTTCTGAAACGTGGTACATCAGTAGGAAATGTGTCTCCGCGACAGTCTGCAAAGTTTCGTTGCACAATTCGAATAAATGTGGAAGTTATAAACAAAAGCGATATCTACTTTAAAACGCGCTAAATTTTGTTGATGTTTTGCGTATTCAGTTTGTATCGACATATCTCCGGCAGTACAAGAGCTGCACTTCTGAAACTTGGTACTTCAGTAGAAAATGTGTCTCCGCGACTGTCTGCAAAGTTTCGTTGCACAATTCGAATAAATGTGGAAGTTATAAACAAAAGCGATATCAACTTTAAAACGCGCTAAATTGTGTTGATGTTTTGCGTATTCAGTTTGTATCGACATATCTCCAGCAGTACAAGAGCTGCACTTCTGAAACATGGTACTTCAGTAGCAAATGCCTATCCGCGACTGTCTGCGAAGTTTCGTTTCACAATTCGAATAAATGTGGAAGTTATAAACAAAAGCGATATCAACTTTAAAACGCGCTAAATTTTGTTGATTTTTTGCGTATTCAGGTTGTATCGACATATCTCCGGCAGTGCAAAAGCTGCACTTCTGAAACTTGGTACTTCAGTAGAAGATGTGTCACTCCGCAAATCTCTGTTAAGTTTCGTTGCACAATTCGAATAAATGTGGAAGTTATAAACAAAAGCGATATCAACTTAAAAACGCGCTAAATTTTGTTGATGTTTTGCGTATTCAGTTTGTATCGACATATCTCCGGCAGTGCAAAAGCTGCACTTCTGAAACTTGGTACTTCAGTAGAAGATGTGTCTCCATGACTGTCTGCAAAGTTTCGTTGCACAATTCGGATGAATGTGGAAGTTATAAACAAAAGCGATATCAACTTTAAAACGCGCTAAATTTTGTTGATGTTTTGCGTATTCAGTTTGTATCGACATATCTCCGGCAGTACAGGAGCGGCACTTCTTAGACTTGGTGCTTCAGTAGAAAAGGTGACTCCGCAAATCTCTGCAAAATTTCGTTGCACAATTCGAATAAATGTGGAAGTTATAAACAAACGCGATATCAACTTTAAAACGCGCTAAATGTTGTTGATGTTTTGCGTATTCAGTTTGTATCGATATATCTCCGGCAGTACAAGAACTGCACTTCTGAAACTTGGTACTTAAGTAGACAATGTGTCTCCGCGACTGTCTGCAAAGTTTCGTTGCACAATTCGAATAAATGTGGAAGTTATAAACAAAAGCGATATCTACTTTAAAACGCGCTAAATTTTGTTGATGTTTTGCGTATTCAGTTTGTATCGACATATCTCCGGCAGTACAAGAGCTGCACTGCTGAAACTTGGTACTTCAGTAGAAAATGTGTTTCCGCGACTGTCTGCAAAGTTTCGTTGCACAATTCGAATTAATGTCAAAGTTATAAACAAAAGCGATATCAACTTTAAAACGCGCTAAATTTTGTTGATGTTTTGCGTATTCAGTTTGTATCGACATATCTCCAGCAGGACAAGAGCTGCACTTCTGAAACTTGGTACTTCATTAGACAATGTGTCTCCGCGACTGTCTGCAAAGTTTCGTTTCACAATTCGAATTAATGTGGAAGTTATAAACAAAAGCGATATCAACTTTAAAACGCGCTAAATTTTGTTGATGTTTTGCGTATTCAGTTTGTATCGACATATCTCCGGCAGTGCAAAAGCTGCACTTCGGAAACTTGGTACTTCAGTAGAAGATGTGTCTCTACGACTGTCTGCAAAGTTTCGTTGCACAATTCGAATAAATGTGGAAGTTATAAACAAAAGCGATATCTACTTTAAAACGCGCTAAATTTTGTTGATGTTTTGCGTATTAAGTTTATATCGACATATCTCCGGCAGTACAAGAGCTGCACTTCTGAAACTTGGTACTTCAGTAGAAAATGTGTTTCCGTGACTGTCTGCAAAGTTTCGTTGCACAATTCGAATAAATGTGGAAGTTATAAACAAAAGCGATATCAACTTTAAAACGCGCTAAATTGTGTTGATGTTTTGCGTATTCAGTTTGTATCGACATATCTCCAGCAGTACAAGAGCTGCACTTCTGAAACATGGTACTTCAGTAGCAAATGCCTATCCGCGACCGTCTGCGAAGTTTCGTTTCACAATTCGAATAACTGTGGAAGTTATAAACAAAAGCGATATCAACTTTAAAACGCGCAAAATTTTGTTGATTTTTTGCGTATTCAGTTTGTATCGACATATCTCCGGCAGTGCAAAAGCTGCACTTCTGAAACTTGGTACTTCAGTATAAGATGTGTCACTCCGCAAATCTCTGTTAAGTTTCGTTGCACAATTCGGATGAATGTGGAAGTTATAAACAAAAGCGATATCAACTTTAAAACGCGCTAAATTTTGTTGATTTTTTGCGTATTCAGTTTGTATCGACATATCTCCGGCAGTACAGGAGCTGCAGTCTGAGACTTCTTGCTTCAGTAGAAAATGTGACTCCGCAAATCTCTGCAAAATTTCGTTGCACAATTCGAATAAATGTGGAAGTTATAAACAAAAGCGATATCTACTTTAAAACGCGCTAAATTTTGTTGATGTTTTGCGTATTCAGTTTGTATCGACATATCTCCGGCAGTACAAGAGCTGCACTTCTGAAACTTGGTACTTATGTAGACAATGTGTCTCCGCGACTGTCTGCAAAGTTTCGTTGCACAATTCGAATAAATGTGGAAGTTATAAACAAAAGCGATATCTACTGTAAAACGCGCTAAATTTTGTTGATGTTTTGCGTATTCAGTTTGTATCGACATATCTCCGGCAGTACAAGAGCTGCACTTCTGAAACTTGGTACTTCAGTAGAAAATGTGTTTCCGCGACTGTCTGCAAAGTTTCGTTGCACAATTCGACTTAATGTCGAAGTTATAAACAAAAGCGATATCAACTTTAAAACGCGCTAAATTTTGTTGATGTTTTGCGTATGCAGTTTGTATCGACATATATCCAGCAGGACAAGAGCTGCACTTCTGAAACTTGGTACTTCATTAGACAATGTGTCTCCGCGACTGTCTGCAAAGTTTCGTTTCACAATTCGAATTAATGTGGAAGTTATAAACAAAAGCGATATCAACTTTAAAACGCGCTAAATTTTGTTGATGTTTTGCGTATTCAGTTTGTATCGACATATCTCCGGCAGTACAAGAGCTGCACTTCTGAAACGTGGTACATCAGTAGAAAATGTGTCTCCGCGACAGTCTGCAAAGTTTCGTTGCACAATTCGAATAAATGTGGAAGTTATAAACAAAAGCGATATCTACTTTAAAACGCGCTAAATTTTGTTGATGTTTTGCGTATTCAGTTTGTATCGACATATCTCCGGCAGTACAAGAGCTGCACTTCTGAAACATGGTACTTCAGTAGAAAATGTGTCTCCGCGACTGTCTGCAAAGTTTCGTTGCACAATTCGAATAAATGTGGAAGTTATAAACAAAAGCGATATCAACTTTAAAACGCGCTAAATTGTGTTGATGTTTTGCGTATTCAGTTTGTATCGACATATCTCCAGCAGTACAAGAGCTGCACTTCTGAAACATGGTACTTCAGTAGCAAATGCCTATCCGCGACTGTCTGCGAAGTTTCGTTTCACAATTCGAATAAATGTGGAAGTTATAAACAAAAGCGATATCAACTTTAAAACGCGCTAAATTTTGTTGATTTTTTGCGTATTCAGGTTGTATCGACATATCTCCGGCAGTGCAAAAGCTGCACTTCTGAAACTTGGTACTTCAGTAGAAGATGTGTCACTCCGCAAATCTCTGTTAAGTTTCGTTGCACAATTCGAATAAATGTGGAAGTTATAAACAAAAGCGATATCAACTTAAAAACGCGCTAAATTTTGTTGATGTTTTGCGTATTAAGTTTATATCGATATCTCCGGCAGTACAACAGGTGCACTTCTGAAACTTGGTACTTCAGTAGAAAATGTGTTTCCGCGACTGTCTGCAAAGTTTCGTTGCACAATTCGAATGACTGTGGAAGTTATAAACAAAAGCGATATCAACTTTAAAACGCGCTAAATTTTGTTGATGTTTTGCGTATTCAGTTTGTATCGACATATCTCCGGCAGTGCAAAAGCTGCACTTCTGAAACTTGGTACTTCAGTAGAAGATGTGTCTCCATGACTGTCTGCAAAGTTTCGTTGCACAATTCGGATGAATGTGGAAGTTATAAACAAAAGCGATATCAACTTTAAAACGCGCTAAATTTTGTTGATGTTTTGCGTATTCAGTTTGTATCGACATATCTCCGGCAGTACAGGAGCGGCACTTCTTAGACTTGGTGCTTCAGTAGAAAAGGTGACTCCGCAAATCTCTGCAAAATTTCGTTGCACAATTCGAATAAATGTGGAAGTTATAAACAAACGCGATATCAACTTTAAAACGCGCTAAATTTTGTTGATGTTTTGCGTATTCAGTTTGTATCGATATATCTCCGGCAGTACAAGAGCTGCACTTCTGAAACTTGGTACTTAAGTAGACAATGTGTCTCCGCGACTGTCTGCAAAGTTTCGTTGCACAATTCGAATAAATGTGGAAGTTATAAACAAAAGCGATATCTACTTTAAAACGCGCTAAATTTTGTTGATGTTTTGCGTATTCAGTTTGTATCGACATATCTCCGGCAGTACAAGAGCTGCACTGCTGAAACTTGGTACTTCAGTAGAAAATGTGTTTCCGCGACTGTCTGCAAAGTTTCGTTGCACAATTCGAATTAATGTCAAAGTTATAAACAAAAGCGATATCAACTTTAAAACGCGCTAAATTTTGTTGATGTTTTGCGTATTCAGTTTGTATCGACATATCTCCGGCAGTGCAAAAGCTGCACTTCGGAAACTTGGTACTTCAGTAGAAGATGTGTCTCTACGATTCTGCAAAGTTTCGTTGCACAATTCGAATAAATGTGGAAGTTATAAACAAAAGCGATATCTACTTTAAAACGCGCTAAATTTTGTTGATGTTTTGCGTATTAAGTTTGTATCGACATATCTCCGGCAGTACAAGAGCTGCACTTCTGAAACTTGGTACTTCAGTAGAAAATGTGTTTCCGTGACTGTCTGCAAAGTTTCGTTGCACAATTCGAATAAATGTGGAAGTTATAAACAAAAGCGATATCAACTTTAAAACGCGCTAAATTGTGTTGATGTTTTGCGTATTCAGTTTGTATCGACATATCTCCAGCAGTACAAGAGCTGCACTTCTGAAACATGGTACTTCAGTAGCAAATGCCTATCCGCGACTGTCTGCGAAGTTTCGTTTCACAATTCGAATAAATGTGGAAGTTATAAACAAAAGCGATATCAACTTTAAAACGCGCAAAATTTTGTTGATTTTTTGCGTATTCAGTTTGTATCGACATATCTCCGGCAGTGCAAAAGCTGCACTTCTGAAACTTGGTACTTCAGTAGAAGATGTGTCACTCCGCAAATCTCTGTTAAGTTTCGTTGCACAATTCGGATGAATGTGGAAGTTATAAACAAAAGCGATATCAACTTTAAAACGCGCTAAATTTTGTTGATTTTTTGCGTATTCAGTTTGTATCGACATATCTCCGGCAGTACAGGAGCTGCAGTCTGAGACTTCTTGCTTCAGTAGAAAATGTGACTCCGCAAATCTCTGCAAAATTTCGTTGCACAATTCGAATAAATGTGGAAGTTATAAACAAAAGCGATATCTACTTTAAAACGCGCTAAATTTTGTTGATGTTTTGCGTATTCAGTTTGTATCGACATATCTCCGGCAGTACAAGAGCTGCACTTCTGAAACTTGGTACTTCAGTAGAAAATGTGTCTCCGCGACTGTCTGCAAAGTTTCGTTGCACAATTCGAATAAATGTGGAAGTTATAAACAAAAGCGATATCAACTTTAAAACGCGCTAAATTTTGTTGATGTTTTGCGTATTCAGTTTGTATCGACATATCTCCGGCAGGACAAGAGCTGCACTTCTGAAACTTGGTACTACAGTAGACAATGTGTCTCCGCGACTGTCTGCAAAGGTTCGTTTCACAATTCGAATAAATGTGGAAGTTATAAACAAAAGCGATATCAACTTAAAAACGCGCTAAATTTTGTTGATGTTTTGCGTATTAAGTTTGTATCGACATATCTCCGGCAGTACAAAGGCTGCACTTCTGAAACTTGGTACTTCAGTAGAAAATGTGTCTCCGCGACTGTCTGCAAAGTTTCGTTTCACAATTCGAATAAATGTGGAAGTTATAAACAAAAGCGATATCAACTTTAAAACGCGCCAAAATTTTGTTGATGTTTTGCGTATTAAGTTTGTATCGACTTATCTCCGGCAGTACCACAGCTGCACTTCTGAAACTTAGTACTTCAGTAGAAAATGTGTTTCCGCGACTGTCTGCAAAGTTGCGTGTCACAATTCGAATTAATGTGGAAGTTATAAACAAAAGCGATATCAACTTTAAAACGCGCTAAATTGTGTTGATGTTTTGCGTATTCAGTTTGTATCGACATATCTCCAGCAGTACAAGAGCTGCACTTCTGAAACTTGGTACTTCAGTAGAAAAGGCCTATCCGCGACTGTCTGCGAAGTTTTGTTTCACAATTCGAATAAATGTGGAAGTTATAAACAAAAGCGATATCTACTTTAAAACGCGCTAAATTTTGTTGATGTTTTGCGTATTCAGTTTGTATCGACATATCTCCGGCAGTACAGGAGCTGCAGTCTGAGACTTCTTGCTTCAGTAGAAAATGTGACTCCGCAAATCTCTGCAAAATTTCGTTGCACAATTCGAATAAATGTGGAAGTTATAAACAAAAGCGATATCTACTTTAAAACGCGCTAAATTTTGTGTATGTTTTGCGTATTCAGTTTGTATCGACATATCTCCGGCAGTACAAGAGCTGCACTTCTGAAACTTGGTACTTCAGTAGAAAATGTGTCTCCGCGACTGTCTGCAAAGTTTCGTTGCACAATTCGAATAAATGTGGAAGTTATAAACAAAAGCGATATCAACTTTAAAACGCGCTAAATTTTGTTGATGTTTTGCGTATTCAGTTTGTATCGACATATCTCCGGCAGGACAAGAGCTGCACTTCTGAAACTTGGTACTACAGTAGACAATGTGTCTCCGCGACTGTCTGCAAAGGTTCGTTTCACAATTCGAATAAATGTGGAAGTTATAAACAAAAGCGATATCAACTTTAAAACGCGCTAAATTTTGTTGATGTTTTGCGTATTAAGTTTGTATCGACATATCTCCGGCAGTACAAAGGCTGCACTTCTGAAACATGGTACTTCAGTAGAAAATGTGTCTCCGCGACTGTCTGCAAAGTTTCGTTTCACAATTCGAATAAATGTGGAGGTTATAAACAAAAGCGATATCAACTTTAAAACGCGCTAAATTTTGTTGATGTTTTGCGTATTAAGTTTGTATCGACATATCTCCGGCAGTACAACAGCTGCACTTCTGAAACTTAGTACTTCAGTAGAAAATGTGTTTCCGCGACTGTCTGCAAAGTTGCGTGTCACAATTCGAATTAATGTGGAAGTTATAAACAAAAGCGATATCAACTTTAAAACGCGCTAAATTGTGTTGATGTTTTGCGTATTCAGTTTGTATCGACATATCTCCAGCAGTACAAGAGCTGCACTTCTGAAACTTGGTACTTCAGTAGAAAAGGCCTATCCGCGACTGTCTGCGAAGTTTTGTTTCACAATTCGAATAAATGTGGAAGTTATAAACAAAAGCGATATCTACTTTAAAACGCGCTAAATTTTGTTGATGTTTTGCGTATTCAGTTTGTATCGACATATCTCCGGCAGTACAAGAGCTGCACTTCTGAAACTTGGTACTTCAGTAGAAAATGTGTCTCCGCAACTGTCTGCAAAGGTTCGTTGCACAATTCGAATAAATGTGGAAGTTATAAACAAAAGCGATATCAACTTTAAAACGCGCTAAATTTTGTTGATGTTTTGCGTATTCAGTTTGTATCGACATATCTCCGGCAGTACAAGAGCTGCACTTCTGAAACTTGGTACTTCAGTAGAAAATGTGTCTCCGCGACTGTCTGCAAAGTTTCGTTGCACAATTCGAATAAATGTGGAAGTTATAAACAAAAGCGATATCAACTTAAAAACGCGCTAAATTTTGTTGATGTTTTGCGTATTAAGTTTATATCGATATCTCCGGCAGTACAACAGGTGCACTTCTGAAACTTCGTACTTCAGTAGAAAATGTGTTTCCGCGACTGTCTGCAAAGTTTCGTTGCACAATTCGAATGACTGGTGAAGTTATAAACAAAAGCGATATCAACTTTAAAACGCGCTAAATTTTGTTGATGTTTTGCGTATTCAGTTTGTATCGACATATCTCCGGCAGTGCAAAAGCTGCACTTTTGAAACTTGGTACTTCAGTAGAAGATGTGTCTCTACGACTGTCTGCAAAGTTTCGTTGCACAATTCGGATGAATGTGGAAGTTATAAACAAAAGCGATATCAACTTTAAAACGCGCTAAATTTTGTTGATGTTTTGCGTATTCAGTTTGTATCGACATATCTCCGGCAGTACAGGAGCTGCACTTCTGAGACTTGGTGCTTCAGTAGAAAAGGTGACTCCGCAAATCTCTGCAAAGTTTCGTTTCACAATTCGAATAAATGTGGAAGTTATAAACAAAAGCGATAGCAACTTTAAAACGCGCTAAATTTTGTTGATGTTTTGCGTATTAAGTTTGTATCGACATATCTCCGGCAGTACAACAGCTGCACTTCTGAAACTTAGTACTTCAGTAGAAAATGTGTTTCCGCGACTGTCTGCAAAGTTGCGTGTCACAATTCGAATTAATGTGGAAGGTATAAACAAAAGCGATATCAACTTTAAAACGCGCTAAATTGTGTTGATGTTTTGCGTATTCAGTTTGTATCGACATATCTCCAGCAGTACAAGAGCTGCCCTTCTGAAACTTGGTACTTCAGTAGGAAAGGCCTATCCGCGACTGTCTGCGAAGTTTCATTGCACAATTCGAATAAATGTGGAAGTTATAAACAAAAGCGATATCAACTTTAAAACGCGCTAAATTTTGTTGATGTTTTGCGTATTTAGTTTGTATCGACATATCTCCGGCAGTAGAAGAGCTGCACTTCTGAAACTTGGTACTTCAGTAGTAAACGCCTATCCGCGACTGTCTGCAAAGTTTCGTTGCACAATTCGAATTAATGTCGAAGTTATAAACAAATTCGATATCAACTTTAAAACGCGCTAAATTTTGTTGATGTTTTGCGTATTCAGTTTGTATCGACAAATCTCCGGCAGTACAAGAGCTGCACTTCGGAAACTTGGTACTTCAGTAACAATTGTGTCTAC
The DNA here is from genome assembly GCA_963556195.1 of Sepiola atlantica. Classification (NCBI taxonomy): domain Eukaryota; kingdom Metazoa; phylum Mollusca; class Cephalopoda; order Sepiida; family Sepiolidae; genus Sepiola; species Sepiola atlantica. Next base: position 121,065,534 of record OY744526.1, read on the forward strand.
GCGACTGTCTGCAAAGTTTCGTTGCACAATTCGAATAAATGCTGAAGTTATAAACATTCGATATAAATTTTAAAACGCGCTTTATTTTGTTGATGTTTTGCGTATTCAGTTTGTATCGACATATCTCCGGCAGTACAGGAGCTGCACTTCTGAAACTTGGTACTTCAGTAGAAGATGTTTCTCTACGACTGTCTGCAAAGTTTCGTTGCACAATTCGAATAAATGTGGAAGTTATAAACAAAAGCGATATCAACTTTAAAACGCGCTAAATTTTGTTGATGTTTTGCGTATTCAGTTTGTATTCACATATCTCCAGCAGTACAAGAGCTGCCCTTCTGAAACGTGGTACTTCAGTTGAAAACGCCTATCCGCGACTGTCTGCAAAGTCTCGTTGCACAATTCGAATAAATGTGGAAGTTATAAACAAAAGCGATATCAACTTTAAAACGCGCTAAATTTTGTTGATGTTTTGCGTATTCAGTTTGTATCGACATATCTCCGGCAGTACAAGAGCTGCACTTCTGAAACTTGGTACTTCAGTAGACAATGTGTCTCCGCGACTATCTGCAAAGTTTCGTTGCACAATTCGAATAAATGTGGAAGTTATAAACAAAAGCGATATCAACTTAAAAACGCGCTAAATTTTGTTGATGTTTTGCGTATTAAGTTTATATCGACATATCTCTTGCAGTACAACAGGTGCACTTCTGAACCTTGGTACTTCAGTAGAACATGTGTTTCCGCGACTGTCTGCAAAGTTTCGTTGCACAATTCGAATGAATGTGGAAGTTATAAACAAAAGCGATATCAACTTTAAAACGCGCTAAATTTTGTTGATGTTTTGCGTATTCAGTTTGTATCGACATATCTCCAGCAGTACAAGAGCTGCACTTGTGAAACTTGGTACTTCAGTAGTAAAGGCCTATCCGCGACTGTCTGCAAAGTTTCGTTGCACAATTCGAATAAATGTGGAAGTTATAAACAAAAGCGATATCAACTTTAAAACGCGCTAAATTTTGTTGATGTTTTGCGTATTCAGTTTGTATCGACATATCTCCGGCAGTGCAAAAGCTGCACTTCTGAAACTCGGTACTTCAGTAGAAGATGTTTCTCTACGACTGTCTGCAAAGTTTCGTTGCAGAATTCGGATGAATGTGGAAGTTATAAACAAAAGCGATATCAACTTTAAAACGCGCTAAATTTTGTTGATGTTTTGCGTATTCAGTTTGTATCGACATATCTCCGGCAGTACAGGAGCTGCACTTCTGAAACTTCTTACTTAAGTAGAAAATGTCACTCCGCCAATCTCTGCAAAATTTTGTTGCACAATTCGAATAAATGTGGAAGTTATAAACAAAAGCGATATCAACTTTAAAACGCGCTAAATTTTGTTGATGTTTTGCGTAGTTAGTTTGTATCGACATATCTCCGGCAGTACAAGAGCTGCACTTCTGACACTTGGCACTTCAGTAGAAAAGGCCTATCCGCGACTGTCTGCAAAGTTTCGTTGCACAATTCGAATAAATGTGGAAGTTATAAACAAATTCGATATCAACTTTAAAACGCGCTAAATTTTGTTGATGTTTTGCGTATTCAGTTTGTATTCACATATCTCCGGTAGTACAAGAGCTGCACTTCTGAAACTTAGTACTTAAGTAGTACATACTTATCCGCGACTGTCTGCAAAGTTTTGGTGCACAATTCGAATTAATGTGGAAGTTATAAACAAAAGCGATATCAACTTAAAATCGCGCTAAATTTTGTTGATGTTTTGCGTATTCAGTTTGTATCGACATATCTCCGGCAGTGCAAGAGCTGCACTTCTGAAACTTGGTACTTCAGTAGAAAATGTGTCTCCGCGACTGTCTGCAAAGTTTCGTTGCACAATTCGAATAAATGTGGAAGTTATAAACAAAAGCAATATCCCCTTTAAACCGCGCTTAATTTTGTTGATGTTTTGCGTATTCAGTTTGTATCGACATATCTCCGGCAGTACAGAGCTGCACTTCTGAAACTTGGTACTTGAGTAGAAGATGTGTCTCTACGACTGTCTGAAAAGTTTCGTTGCACAATTCGGATGAATGTGGAAGTTATAAACAAAAGCGATATCAACTTTAAAACGCGCTAAATTTTGTTGATGTTTTGCGTATTCAGTTTGTATCGACATATCTCCGGCAGTACAAGAGCTGCACTTCTGAAACTTGGTACTTCAGTAGAAAAAGCCTATCCGCGACTGTCTGCAGAGTTTCGTTGCACAATTCGAATAAATGTGGAAGTTATAAACAAAAGCGATATCCACTTAAAATCGCGCTAAATTTTGTTGATGTTTTGCGTATTCAGTTTGTATCGACATATCTCCGGCAGTACAAGAGCTGCACTTCTGAAACTTAGTACTTCAGTAGAAAATGTGTCTCCGCGACTGTTTGCAAAGTTTCGTTGCACCACTCGAATAAATGTGGAAGTTATAAACAAAAGCGATATCAACTTTAAAACGCGCTTAATTTTGTCGATGTTTTGCGTATTCAGTTTGTATCGACATATCTCCGGCAGTACAAGAGCTGCACTTCTGAAACTTTGTACTTCAGTAGAAAAGGCCTATCCGCGACTGTCTGCAAAGTTTCGTTTCACAATTCGAATTAATGTGGAAGTTATAAACAAAAGCGATATCAACTTTAAAACGCGCTGACTTTTGTTGATGTTTTGCGTATTCAGTTTGTATTAACATATCTCCGGCAGTACAAGAGCTGCACTTCTGAAACTTGGTACTTCAGTAGAAAATGTGTCTCCGCGACTGTATGCAAAGTTTCGTTGCACAATTCGAATAAATGTGGAAGTTATAAACAAAAGCGATATCCACTTTAAAACGCGCTAAATTTTGTTGATGTTTTGCGTATTAAGTTTGTATCGACATATCTTCACCAGTACAACAGCTGCACTTCTGAAACTTGGTACTTCAGTAGAAAATGTGTTTCCGCGACTGTCTGCAAAGTTTCGTTGCACAATTCGAATAAATGTGGAAGTTATAAACAAAAGCGATATCAACTTTAAAACGCGCTAAATTTTGTTGATGTTTTGCGTATTCAGTTTGTATCGACATATCTCCGGCAGTACAAGAGCTGCACTTCTGAAACTTAGTACTTCAGTAGCAAATGTGTCTCCGCGACTGTTTGCAAAGTTTCGTTGCACAATTCGAATAAATGTGGAAGTTATAAACAAAAGCGATATCAACTTTAAAACGCGCTAAATTTTGTTGATGTTTTGCGTATTCAGTTTGTATCGACATATCTCCGGCAGTACAAGAGCTGCACTTCTGCAACTTGGTACTTCAGTAAAAAAAGCCTATCCGCGACTGTCTGCAAAGTTTCGTTTCACAATTCGAATAAATGTGGAAGTTATAAACAAAAGCGATATCAACTTTAAAACGCCCTGAATTTTGTTGATGTTTTGCCTATTTAGTTTGTATTGACATATCTCCAGCAGTACAAGAGCTGTACTTCTGAAACTTAGTACTTCAGTAGTACATACCTATCCGCGACTGTCTGCAAAGTTTCGTTGCACAATTCGAATTAATGTGGAAGGTATAAACAAAAGCGATATCAACTGAAAATCGCGCTAAATTTTGTTGATGTTTTGCGTATTCAGTTTGTATCGACATATCTCCGGCAGTACAGAGCTGCACTTCTGAAACTTGGTACTTCAGTAGAAAATGTGTCTCTACGACTGTCTGCAAAGTTTCGTTGCACAATTCGGATGAATGTAGAAGTTATAAACAAAAGCGACGTCAACTCTAAAACGCGGTAAATTTTGTTGATGTTTTGCGTCCACAGTTTGTATCGAGATATCTCCGGCAGTACAAGAGCTGCACTTCTGAAACTTGGTACTTAAGTAGAGAAGGCCTATCTGCGACTGTCTGCAAAGTTTCGTTGCACAATTCGAATAAATGCTGAAGTTCTAAACATTCGATATAAATTTTAAAACGCGCTTAATTTTGTTGATGTTTTGCGTATTCAGTTTGTATCGACATATCTCCGGCAGTACAAGAGCTGCACTTCTGAAACTTGGTACGTCAGTAGCAAATGTGTCCCCGCGACTGTCTGCAAAGTTTCGTTGCACAATTCGAATTAATGTGGAACTTATAAACAAAAGCGTATCAACTTTAAAACGCGCTAAATTTTGTTGATGTTTTGCGTATTCAGTTTGTATTCACATATCTCCAGCAGTACTAGAGGTGCCCTTCTGAAACGTGGTACTTCAGTAGAAAACGCCTATCCGCGACTGTCTGCAAAGTCTCGTTGCACAATTCGAATAAATGTGGAAGTTATAAACAAAAGCGATATCTACTTTAAAACGCGCTAAATTTTGTTGATGTTTTGCGTATTCAGTTTGTATCGACATATCTCCGGCAGTACAAAGGCTGCACTTCTGAAACTTGGTACTTCAGTAGAAAATGTGTCTCCGCGACTTTCTGCAAAGTTTCGTTGCACAATTCGAATAAATGTGGAAGTTATAAACAAAAGCGATATCAACTTAAAAACGCGCTAAATTTTGTGGATTTTTTGCGTATTAAGTTTATATCGACATATCTCCGGCAGTACACCAGCAGCACTGCTGAAAGGTGGTACTTCAGTAGAAAAGGCTTATCCGCGACTTTCTGCGAAGTTTCGTTGCACAATTCGAATAAATGTGGAAGTTATAAACAAAAGCGATATCAACTTTAAAACGCGCTACATTTTGTTGATGTTTTGCGTATTCAGTTTGTATCGACATATCTCCGGCAGTGCAAAAGCTGCACTTCTGAAACTTGGTACTTCAGTAGAAGATGTTTCTCTACGACTGTCTGCAAAGTTTCGTTGCACAATTCGGATGAATGTGGAAGTTATAAACAAAAGCGATATCAACTTTAAAACGCGCTAAATTTTGTTGATGTTTTGCGTATTCAGTTTGTATCGACATATGTCCGGCAGTACAGGAGCTGCACTGCTGAAACTTGGTACTTCAGTAGAAAATGTGACTCCGCAAATCTCTGCAAAATTTCGTTGCACAATTCGAATAAATGTGGAAGTTATAAACAAAAGCGATATCAACTTTAAAACGCGCTAAATTTTGTTGATGTTTTGCGTATTTAGTTTGTATCGACATATCTCCGGCAGTACAAGAGCTGCACTTCTGAAACTTAGTACTTCAGTAGAAAATGTGACTCCGCTAATCTCAGCAAAGTTTCGTTGCACAATTCGAATAAATGTGGAAGTTATAAACAAAAGCAATATCCCCTTTAAACCGCGCTAAATTTTGTTGATGTTTTGCGTATTCAGTTTGTATCGACATATCTCCGGCAGTGTAAAAGCTGCACTTCTGATACTTGGTACTTCAGTAGAAGATGTGTCTCTACGACTGTCTGCAAAGTTTCGTTGCACAATTAGGATGAATGTGGAAGTTATAAACAAAAGCGATATCAACTTTAAAACGCGCTAAATTTTGTTGATGTTTTGCGTATTCAGTTTGTATCGACATATCTCTGGCAGTACAAGAGCTGCACTTCTGAAACTTGGTACTTCAGTAGAAAACGCATATCCGCGACTGTCTGCAAAGTTTCGTTGCACAATTCGAATAAATGTGGAAGTTATAAACAAAAGCGATATCAACTTTAAATCGCGCTAAATTTTGTTGATGTTTTGCGTATTCAGTTTGTATCGACATATCTCTGGCAGTACAAGAGCTGCACTTCTGAAACTTTGTACTTCAGTTGCAACGGCCTATCCGCGACTGTCTGCAAAGTTTCGTTGCACAATTCGAATAAATGTGGAAGTTATAAACAAAAGCGATATCAACTTTAAAACGCGCTGAATTTTGTTGATGTTTTGCGTATTCAGTTTGTATTCACATATCTCCGGCAGTACAAGAGCTGCACTTCTGAAACTTGGTACTTCAGTAGAAAATGTGTCTCCGCGACTGTCTGCAAAGTTTCGTTGCACAATTCGAATAAATGTGGAAGTTATAAACAAAAGCGATATCAACTTTAAAACGCGCTAAATTTTGTTGATGTTTTGCGTATTAAGTTTGTATCGACATATCTTCACCAGTAAAACAGCTGCACTTCTGAAACTTAGTACTTCAGTAGAAAATGTGTTTCGCGACTTTCTGCAAAGTCTCGTTGCCCAATTCGAATAAATGTGGAAGTTATTAACAAAAGCGATATCAACTTTAAAACGCGCTAAATTTTGTTGATGTTTTGCGTATTCAGTTTGTATCGACATATCTCCAGCAGTACAAGAGCTGCACTTGTGAAACTTGGTACTTCAGTAGAAATAGCCTATCCGCGACTGTCTGCGAAGTTTCGTTGCACAATTCGAATAAATGTGGAAGTTATAAACAAAAGCGATATCAACTTTAAAACGCGCTAAATTTTGTTGATGTTTTGCGTATTCAGTTTGTATCGACATATCTCCGGCAGTGAAAAAGCTGCACTTCTGAAACTTGGTACTTCAGTAGAAGATGTGTCTCTACGACTGTCTGCAAAGTTTCGTTGCACAATTCGAATACATGTGGAAGTTATAAACAAAAGCGATATCAACTTAAAAACGCGCTAAATTTTGTGGATGTTTTGCGTATTAAGTTTATATCGACATATAACCGGCAGTACAAGAGCTGCACTTCTGAAACTTGGTACTTCAGTAGAAAATGTGTCTCCGCGACTGTATGCAAAGTTTCGTTGCACAATTCGAATAAATGTGGAAGTTATAAACAAAAGCGATATCAACTTTAAAACGCGCTAAATTTTGTTGATGTTTTGCGTATTCAGTTTGTATCGACATATCTCCGGCAGTGCAAAAGCTGCACTTCTGAAACTTGGTACTTCAGTAGAAGATGTTTCTCTACGACTGTCTGCAAAGTTTCGTTGCACAATTCGGATGAATGTGGAAGTTATAAACAAAAGCGATATCAACTTTAAAATGCGTTTAATTTTGTTGATGTTTTGCGTATTCAGTTTGTATCGACATATCTCCGGATGTGCAAATGCTGCACTTCTGAAACTTGGTACTTCAGTAGAAAATGTGACTCCTCCAATCTCTTCAAAATTTTGTTGCACAATTCGAATAAATGTGGAAGTTATAAACAAAAGCGATATCAACTTTAAAACGCGCTAAATTTTGTCGATGTTTTACGTATTTAGTTTGTATCGACATATCTCCAGCAGTACAAGAGCTGCACTTCTGAAACTTAGTACTTCAGTAGAAAAGTGACTCCGCTAATCTCTGTAAAGTTTCGTTGCACAATTCGAATAAATGTGGAAGTTATAAACAAAAGCAATATCCCCTTTAAACCGCGCTAAATTTTGTTGATGTTCTGCATATTCAGTTTGTTTCGACATATCTCCGGCAGTGTAAAAGCTGCACTTCTGAAACTTGGTACTTCAGTAGAAGATGTGTCTCTACGACTGTCTGCAAAGTTTCGTTGCACAATTAGGATGAATGTGGAAGTTATAAACAAAAGCGATATCAACTTTAAAACGCGCTAAATTTTGTTGATGTTTTGCGTATTCAGTTTGTATCGACATATCTCCGGCAGTACAAAAGCTGCACTTCTGAAACTTGGTACTTCAGTAGAAAAGGCCTATCCGCGACTGTCTGCAAAGTTTCGTTGCACAATTCGAATAAATGTGGAACTTATAAACAAAAGCGATATCAACTTTAAAACGCACTGAATTTTGTTGATGTTTTGCGTATTCAGTTTGTATTCACATATCTCCCGCAGTACAAGAGCTGCACTTCTGAAACTTGGTACTTCAGAAGAAAATGTGTCTCCGCGACTGTCTGCAAAGTTTCGTTGTACAATTCGAATAAATGTGGAAGTTATAAACAAAAGCGATATCAACTTTAAAACGCGCTAAATTTTGTTGATGTTTTGCGTATTAAGTTTGTATCGACATATCTCCGGCAGTGCAAAAGCTGCACTTCTGAAACTTGGTACTTCAGTAGAAGATGTGTCTCTACGACTGTCTGCAAAGTTTCGTTGCACAATTCGAATAAATGTGGAAGTTATAAACAAAAGCGATATCAACTTTACAACGCGCTAAATTTTGTGGATGTTTTGCGTATTACGTTTATATCGACATATCTCCGGCAGTACAAGAGCTGCACTTCTGAAACTTGGTACTTCAGTAGAAAAGGCCTATCCGCGACTTTCTGCGAAGTTTCGTTGCACAATTCGAATAAATGTGGAAGTTATAAACAAAAGCGATATCAACTTTAAAACGCGCTAAATTTTGTTGATGTTTTGCGTATTCTATTTGTATCGACATATCTCCGGCAGTACAAGAGCTGCACTTCTGAAACTTGGTACTTCAGTTGAAAATGTGTCTACGCGACTTTCTGCACAGTTTCGTTGCACAATTCGAATAAATGTGGAAGTTATAAACAAAAGCGATATCAACTTTAAAACGCGCTGACTTTTGTTGATGTTTTGCGTATTCCGTTTGTATTAACATATCTCCGGCAGTACAAGAGCTGCACTTCTGAAACTTGGTACTTCAGTAGAAAATGTGTCTCCGCGACTGTATGCAAAGTTTCGTTGCACAATTCGAATAAATGTGGAAGTTATAAACAAAAGCGATATCCACTTTAAAACGCGCTAAATTTTGTTGATGTTTTGCGTATTAAGTTTGTATCGACATATCTTCACCAGTACAACAGCTGCACTTCTGAAACTTGGTACTTCAGTAGAAAATGTGTTTCCGCGACTGTCTGCAAAGTTTCGTTGCACAATTCGAATAAATGTGGAAGTTATAAACAAAAGCGATATCAACTTTAAAACGCGCTAAATTTTGTTGATGTTTTGCGTATTCAGTTTGTATCGACATATCTCCGGCAGTACAAGAGCTGCACTTCTGAAACTTAGTACTTCAGTAGCAAATGTGTCTCCGCGACTGTTTGCAAAGTTTCGTTGCACAATTCGAATAAATGTGGAAGTTATAAACAAAAGCGATATCAACTTTAAAACGCGCTAAATTTTGTTGATGTTTTGCGTATTCAGTTTGTATCGACATATCTCCGGCAGTACAAGAGCTGCACTTCTGCAACTTGGTACTTCAGTAAAAAAAGCCTATCCGCGACTGTCTGCAAAGTTTCGTTTCACAATTCGAATAAATGTGGAAGTTATAAACAAAAGCGATATCAACTTTAAAACGCCCTGAATTTTGTTGATGTTTTGCCTATTTAGTTTGTATTCACATATCTCCAGCAGTACAAGAGCTGTACTTCTGAAACTTAGTACTTCAGTAGTACATACCTATCCGCGACTGTCTGCAAAGTTTCGTTGCACAATTCGAATTAATGTGGAAGGTATAAACAAAAGCGATATCAACTTAAAATCGCGCTAAATTTTGTTGATGTTTTGCGTATTCAGTTTGTATCGACATATCTCCGGCAGTACAGAGCTGCACTTCTGAAACTTTGTACTTAAGTAGAAAATGTGTCTCTACGACTGTCTGCAAAGTTTCGTTGCACAATTCGGATGAATGTAGAAGTTATAAACAAAAGCGACGTCAACTCTAAAACGCGCTAAATTTTGTTGATGTTTTGCGTCCACAGTTTGTATCGAGATATCTCCGGCAGTACAAGAGCTGCACTTCTGAAACTTGGTACTTCAGTAGAGAAGGCCTATCTGCGACTGTCTGCAAAGTTTCGTTGCACAATTCGAATAAATGCTGAAGTTCTAAACATTCGATATAAATTTTAAAACGCGCTTAATTTTGTTGCTGTTTTGCGTATTCAGTTTGTATCGACATATCTCCGGCAGTACAAGAGCTGCACTTCTGAAACTTGGTACTTCAGTTGAAAATGTGTCTACGCGACTTTCTGCACAGTTTCGTTGCACAATTCGAATAAATGTGGAAGTTATAAACAAAAGCGATATCAACTTTAAAACGCGCTGACTTTTGTTGATGTTTTGCGTATTCCGTTTGTATTAACATATCTCCGGCAGTACAAGAGCTGCACTTCTGAAACTTGGTACTTCAGTAGAAAATGTGTCTCCGCGACTGTATGCAAAGTTTCGTTGCACAATTCGAATAAATGTGGAAGTTATAAACAAAAGCGATATCCACTTTAAAACGCGCTAAATTTTGTTGATGTTTTGCGTATTAAGTTTGTATCGACATATCTTCACCAGTACAACAGCTGCACTTCTGAAACTTGGTACTTCAGTAGAAAATGTGTTTCCGCGACTGTCTGCAAAGTTTCGTTGCACAATTCGAATAAATGTGGAAGTTATAAACAAAAGCGATATCAACTTTAAAACGCGCTAAATTTTGTTGATGTTTTGCGTATTCAGTTTGTATCGACATATCTCCGGCAGTACAAGAGCTGCACTTCTGAAACTTAGTACTTCAGTAGCAAATGTGTCTCCGCGACTGTTTGCAAAGTTTCGTTGCACAATTCGAATAAATGTGGAAGTTATAAACAAAAGCGATATCAACTTTAAAACGCGCTAAATTTTGTTGATGTTTTGCGTATTCAGTTTGTATCGACATATCTCCGGCAGTACAAGAGCTGCACTTCTGCAACTTGGTACTTCAGTAAAAAAAGCCTATCCGCGACTGTCTGCAAAGTTTCGTTTCACAATTCGAATAAATGTGGAAGTTATAAACAAAAGCGATATCAACTTTAAAACGCCCTGAATTTTGTTGATGTTTTGCCTATTTAGTTTGTATTCACATATCTCCAGCAGTACAAGAGCTGTACTTCTGAAACTTAGTACTTCAGTAGAACATACCTATCCGCGACTGTCTGCAAAGTTTCGTTGCACAATTCGAATTAATGTGGAAGGTATAAACAAAAGCGATATCAACTTAAAATCGCGCTAAATTTTGTTGATGTTTTGCGTATTCAGTTTGTATCGACATATCTCCGGCAGTACAGAGCTGCACTTCTGAAACTTGGTACTTAAGTAGAAAATGTGTCTCTACGACTGTCTGCAAAGTTTCGTTGCACAATTCGGATGAATGTAGAAGTTATAAACAAAAGCGACGTCAACTCTAAAACGCGCTAAATTTTGTTGATGTTTTGCGTCCACAGTTTGTATCGAGATATCTCACGCAGTACAAGAGCTGCACTTCTGAAACTTGGTACTTCAGTAGAGAAGGCCTATCTGCGACTGTCTGCAAAGTTTCGTTGCACAATTCGAATAAATGCTGAAGTTCTAAACATTCGATATAAATTTTAAAACGCGCTTAATTTTGTTGATGTTTTGCGTATTCAGTTTGTATCGACATATCTCCGGCAGTACAAGAGCTGCACTTCTGAAACTTGGTACTTCAGTAGCAAATGTGTCCCCGCGACTGTCTGCAAAGTTTCGTTGCACAATTCGAATTAATGTGGAACTTATAAACAAAAGCGTATCAACTTTAAAACGCGCTAAATTTTGTTGATGTTTTGCGTATTCAGTTTGTATTCACATATCTCCCGCAGTACTAGAGGTGCCCTTCTGAAACGTGGTACTTCAGTAGAAAACGCCTATCCGCGACTGTCTGCAAAGTCTCGTTGCACAAGTCGAATAAATGTGGAAGTTATAAACAAAAGCGATATCTACTTTAAAACGCGCTAAATTTTGTTGATGTTTTGCGTATTAAGTTTGTATCGACATATCTCCGGCAGTACAAAGGCTGCACTTCTGAAACTTGGTACTTCAGTAGAAAATGTGTCTCCGCGACTGTCTGCAAAGTTTCGTTGCACAATTCGAATAAATGTGGAAGTTATAAACAAAAGCGATATCAACTTAAGAACGCGCTAAATTTTGTGGATTTTTTGCGTATTAAGTTTATATCGACATATCTCCAGCAGTACACCAGCAGCACTTCTGAAACTTGGTACTTCAGTAGAAAAGGCTTATCCGCGACTTTCTGCGAAGTTTCGTTGAACAATTCGAATAAATGTGGAAGTTATAAACAAAAGCGATATCAACTTTAAAACGCGCTACATTTTGTTGATGTTTTGCGTATTCAGTTTGTATCGACATATCTCCGGCAGTGCAAAAGCTGCACTTCTGAAACTTGGTACTTCAGTAGAAGATGTTTCTCTACGACTGTCTGCAAAGTTTCGTTGCACAATTCGGATGAATGTGGAAGTTATAAACAAAAGCGATATCAACTTTAAAACGCGCTAAATTTTGTTGATGTTTTGCGTATTCAGTTTGTATCGACATATGTCCGGCAGTACAGGAGCTGCACTGCTGAAACTTGGTACTTCAGTAGAAAATGTGACTCCGCAAATCTCTGCAAAATTTCGTTGCACAATTCGAATAAATGTGGAAGTTATAAACAAAAGCGATATCAACTTTAAAACGCGCAAAATTTTGTGGATGTTTTGCGTATTCAGTTTATATCGACATATCTCCGGCAGTACAAGAGCTGGACTTCTGAAACTTGGTACTTCAGTAGAAAAGGCCTATCCGCGACTTTCTGCGAAGTTTCGTTGCACAATTCGATTAAATGTGGAAGTTATAAACAAAAGCGATATCAACTTTAAAACGCGCTAAATTTTGTTGATGTTTTGCGTATTCAGTTTGTATCGACATATCTCCGGCAGTGCAAAAGCTGCACTTCTGAAACTTGGTACTTCAGTAGAAGATGTTTCTCTACGACTGTCTGCAAAGTTTCGTTGCACAATTCGGATGAATGTGGAAGTTATAAACAAAAGCGATATCAACTTTAAAACGCGCTAAATTTTGTTGATGTTTTGCGTATTTAGTTTGTATCGACATATCTCCGGCAGTAACGGAGCTGCACTTCTGAAACTTAGTACTTCAGTAGAAAATGTGTCTTCGCGACTGTTTGCAAAGTTTCGTTGCACAACTCGACTAAATGTGGAAGTTATAAACAAAAGCGATATCAACTTTAAAACGCGCTAAATTTTGTTGATGTTTTGCGTATTCAGTTTGTATCGACATATCTCCGGCAGTACAAGAGCTGCACTTCTGAAACTTGGTACTTCAGTAGAAAATGTGTCTCCGCGACTGTCTGCAAAGTTTCGTTGCACAATTCGAATAAATGTGGAAGTTATAAACAAAAGCGATATCAACTTTAAAACGCGCTAAATTTTGTTGATGTTTTGCGTATTCAGTTTGTATCGACATATCTCCGGCAGTACAAGAGCTGCACTTCTGAAACTTGGTACTTCAGTAGAAAATGTGTCTCCGCGACTGTCTGCAAAGTTTCGTTGCACAATTCGAATAAATGTGGAAGTTATAAACAAAAGCGATATCAACTTTAAAACGCGCTAAATTTTGTTGATGTTTTGCGTATTCAGTTTGTATCAAGATATCTCCGGCAGTACAAGAGCTGCACTTGTGAAACTTGGTACTTCAGTAGAAATAGCCTATCCGCGACTGTCTGCGAAGTTTCGTGGCACAATTCGAATAAATGTGGAAGTTATAAACAAAAGCGATATCAACTTTAAAACGCGCTAAATTTTGTTGATGTTTTGCGTATTCAGTTTGTATCGACATATCTCCGGCAGTGCAAAAGCTGCACTTCGGAAACTTGGTACTTCAGTAGAAGATGTGTCTCTACGAATGTCTGCAAAGTTTCGTTGCACAATTCGAATAAATGTGGAAGTTATAAACAAAAGCGATATCAACTTTAAAACGCGCAAAATTTTGTGGATCTTTTGTGTATTCAGTTTATATCGACATATCTCCGGCAGTACAATAGCTGCACTTCTGAAACTTGGTACTTCAGTAGAAAAGGCCTATCCGCGACTTTCTGCGCAGTTTCGTTGCACAATTCGATTAAATGTGGAAGTTATAAACAAAAGCGATATCAACTTTAAAACGCGCTAAATTTTGTTGATGTTTTGCGTATTCAGTTTGTATCGACATATCTCCGGCAGTGCAAAAGCTGCACTTCTGAAACTTGGTACTTCAGTAGAAGATGTTTCTCTACGACTGTCTGCAAAGTTTCGTTGCACAATTCGGATAAATGTGGAAGTTATAAACAAAAGCGATATCAACTTTAAAACGCGCTAAATTTTGTTGATGTTTTGCGTATTTAGTTTGTATCGACATATCTCCGGCAGTAACGGAGCTGCACTTCTGAAACTTAGTACTTCAGTAGAAAATGTGTCTCCGCGACTGTTTGCAAAGTTTCGTTGCACAACTCGACTAAATGTGGAAGTTATAAACAAAAGCGATATCAACTTTAAAACGCGCTAAATTTTGTTGATGTTTTGCGTATTCAGTTTGTATCGACATATCTCCGGCAGTACAAGAGCTGCACTTCTGAAACTTGGTACTTCAGTAGAAAATGTGTTTCCGCGACTGTCTGCAAAGTTTCGTTGCACAATTCGAATAAATGTGGAAGTTATAAACAAAAGCGATATCAACTTTAAAACGCGCTAAATTTTGTTGATGTTTTGCGTATTCAGTTTGTATCGACATATCTCCGGCAGTACAAGAGCTGCACTTGTGAAACTTGGTACTTCAGTAGAAATAGTCTATCAGCGACTGTCTGCGAAGTTTCGTGGCACAATTCGAATAAATGTGGAAGTTATAAACAAAAGCGATATCAACTTTAAAACGCGCTAAATTTTGTTGATGTTTTGCGTATTCAGTTGGTATCGACATATCTCCGGCAGTGCAAAAGCTGCACTTCGGAAACTTGGTACTTCAGTAGAAGATGTGTCTCTACGACTGTCTGCAAAGTTTCGTTGCACTATTCGAATAAATATGGAAGTTATAAACAAAAGCGATATAAACTTTAAAACGCGCAAAATTTTGTGGATGTTTTGTGTATTCAGTTTATATCGACATATCTCCGGCAGTACAAGAGCTGCACTTCTGAAACTTGGTACTTCAGTAGAAAAGGCCTATCCGCGACTTTCTGCGAAGTTTCGTTGCACAATTCGATTAAATGTGGAAGTTATAAACAAAAGCGATATCAACTTTAAAACGCGCTAAATTTTGTTGATGTTTTGCGTATTCAGTTTGTATCGACATATCTCCGGCAGTGAAAAAGCTGCACTTCTGAAACTTGGTACTTCAGTAGAAGATGTTTCTCTACGACTGTCTGCAAAGTTTCGTTGCACAATTCGGATGAATGTGGAAGTTATAAACAAATGCGATATCAACTTTAAAACGCGCTAAATTTTGTTGATGTTTTGCGTATTTAGTTTGTATCGACATATCTCCGGCAGTAACAGAGCTGCACTTGGTAAACTTGGTACTTCAGTAGAAAATGTGTCTCCGCGACTGTTTGCAAAGTTTCGTTGCACAACTCGACTAAATGTGGAAGTTATAAACAAAAGCGATATCAACTTTAAAACGCGCTAAATTTTGTTGATGTTTTGCGTTTTCAGTTTGTATCGACATATCTCCGGCAGTACAAGAGCTGCACTTCTGAAACTTGGTACTTCAGTAGAAAATGTGTCTCCGCGACTGTCTGCAAAGTTTCGTTGCACAATTCGAATAAATGTGGAAGTTATAAACAAAAGCGATATCAACTTTAAAACGCGCTAAATTTTGTTGATGTTTTGCGTATTCAGTTTGTATCGACATATCTCCGGCAGTACAAGAGCTGCACTTCTGAAACTTGGTACTTCAGTAGAAAAGGCCTATCCGCGACTGTCGGCAAAGTTTCGTTTCACAATTCGAATTAATGTGGAAGTTATAAACAAAAGCGATATCAACTTTAAAACGCGCTAAATTTTGTTGATGTTTTGCGTATTCAGTTTGTATCGACATATCTCCGGCAGTGCAAAAGCTGCACTTCTGAAACTTGGTACTTCCGTAGAAGATGTTTCTCTACGACTGTCTGCAAAGTTTCGTTGCACAATTCGAATAAATGTGGAAGTTATAAACAAATTCGATATCAACTTTAAAACGCGCTAAATTTTGTTGATGTTTTGCGTATTCAGTTGGTATTAACATATCTCCAGTAGTACAACAGCTGCACTTCTGAGACTTAGTACTTCAGTGGTACATACCTATCCGCGACTGTCTGCAAAGTTTCGTTGCACAATTCGAATAAATGTGGAGGTTATAAACAAAAGCAATATCCCCTTTAAACCGCGCTAAATTTTGTTGATGTTTTGCGTATTAAGTTTGTATCGACATATCTCCGGCAGTGTAAAAGCTGCACTTCTGAAACTTAGTACTTCAGTAGAAGATGTGTCTTTACGACAGTCTGCAAAGTTTCGTTGCACCATTCGGATGAATGTGGAAGTTATAAACAAAAGCGATATCAACTTAAAAACGCGCTAAATTTTGTTGATGTTTTGCGTATTCAGTTTGTATCGACATATCTCCGGCAGTACACCAGCAGCACTTCTGAAACTTGGTACTTCAGTAGAAAAGGCTTATCCGCGACTGTCTGCAAAGTTTCGTTGCACAATTCGAATAAATGTGGAAGTTATAAACAAAAGCGATATCAACTTAAAATCGTGCTAAATTTTGTTGATGTTTTGCGTATTCAGTTTGTATCGACATATCTCCAGCAGTACAAGAGCTGCACTTCTGAAACTTGGTACTTCAGTAGAAAATGTGTCTCCGCGACTGTCTGCAAAGTTTCGTTGCACAATTCGAATAAATGTAGAACTTATAAACAAAAGCGATATTAACTTTAAAACGCGCTAAATTTTGTTGATGTTTTGCGTATATAGTTTGTATCGACATATCTCCGGCAGTACAAGAGCTGCACTTCTGAAACTTGGTACTTCAGTAGAAAATGTGTTTCCGCGACTGTCTGCAAAGTTTCGTTGCACAATTCGAATAAATGTGGAAGTTATAAACAAAAGGATATCAACTTTAAAACGCGCTAAATGTTGTTGATGTTTTGCGTATTCAGTTTGTATCGACATATCTCCAGCAGTACAAGAGCTGCACTTGTGAAACTTGGTACTTCAGTAGAAAAGGCCTATCCGCGACTGTCTGCGAAGTTTCGTTGCACAATTCGAATAAATGTGGAAGTTATTAACAAAAGCAATATCCCCTTTAAACCGCGCTTAATTTTGTTGATGTTTTGCGTATTCAGTTTGTATCGACATATCTCCGGCAGTCTAAAAGCTGCACTTCTGAAACTTGGTACTTCAGTAGAAGATGTGTCTCTACGACTGTCTGCAAAGTTTTGTTGCACAATTCGAATAAATGTGGAAGTTATAAACAAAAGCGATATCAACTTTAAAACGCGCTAAATATTGTTGATGTTTTGCGTATTCAGTTTATATCGACATATCTCCGGCAGTACAAGAGCTGCACTTCTGAAACTTAGTACTTCAGTAGAACATGTGTCTCCGCGACTGTCTGCACAGTTCCGTTGCACAATTCGAATAAATGTGGAAGTTATAAACAAAAGCAATATCAACTTTAAAACGCGCTAAATTTTGTTGATGTTTTGCGTATTCAGTTTGTATCGACATATCACAAGCAGTACAAGTCCTGCACTTGTGAAACTTGGTACTTCAGTAGAAAATCTGTCTCCGCGACAGTCTGCAAAGTTTCGTTGCACAATTCGAATAAATGTGGAAGTTATAAACAAAAGCGATATCAACTTTAAAACGCGCTAAATTTTGTTGATGTTTTGCGTATTCAGTTTGTATCGACATATCTCCGGCAGTACAAGCGCTGCACTTCTGACCTTGGTACTTCAGTAGAAATTGCCTATCCGCGACTGTCGTCAAAGTTTCGTTGCACAATTCGAATAAATGTGGAAGTTATAAACAAAAGCGATATCAACTTTAAAACGCGCTAAATTTTGTTTATGTTTTGCGTATTTAGTTTGTATCGACATATCTCCGGCAGTACAAGAGCTGCACTTCTGAAACTTGGTACTTCAGTAGAAAATGTGTTTCCGCGACTGTCTGCAAAGTTTCGTTGCACAATTCGAATTAATTTCGAAGTTATAAACAAATTTGATATCAACTTTAAAACGCGCTAAATTTTGTTGATGTTTTGCGTATTCAGTTTGTATCGACATATCTCACGCAGTACAAGAGCTGCACTTCTGAAACTTAGTAATTCAGTAGCAAATGTGCTTCCGCGACTGTCTGCAAAGTTTCGTTGCACAATTCGAATAAATGTGGAAGTTATAAACAAATTCGATATAAATTTTAAAACGCGCTGAATTTTGTTGATGTTTTGCGTATTCAGTTTGTATCGACATATCTCCGGCAGTACAACAGCTGCACTTCTGAAACTTGGTACTACAGTAGCAAATGTGTTTCCACGACTGTCTGCAAAGTTTCGTTGCACAATTCGAATAAATGTGGAAGTTATAAACAAAATCGATATCAACTTTAAAACGCGCTAAATTTTGTTGATGTTTTGCGTATTCAGTTTGTATCGACATATCTCCAGCAGTACAAGTGCTGCACTTGTGAAACTTAGTACTTCAGTAGAAAAGGCCTATCCGCGATTGTCTGCGAAGTTTCGTTGCACAATTCGAATAAATGTGGAAGTTATAAACAAAAGCGATATCAACTTTAAAACGCGCTAAATTTTGTTGATGTTTTGCGTATTCAGTTTGTATCGACAGATCTCTGGCAGTACAGGAGCTGCACTTCTGAAACTTGGTACTTCAGTAGAAAATGTGACTCCGCAAATCTCTGCAAAGTTTCGTTGCACAATTCGAATAAATGTGGCAGTTATATACAAAAGCGATATCAACTTTAAAACGCGCTAAATTTTGTTGATGTTTTGCGTATTTAGTTTGTATCGACATATCTCCGGCAGTACAAGAGCTGCATTTCTGAAACTTGGTACTTCAGTAGAAAAGGCCTATCCGCGACTGTCTGCAAAGTTTCGTTGCACAATTCGTATAAATGTCGAAGTTATAAACAAATTCGATATCAATATTAAAACGCGTTAAATTTTGTTGATGTTTTGCGCATTCAGTTTGTATTCACATATCTCCAGCAGTACAAGAGCTGCACTTCTGAAACTTAGTACTTCAGTAGAACATCCATATCCGCGACTGTCTGAAAAGTTTTGTTGCACAATTCGAATAAATGTGGAAGGTATAAACAAAAGCTATATCCCCTTGAAACCGCGCTAAATTTTGTTGATGTTTTGCGTATTCAGTTTGTATCGACATATCTCCGGCAGTGCAAAAGCTGCACTTCTGAAACTTTGTACTTCAGTAGAAGATGTGTCTCTACGACTGTCTGCAAAGTTTCGTTGCACAATTCGGATGAATGTGGAAGTTATAAACAAAAGCGATATCAACTTTAAAACGCGCTAAATTTTGTTGATGTTTTGCGTATTCAGTTTGTATCGACATATCTCCGGCAGTACAGGAGCTGCACTTCTTAAACTTGGTACTTCAGTAGAAGATGTGACTCCGCAAATCTCTGCAAAATTTCGTTGCACAATTCGAATAAATGTGGAAGTTATAAACAAAAGCGATATCAACTTTAAAACGCGCTAAATTTTGTTGATGTTTTGCGTATTCAGTTTGTATCGACATATCTCCGGCAGTACAAGAGCTGCACTTCTGAAACTTAGTACTACAGAGGAAAATGCCTATCCGCGACTGTTTGCAAAGTTTCGTTGCACAATTCGAATAAATGTGGAAGTTATAAACAAAAGCGATATCAACTTAAAACGCGCTAAATTTTGTTGAAGTTTTGCGTATTCAGTTTGTATCGACATATCTCCGGCAGTAGAAGAGCTGCACTTCTGACACTTCGTACTTCAGTAGAAAAGGCCTATCCGCGACTGTCTGCAAAGTTTCGTTGCACAATTCGAATAAATGTGGAAGTTATAAACAAATTCGATATCAACTTTAAAACGCGTTAAATTTTGTTGATGTTTTGCGTATTCAGTTTGTATTCACATATCTCCGGTAGTACAAGAGCTGCACTTCTGAAACTAAGTACTTCAGTAGAAAATACCTATCCGCGACTGTCTGCAAAGTTTCGTTGCACAAGGCGAATAAATGTGGAAGGTATAAACAAAAGCAATATCCCCTTTAAACCGCGCTAAATTTTGTTGATGTTTTGCGTATTCAGTTTGTATCGACATATCTCCGGCAGTGCAAAAGCTGCACTTCTGAAACTTTGTACTTTAGTAGAAAATGTGTCTCCGCAACTGTCTGCAAAGTTTCCTTGCACAATTCGAATAAATGTGGAAGGTATAAACAAAAGCAATATCCCCTTTAAACCGCGCTAAATTTTGTTGATGTTTTGCGTATTCAGTTTGTATCGACATATCTCCGGCAGTGCAAAAGCTGCACTTCTGAAACTTGGTACTTCAGTAGAAGATGTGTCTCTACGACTGTCTGCAAAGTTTCGTAGCACATCTCGGATGAATGTGGAAGTTATAAACAAAAGCGATATCAACTTTAAAACGCGCTAAATTTTGTTGATGTTTTGCGTATTCAGTTTGTATCGACATATCTCCGGCAGTACAAGAGCTGCACTTCTGAAACTTGGTACTTCAGTAGAAAAAAATCTATCCGCGACTGTCTGCAAAGTTACGTTGCACAATTCGAATAAATGTGGAAGTTATAAACAAAAGCGATATCAACTTTAAAACGCGCTAAATTTTGTTGATGTTTTGCGTATTCAGTTTGTATTCACATATCTCCGGCAGTACATAAGCTGCACTTCTGAATCTTATTACTTCAGTAGAAATCGCTTATCCGCGACTGTCTGCAAAGTTTCGTTGCACAATTCGAATAAATGTGGAAGTTATAAACAAAGGCGATATCAATTTAAAACGCGCTAAATTTTGTTGATGTTTTGCGTATTCCGTTTGTATCGACATATCTCCGGCAGTACAAGAGCTGCACTTCTGAAACTTGGTACTTCAGTAGAAAATGTGTCTCCGCAACTGTCTGCAAAGTTTCCTTGCACAATTCGAATAAATGTGGAAGTTATAAACAAAAGCGATATCAACTTTAAAACGCGCTAAATTTTGTTGATGTTTTGCGTATTCAGTTTGTATCGGCATATCTCTGGCAGTACAAGAGCTGCACTTCTGAAACCTGGTACTTCAGTAGAGAATGTGTCTCCGCGACTGTCTGCAAAGTTTCGTCGCACAATTCGAATAAATGTGGAAGTTATAAACAAAAGCGATATCAACTTTAAAACGCGCTAAATTTTGTTGATGTTTTGCGTATTCAGTTTGTATCGACATATCTCCGGCAGTACACGAGCTGCACTTCTGAACCTTGGTACTTCAGTAGAAAAGGCCTATCCGCGACTGTTTGCAAAGTTTCGTTGCACAATTGTAATAAATGTGGAAGTTATAAACAAAAGCGATATCAACTTTAAAACGCACTAAATTTTGTTGATGTTTTGCGTATTCAGTTTGTATCGACATATCTCCGGCAGTTCAAGAGCTGCACTTCTGAAACTTGGTACTTCAGTAGTAAAGGCCATCCGCGACTGTCTGCAAAGTTTCGTTGCACAATTTGAATGCATGTGGAAGTTATAAACAAAAGCGATATCAACTTTAAACCGCGCTAAATTGTGTTGATGTTTTGCGTATGCAGTTTGTATCGACATATCTCCGGCAGTACAAGAGCTGCACTTCTGGAACTTGGTACTTCAGTAGAAAAGGCCTATCCGCGACTGGCTGCAAAGTTTGGTCGCACAATTCGAATAAATGTGGAAGTTATAAACAAAAGCGATATCAACTTTAAAACGCGCTAAATTTTGTTGATGTTTTGCGTATCTAGTTTGTATCGACATATCTCCGACAGTACAAGATCTGCACTTCTGAAACTTAGTACTTCAATAGCAAATGTGTCTCCGCGACTGTCTGCAAAGTTTCGTTGCACAATTCGAATAAATGTGGAAGTTATAAACAAAAGCGATATCAACTTTAAAAGTCGCTAAATTTTGTTGATGTTTTGCGTATTCAGTTTGTATCGACATATCTCCGGCAGTACAAGAGCTGCACTTCTGAGAATTAGTACTTCAGTAGAAAATGTGTCTCCGCGACTGTCTGCAAAGTTTCGTGGCACAATTCGAATAAATGTGGAAGTTATAAACAAAAGCGATATCAACTTTAAAACGCGCTAAATTTTGTTGATGTTTTGCGTATTCAGTTTGTATCGACATACCTCCGGCAGTACAAGAGCTGCACTTCTGAAACTTGGTACTTCAGTCAAAAAGACCTATCCGCGACTTTCTGCAAAGTTTCGTTACACAATTCGAATAAATGTGGAAGTTATAAACAAAAGCGACATCAACTCTAAAAGGCGCTAAATTTTGTTGATGTTTTGCGTATTCAGTTTGTATCGACATATCTCCGGCAGTACAATAGCTGCACTTCTGAAACTTGGTACTTCAGTAGAAAAGGCCTATCCGCGACTGTCTGCAAAGTTTCGTTGCACAATTCGAATAAATGTCGAAGTTATAAACAAATTCGATATCAACTTTAAAACGCGCTAAATTTTGTTGATGTTTTGCGTATTCAGTTTGTATTCACATATCTCCGGCAGTACAAGAGCTGTACTTCTGAAACGTAGTACTTCAGTAGGAAATACCTATCCGCGACTGTCTGCAAAGTTTCGTTGCACAATTCGAATAAATGTGGAAGGTATAAACAAAAGCAATATCCCCTTTAAACCGCTCTAAATTTTGTTGATGTTTTGCGTATTCAGTTTGTATCGACATATCTCCGGCAGTGCAAAAGCTGCACTTCTGAAACCTGGTACTTCAGTAGAAGATGTGTCTTTACGACTGTCTGCAAAGTTTCGTTGCACAATTCGGATGAATGTGGAAGTTATAAACAAAAGCGATATCAACTTTAAAACGCGCTAAATTTTGTTTATGTTTTGCGTATTCAGTTTGTATCGACATATCTCCGGCAGTACAGAGCTGCACTTCTGAAACTTGGTACTACAGTAGGAAAGGCCTATCCGCGACTGTCTGCGAAGTTTCGTTGCACAATTCGAATAAATGTTAAAGTTATAAACAAAAGCGATATCAACTTTAAAACGCGCTAAATTTTGTTGATGTTTTGCGTATTTAGTTTGTATCGCAAATCTCCGGCAGGAGAAGAGCTGCACTTCTGACACTTGGTACTTCAGTAGAAAAGGCCTATCCGCGACTGTCTGCAAAGTTTCGTTGCACAAGGCGAATAAATGTGGAAGGTATAAACAAAAGCAATATCCCCTTTAAACCGCGCTAAATTTTGTTGATGTTTTGCGTATTCAGTTTGTATCGACATATCTCCGGCAGTGCAAAAGCTGCACTTCTGAAACTTGGTACTTCAGTAGATGATGTGTCTCTACGACTGTCTGCAAAGTTTCGTTGCACATCTCGGATGAATGTGGCAGTTATAAACAAAAGCGATATCAACTTTAAAACGCGCTAAATTTTGTTGATGTTTTGCGTATTCAGTTTGTATCGACATATCTCCGGCAGTACAAGAGCTGAACTTCTGAAACTTGGTACTTCAGTAGAAAAGGCCTATCCGCGACTTTCTGCGAAGTTTCGTTGCAGAATTCGAATAAATGTGGAAGTTATAAACAAAAGCGATATCAACTTTAAAACGCGCTAAATTTTGTTGATGTTTTGCGTATTCAGTTTGTATCGACATATCTCCGGAAGTACAAGAGCTGCACTTCTGAAACTTGGTAGTTCAGTCGAATAGACCTATCCGCGACTGTCTGCAAAGTTTCGTTGCACAATTCGAATAAATGTTGAAGTTATAAACAAAAGCGACATCAACTCTAAAACGCGCTAAATTTTTTTGATGATTTGCGTATTCAGTTTGTATCGACATATCTCCGGCAGTACAAGAGCTGCACTTCTGAAACTTGGTACTTCAGTAGAAAAGGCCTATCCGCGACTGTCTGCAAAGTTTCGTTGCACAATTCGAATTAATGTCGAAGTTATAAACAAATCCGATATCAACTTTAAAACGCGCTAAATTTTGTTGATGTTTTGCGTATTCAGTTTGTATTCACATATCTCCGGCAGTACAAGAGCTGCACTTCTGAAACCTAGTACTTCGGTAGGAAATACCTATCCGCGACTGTCTGCAAACTTTCGTTGCACAATTCGAATAAATGTTGAAGGTATAAACAAAAGCAATATCCCCTTTAAACCGCTCTAAATTTTGTTGATGTTTTGCGTATTCCGTTTGTATCGACATATCTCCGGCAGTGCAAAAGCTGCACTTCTGAAACTTGGTACTTCAGTAGAAGATGTGACTCCGCAAATCTCTGCAAAATATTGTTGCATAATTCGAATAAATGTGGACGTTATAAACAAAAGCGCTATCAACTTTAAAACGCGCTAAATTTTGTTTATGTTTTGCGTATTCAGTTTGTATTCACATATCTCCGGCAGTACAAGAGCTGCACTTCTGAAACATGGTACTACAGTAGAAAAGGCCTATCCGCGACTGTCTGCAAAGTTTCGTTGCACAATTCGAATAAATGTGGAAGTTATAAACAAAAGCGATATCAACTTTAAAACGCGCTAAATTTTGTTGATGTTTTGCGTATTTAGTTTGTATCGACATATCTCCGGCAGTAGAAGAGCTGCACTTCTGACACTTGGTACTTCAGTAGAAAAGGCCTGTCCGCGACTGTCAGCAAAGTTTTGTTGCACAAGTCGAATAAATGTGGAAGGTATAAACAAAAGCAATATCAACTTTAAAACCGCGCTAAATTTTGTTGATGTTTTGCGTATTCAGTTTGTATCGACATATCTCCAGCAGTGCAAAAGCTGCACTTCTGAAACTTGGTACTTCAGTAGAAAATGTGTCTCCGCAACTGTCTGCAAAGTTTCGTTGCAAAATTGTAATAAATGTGGAAGTTATAAACAAAAGCAATATCCCCTTTAAACCCCGCTAAATTTTGTTGATGTTTTGCGTATTCAGTTTGTATCGACATATCTCCGGCAGTGCAAAAGCTGCACTTCTGAAACTTGGTACTTTAGTAGAAGATGTGTCTCTACGACTGTCTGCAAAGTTTCGTAGCACATCTCGGATGAATGTGGAAGTTATAAACAAAAGCGATATCAACTTTAAAACGCGCTAAATTTTGTTGATGTTTTGCGTATTCAGTTTGTATCGACATATCTCCGGCAGTAACAGAGCTGCACTTCTGAAACTTGGTACTTCAGTAGAAAAAATTCTATCCGCGACTGTCTGCAAAGTTTCGTTGCACAATTCGAATAAATGTGGAAGTTATAAACAAATTCGATATCAACTATAAACGCGCTAAATTTTGTTGATGTTTTGCGTATTCAGTTTGTATCGACATATCTCCGGCAGTACAAGAGCTGCACTTCTGAAACTTGGTACTTCAGTAGGAAATGTGTCTCCGCGACTGTCTGCAAAGTTTCGTTGCACAATTCGAATAAATGTGGAAGTTATAAACAAAAGCGATATCAACTTTAAAACGCGCTAAATTTTGTTGATGTTTTGCGTATTCAGTTTGTATTCATATATCTCCGGCAGTACAAGAGCTGCACTTCTGAATCTTGGTACTTCAGTAGAAATCGCTTATCCGCGACTGTCTGCAAACTTTCGTTGCACAATTCGAATAAATGTGGAAGTTATAAACAAAAGCGATATCAACTTTAAAACGCGCTAAATTTTGTTGATGTTTTGCGTATTCCGTTTGTATCGACATATCTCCGGCAGTACAAGAGCTGCACTTCTGAAACTTGGTACTTCAGTCGAATAGACCTATCCGCGACTGTCTGCAAAGTTTCGTTGCACAATTCGAATAAATGTGGAAGTTATAACCAAAAGCGACATCAACTCTAAAACGCGCTAAATTTTGTTTATGTTTTGCGTATTCAGTTTGTATCGACATATCTCCGGCAGTACAAGAGCTGCACTTCTGAAACTTGGTACTTCAGTAGAAAAGGCCTATCCGCGACTGTCTGCAAAGTTTCGTTGCACAATTCGAATAAATGTCGAAGTTATAAACAAATTCGATATCAACTTTAAAACGCGCTAAATTTTGTTGATGTTTTGCGTATTCAGTTTGTATTCACACATCTCTGGCAGTACAAGAGCTGCACTTCTGAAACTTAGTACTTCGGTAGGAAATACCTATCCGCGACTGTCTGCAAAGTTTCGTTGCACAATTCGAATAAATGTGGAAGGTATAAACAAAAGCAATATCCCCTTTAAACCGCTCTAAATTTTGTTGATGTTTTGCGTATTCAGTTTGTATCGACATATCTCCGACAGTGCAAAAGCTGCACTTCTGCAACTTGGTACTTCCGTAGAAGATGTGACTCCGCAAATCTCTGCAAAATATCGTAACATAATTCGAATAAATGTGGAAGTTATAAACAAAAGCGATATCAACTTTAAAACGCGCTAAATTTTGTTTATGTTTTGCGTATTTAGTTTGTATCGACATATCTCCGGCAGTAGTCTAGCTGCACTTCTGACACTTGGTACTTCAGTAGCAAAGGCCTGTCCGCGACTGTCTGCAAAGTTTTGTTGCACAAGTCGAATAAATGTGGAAGGTATAAACATAAGCAATATCCCCTTTAAACCGCGCTAAATTTTGTTGATGTTTTGCGTATTCAGTTTGTATCGACATATCTCCGGCAGTGCAAAAGCTGCACTTCTGAAACTTGGTACTTCAGTAGAAGATGTGTCTCTACGACTGTCTGCAAAGTTTCGTGGCAGATCTCGGATGAATGTGGAAGTTATAAACAAAAGCGATATCAACTTTAAAACGCGCTTAATTTTGTTGATGTTTTGCGTATTCCGTTTGTATCGACATATCTCCGGCAGTAGACGAGCTGCACTTCTGACACTTGGTACTGCAGTAGAAAAGGCCTATCCGCGACTGTCTGCAAAGTTTCGTCGCACAATTCGAATAAATGTGGAAGTTATAAACAAAAGCGATATCAACTTTAAAACGCGCTAAATTTTGTTGATGTTTTGCGTATTCAGTTTGTATCGACATATCTCCGGCAGTACACGAGCTGCACTTCTGAACCTTGGTACTTCAGTAGAAAAGGCCTATCCGCGACTGTTTGCAAAGTTTCGTTGCACAATTGTAATAAATGTGGAAGTTATAAACAAAAGCGATATCAACTTTAAAACGCACTAAATTTTGTTGATGTTTTGCGTATTCAGTTTGTATCGACATATCTCCGGCAGTTCAAGAGCTGCACTTCTGAAACTTGGTACTTCAGTAGTAAAGGCCATCCGCGACTGTCTGCAAAGTTTCGTTGCACAATTTGAATGCATGTGGAAGTTATAAACAAAAGCGATATCAACTTTAAACGGCGCTAAATTGTGTTGATGTTTTGCGTATGCAGTTTGTATCGACATATCTCCGGCAGTACAAGAGCTGCACTTCTGGAACTATGTACTTCAGTAGAAAAGGCCTATCCGCGACTGGCTGCAAAGTTTCGTCGCACAATTCGAACAAATGTGGAAGTTATAAAAAAAAGCGATATCAACTTTAAAACGCGCTAAATTTTGTTGATGTTTTGCGTATCTAGTTTGTATCGACATATCTCCGGCAGTACAAGATCTGCACTTCTGAAACTTAGTACTTCAATAGCAAATGTGTCTCCGCGACTGTCTGCAAAGTTTCGTTGCACAATTCGAATAAATGCTGAAGTTATAAACAAAAGCGATATCAACTTTAAAACGCGCTAAATTTTGTTGATGTTTTGCGTATTCAGTTTGTATCGACATATCTCCGGCAGTACAAGAGCTGCACTTCTGAGATTTAGTACTTCAGTAGAAAATGTGTCTCCGCGACTGTCTGCAAAGTTTCGTGGCACAATTCGAATAAATGTGGAAGTTATAAACAAAAGCGATATCAACTTTAAAACGCGCTAAATTTTGTTGATGTTTTGCGTATTCAGTTTGTATCGACATATCTCCGGCAGTACAAGAGCTGCACTTCTGAAACTTGGTACTTCAGTCGAAAAGACCTATCCGCGACTGTCTGCAAAGTTTCGTTACACAATTCGAATAAATGTGGAAGTTATAAACAAAAGCGACATAAACACTAATACGCGCTAAATTTTGTTGATGTTTTGCGTATTCAGTTTGTATCGACATATCTCCGGCAGTACAATAGCTGCACTTCTGAAACTTGGTACTTCAGTAGAAAAGGCTTATCCGCGACTGTCTGCAAAGTTTCGTTGCACAATTCGAATAAATGTCGAAGTTATAAACAAATTCGATATCAACTTTAAAACGCGCTAAATTTTGTTGATGTTTTGCGTATTCAGTTTGTATTCACATATCTCCGGCAGTACAAGAGCTGCACTTCTGAAACTTAGTACTTCAGTAGGAAATACCTATCCGCGACTGTCTGCAAAGTTGCGTTGCACAATTTGAATAAATGGGGAAGGTATAAACAAAAGCAATATCCCCTTTAAACCGCTCTACATTTTTTGGATGTTTTACGTATTCAGTTTGTATCGACATATCTCCGGCAGTACAGGAGCTGCACTTCTGAAACTTGGTACTTCAGTAGAAAATGTGTCTTTACGACTGTCTGCAAAGTTTCGTTGCACAATTCGGATAAATGTGGAAGTTATAACCAAAAGCGATATCAACTTTAAAACGCGCTAAATTTTGTTGATGTTTTGCGTATTCAGTTTGTATCGACATATCTCCGGCAGTACAGGAGCTGCACTTCTGAAACTTGGTACTTCAGTAGAAGATGTGACTCCGCAAATCTCTGCAAAATTTCGTTGCACAATTCGAATAAATGTGGAAGTTATAAACAAAAGCGATATCAACTTCAAAACGCGCTAAATTTTGTTTATGTTTTGCGTATTCAGTTTGTATCGACATATCTCCGGCAGTACAGAGCTGCACTTCTGAAACTTGGTACTACAGTAGAAAAGGCCTATCCGCGACTGTCTGCGACGTTTCGTTGCACAATTCGAATAAATGTGGAAGTTATAAACAAAAGCGATATCAACTTTAAAACGCGCTAAATTTTGTTGATGTTTTGCGTATTAAGTTTGTATCGACATATCTCCGGCAGTACAAGAGCTGCACTTCTGAGACTTAGTACTTCAATAGAAAATGTGTCTCCGCGACTGTCTGCAAAGTTTCGTGGCACAATTCGAATAAGTGTGGAAGTTATAAACCAAAGCGATATTAACTTTAAAACGCGCTAAATTTTGTTGATGTTTTGCGTATCTAGTTTGTATCGACATGTCTCCGGCAGTACCAGATCTGTACTTCTGAAACTTAGTACTTCAATAGCAAATGTGTCTCCGCGACTGTCTGCAAAGTTTCGTTTCACAATTCGAATAAATGTGGAAGTTATAAACAAAAGCGATATCAACTTAAAACGCGCTAATTTTGTTGATGTTTTGCGTATTCAGTTTGTATCGACATATCTCCGGAAGTACAAGAGCTGCACTTCTGAACCTTGGTAGTTCAGTCGAGTAGACCTATCCGCGACTGTCTGCAAAGTTTCGTTGCACAATTTGTAATAAATGTGGAAGTTATAACCAAAAGCGACATCAACTCTAAAACGCGCTAAATTTTGTTGATGTTTGCGTATTCAGTTTGTATCGACATATCTCCGGCAGTACAAGAGCTGCACTTCTGAAACTTGGTACTTCAGTAGAAAAGGCCTATCCGCGACTGTCTGCAAAGTTTCGTTGCACAATTCGAATAAATGTCGAAGTTATAAACAAATTCGATATCAACTTTAAAACGCGCTAAATTTTGTTGATGTTTTGCGTATTCAGTTTGTATTCACATATCTCCGGCAGTACAAGAGCTGCACTTCTGAGACTTAGTACTTCAGTAGAAAATGTGTCTCCGCTACTGTCTGCAAAGTTTCGTGGCACAATTCGAATAAATGTGGAAGTTATAAACAAAAGCGATGTCAACTTTAAAACGCGCTAAATTTTGTTGATGTTTTGCGTATTCAGTTTGTATCGACATACCTCCGGCAGTACAAGAGCTGCACTTCTGAAACTTGGTACTTCAGTCAAAAAGACCTATCCGCGACTGTCTGCAAAGTTTCGTTACACAATTCGAATAAATGTGGAAGTTATAACCAAAAGCGACATCAACTCTAAAAGGCGCTAAATTTTGTTGATGTTTTGCGTATTCAGTTTGTATCGACATATCTCCGGCAGTACAATAGCTGCACTTCTGAAACTTGGTACTTCAGTAGAAAAGGCCTATCCGCGACTGTCTGCAAAGTTTCGTTGCACAATTCGAATAAATGTCGAAGTTATCAACAAATTCGATATCAACTTTAAAACGCGCTAAATTTTGTTGATGTTTTGCGTATTCAGTTTGTATTCACATATCTCCGGCAGTACAAGAGCTGTACTTCTGAAACGTAGTACTTCAGTAGGAAATACCTATCCGCGACTGTCTGCAAAGTTTCGTTGCACAATTCGAATAAATGTGGAAGGTATAAACAAAAGCAATATCCCCTTTAAACCGCTCTAAATTTTGTTGATGTTTTGCGTATTCAGTTTGTATCGACATATCTCCGGCAGTGCAAAAGCTGCACTTCTGAAACCTGGTACTTCAGTAGAAGATGTGTCTTTACGACTGTCTGCAAAGTTTCGTTGCACAATTCGGATGAATGTGGAAGTTATAAACAAAAGCGATATCAACTTTAAAACGCGCTAAATTTTGTTTATGTTTTGCGTATTCAGTTTGTATCGACATATCTCCGGCAGTACAGAGCTGCACTTCTGAAACTTGGTACTACAGTAGAAAAGGCCTATCCGCGACTGTCTGCGAAGTTTCGTTGCACAATTCGAATAAATGTGGAAGTTATAAACAAAAGCGATATCAACTTTAAAACGCGCTAAATTTTGTTGATGTTTTGCGTATTTAGTTTGTATCGCAAATCTCCGGCAGGAGAAGAACTGCACTTCTGACACTTGGTACTTCAGTAGAAAAGGCCTATCCGCGACTGTCTGCAAAGTTTCGTTGCACAAGGCGAATAAATGTGGAAGGTATAAACAAAAGCAATATCCCCTTTAAACCGCGCTAAATTTTGTTGATGTTTTGCGTATGCAGTTTGTATCGACATATCTCCGGCAGTGCACGAGCTGCACTTCTGAAACTTGGTACTTCAGTAGAAGATGTGTCTCTACGACTGTCTGCAAAGTTTCGTAGCACATCTCGGATGAATGTGGCAGTTATAAACAAAAGCGATATCAACTTTAAAACGCGCTAAATTTTGTTGATGTTTTGCGTATTCAGTTTGTATCGACATATCTCCGGAAGTACAAGAGCTGCACTTCTGAAACTTGGTAGTTCAGTCGAATAGACCTATCGTCGACTGTCTGCAAAGTTTCGTTGCACAATTCGAATAAATGTGGAAGTTATAACCAAAAGCGACATCAACTCTAAAACGCGCTAAATTTTTTTGATGATTTGCGTATTCAGTTTGTATCGACATATCTCCGGCAGTACAAGAGCTGCACTTCTGAAACTTGGTACTTCAGTAGAAAAGGCCTATCCGCGACTGTCTGCAAAGTTTCGTTGCACAATTCGAATAAATGTCGAAGTTATAAACAAATTCGATATCAACTTTAAAACGCGCTAAATTTTGTTGATGTTTTGCGTATTCAGTTTGTATTCACATATCTCCGGCAGTACAAGAGCTGCACTTCTGAAACTTAGTACTTCGGTAGGAAATACCTATCCGCGACTGTCTGCAAAGTTTCGTTGCACAATTCGAATAAATGTTGAAGGTATAAACAAAAGAAATATCCCCTTTAAACCGCTCTAAATTTTGTTGATGTTTTGCGTATTCAGTTTGTATCGACATATCTCCGGCAGTGCAAAAGCTGCACTTCTGAAACTTGGTACTTCAGTAGAAGATGTGACTCCGCAAATCTCTGCAAAATATTGTTGCATAATTCGAATAAATGTGGACGTTATAAACAAAAGCGCTATCAACTTTAAAACGCGCTAAATTTTGTTTATGTTTTGCGTATTCAGTTTGTATTCACATATCTCCGGCAGTACAAGAGCTGCACTTCTGAAACATGGTACTACAGTAGAAAAGGCCTATCCGCGACTGTCTGCAAAGTTTCGTTGCACAATTCGAATAAATGTGGAAGTTATAAACAAAAGCGATATCAACTTTAAAACGCGCTAAATTTTGTTGATGTTTTGCGTATTTAGTTTGTATCGACATATCTCCGGCAGTAGAAGAGCTGCACTTCTGACACTTGGTACTTCAGTAGAAAACGCCTGTCCGCGACTGTCTGCAAAGTTTTGTTGCACAAGTCGAATAAATGTGGAAGGTATAAACAAAAGCAATATCAACTTTAAAACCGCGCTAAATTTTGTTGATGTTTTGCGTATTCAGTTTGTATCGACATATCTCCAGCAGTGCAAAAGCTGCACTTCTGAAACTTGGTACTTCAGTAGAAAATGTGTCTCCGCAACTGTCTGCAAAGTTTTGTTGCAAAATTCGAATAAATGTGGAAGGTATAAACAAAAGCAATATCCCCTTTAAACCCCGCTAAATTTTGTTGATGTTTTGCGTATTCAGTTTGTATCGACATATCTCCGGCAGTGCAAAAGCTGCACTTCTGAAACTTGGTACTTCAGTAGAAGATGTGTCTCTACGACTGTCTGCAAAGTTTCGTAGCACATCTCGGATGAATGTGGAAGTTATAAACAAAAGCGATATCAACTTTAAAACGCGCTAAATTTTGTTGATGTTTTGCGTATTCAGTTTGTATCGACATATCTCCGGCAGTACAAGAGCTGCACTTCTGAAACTTGGTACTTCAGTAGAAAAAATTCTATCCGCGACTGTCTGCAAAGTTTCGTTGCACAATTCGAATAAATGTGGAAGTTATAAACAAATTCGATATCAACTATAAACGCGCTAAATTTTGTTGATGTTTTGCGTATTCAGTTTGTATCGACATATCTCCGGCAGTACAAGAGCTGCACTTCTGAAACTTGGTACTTCAGTAGGAAATGTGTCTCCGCGACTGTCTGCAAAGTTTCGTTGCACAATTCGAATAAATGTGGAAGTTATAAACAAAAGCGATATCAACTTTAAAACGCGCTAAATTTTGTTGATGTTTTGCGTATTCAGTTTGTATTCATATATCTCCGGCAGTACAAGAGCTGCACTTCTGAATCTTGGTACTTCAGTAGAAATCGCTTATCCGCGACTGTCTGCAAACTTTCGTTGCACAATTCGAATAAATGTGGAAGTTATAAACAAAAGCGATATCAATTTAAAACGCGCTAAATTTTGTTGATGTTTTGCGTATTCCGTTTGTATCGACATATCTCCGGCAGTACAAGAGCTGCACTTCTGGACCTTGGTACTTCAGTAGAAAATGTGTCTCCGCAACTGTCTGCAAAGTTTCCTTGCACAATTCGAATAAATGTGGAAGTTATAAACAAAAGCGATATCAACTTTAAAACGCGCTAAATTTTGTTGATGTTTGCGTATTCAGTTTGTATCGACATATCTCCGGAAGTACAAGAGCTGAACTTCTGAAACTTGGTACTTCAGTAGAAAAGGCCTATCCGCGACTTTCTGCGAAGTTTCGTTGCACAATTCGAATAAATGTGGAAGTTATAAACAAAAGCGATATCAACTTTAAAACGCGCTAAATTTTGTTGATGTTTTGCGTATTCAGTTTGTATCGACATATCTCTGGCAGTAGAAGAGCTGTACTTCTGACACTTGGTACTTCAGTAGAAAAGGCCTGTCCGCGACTGTCTGCAAAGTTTCGTTGCACAAGTCGAATAAATGTGGAAGGTATAAACAAAAGCAATATCCCCTTTAAAACGCGCTAAATTTTGTTGATGTTTTGCGTATTCAGTTTGTATCGACATATCTCCGGCAGTGCAAAAGCTGCACGTCTGATACTTGGTACTTCAGTAGAAGATGTGTCTCTACGACTGTCTGCAAAGTTTCGTTGCACATCTCGGATGAATGTGGAAGTTATAAACAAAAGCGATATCAACTTTAAAACGCGCTAAATTTTGTTGATGTTTTGCGTATTCAGTTTGTATCGACATATCTCCGGCAGTACAAGGGCTGCACTTCTGAAACTTGGTACTTCAGTAGAAAAGGCCTATCCGCGACTGTCTGCGAAGTTTCGTTGCAGAATTCGAATAAATGTGGAAGTTATAAACAAAAGCGATATCAACTTAAAAACGCGCTAAATTTTGTTGATGTTTTGCGTATTCAGTTTGTATCGACATATCTCCGGCAGTACAAGAGCTGCACTTGTGAAACTTGGTACTTCAGTCGAATAGACCTATCCGCGACTGTCTGCAAAGTTTCGTTGCACAATTCGAATAAATGTGGAAGTTATAACCAAAAGCGACATCAACTTTAAAACGCGCTAAATTTTGTTGATGTTTTGCGTATTCAGTTTGTATCGACATATCTCTGGCAGTAGAAAAGCTGTACTTCTGACACTTGGTACTTCAGTAGAAAAGGCCTGTCCGCGACTGTCTGCAAAGTTTCGTTGCACAAGTCGAATAAATGTGGAAGGTATAAACAAAAGCAATATCCCCTTTAAACCGCGCTAAATTTTGTTGATGTTTTGCGTATTCAGTTTGTATCGACATATCTCCGGCAGTGCAAAAGCTGCACTTCTGATACTTGGTACTTCAGTAGAAGATGTGTCTCTACGACTGTCTGCAAAGTTTCGTTGCACATCTCGGATGAATGTGGAAGTTATAAACAAAAGCGATATCAACTTTAAAACGCGCTAAATTTTGTTGATGTTTTGCGTATTCAGTTTGTATCGACATATCTCCGGCAGTACAAGGGCTGCACTTCTGAAACTTGGTACTTCAGTAGAAAAGGCCTATCCGCAACTGTCTGCGAAGTTTCGTTGCAGAATTCGAATAAATGTGGAAGTTATAAACAAAAGCGATATCAACTTAAAAACGCGCTAAATTTTGTTGATGTTTTGCGTATTCAGTTTGTATCGACATATCTCCGGCAGTACAAGAGCTGCACTTGTGAAACTTGGTACTTCAGTCGAATAGACCTATCCGCGACTGTCTGCAAAGTTTCGTTGCACAATTCGAATAAATGTGGAAGTTATAACTAAAAGCGACATCAACTTTAAAACGCGCTAAATTTTGTTGATGTTTTGCGTATTCAGTTTGTATCGACATATCTCTGGCAGTAGAAAAGCTGTACTTCTGACACTTGGTACTTCAGTAGAAGATGTGTCTCTACGACTGTCTGCAAAGTTTCGTTGCACATCTCGGATGAATGTGGAAGTTATAAACAAAAGCGATATCAACTTTAAAACGCGCTAAATTTTGTTGATGTTTTGCGTATTCAGTTTGTATCGACATATCTCCGGCAGTACCAGGGCTGCACTTCTGAAACTTGGTACTTCAGTAGAAAAGGCCTATCTGCGACTGTTTGCGAAGTTTCGTTGCAGAATTCGAATAAATGTGGAAGTTATAAACAAAAGCGATATCAACTTTAAAACGCGCTAAATTTTGTTGATGTTTTGCGTATTCAGTTTGTATCGACATATCTCCGGCAGTACAAGAGCTGCACTTGTGAAACTTGGTACTTAAGTCGAATAGACCTATCCGCGACTGTCTGCAAAGTTTCGTTGCACAAGTCGAATAAATGTGGAAGTTATAACCAAAAGCGACATCAACTCTAAAACGCGCTAAATTTTGTTTATGTTTTGCGTATTCAGTTTGTATCGACATATCTCCGGCAGTACAAGAGCTGCACTTCTGAAACTTGGTACTTCAGTAGAAAAGGCCTATCCGCGACTGTCTGCAAAGTTTCGTTGCACAATTCGAATAAATGTCGAAGTTATAAACAAATTCGATATCAACTTTAAAACGCGCTAAATCTTGTTGATGTTTTGCGTATTCAGTTTGTATTCACACATCTCTGGCAGTACAAGAGCTGCACTTCTGAAACTTAGTACTTCGGTAGGAAATACATATCCGCGACTGTCTGCAAAGTTTCGTTGCACAATTCGAATAAATGTGGAAGTTATAAACAAAAGCAATATCCCCTTTAAACCGCTCTAAATTTTGTTGATGTTTTGCGTATTCAGTTTGTATCGACATATCTCCGACAGTGCAAAAGCTGCACTTCTGCAACTTGGTACTTCAGTAGAAGATGTGACTCCGCAAATCTCTGCAAAATATCGTAACATAATTCGAATAAATGTAGAAGTTATAAACAAAAGCGATATCAACTTTAAAACGCGCTAAATTTTGTTTATGTTTTGCGTATTTAGTTTGTATCGACATATATCCGGCAGTAGTCTGGCTGCACTTCTGACACTTGGTACTTCAGTAGCAAAGGCCTGTCCGCGACTGTCTGCAAAGTTTTGTTGCACAAGTCGAATAAATGTGGAAGGTATAAACATAAGCAATATCCCCTTTAAACCGCGCTAAATTTTGTTGATGTTTTGCGTATTCAGTTTGTATCGACATATCTCCGGCAGTGCAAAAGCTGCACTTCTGAAACTTGGTACTTCAGTAGAAGATGTGTCTCTACGACTGTCTGCAAAGTTTCGTGGCAGATCTCGGAGCAATGTGGAAGTTATAAACAAAAGCGGTATCAACTTTAAAACGCGCTAAATTTTGTTGATGTTTTGCGTATTCAGTTTGTATCGACATATCTCCGGCAGTAGAAGAGCTGCACTTCTGACACTTGGTACTGCAGTAGAAAAGGCCCATCCGCGACTGTCTGCAAAGTTTCGTTGCACAAGTCGAATAAATGTGGAAGGTATAAACAAAAGCAATATCCTCTTTAAACCGCGCTTAATTTTGTTGATGTTTTGCGTATTCAGTTTGTATCGACATATCTCCGGCAGTGCAAAAGCTGCACTTCTGAAACTTGGTACTTCAGTAGAAGATGTGTCTCTACGACTGTCTGCAAAGTTTCGTTGCACATCACGGATGAATGTGGAAGTTATAAACAAAAGCGATATCAACTTTAAAACGCGCTAAATTTTGTTGATGTTTTGCGTATTCAGTTTGTATCGACATATCTCCGGCAGTACAAGAGCTGCACTTCTGAAACTTGGTACTTCAGTAGAAAAGGCCTATCCGCGACTGTCTGCGAAGTTTCGTTGCAGAATTCGAATAAATGTGGAAGTTATAAACAAAAGCGATATCAACTTTAAAACGCGCTAAATTTTGATGATGTTTTGCGTATTCAGTTTGTATCGACATATCTCCGGAAGTACAAGAGCTGCACTTCTGAAACTTGGTACTTCAGTCGAATAGACCTATCCGCGACTGTCTGCAAAGTTTCGTTGCACAATTCGAATAAATGTGGAAGTTATAACCAAAAGCGACATCAACTTTAAAACGCGCTAAATTTTGTTGATGTTTTGCGTATTCAGTTTGTATTCACATATCTCCGGCAGTGCAAAAGCTGCACTTCTGAAACTTGGTACTTCAGTAGAAGATGTGACTCCGCAAATCTCTGCAAAATATCGTTGCATAATTCGAATAAATGTGGAAGTTATAAACAAAAGCGATATCAACTTTAAAACGCGCTAAATTTTGTTGATGTTTTGCGTATTCAGTTTGTATCGACATATCACCGGCAGTACAAGAGCTGCACTTCTGAAACTTGGTACTTCAGTAGGAAATGTGTCTCTGCGACTGTCTGCAAAGTTTCGTTGCACAATTCGAATAAATGTGGAAGTTATAAACAAAAGCGATATCAACTTTAAAACGCGCTAAATTTTGTTGATGTTTTGCGTATTTAGTTTGTATCGACATATCTCAAGCAGTAGAAGAGCTGCACTTCTGACACTTGGTACTTCAGTAGTAAAGGCCTTTCCGCGACTGTCTGCAAAGTTTTGTTGCACAAGTCGAATAAATGTGGAAGGTATAAACAAAAGCAATATCCCCTTTAAACCGCGCTAAATTTTGTTGATGTTTTGCGTATTCAGTTTGTATCGACATATCTCCGGTAGTGCAAAAGCTGCACTTCTGAAACTTGGTACGTCAGTAGAAGATGTGTCTCTACGACTGTCTGCAAAGTTTCGTTGCACATCTCGGATTAATGTGGAAGTTATAAACAAAAGCGATATCAACTTTAAAACGCGCTAAATTTTGTTGATGTTTTGCGTATTCAGTTTGTATCGACATATCTCCGGCAGTACAAGGGCTGCACTTCGGCAACTTGGTACTTCAGTAGAAAAGGCCTATCCGCGACTGTCTGCGAAGTTTCGTTGCAGAATTCGAATAAATGTGGAAGTTATAAACAAAAGCGGTATTAACTTTAAAACGCGCTAAATTTTGATGATGTTTTGCGTATTCAGTTTGTATCGACATATCTCCGGCAGTACAAGAGCTGCACTTCTGAAACTTGGTACTTCAGTAGAAAAGGCCTATCCGCGACTGTCTGCAAAGTTTCGTTGCACAATTCGAATAAATGTCGAAGTTATAAACAAAAGCGATATCAACTTTAAAACGCGCTAAATTTTGTTGATGTTTTGCGTATTCAGTTTGTATCGACATGTCTCCGGCAGTACAAGAGCTGCACTTCTGAAACTTGGTACTTCAGTAGAAAAAATTCTATCCGCGACTGTCTGCAAAGTTTCGTTGCACAATTCGAATAAATGTGGAAGTTATAAACAAATTCGATATCAACTATAAACGCGCTAAATTTTGTTAGTGTTTTGCGTATTCAGTTTGTATCGACATATCTCCGGCAGTACAAGAGCTGCACTTCTTAAACTTGGTACTTCAGTAGGAAATGTGTTTCCGCGACTGTCTGCAAAGTTTCGTTGCACAATTCGAATAAATGTGGAAGTTATAAACAAAAGCGATATCAACTTTAAAACGCGCTAAATTTTGTTGATGTTTTGCGTATTCAGTTTGTATCGACATATCTCCGGCAGTACCAGAGCTGCACTTCTGAAACTTGGTACTTCAGTAGAAAAGGCCTATCCGCGACTGTCTGCGAAGTTTCGTTGCAGAATTCGAATAAATGTGGAAGTTAGAAACAAAAGCGATATCAACTTTAAAACGCGCTAAATTTTGTTGATGTTTTGCGTATTCAGTTTGTATCGACATATCTCCGGCAGTACACGAGCTGCACTTCTGCAACTTGGTACTTCAGTAGAAAAGTCCTATCCGCGACTGTCTGCGAAGTTTCGTTGCAGAATTCGAATAAATGTGGAAGTTATAACCAAAAGCGACATCAACTCTTAAACGACCTAAATTTTGTTGATGTTTTGCGTATTCAGTTTGTATCGACATATCTCCGGCAGTACAAAGGCTGCACTTCTGAAACTTGGTACTTCAGTAGAAAAGGCCTATCCGCGACTGTCTGCAAAGTTTCGTTGCACAATTCGAATAAATGTCGAAGTTATAAACAAATTCGATATCAACTTTAAAACGCGCTAAATTTTGTTGATGTTTTGCGTATTCAGTTTGTATTAACATATCTCCGGCAGTACAAGAGCTGCACTTCTGAAACTTAGTACTTCGGTAGGAAATACCTATCCGCGACTGTCTGCAAAGTTTCGTTGCACAATTCGAATCAATGTGGAAGGTATAAACAAAAGCAATATCCCCTTTAAACCGCTTTAAATTTTGTTGATGTTTTGCGTATTCAGTTTGTATCGACATATCTCCGGCAGTCCACGAGCTGCACTTCTGAAACTTGATACTTCAGTAGAAAAAATTCTATCCGCGACTGTCTGCAAAGTTTCGTTATACAATTCGAATAAATGTGGAAGTTATAAACAAATTCGATATCAACTTAAAAACGCGCTAAATTTTGTTGATGTTTTGCCTATTCAGTTTGTATCGACATATCTCCGGCAGTACAAGAGCTGCACTTCTGAAACTTGGTACTTCAGTAGGAAATGTGTCCTTGCGACTGTCTGCAAAGTTTCGTTGCACAATTAAAATAAATGTCGAAGTTATAAACAAATTCGATATCAACTTTAAAACGCGCTAAATTTTGTTGATGTTTTGCGTATTCAGTTTGTATTCACATATCTCCGGCAGTACAAGAGATGCACTTCTGAAACTATGTACTTGGGTAGGAAATACCTATCCGCGACTGTCTGCAAAGTTTCGTTGCACAATTCGAATAAATGTGGTAGGTATAAACAAAAGCAATATCCCCTTTAAACCGCTCTAAATTTTGTTGATGTTTTGCGTATTCAGTTTGTATCGACATATCTCCGGCAGTGCAAAAGCTGCACTTCTGAAACTTGGTACTTCAGTAGAAGATGTGACTCCGCAAATCTCTGCAAAATATCGTAACATAATTCGAATAAATGTGGAAGTTATAAACAAAAGCGATATCAACTTTAAAACGCGCTAAATTTTGTTTATGTTTTGCGTATTTAGTTTGTATCGACATATCTCCGGCAGTAGAAGAGCTGCACTTCTGACACTTGGTACTTCAGTAGCAAAGGCCTGTCCGCGACTGTCTGCAAAGTTTTGTTGCACAAGTCGAATAAATATGGAAGGTATAAACAAAGCAATATCCCCTTTAAACCGCGCTACATTTTGTTGATGTTTTGCGTATTCAGTTTGTATCGACATATCTCCGGCAGTGCAAAAGCTGCACTTCTGAAACTTGGTACTTCAGTAGAAGATGTGTCTCTTCGACTGTCTGCAAAGTTTCGTTGCAGATCTCGGATGAATGTGGAAGTTATAAACAAAAGCGATATCAACTTTAAAACGCGCTAAATTTTGTTGATGTTTTGCGTATTCAGTTTGTATCGACATATCTCCGGCAGTAGAAGAGCTGCACTTCTGACACTTGGTACTTCAGTAGAAAAGGCCTATCCGCGACTGTCTGCAAAGTTTCGTTGCACAAGTCGAATAAATGTGGAAAGTATAAACAAAAGCAATATCCCCTTTAAACCGCGCTTAATTTTGTTGATGTTTTGCGTATTCAGTTTGTATCGACATATCTCCGGCAGTGCAAAAGCTGCACTTCTGAAACTTGGTACTTCAGTAGAAGATGTGTCTCTACGACTGTCTGCAAAGTTTCGTTGCACATCTCGGATGAATGTGGAAGTTATAAACAAAAGCGATATCAACTTTAAAACGCGCTAAATTTTGTTTATGTTTTGCGTATTCAGTTTGTATCGACATATCTCCGGCAGTACCAGAGCTGCACTTCTGAAACTTGGTACTTCAGTAGAAAAGGCCTATCCGCGACTGTCTGCGAAGTTTCGTTGCAGAATTCGAATAAATGTAGAAGTTATAAACAAAAGCGATATCAACTTTAAAACGCGCTAAATTTTTTTGATGTTTTGCGTATTCAGTTTGTATCGACATATCTCCAGAAGTACAAGAGCTGCACTTCTGAAACTTGGTACTTCAGTCGAATAGACCTATCCGCGACTGTCTGCAAAGTTTCGTTGCACAATTCGAATAAATGTGGAAGTTATAACCAAAAGCGACATCAACTCTAAAACGCGCTAAATTTTGTTGATGTTTTGCGTATTCAGTTTGTATCGACATATCTCCCCCAGTACAAGAGCTGCACTTCTGAAACTTGGTACTTCAGTAGAAAAGGCCTATCCGCGACTGTCTGCAAAGTTTCGTTGCACAATTCGAATAAATGTCGAAGTTATAAACAAATTCGATATCAACTTTAAAACGCGCTAAATTTTGTTGATGTTTTGCGTATTCAGTTTGTATTCACATATCTCCGGCAGTACAAGAGCTGCACTTCTGAAACTTAGTACTTCGGTAGGAAATACTTATCCGCGACTGTCTGCAAAGTTTCGTTGCACAATTCGAATAAATGTGGAAGGTATAAACAAAAGCAATATCCCCTTTAAACCGCTCTAAATTTTGTTGATGTTTTGCGTATTCAGTTTGTATCGACATATCTCCGGCAGTGCCAAAGCTGCACTTCTGAAACTTGGTACTTCAGAAGAAGATGTGACTCCGCAAATCTCTGCAAAATATCGTTGCATAATTCGAATAAATGTCGAAGTTATAAACAAAAGCGATATCAACTTTAAAACGCGCTAAATTTTGTTTATGTTTTGCGTATTCAGTTTGTATCGACATATCACTGGCAGTACATAAGCTGCACTTGTGAAACTTGGTATTTCAGTAGGAAATGTGTCTCTGCGACTGTCTGCAAAGTTTCGTTGCACAATTCGAATAAATGTGGAAGTTATAAACAAAAGCGATATCAACTTTAAAACTCGCTAAATTTTGTTGATGTTTTGCGTATTTAGTTTGTATCGACATATCTCCGGCAGTAGAAGAGCTGCACTTCTGACACTTGGTACTTCAGTAGAAAAGGCCTTTCCGCGACTGTCTGCAAAGTTTCGTTGCACATCTCGGATGAATGTGGAAGTTATAAACAAAAGCGATATCAACTTTAAAACGCGCTAAATTTTGTTGATGTTTTGCGTATTCAATTTGTATCGACATATCTCCGGCAGTACACGAGCTGCACTTCTGCAACTTGGTACTTCAGTAGAAAAGGCCTATCCGCGACTGTCTGCGAAGTTTCGTTGCAGAATTCGAATAAATGTGGAAGTTATAAACAAAAGCGGTATAAACTTTAAAACGCGCTAAATTTTGTTGATGTTTTGCGTATTCAGTTTGTATCGACATATCTCCGGCAGTACAAGAGCTGTACTTCTGAAACTTAGTAGTTCAGTCGAATAGACCTATCCGCGACTGTCTGCAAAGTTTCGTTGCACAATTCGAATAAATGTGGAAGTTATAACAAAAAGCGACATCAACTCTAAAACGCGCTAAATTTTGTTGATGTTTTGCGTATTCAGTTTGTATCGACATATCTCCGGCAGTACAAGAGCTGCACTTCTGAAACTTGGTACTTCAGTAGAACAGGCCTATCCGCGACTGTCTGCAAAGTTTCGTTGCACAATTCGAATAAATGTCGAAGTTATAAACAAATTCGATATCAACTTTAAAACGCGCTAAATTTTGTTTATGTTTTGCGTATTCAGTTTGTATTAACATATCTCCGGCAGTACAAGAGCTGCACTTCTGAAACTTAGTACTTCGGTAGGAAATACCTATCCGCGACTGTCTGCAAAGTTTCGTTGGACAATTCGAGTAAATGTGGAAGGTATAAACAAAAGCAATATCCCCTTTAAACCGCTTTAAATTTTGTTGATGTTTTGCGTATTCAGTTTGTATCGACATATCTCCGGCAGTGCCAAAGCTGCACTTCTGAAACTTGGTACTTCAGTAGAAGATGTGACTCTGCAAATCTCTGCAAAATATCGTTGCACAATTCGAATAAATGTGGAAGTTATAAACAAAAGCGATATCAACTTTAAAACGCGCTAAATTTTGTTTATGTTTTGCGTATTCAGTTTGTATCGAGATATCTCCGGCAGTACAAGAGCTGCACTTCTGAAACTTGGTACTACAGTAGAAAAGGCCTATCCGCGACTGTCTGCAAAGTTTCGTTGCACAATTCGAATAAATGTGGAAGTTATAAACAAAAGCGATATCAACTTTAAAACGCGCTAAATTTTGTTGATGTTTTGCGTATTTAGTTTGTATCGACATATCTCCGGCAGTAGAAGAGCTGCACTTCTGACACTTGGTACTTCAGTAGAAAAGGCCCATCCGCGACTGTCTGCAAAGTTTCGTCGCACAAGTCGAATAAATGTGGAAGGTATAAACAAAAGCAATATCTCCTTTTAACCGAACTAAATTTTGTTGATGTTTTGCGTATTCAGTTTGTATCGACATATCTCCAGCAGTGCAAAAGCTGCACTTCTGAAACATGGTACGTCAGTAGAAGATGTGTCTCTACGACTGTCTGCAAAGTTTCGTTGCACATCTCGGATGAATGTGGAAGTTATAAACAAAAGCGATATCAACTTTAAAACGCGCTAAATTTTGTTGATGTTTTGCGTATTCAGTTTGTATCGACATATCTCCGGCAGTACAAGAGCTGCACTTCTGAAACTTGATACTTCAGTAGAAAAAATTCTATCCGCGACTGTCTGCAAAGTTTCGTTGCACAATTCGAATAAATGTGGAAGTTATAAACAAATTCGATATCAACTTTAAAACGCGCTAAATTTTGTTGATGTTTTGCGTATTCAGTTGGTATTGACATATCCCCGGCAGTACAAGAGCTGCACTTCTGAAACTTGGTACTTCAGTAGGAAATGTGTCCTTGCGACTGTCTGCAAAGTTTCGTTGAACAATGCGAATAAATGTGGAAGTTATAAACAAAAGCGATATCAACTTTAAAACGCGCTAAATTTTGTTGATGTTTTGCGTATTCAGTTTGTATTCACATATCTCCGGCAGTACAAGAGCTGCACTTCTGAAACTTGGTACTTCAGTAGAAATCGCTTATCCGCGACTGTCTGCAAAGTTTCGTTGCACAATTCGAATAAATGTGGAAGTTATAAACAAAAGAGATATCAACTTCAAACGCGCCAAATTTTGTTGATGTTTTGCGTATTCCGTTTGTATCGACATATCTCCGGCAGTA
Source organism: Sepiola atlantica (assembly GCA_963556195.1). Lineage (NCBI taxonomy): Eukaryota > Metazoa > Mollusca > Cephalopoda > Sepiida > Sepiolidae > Sepiola > Sepiola atlantica. Next base: position 121,109,911 of record OY744526.1, read on the forward strand.
CAAGAGCTGCACTTGTGAAACTTGGTACTTCAGTAGAAAATGTGTCTCCGCGACTGTCTGCAAAGTTTCGTTGCACAATTCGAATAAATGTGGAAGGTATAAACAAAAGCGATATCAACTTTAAACCGCGCTAAATTTTGTTGATGTTTTGCGTATTCAGTTTGTATCGACATATCTCCGACAGTACAGGAGCTGCACTTCTTAAACTTAGTACTTCAGTAGAAAATGTGACTCCGCTACTCTCTGCAAAGTTTCGTTGCACAATTCGAATAAATGTGGAAGTTATAAACAAAAGCGATATCAACTTTAAAACGCGCTAAATTTTGTTGATGTTTTGCGTATTCAGTTTGTATCGACATATCTCCGACAGTACAAGAGCTGCACTTCTGAAACTTATTACTTCAGTAGACAAGGCCTATCCGCAACTGTCTGCAAAGTTTCGTTGCACAATTCGAATTAATAGGGAAGTTATAAACAAAAGCGATATCAACTTTAAAACGCGCTAAATTTTGTTGATGTTTTGCGTATTCAGTTTGTATCGACATATCTCCAGCAGTACACGAGCTGCACTTCTGAAACTTACTATTTCAGTCGGAAAGCCCTATCCGCGACTGTCTGCAAAGTTTCGTTGCACAATTCGAATAAATGTGGAAGTTATAACCAAAAGCGACATCACATCTAAAACGCGCTAAATTGTGTTGATGTTTTGCGTATTCAGTTTGTATCGACATATCTCCGGCAGTACAAGAGCTGCACTTCTGAAACTTGGTACTTAAGTAGCAAATGTGTCTCTGCGACGGTCTGCAAAGTTTCGTTGCACAATTCGAATAAATGTTGAAGTTATAAACAAAAGCGATATCAACTTTAAAACGCGCTAAATTTTGTTGATGTTTTGCGTATTCAGTTTGTATTCACATATCTCCGGCAGTACAAGAGCTGCACTTCTGAAACTTGGTACTTCAGTAGAAATTTCTTATCCGCGACTGTCTGCAAAGTTTCGTTGCACAATTCGAATAAATGTGGAAGTTATAAACAAAAGCGATATCAACTTCAAACGCGCTAAACTTGTTGATGTTTTGCGTATTCAGTTTGTATCGACATATCTCCGGCAGTACAAGAGCTGCACTTGTGAAACTTGGTACTACAGTAGAAAAGGCCTATCTGCGACTGTCTGCGAAGTTTCGTTGCAGAATTCGAATAAATGTGGAAGTTATAAACAAAAGCGATATCAACTTTAAAACGCGCTAAATTTTGTTGATGTTTTGCGTATTCAGTTTGTATCGACATATCTCCGGCAGTACAGGAGCTGCACTTCTGTAACTTGGTACGTCAGTAGAAATCGCTTATCCGCGACTGTCTGCAAAGTTTCGTTGCACAATTCGAATAAATATGGAAGTTATAAACAAAAGCGATATCAACTTCAAACGCGCTAAATTTTGTTGATGTTTTGCGTATTCCGTTTGTATCGACATATCTCCGGCAGTACAAGAGCTGCACTTCTGAAACTTGGTACTTCATAGAAAATGTGTCTCCGCGACTGTCTGCAAAGTTTCGTTGCACAATTCGAATAAATGTGGTAGGTATAAAAAAAAGCGATATCAACTTTAAACCGCGCTAAATTTTGTTGATGTTTTGCGTATTCAGTTTGTATCGACATATCTCCGGCAGTACAGGAGCTGCACTTCTTAAACTTGGTACTTCAGTAGAAAATGTGACTCCGCAAATCTCTGCAAAGTTTCGTTGCACAATTCGAATAAATGTGGAAGTTATAAACAAAAGCGATATCAACTTTAAAACGCGCTAAATTTTGTTGATGTTTTGCGTATTCAGTTTGTATCGACATATCTCCGGCGGTACACGAGCTGCACTTCTGAAACTTATTACTTCAGTTGACAAGGCCTATCCGCAACTGTCTGCAAAGTTTCGTTGCACAATTCGAATTAATGTGGAAGTTGTAAACAAAAGCGATATCAACTTTAAAACGCGCTAAATTTTGTTGATGTTTTGCGTATTCAGTTTGTATCAAACTATCTCCTGCAGTACACGAGCTGCACTTCTGAAACTTGGTATTTCAGTCGAAAAGCCCTATCCGCGACTGTCTGCAAAGTTTCGTTGCACAATTCGAATAAATGTGGAAGTTATAAACAAAAGCGACACCACATCTAAAACGCGCTAAATTTTGTTGATGTTTTGCGTATTCATTTTGTATCGACATATCTCCGGCAGTACAAGAGCTGCACTTCTGAAACTTGGTACTTCAGTAGGAAATGTGTCTCTGCGACTGTCTGCAAAGTTTCGTTGCACAATTCGAATAAATGTGGAAGTTATAAACAAAAGCGATATAAACTTTAAAACGCGCTAAATTTTGTTGATGTTTTGCGTATTCAGTTTGTATTCCCATATCTCAGGCAGTACAAGAGCTGCACTTCTGAAACTTGGTACTTCAGTAGAAATTGCTTATCCGCGACTGTCTGCAAAGTTTCGTTGCACAATTCGAATAAATGTGGAAGTTATAAACAAAAGCGATATCAACTTCAAACGCGCTTAACTTGTTGATGTTTTGCGTATTCCGTTTGTATCGATATATCTCCGGCAGTAAAAGAGCTGCACTTGTGAAACTTGGTACTACAGTAGAAAAGGCCTATCCGCGACTGTCTGCGAAGTTTCGTTGCAGAATTCGAATAAATGTGGAAGTTATAAACAAAAGCGATATCAACTTTAAAACGTACTAAATTTTGTTGATGTTTTGCGTATTCAGTTTGTATCGACATATCTCCGGCAGTACAAGAGCTGCACTTCTGAAACTTGGTACTTCAGTCGAAAAGACTTATCCGCGACTGTCTGCAAAGTTTCGTTGCACAATTCGAATAAATGTGGAAGTTATAACCAAAAGCGACATCAACTCTAAAAGGCGCTAAATTTTGTTGATGTTTTGCGTATTCAGTTTGTATCGACATATCTCCGGCAGTACAAGAGCTGCACTTCTGAAACTTAGTACTTCAGTAGCTAATACCTATCCGCGACTGTCTGCAAAGTTTCGTTGCACAATTCGAATAAATGTGGAAGGTATAAACAAAAGCAATATCTCCTTTTAACCGAACTAAATTTTGTTTATGTTTTGCGTATTCAGTTTGTATCGACATATCTCCGGCAGTGCAAAAGCTGCACTTCTGAAACATGGTACGTCAGTAGAAGATATGTCTCTACGACTGTCTGCAAAGTTTCGTTGCACATCTCGGATGAATGTGGAAGTTATAAACAAAAGCGATATCAACTTTAAAACGCGCTAAATTTTGTTGATGTTTTGCGTATTCAGTTTGTATCGACATATCTCCGGCAGTACACGAGCTGCACTTCTGCAACTTGGTACTTCAGTAGAAAAGGCCTATCCGCGACTGTCTGCGAAGTTTCGTTGCAGAATTCGAATAAATGTGGAAGTTATAAACAAAAGCGGTATAAACTTTAAAACGCGCTAAATTTTGTTGATGTTTTGCGTATTCAGTTTGTATCGACATATCTCCGGCAGTACAAGAGCTGTACTTCTGAAACTTAGTAGTTCAGTCGAATAGACCTATCCGCGACTGTCTGCAAAGTTTCGTTGCACAATTCGAATAAATGTGGAAGTTATAACAAAAAGCGACATCAACTCTAAAACGCGCTAAATTTTGTTGATGTTTTGCGTATTCAGTTTGTATCGACATATCTCCGGCAGTACAAGAGCTGCACTTCTGAAACTTGGTACTTCAGTAGAACAGGCCTATCCGCGACTGTCTGCAAAGTTTCGTTGCACAATTCGAATAAATGTCGAAGTTATAAACAAATTCGATATCAACTTTAAAACGCGCTAAATTTTGTTTATGTTTTGCGTATTCAGTTTGTATTAACATATCTCCGGCAGTACAAGAGCTGCACTTCTGAAACTTAGTACTTCGGTAGGAAATACCTATCCGCGACTGTCTGCAAAGTTTCGTTGCACAATTCGAGTAAATGTGGAAGGTATAAACAAAAGCAATATCCCCTTTAAACCGCTTTAAATTTTGTTGATGTTTTGCGTATTCAGTTTGTATCGACATATCTCCGGCAGTGCCAAAGCTGCACTTCTGAAACTTGGTACTTCAGTAGAAGATGTGACTCTGCAAATCTCTGCAAAATATCGTTGCACAATTCGAATAAATGTGGAAGTTATAAACAAAAGCGATATCAACTTTAAAACGTACTAAATTTTGTTGATGTTTTGCGTATTCAGTTTGTATCGACATATCTCCGGCAGTACAAGAGCTGCACTTCTGAAACTTGGTACTTCAGTCGAAAAGACTTATCCGCGACTGTCTGCAAAGTTTCGTTGCACAATTCGAATAAATGTGGAAGTTATAACCAAAAGCGACATCAACTCTAAAAGGCGCTAAATTTTGTTGATGTTTTGCGTATTCAGTTTGTATCGACATATCTCCGGCAGTACAAGAGCTGCACTTCTGAAACTTAGTACTTCAGTAGCTAATACCTATCCGCGACTGTCTGCAAAGTTTCGTTGCACAATTCGAATAAATGTGGAAGGTATAAACAAAAGCAATATCTCCTTTTAACCGAACTAAATTTTGTTTATGTTTTGCGTATTCAGTTTGTATCGACATATCTCCGGCAGTGCAAAAGCTGCACTTCTGAAACATGGTACGTCAGTAGAAGATATGTCTCTACGACTGTCTGCAAAGTTTCGTTGCACATCTCGGATGAATGTGGAAGTTATAAACAAAAGCGATATCAACTTTAAAACGCGCTAAATTTTGTTGATGTTTTGCGTATTCAGTTTGTATCGACATATCTCCGGCAGTACAAGAGCTGCACTTCTGAAACTTGATACTTCAGTAGAAAAAATTCTATCCGCGACTGTCTGCAAAGTTTCGTTGCACAATTCGAATAAATGTGGAAGTTATAAACAAATTCGATATCAACTTTAAAACGCGCTAAATTTTGTTGATGTTTTGCGTATTCAGTTGGTATTGACATATCTCCGGCAGTACAAGAGCTGCACTTCTGAAACTTGGTACTTCAGTAGAAAATGTGACTCCGCTAATCTCTGCAAAGTGTCGTTGCACAATTCCAATAAATGTAGAAGTTATAAACAAAAGCGATATCCATTTTAAATCGCACAAAATTTTGTTGATGTTTTGCGTATTCAGTTTGTATCGATATATCTCCGGAAGTAAAAGAGCTTCACCTCTTAAACTTGGTACTTCAGTAGAAAATGCCTATCCGCGACTGTCTGCAATGTTTCGTTGCATAATTCGTCTAAATGTGGAAGTTAGAACAAAAGCGATATTAACTTTAAAACTCGCTTACTTTTGTTGATGTTTTGCGTATTCAGTTTGTATCGATATATCTCCGGACGTACAAGAGCTGCAATTCTGAAGCTTGGTACTTCAGTAGAAAATGCCTATCCGCGACTGTCTGCAAAGTTTCGTTGCACAATTCGACTAAATGTGAAAGTTATAAACAAAAGCGATATCAACTTTAAAACGCGCTAAATTTTGTTGATGTTTTGCGTATTCAGTTTGTATCGACATATCTCCGGCAGTACAATAGCTGCACTTCTGAAACTTGGTACTTCAGTAGAAAATGTGACTCCGCTTATCTCTGCAAAGTTTCGTTGCACAATTCGTCTAAATGTGGAAGTTAGAAACAAAAGCGATATCAACTTTAAAACGCGCTTAATTTTGTTGATGTTTTGCGTATTCAGTTTGTATCGACATATCTCCGGCAGTACAAGAGCTGCACTTTTGAACCTTGGTACTTCGATAGAAAATATGACTCCGCTAATCTCTGCAAAGTTTCGTTGCACAATTCTAATAAATGTGGAAGTTATAAACAAAAGCGATATCAACTTTAAATCGCACTAAATTTTGTTGAGGTTTTGCGTATTCAGTTTGTATCGATATATCTCCGGAAGTACAAGAGCTGCACCTCTTAAACTTGGTACTTCAGTAGAATATGCGACTCCGCTTATCTCTGCAAGGTTTCGTTGCACAATTCGAATAAATGTGGAAGTTATAAACAAAAGCGATATCAACTTTAAAACGCGCTAAATTTTGTTGATGATTTGCGTATTCAGTTCGTATCGACATATCTCCCGCAGTACAAGATCTGCACTTCTGAAACTTGGTACTTCAGTAGAAAATGTGACTCCGCTAATCTCTGCAAAGGTTCGTTGCACAATTCCAATAAATGTGGAAGTTATAAACAAAAGCGATATCAACTTTAAAACGCGCAAAACTTTGTTGATATGTGGCGTATTCAGTTTGTATCGACATATCTCCGATAGTACAAGAGCTGCACTTCTGAAACTTGGTACTTCAGTAGAAAATGTGACTCCGCTAATCTCTGCAAAGTTTCGTTGCACAATTCCAATAAATGTGGAAGTTATAAACAAAAGCGATATCCACTTTAAATCGCACTAAATTTTGTTGATGTTTTGCGTATTCAGTTTGTATCGATATATCTCCGGACGTACAAGAGCTGCAATTCTGAAGCTTGGTACTTCAGTAGAAAATGCCTATCCGCGACTGTCTGCAAAGTTTCGTTGCACAATTCGTCTAAATGTGGAAGTTAGAAACCAAAGCGATATCAACTTTAAATCGCGCTAAATTTTGTTGATGTTCTGCGTATTCAGTTTGTATCGACACATCTCCTGCAGTACAAGAGCTGCACTTCTGAAACTTGGTACTTCAGTAGAAAATGTGACTCCGCTAATATCTGCAAAGTTTCGTTGCACAATTAGAATGAATGTGGAAGTTATAAACAAAAGCGATATCAACTTTAAAACGCGCTTAATTTTGTTGATGTTTTGCGTATTCAGTTTGTATCGACATATCTCCGGCAGTACAAGAGCTGCACGTCTGAACCTTCATACTTCAGTAGAAAATGTGACTCCGCTAATCCTTGCAAAGTTTCGTTGTACAATTCAAATAAATGTTGAAGTTATAAACAAAAGCGATATCAACTTTAAATCGCACTAAATTTTGTTGATGTTTTGCGTATTCAGTTTGTATCGACATATCTCCGGCAGTACAAGAGCTGCACCTCATAAACTTGGTACTTCAGTAGAAAATGTGACTCCGCAAATATCTGCACAGTTTCGTTGCACAATTCGAATAAATGTGGAAGTTATAAACTAAAGCGATATCCACTTTAAATCGCACTAAATTTTGTTGATGTTTTGCGTATTCAGTTTGTATCGACATATCTCCGGCAGTACAATAGCTGCACTTCTGAAACTTGGTACTTCAGTAGAAAATGTGACACTGCTTATCTCTGCAAAGTTTCGTTGCACAATTCGAATAAATGTGGATGTTAGAAACAAAAGCGATATCAACTTTAAAACGCGCTAAATTTTGTTGATGTTTTGCGTATTCAGTTTGTATCGACATATCTCCGGCAGTACAAGAGCTGCACTTCTGAAACTTGGTACTTCACCAGAATATATGACTCCGCTTATCTCTGCAAAGTTTCGTTGCACAATTCGAATAAATCTGGAAGTTATAAACAAAAGCAATATCAACTTTAAAACGCGCTAAATTTTGTTGATGTTTTACGTATTCAGTTTGTATCGACATATCTCCGGCAGTACAAGAGCTGCACTTCGTAACCTTGGTACCTCAGTAGAAAATGTGACTCCGCTAATCTCTGCAAAGTTTCGTTGCACAATTCGAATAAATGTGGAAGTTATAAACAAAAGCGATATCAACTTTAAAACGCGCTTAATTTTGTTGATGTTTTGCGTATTCAGTTTGTATCGACATATTTCCGGCAGTACAAGCGCTGCACTTCTGAACCTTAGTACTTCAGTAGAAAATGTGACTCCGCTAATCTCTGCAAAGTTTCGTTGCACAATTCCAATAAATGTTGAAGTTATAAACAAAAGCGATATCCACTTTAAATCGCACTAAATTTTGTTGATGTTTTGCGTATTCAGTTTGTATCGATATATCTCCGGACGTACAAGAGCTGCACATCTGAAACTTAGTACTTCAATAGAAAATGCCTATCCGCGACTGTCTGCAAAGTTTTGTTGCACAATTCGAATTAATGTGGAAGTTATAAACAAAAGCGATATCAACTTTAAAACGCGCTAAATTTTGTTGATGTTTTGCGTATTCAGTTTGTATCGACATATCTCCGGCAGTACAAGAGCTGCCCTTCTGAAACTTGTTACTTCAGTAGAATATGTGACTCCGCTACTCTCTGCAAAGTTTCGTGGCACAATTCGAATAAATGTGGAAGTTATAAACAAAAGCGATATCAACTTTAAAACGCGCTAAATTTTGTTGATGTGTTGCGTATTCAGTTTGTATCGACATATCTCCACCAGTACAAGAGCTGCACTTCTGAAACTTGATACTTCAGTAGAAAATGTGACTCCGCTTATCTCTGCAAAGTTTCGTTGCACAATTCCAATAAATGTGGAATTTATAAACAAAAGCGATATCCACTTTAAATCGCACTTAATTTTGTTGTTTTTTTGCGTATTCAGTTTGTATCGATATATCTCCGGAAGTACAAGAGCTGCACATCTGAAACTGAGTACTGCAGTAGAAAATTCCTATCCGCGACTGTCTGCAAAGTTTCGTTGCACAATTCGACTAAATGTGGAAGTTAGAAACAAAAGCGATATCAACTTAAAAACGCGCTAAATTTTGTTGATGTTTTGCGTATTCAGTTTGTATCGACATATCTCAGGCAGTACAAAGGCTGCACTTCTGAAACTTGGTACTTCAGTAGAATATGTGACTCCGCTTATCTCTGCAAAGTTTCGTTGCACAATTACAATATATGTGGAAGTTATAAACAAAAGCGATATCAACTTTAAAACGCGCTAAATTTTGTTGATGTGTGGCGTATTCAGTTTGTATCGACATATCTCCGGCAGTACAAGAGCTGCACTTCTGAAACTTGGTACTTCAGTAGACTATGTGACTCCGCTTAACTCTCCAAAGGTTCGTTTCACAATTCCAATAAATCTGGAAGTTATAAACAAAAGCGATATCCACTTTAAATCGCACTAAATTTTGTTGATGTTTTGCGTATTCAGTTTGTATCGACATATCGCCGGCAGTACAAGAGCTGCACTTCTGAAACTTGGTACTTCAGTAGAAAATGTGTCTCGTCTTATCTCTGCTAAGTTTCGTGGCACAATTCGAATAAATGTGGAAGTTATAAACAAAAGCGATATCAACTTTAAAACGCGCTAAATTTTGTTGATGTGTTGCGTATTCAGTTTGTATCGACATATCTCCCGCAGTACAAGAGCTGCACTTCTGAAACTTGGTACTTCAGTAGAAAATGTGACTCCGCTTATCTCTGCAAAGTTTCGTTGCACAATTCAAATAAATGTGGAAGTTATAAACAAAAGCGATATCCACTTTAAATCGCACTAAATTTTTTTTTTTTTTTGCGTATTCAGTTTGTATCGATATATCTCCGGAAGTACAAGAGCTGCACATCTGAAACTTTGTACTTCAGTAGGAAATGCCTATCCGCGACTGTCTGCAAAGTTTCGTTGCACAATTCGACTAAATGTGGAAGTTAGAAACAAAAGCGATATCAACTTTAAAACGCGCTAAATTTTGTTGATGTTTTGCGTATTCAGTTTGTATCGACATATCTCCGGCAGTACAAGAGCTGCCCTTCTGAAACTTGTTACTTCAGTAGAATATGTGACTCCGCTACTCTCTGCAAAGTTTCGTGGCACAATTCCAATAAATGTGGAATTTATAAACAAAAGCGATATCAACTTTAAATCGCACTTAATTTTGTTGTTTTTTTGCGTATTCAGTTTGTATAGATATATCTCCGGAAGTACAAGAGCTGCACATCTGAAACTTTGTACTTCAGTAGAAAATGCCTATCCGCGACTGTGTGCAAAGTTTCGTTGCACAATTCGACTAAATGTGGAAGTTAGAAACAAAAGCGATATCAACTTTAAAACGCGCTAAATTTTGTTGATGTTTTGCGTATTCAGTTTGTATCGACATATCTCCGGCAGTACAAGAGCTGCCCTTCTGAAACTTGTTACTTCAGTAGAATATGTGACTCCGATACTCTCTGCAAAGTTTCGTGGCACAATTCGAATAAATGTGGAAGTTATAAACAAAAGCGATATCAACTTTAAAACGCGCTAAATTTTGTTGATGTGTTGCGTATTCAGTTTGTATCGACATATCACCACCAGTACAAGAGCTGCACTTCTGAAACTTGATACTTCAGTAGAAAATGTGACTCCGCTTATCTCTGCAAAGTTTCGTTGCACAATTCCAATAAATGTGGAATTTATAAACAAAAGCGATATCCACTTTAAATCGCACTTAATTTTGTTGTTTTTTTGCGTATTCAGTTTGTATCGATATATCTCCGGAAGTACAAGAGCTGCACATCTTAAACTTTGTACTTCAGTAGAAAATGCCTATCCGCGACTGTCTGCAAAGTTTCGTTGCACAATTCGACTAAATGTGGAAGTTAGAAACAAAAGCGATATCAACTTTAAAACGCGCTAAATTTTGTTGATGTTTTGCGTATTCAGTTTGTATCGACATATCTCCGGCAGTACAAGAGCTGCCCTTCTGAAACTTGGTTCTTCAGTAGAATATGTGACTCCGCTAACTTCTGCAAAGTTTCGTGGCACAATTCGAATAAATGTGGAAGTTATAAACAAAAGCGATAATAACTTTAAAACGCCATTAATTTTATTGATGTGTTGCGTATTCAGTTTGTATCGACATATCTCCGGCAGTACCAGAGCTGCACTTCTGAAACTTGGTACTTCAGTAGAAAATGTGACTCCGCTAATCTCTGCAAAGTTTCGTTGCACAATTCGAATAAATGTGGAAGTTATAAACAAAAGCGATATCAACTTAAAAACGCGCTTAATTTTGTTGATGTTTTGCGTATTCAGTTTGTATCGACATATCTCCGGCGGTACAAGAGCTGCACTTCTGAAACTTGGTACTTCAGTAGAGAATGTGACTCCGCTAATCTGTGCAAAGTTTTGTTGCACAATTCCAATAAATGTTGAAGTTATAAACAAAAGCGATATCCACTTTAAATCGCACAAAATGTTGTTGATATTTTGCGTATTCAGTTTGTATCGATATATCTCCGGAAGTAAAAGAGCGGCACATCTGAAACTTGGTACTTTAATAGAAAATGCCTATCCGCGACTGTCTGCAAAGTTTCGTGGCATAATTCGACTAAATGTGGAAGTTAGAACAAAAGCGATATCAACTTTAAAACTCGCTAACTTTTGTTGATGTTTTGCGTATTTAGTTTGTATCGACATATCTCCCGCAGTACAAGCGCTGCACTTCTGAACCTTGGTACTTCAGTAGAAAATGTGACTCCGCTTATCTCAGCAAAGTTTCGTTGCACAATTCCAATAAATTTCGCAGTTATAAACAAAAGCGATATCAACTTTAAGTCGCACTAAACTTTGTTGATGTTTTGCGTATTCAGTTTGTATCGATATATCACCGGAAGTAAAGGAGCTGCACATCTGAAACTTAATACTTCAGTAGAAAATGCCTATCCGCGACTGTCTGCAAAGTTTCGTTGCACAATTCGACTAAATGTTGAAGTTAGAAACAAAAGCGATATCAACTTTAAAACGCGCTAAATTTTGTTGATGTTTTGCGTATTAAGTTTGTATCGACATATCTCCGGCAGTACAAGAGCTGCACTTCTGAAACTTGGTACTTCAGTACAATATGTGACTCCGCTTATCTCTGCAAAGTTTCGTTGCACAATTCGAATAAATGTGGAAGTTATAAACAAAAGCGATATCAACTTTAAAAGGCGCTTGATTTTGTTGATGTTTTGCGTATTCAGTTTGTATCGACTTATCTCCGGCAGTACAAGAGCTGCACTTCGTAACCTTGGTACTTCAGTAGAAAATGTGACTCCGCTAATCTCTGCAAAGTTTCGTTGCACAATTCGACTAAATGTGGAAGTTATAAACAAAAGCGATATCCACTTTAAATCGCACTAAATTTTGTTGATGTTTTGCGTATTCAGTTTGTATCGATATATCTCCGGAAGTACAAGATATGCACATCTGAAACTTGGTACTTCAGTAGAAAATGCCTATCCGCGACTGTCTGCAAAGTTTCCTTGCCTAATTCGACTAAATGTGGAAGTTAGAACAAAAGCGATATCAACTTTAAAACTCGCTCACTTTTGTTGATGTTTTGCGTATTCAGTTTGTATCGATATATCTCCGGAAGTACAAGAGCTGAACTTCTGAAGCCTAGTACTTCAGTAGAACATGCATATCCGCGACTGTCTGCAAAGTTTCGTTGCACAATTCAAATAAATGTGGAAGTTATAAACAAAAGCGATATCAACTTTAAAACGCGCTAAATTTTGTTGATGTGTTGCGTATTCAGTTTGTATCGACATATCTCCGGCAGTACAAGAGCTGCACTTCTGAAACTAGGTACTCCAGTAGAAAATGTTACTCCGCTAATCTCTGCAAAGTTTCGTGGCACAATTCCAATAAATGTGGAAGTTATAACCAAAAGCGATATCCACTTTAAATCGCACTAAATTTTGTTGATGTTTTGCGTATTCAGTTTGTATCGACATATCTCCGGCAGTACAAGAGCTGCCCTTCTGAAACTTGGTACTTCAGTAGAAAATGTGACTCCGCTAATCTCTGCAAAGTTTCGTGGCACAATTCGAATAAATGTGGAAGTTATAAACAAAAGCGATATCAACTTAAAAACGCGCTTAATTTTGTTGATGTTTTGCGTATTCAGTTTGTATCGACATATCTCCGGCAGTACACGAGCTGCACTTCTGAAACTTGGTACTTCAGTAGAAAATGTGACTCCGCTAATCTGTGCAAAGTTTTGTTGCACAATTCCAATAAATGTTGAAGTTATAAACAAAAGCGATATCCACTTTAAATCGCACAAAATTTTGTTGATATTTTGCGTATTCAGTTTGTATCGATATATCTCCGGAAGTAAAAGAGCGGCACATCTGAGACTTGGTACTTAAATAGAAAATGCCTATCCGCGACTGTCTGCAAAGTTTCGTTGCATAATTCGACTAAATGTCAAAGTTAGAACAAAAGCGATATCAACTTTAAAACGCGCTAAATTTTGTTGATGTGTTGCGTATTCAGTTTGTATCGACATATCTCCACCAGTACAAGAGCTGCACTTCTGAAACTTGATACTTCAGTAGAAAATGTGACTCCGCTTATCTCTGCAAAGTTTCGTTGCACACTTCCAATAAATGTGGAAGTTATAAACAAAAGCGATATCCACTTTAAATCGCACTTAATTTTGTTGTTTTTTTGCGTATTCAGTTTGTATCGATATATCTCCGGAAGTACAAGAGCTGCACATCTGAAACTGAGTACTGCAGTAGAAAATTCCTATCCGCGACTGTCTGCAAAGTTTCGTTGCACAATTCGACTAAATGTGGAAGTTAGAAACAAAAGCGATATAAACTTAAAAACGCGCTAAATTTTGTTGAGGTTTTGCGTATTCAGTTTGTATCGACATATCTCAGGCAGTACAAAGGCTGCACTTCTGAAACTTGGTACTTCAGTAGAATATGTGACTCCGCTTATCTCTGCAAAGTTTCGTTGCACAATTCGAATAAATGTGGAAGTTATAAACAAAAGCGATATCAACTTTAAAACGCGCTAAATTTTGTTGATGTGTTGCGTATTCAATTTGTATCGACATATCTCCGGCAGTACAAGAGCTGCACTTCTGAAACTTGGTACTTCAGTAGACTATGTGACTCCGCTTAACTCTCCAAAGGTTCGTTGCACAATTCCAATAAATCTGGAAGTTATAAACAAAAGCGATATCCACTTTAAATCGCACTAAATTTTGTTGATGTTTTGCGTATTCAGTTTGTATCGACATATCTCCGGCAGTACAAGAGCTGCACTTCTGAAACTTGGTACTTCAGTAGAAAATGTGTCTCCGCTTAACTCTGCTAAGTTCGGTGGCACAATTAGAATAAATGTGGAAGTTATAAACAAAAGCGATATCAACTTTAAAACGCGCTAAATTTTGTTGATGTGTTGCGTATTCAGTTTGTATCGACATATCTCCCGCAGTACAAGAGCTGCACTTCTGAAACTTGGTACTTCAGTAGAAAATGTGACTCCGCTGATCTCTGCAAAGTTTCGTGGCACAATTCCAATAAATGTGGAAGTTATAAACAAAAGCGATATCCACTTTAAATCGCACTAAATTTTGTTGTTTTTTTGCGTATTCAGTTTGTATCGATATATCTCCGGAAGTACAAGAGCTGCACATCTGAAACTTGGTACTTCAGTAGAAAATGCCTATCCGCGACTGTCTGCAAAGTTTCGTTGCACAATTCGACTAAATGTGGAAGTTAGAAACAAAAGCGATATCCACTTTAAATCGCACTAAATTTTGTTGATGTTTTGCGTATTCAGTTTGTATCGACATATCTCCGGCAGTACAAGAGCTGCCCTTCTGAAACTTGGTACTTCAGTAGAATATGTGACTCCGCTAATCTCTGCAAAGTTTCGTGGCACAATTCGAATAAATGTGGAAGTTATAAACAAAAGCGATAGTTACTTTAAAACGCCCTTAATTTTATTGATGTGTTGCGTATTCAGTTTGTATCGACATATCTCCGGCAGTACCAGAGCTGCACTTCTGAAACTTGGTACTTCAGTAGAAAATGTGACTCCGCTAATCTCTGCAAAGTTTCGTTGCACAATTCGAATAAATGTGGAAGTTATAAACAAAAGCGATATCAACTTAAAAACGCGCTTAATTTTGTTGATGTTTTGCGTATTCAGTTTGTATCGACATATCTCCGGCAGTACAAAAGCTGCACTTCTGAAACTTGGTACTTCAGTAGAGAATGTGACTCCGCTAATCTGTGCAAAGTTTTGTTGCACAATTCCAATAAATGTTGAAGTTATAAACAAAAGCGATATCCACTTTAAATCGCACAAAATTTTGTTGATATTTTGCGTATTCAGTTTGTATCGATATATCTCAGGAAGTAAAAGAGCGGCACATCTGAAACTTGGTACTTAAATAGAAAATGCCTATCCGCGACTGTCTGCAAAGTTTCGTTGCATAATTCGACTAAATGTGGAAGTTAGAACAAAAGCGATATCAACTTTAAAACTCGCTTACTTTTGTTGATGTTTTGCGTATTCAGTTTGTATCGACATATCTCCCGCAGTACAAACGCTGCACTTCTGAAACTTGGTACTTCAGTGGAAAATGTGACTCCGCTTATCTCAGCAAAGTTTCGTTGCACAATTCCAATAAATGTCGAAGTTATGAACAAAAGCGATATCCACTTTAAGTCGCACTAAACTTTGTTGATGTTTTGCGTATTCAGTTTGTATCGATATATCACCGGAAGTACAAGAGCTGCACATCTGAAACTTAATACTTCAGTAGTAAATGCCTATCCGCGACTGTCTGCAAATTTTCGTTGCACAATTCGACTTAATGTTGAAGTTAGAAACAAAAGCGATATCAACTTTAAAACGCGCTAAATTTTGTTGAGGTTTTGCGTATTCAGTTTGTATCGACATATCTCCGGCAGTACAAGAGCTGCACTTCTGAAACTTAGTACTTCAGTAGAATATGTGACTCCGCTGATCTCTGCAAAGTTTCGTTGCACAATTCGAATAAATGTGGAAGTTATAAACAAAAGCGATATCAACTTTAAAAAGCGCGAAATTTTGTTGATGTTTTGCGTATTCAGTTTGTATCCCTATATCTCCGGAAGTACAAGATATGCACATCTGAAACTTGGTACTTCAGTAGAAAATGCCTATCCGCGACTGTCTGCAAAGTTTCCTTGCCTAATTCGACTAAATGTGGAAGTTAGAACAAAAGCGATATCAACTTTAAAACTCGCTCACTTTTGTTGATGTTTTACGTATTCAGTTTGTATCGATATATCTCCGGAAGTACAAGAGCTGCACTTCTGAAGCTTGGTACTTCAGTAGAACATGCATATCCGCGACTGTCTGCAAAGTTTCGTTGCACAATTCAAATAAATGTGGAAGTTATAAACAAAAGCGATATCAACTTTAAAACGCGCTAAATTTTGTTGATGTTTTGCGTATTCAGTTTGTATCGACATATCTCCGGCAGTACAAGAGCTGCACTTCTGAAACTTGGTACTCCAGTAGAAAATGTGACTCCGCTGATCTCTGCAAAGTTTCGTGGCACAATTCCAATAAATGTGGAAGTTATAACCAAAAGCGATATCCACTTTAAATCGCACTAAATTTTGTTGATGTTTTGCGTATTCAGTTTTTATCGACATATCTCCGGCAGTACAAGAGCTGCCCTTCTGAAACTTGGTACTTCAGTAGAAACTGTGACTCCGCTAATCTCTGCAAAGTTTCGTTGCTGAATTCCAATAAATGTGGAAGTTATAAACAAAAGCGATATCAACTTTAAATCGCACTTAATTTGGTTGATGTTTTGCGTATTCAGTTTGTATCGATATATCTCCGGAAGTAAAAGAGCGGCACATCTGAAACTTGGTACTTAAATAGAAAATGCCTATCCGCGACTGTCTGCAAAGTTTCGTTGCATAATTCGACTAAATGTGGAAGTTAGAACAAAAGCGATATCAACTTTAAAACTCGCTAACTTTTGTTGATGTTTTGCGTATTCAGTTTGTATCGACATATCTCCCGCAGTACAAGAGCTGCACTTCTGAAACTTGGTACTTCAGTAGAAAATGTGACTCCGCTGATCTCTGCAAAGTTTCGTAGCACAATTCGAATAAATGTGGAAGTTATAAACAAAAGCGATATCAACTTCAAAACGCGCTAAATTTTGTTGATGTTTTGCGTATTCAGTTTGTATCGACATATCTCCGGCAGTACAAGATATGCACATCTGCAACTAGGTACTTCAGTAGAAAATTCCTTTCCGCGACTGTCTGCAAAGTTTCGTTGCATAATTCGACTAAATGTGGAAGTTAGAACAAAAGCGATATCAACTTTAAAACTCGCTAACTTTTGTTGATGTTTTGCGTATTCAGTTTGTATCGATATATCTCCAGCAGTACAAGAGCTGCACTTCTGAAGCTTGGTACTTCAGTAGGACATGCATATCCGCGACTGTCTGCAAAGTTTCGTTGCACAATTCAAATAAATGTGGAAGTTATAAACAAAAGCGATATCAACTTTAAAACGCGCTAAATTTTGTTGATGTGTTGCGTATTTAGTTTGTATCGACATATCTCCGGCAGTACAAGAGCTCACTTGTCAAACTGCGTACTTCAGTAGAAAATGTTACTCCGCTTATCTCAGCAAAGTTTCGTTGCACAATTCCAATAAATGTGGAAGTTATAAACAAAAGCGATATCCACTTTAAGTCGCACTTAATTTTGTTGATGTTTTGCGTATTCAGTTTGTATCGATATATCACCGGAAGTACAAGAGCTGCACATCTGAAACTTAATACTTCAGTAGAAAATACCTATCCGCGACTGTCGTCAAAGTTTCGTTGCACAATTCGACTAAATGTTGAAGTTAGAAACAAAAGCGATATCAACTTTAAAACGCGCTAAATTTTATTGATGTTTTGCGTATTCAGTTTGTATCGACATATCTCCGGCAGTACAAGAGCTGCACTTCTGAAACTTGGTACTTCAGTACAATATGTGACTCCGCTTATCTCTGCAAAGTTTCGTTGCACAATTCGAATAAATGTGGAAGTTATAAACAAAAGCGATATCAACTTTAAAAGGCGCTTTATTTTGTTGATGTTTTGCGTATTCAGTTTGTATCGACATATCTCCGGCAGTACAAGAGCTGCACTTCGTAACCTTGGTACTTCAGTAGAAAATGTGACTCCGCTAATCTCTGCAAAGTTTCGTTGCACAATTCGACTAAATGTGGAAGTTATAAACAAAAGCGATATCCACTTTAAATCGCACTAAATTTTGTTGATGTTTTGCGTATTCAGTTTGTATCGATATATCTCCGGAAGTACAAGATATGCACATCTGAAACTATGTACTTCAGTAGAAAATGCCTATCCGCGACTGTCTGCAAAGTTTCGTTGCCTAATTCGACTAAATGTGGAAGTTAGAACAAAAGCGATATCAACTTTAAAACTCGCTCACTTTTGTTGATGTTTTGCGTATTCAGTTTGTATCGATATATCTCTGGAAGTACAAGAGCTGAACTTCTGAAGCTGTGTACTTCAGTAGAAAATGCATATCCGCGACTGTCTGCAAAGTTTCGTTGCACAATTCAAATAAATGTGGAAGTTATAAACAAAAGCGATATCAACTTTAAAACGCGCTTAATTTTGTTGATGTGTTGCGTATTCAGTTTGTATCGACATATCTCCGGCAGTACAAGAGCTGCACTTCTGAAACTTGGTACTCCAGTAGAAAATGTGACTCCGCTGATCTCTGCAAAGTTTCGTGGCACAATTCCAATAAATGTGGAAGTTATAAACAAAAGTTATATCCACTTTAAATCGCACTAAATTTTGTTGATGTTTTGCGTATTCAGTTTGTATCGACATATCTCCGGCAGTACAAGAGCTGCACTTCTGAAACTTGGTACTTCAGTAGAAAATGTTACTCCGCTTAACTCTGCTTAGTTTCGTGGCACAATTCGAATAAATGTGGAAGTTATAAACAAAAGCGATATCCACTTTAAATCGCACTAAATTTTGTTGATGTTTTGCGTATTAAGTTTGTATCGACATATCTCCGGCAGTACAAGAGCTGCACTTCTGAAACTTGGTACTCCAGTAGAAAATGTGTCTCCGCTTATCTCTGCAAAGTTTCGTTGCACAATTCGAATAAATGTGGAAGTTATAAACAAAAGCGATATCAACTTTAAAACGCGCTAAATTTTGTTGATGTTTTGCGTATTCAGTTTGTATCGACATATCTCCCGCAGTACAAGAGCTGCACTTCTAAAACTTGGTACTTCAGTAGAAAATGTGACTCCGCAAATATCTGCAAAGTTTCGTTGCACAATTCGAATAAATGTGGAAGTTATAAACAAAAGCGATATCAACTTTAAATCGCACTAAATTTTGTTGATGTTTTGCGTATTCAGTTTGTATCGATATATCTCCGGAAGTACAAGAGCTGCACATCTGAAACTTGGTACTTCAGTAGAAAATGCCTTTCCGCGACTGTCTGCAAAGTTTCGTTGCACAATTCGACTAAATGTGGAAGTTAGAAACAAAAGCGATATCAACTTTAAAACGCGCTAAATTTTGTTGATGTTTTGCGTATTCAGTTTGTATCGACATATCCTCGGCAGTACAAGAGCTGCACTTCTGAAACTTGGTACTTCAGTAGAAAATGTGACTCCGCTGATCTCTGCAAAGTTTCGTAGCACAATTCGAATAAATGTGGAAGTTATAAACAAAAGCGATATCAACTTTAAAACTGGCTAAATTTTGTTGATGTTTTGCGTATTCAGTTTGTATCGACATATCTTCGGCAGTACAAGAGCTGCACATCTGCAACTAGGTACTTCAGTAGAAAATTCCTTTTCTGCGACTGTCTGCAAAGTTTCGTTGCATAATTCGACTAAATGTGGAAGTTAGAACAAAAGCGATATCAACTTTAAAACTCGCTAACTTTTGTTGATGTTTTGCGTACTAAGTTTGTATCGATATATCTCCGGAAGTACAAGAGCTGCACTTCTGAAGCTTGGTACTTCAGTAGGACATGCATATCCGCGACTGTCTGCAAAATTTCGTTGCACAATTCAAATAAATGTGGAAGTTATAAACAAAAGCGATATCAACTTTAAAACGCGCTAAATTTTGTTGATGTGTTGCGTATTCAGTTTGTATCGACATATCTCCGGCAGTACAAGAGCTCACTTGTCAAACTGCGTACTTCAGTAGAAAATGTGACTCCGCTTATCTCAGCAAAGTTTCGTTGCACAATTCCAATAAATGTGGAAGTTATAAACAAAAGCGATATCCACTTTAAGTCGCACTAAATTTTGTTGATGTTTTGCGTATTCAGTTTGTATCGATATATCACCGGAAGTACAAGAGCTGCACATCTGAAACTTAACCCTTCAGTAGAAAATACCTATCCGCGACTGTCGTCGAAGTTTCGTTGCACAATTCGACTAAATGTTGAAGTTAGAAACAAAAGCGATATCAACTTTAAAACGCGCTGAATTTTGTTGATGTTTTGCGTATGCAGTTTGTATCGACATATCTCCGGCAGTACAAGAGCTGCACTTCTGAAACTTGATACTTCAGTAGAAAATGTGACTCCGCTAATCTCTGCAAAGTTTCGTTGCACAATTCCAATAAATGTGGAAGTTATAAACAAAAGTGATATCCACTTTAAATCGCACTAAATTTTGTTGTTTTTTTGCGTATACAGTTTGTATCGATATATCTCCGGAAGTAAAAGAGCTGCACATCTGAAACTTGGTACTGAATAGAAAATGCCTATCCGCGACTGTCTGCAAAGTTTCGTTGCATAATTCGACTAAATGTGGAAGTTAGAACAAAAGCGATATCAACTTTAAAACTCGCTAACTTTTGTTGATGTTTTGCGTATTCAGTTTGTATCGACATATCTCCCGCAGTACAAGAGCTGCACTTCTGAAGCTTGGTACTTCAGTAGAAAATGTGACTCCGCAAATATCTGCAAAGTTTCGTTGCACAATTCGAATAAATGTGGAAGTTATAAACAAAAGCGATATCCACTTTAAATCGCACTAAATTTTGTTGATGTTTTGCGTATTCAGTTTGTATCGATATATCTCCGGAAGTACAAGAGCTGCACATCTGAAACTTGGTACTTCAGTAGAAAATGCCTTTCCGCGACTGTCTGCAAAGTTTCGTTGCACAATTCTACTAAATGTGGAGGTTAGAAACAAAAGCGATATCAACTTTAAAACGCGCTAAATTTTGTTGATGTTTTGCGTATTCAGAGTGTATCGACGTATCCCCGGCAGTACAGGAGCTGCACTTCTGAAACTTGGTACTTCAGTAGAAAATGTGACTCCGCTGATCTCTGCAAAGTTTCGTAGCACAATTCGAATAAATGTGGAAGTTATAAACAAAAGCGATATCAACTTTAAAACGCGCATAATTTTGTTGATGTTTTGCGTATTCAGTTTGTATCGACATATCTCCGTCAGTACAAGAGCTGCACATCTGCAACTAGGTACTTCAGTAGAAAATTCCTTTCCGCGACTGTCTGCAAAGTTTCGTTGCATAATTCGACTAAATGTGGAAGTTAGAACAAAAGCGATATCAACTTTAAAACTCGCTAAATTTTGTTGATGTTTTGCGTATTAAGTTTGTATCGATATATCTCCGGAAGTACAAGAGCTGCACTTCTGAAGCTTGGTACTTCAGTAGGACATGCATATCCGCGACTGTCTGCAAAGTTTCGTTGCACAATTCAAATAAATGTGGAATTTATAAACAAAAGCGATATCAACTTTAAAACGCGCTAAATTTTGTTGATGTGTTGCGTATTCAGTTTGTATCGACATATCTCCGGCAGTACAAGAGCTCACTTGTCAAACTGCGTACTTCAGTAGAAAATGTGACTCCGCTTATCTTAGCAAAGTTTCGTTGCACAATTCCAATAAATGTGGAAGTTATAAACAAAAGCGATATCCACTTTAAGTCGCACTAAATTTTGTTGATGTTTTGCGTATTCAGTTTGTATCGATATATCTCTGGAAGTACAAGAGCTGAACTTCTGAAGCTGTGTACTTCAGTAGAAAATGCATATCCGCGACTGTCTGCAAAGTTTCGTTGCACAATTCAAATAAATGTGGAAGTTATAAACAAAAGCGATATCAACTTTAAAACGCGCTAAATTTTGTTGATGTGTTGCGTATTCAGTTTGTATCGACATATCTCCGGCAGTACAAGAGCTGCACTTGTGAAACTTGGTACTCCAGTAGAAAATGTGACTCCGCTGATCTCTGCAAAGTTTCGTGGCACAATTCCAATAAATGTGGAAGTTATAAACAAAAGTTATATCCACTTTAAATCGCACTAAATTTTGTTGATGTTTTGCGTATTCAGTTTGTATCGACATATCTCCGGCAGTACAAGAGCTGCACTTCTGAAACTTGGTACTTCAGTAGAAAATGTTACTCCGCTTAACACTGCTAAGTTTCGTGGCACAATTCGAATAAATGTGGAAGTTATAAACAAAAGCGATATCCACTTTAAATCGCACTAAATTTTGTTGATGTTTTGCGTATTAAGTTTGTATCGACATATCTCCGGCAGTACAAGAGCTGCACTTCTGAAACTTGGTACTCCAGTAGAAAATGTGTCTCCGCTTATCTCTGCAAAGTTTCGTTGCACAATTCGAATAAATGTGGAAGTTATAAACAAAAGCGATATCAACTTTAAAACTGGCTAAATTTTGTTGATGTTTTGCGTATTCAGTTTGTATCGACATATCTGCGGCAGTACAAGAGCTGCACATCTGCAACTAGGTACTTCAGTAGAAAATTCCTTTTCTGCGACTGTCTGCAAAGTTTCGTTGCATAATTCGACTAAATGTGGAAGTTAGAACAAAAGCGATATCAACTTTAAAACTCGCTAACTTTTGTTGATGTTTTGCGTACTAAGTTTGTATCGATATATCTCCGGAAGTACAAGAGCTGCACTTCTGAAGCTTGGTACTTCAGTAGGACATGCATATCCGCGACTGTCTGCAAAGTTTCGTTGCACAATTCAAATAAATGTGGAAGTTATAAACAAAAGCGATATCAACTTTAAAACGCGCTAAATTTTGTTGATGTGTTGCGTATTCAGTTTGTATCGACATATCTCCGGCAGTACAAGAGCTCACTTGTCAAACTGCGTACTTCAGTAGAAAATGTGACTCCGCTTATCTCAGCAAAGTTTCGTTGCACAATTCCAATAAATGTGGAAGTTATAAACAAAAGCGATATCCACTTTAAGTCGCACTAAATTTTGTTGATGTTTTGCGTATTCAGTTTGTATCGATATATCACCGGAAGTACAAGAGCTGCACATCTGAAACTCAATACTTCAGTAGAAAATACCTATCCGCGACTGTCGTCAAAGTTTCGTTGCACAATTCGACTAAATGTTGAAGTTAGAAACAAAAGCGATATCAACTTTAAAACGCGCTGAATTTTGTTGATGTTTTGCGTATTCAGTTTGTATCGACATATCTCCGGCAGTACAAGAGCTGCACTTCTGAAACTTGATACTTCAGTAGAAAATGTGACTCCGCTAATCTCTGCCAAGTTTCGTTGCACAATTCCAATAAATGTGGAAGTTATAAACAAAAGTGATATCCACTTTAAATCGCACTAAATTTTGTTGTTTTTTTGCGTATACAGTTTGTATCGATATATCTCCGGAAGTAAAAGAGCTGCACATCTGAAACTTGGTACTGAATAGAAAATGCCTATCCGCGACTGTCTGCAAAGTTTCGTTGCATAATTCGACTAAATGTGGAAGTTAAAACAAAAGCGATATCAACTTTAAAACTCGCTAACTTTTGTTGATGTTTTGCGTATTCAGTTTGTATCGACATATCTCCCGCAGTACAAGAGCTGCACTTCTGAAACTTGGTACTTCAGTAGAAAATGTGACTCCGCAAATATCTGCAAAGTTTCGTTGCACAATTCGAATAAATGTGGAAGTTATAAACAAAAGCGATATCCACTTTAAATCGCACTAAATTTTGTTGATGTTTTGCGTATTCAGTTTGTATCGATATATCTCCGGAAGTACAAGAGCTGCACATCT
Source organism: Sepiola atlantica (assembly GCA_963556195.1). NCBI lineage: Eukaryota > Metazoa > Mollusca > Cephalopoda > Sepiida > Sepiolidae > Sepiola > Sepiola atlantica. Next base: position 121,133,712 of record OY744526.1, read on the forward strand.
GAAACTTGGTACTTCAGTAGAAAATGCCTTTCCGCGACTGTCTGCAAAGTTTCGTTGCACAATTCGACTAAATGTGGAAGTTAGAAACAAAAGCGATATCAACTTTAAAACGCGCTAAATTTTGTTGATGTTTTGCGTATTCAGAGTGTATCGACGTATCCCCGGCAGTACAGGAGCTGCACTTCTGAAACTTGGTACTTCAGTAGAAAATGTGACTCCGCTGATCTCTGCAAAGTTTCGTAGCACAATTCGAATAAATGTGGAAGTTATAAACAAAAGCGATATCAACTTTAAAACGCGCATAATTTTGTTGATGTTTTGCGTATTCAGTTTGTATCGACATATCTCCGTCAGTACAAGAGCTGCACATCTGCAACTAGGTACTTCAGTAGAAAATTCCTTTCCGCGACTGTCTGCAAAGTTTCGTTGCATAATTCGACTAAATGTGGAAGTTAGAACAAAAGCGATATCAACTTTAAAACTCGCTAACTTTTGTTGATGTTTTGCGTATTAAGTTTGTATCGATATATCTCCGGAAGTACAAGAGCTGCACTTCTGAAGCTTGGTACTTCAGTAGGACATGCATATCCGCGACTGTCTGCAAAGTTTCGTTGCACAATTCAAATAAATGTGGAATTTATAAACAAAAGCGATATCAACTTTAAAACGCGCTAAATTTTGTTGATGTGTTGCGTATTCAGTTTGTATCGACATATCTCCGGCAGTACAAGAGCTCACTTGTCAAACTGCGTACTTCAGTAGAAAATGTGACTCCGCTTATCTTAGCAAAGTTTCGTTGCACAATTCCAATAAATGTGGAAGTTATAAACAAAAGCGATATCCACTTTAAGTCGCACTAAATTTTGTTGATGTTTTGCGTATTCAGTTTGTATCGATATATCTCTGGAAGTACAAGAGCTGAACTTCTGAAGCTGTGTACTTCAGTAGAAAATGCATATCCGCGACTGTCTGCAAAGTTTCGTTGCACAATTCAAATAAATGTGGAAGTTATAAACAAAAGCGATATCAACTTTAAAACGCGCTAAATTTTGTTGATGTGTTGCGTATTCAGTTTGTATCGACATATCTCCGGCAGTACAAGAGCTGCACTTCTGAAACTTGGCACTCCAGTAGAAAATGTGACTCCGCTGATCTCTGCAAAGTTTCGTGGAACAATTCCAATAAATGTGGAAGTTATAAACAAAAGTTATATCCACTTTAAATCGCACTACATTTTGTTGATGTTTTGCGTATTCAGTTTGTATCGACATATCTCCGGCAGTACAAGAGCTGCACTTCTGAAACTTGGTACTTCAGTAGAAAATGTTACTCCGCTTAACTCTGCTAAGTTTCGTGGCACAATTCGAATAAATGTGGAAGTTATAAACAAAAGCGATATCCACTTTAAATCGCACTAAATTTTGTTGATGTTTTGCGTATTAAGTTTGTATCGACATATCTCCGGCAGTACAAGAGCTGCACTTCTGAAACTTGGTACCCCAGTAGAAAATGTGTCTCCGCTTATCTCTGCAAAGTTTCGTTGCACAATTCGAATAAATGTGGAAGTTATAAACAAAAGCGATATCCACTTTAAAACGCGCTAAATTTTGTTGATGTTTTGCGTATTCAGTTTGTATCGACATATCTCCCGCAGTACAAGAGCTGCACTTCTAAAACTTGGTACTTCAGTAGAAAATGTGACTCCGCAAATATCTGCAAAGTTTCGTTGCACAATTCGAATAAATGTGGAAGTTATAAACAAAAGCGATATCAACTTTAAATCGCACTAAATTTTGTTGATGTTTTGCGTATTCAGTTTGTATCGATATATCTCCGGAAGTACAAGAGCTGCACATCTGAAACTTGGTACTTCAGTAGAAAATGCCTTTCCGCGACTGTCTGCAAAGTTTCGTTGCACAATTCGACTAAATGTGGAAGTTAGAAACAAAAGCGATATCAACTTTAAAACGCGCTAAATTTTGTTGATGTTTTGCGTATTCAGTTTGTATCGACATATCCTCGGCAGTACAAGAGCTGCACTTCTGAAACTTGGTACTTCAGTAGAAAATGTGACTCCGCTGATCTCTGCAAAGTTTCGTAGCACAATTCGAATAAATGTGGAAGTTATAAACAAAAGCGATATCAACTTTAAAACTGGCTAAATTTTGTTGATGTTTTGCGTATTCAGTTTGTATCGACATATCTTCGGCAGTACAAGAGCTGCACATCTGCAACTAGGTACTTCAGTAGAAAATTCCTTTTCTGCGACTGTCTGCAAAGTTTCGTTGCATAATTCGACTAAATGTGGAAGTTAGAACAAAAGCGATATCAACTTTAAAACTCGCTAACTTTTGTTGATGTTTTGCGTACTAAGTTTGTATCGATATATCTCCGGAAGTACAAGAGCTGCACTTCTGAAGCTTGGTACTTCAGTAGGCCATGCATATCCGCGACTGTCTGCAAAGTTTCGTTGCACAATTCAAATAAATGTGGAAGTTATAAACAAAAGCGATATCAACTTTAAAACGCGCTAAATTTTGTTGATGTGTTGCGTATTCAGTTTGTATCGACATATCTCCGGCAGTACAAGAGCTCACTTGTCAAACTGCGTACTTCAGTAGAAAATGTGACTCCGCTTATCTCAGCAAAGTTTCGTTGCACAATTCCAATAAATGTGGAAGTTATAAACAAAAGCGATATCCACTTTAAGTCGCACTAAATTTTGTTGATGTTTTGCGTATTCAGTTTGTATCGATATATCACCGGAAGTACAAGAGCTGCACATCTGAAACTTAATACTTCAGTAGAAAATACCTATCCGCGACTGTCGTCAAAGTTTCGTTGCACAATTCGACTAAATGTTGAAGTTAGAAACAAAAGCGATATCAACTTTAAAACGCGCTGAATTTTGTTGATGTTTTGCGTATTCAGTTTGTATCGACATATCTCCGGCAGTACAAGAGCTGCACTTCTGAAACTTGATACTTCAGTAGAAAATGTGACTCCGCTAATCTCTGCAAAGTTTCGTTGCACAATTCCAATAAATGTGGAAGTTATAAACAAAAGTGATATCCACTTTAAATCGCACTAAATTTTGTTGTTTTTTTGCGTATACAGTTTGTATCGATATATCTCCGGAAGTAAAAGAGCTGCACATCTGAAACTTGGTACTGAATAGAAAATGCCTATCCGCGACTGTCTGCAAAGTTTCGTTGCATAATTCGACTAAATGTGGAAGTTAGAACAAAAGCGATATCAACTTTAAAACTCGCTAACTTTTGTTGATGTTTTGCGTATTCAGTTTGTATCGACATATCTCCCGCAGTACAAGAGCTGCACTTCTGAAACTTGGTACTTCAGTAGAAAATGTGACTCCGCAAATATCTGCAAAGTTTCGTTGCACAATTCGAATAAATGTGGAAGTTATAAACAAAAGCGATATCCACTTTAAATCGCACTAAATTTTGTTGATGTTTTGCGTATTCAGTTTGTATCGATATATCTCCGGAAGTACAAGAGCTGCACATCTGAAACTTGGTACTTCAGTAGAAAATGCCTTTCCGCGACTGTCTGCAAAGTTTCGTTGCACAATTCTACTAAATGTGGAAGTTAGAAACAAAAGCGATATCAACTTTAAAACGCGCTAAATTTTGTTGATGTTTTGCGTATTCAGTTTGTATCGACGTATCCCCGGCAGTACAGGAGCTGCACTTCTGAAACTTGGTACTTCAGTAGAAAATGTGACTCCGCTGATCTCTGCAAAGTTTCGTAGCACAATTCGAATAAATGTGGAAGTTATAAACAAAAGCGATATCAACTTTAAAACGCGCTAAATTTTGTTGATGTTTTGCGTATTCAGTTTGTATCGACATATCTCCGTCAGTACAAGAGCTGCACATCTGCAACTAGGTACTTCAGTAGAAAATTCCTTTCCGCGACTGTCTGCAAAGTTTCGTTGCATAATTCGACTAAATGTGGAAGTTAGAACAAAAGCGATATCAACTTTAAAACTCGCTAACTTTTGTTGATGTTTTGCGTATTAAGTTTGTATCGATATATCTCCGGAAGTACAAGAGCTGCACTTCTGAAGCTTGGTACTTCAGTAGGACATGCATATCCGCGACTGTCTGCAAAGTTTCGTTGCACAATTCAAATAAATGTGGAATTTATAAACAAAAGCGATATCAACTTTAAAACGCGCTAAATTTTGTTGATGTGTTGCGTATTCAGTTTGTATCGACATATCTCCGGCAGTACAAGAGCTCACTTGTCAAACTGCGTACTTCAGTAGAAAATGTGACTCCGCTTATCTTAGCAAAGTTTCGTTGCACAATTCCAATAAATGTGGAAGTTATAAACAAAAGCGATATCCACTTTAAGTCGCACTAAATTTTGTTGATGTTTTGCGTGTTCAGTTTGTATCGATATATCACCGGAAGTACAAGAGCTGCACATCTGAAACCTAATACTTCAGTAGAAAATACCTATCCGCGACTGTCGTCAAAGTTTCGTTGCACAATTCGACTAAATGTTGAAGTTAGAAACAAAAGCGATTTCAACTTTAAAACGCGCTGAATTTTGTTGATGTTTTGCGTATTCAGTTTGTATCGACATATCTCCGGCAGTACAAGAGCTGCACTTCTGAAACTTGGTACTTCAGTACAATATGTGACTCCGCTTATCTCTGCAAAGTTTCGTTGCACAATTCGAATAAATGTGGAAGTTATAAACAAAAGCGATATCAACTTTAAAAGGCGCTTGATTTTGTTGATGTTTTGCGTATTCAGTTTGTATCGACATATCTCCGGCAGTACAAGAGCTGCACTTCGTAACCTTGGTACTTCAGTAGAAAATGTGACTCCGCTAATCTCTGCAAAGTTTTGTTGCACAATTCGACTAAATGTGGAAGTTATAAACAAAAGCGATATCCACTTTAAATCGCACTAAATTTTGTTGATGTTTTGCGTATTCAGTTTGTATCGATATATCTCCGGAAGTACAAGATATGCACATCTGAAACTATGTACTTCAGTAGAAAATGCCTATCCGCGACTGTCTGCAAAGTTTCGTTGCACAATTCGAATAAATGTGGAAGTTAGAACAAAAGCGATATCAACTTTAAAACTCGCTCACTTTTGTTGATGTTTTGCGTATTCAGTTTGTATCGATATATCTCAAGAAGTACAAGAGCTGAACTTCTGAAGCTTGGTACTTTAGTAGAACATGCATATCCGCGACTGTCTGCAAAGTTTCGTTGCACAATTCAAATAAATGTGGAAGTTATAAACAAAAGCGATATCAACTTTAAAACGCGCTAAATTTTGTTGATGTGTTGCGTATTCAGTTTGTATCGACATATCTCCGGCAGTACAAGAGCTGCACTTCTGAAACTTGGTACTCCAGTAGAAAATGTGACTCCGCTAATCTGTGCAAAGTTTTGTTGCACAATTCAAATAAATGTTGAAGTTATAAACAAAAGCGATATCCACTTTAAATCGCACAAAATTTTGTTGATATTTTGCGTATTCAGTTTGTATCGATATATCTCCGGAAGTAAAAGAGCTGCACATCTGAAACTTGGTACTTAAATAGAAAATGCCTATCCGCGACTGTCTGCAAAGTTTCGTTGCATAATTCGACTAAATGTTGAAGTTAGAACAAAAGCGATATTAACTTTAAAACTCGCTAACTTTTGTTGATGTTTTGCGTATTCAGTTTGTATCGACATATCTCCCGCAGTACAAGAGCTGCACTTCTGAAACTTGGTACTTCAGTACAATATGTGACTCCGCTTATCTCTGCAAAGTTTCGTTGCACAATTCGAATAAATGTGGAAGTTATAAACAAAAGCGATATCAACTTTAAAACGCGCTAAATTTTGTTGATGTTTTTCGTATTCAGTTTGTATCGACATATCTCCGGCAGTACAAGAGCTGCACTTCTGAAACTTGGTACTTCAGTAGAAAATGTGACTCCGCTGATCTCTGCAAAGTTTCGTTGCACAATTCCAATAAATGTGGAAGTTATGAACAAAAGCGATATCCACTGTAAATCGCACTAAATTTTGTTGATGTTTTGCGTATTCAGTTTGTATCGATATATCTCCGGAAGTACAAGAGATTCAAATCTGACACTTGGTACTTCAGTAGAAAATGCCTTTCCGCGACTGTCTGCAAAGTTTCGTTGCACAATTCGACTAAATGTGGAAGTTAGAAACAAAAGCGATATCAACTTTAAAACGCGCTAAATTTTGTTGATGTTTTGCGTATTCAGTTTGTATCGACATATCCCCGGCAGTACAAGAGCTGCACTTCACAAACTTGGTACTTCAGTAGAAAATGTGACTCCGCTGATCTCTGCAAAGTTTCGTAGCACAATTCGAATAAATGTGGAAGTTATAAACAAAAGCGATATCAACTTTAAAACGCGCTAAATTTTGTTGATGTTTTGCGTATTCAGTTTGTATCGACATATCTCCGTCAGTACAAGAGCTGCACATCTGCAACTAGGTACTTCAGTAGAAAATTCCTTTCCGCGACTGTCTGCAAAGTTTCGTTGCATAATTCGACTAAATGTGGAAGTTAGAACAAAAGCGATATCAACTTTAAAACTCGCTAACTTTTGTTGATGTTTTGCGTATTCAGTTTGTATCGATATATCTCCAGAAGTACAAGAGCTGCACTTCTGAAGCTGGGTACTTCAGTAGGACATGCATATCCGCGACTGTCTGCAAAGTTTCGTTGCACAATTCAAATAAATGTGGAAGTTATAAACAAAAGCGATATCAACTTTAAAACGCGCTAAATTTTGTTGATGTGTTGCGTATTCAGTTTGTATCGACATATCTCCGGCAGTACAAGAGCTGCACTTCTGAAACTTGGTACTCCAGTAGAAAATGTGACTCCGCTAATCTGTGCAAAGTTTTGTTGCACAATTCCAATAAATGTTGAAGTTATAAACAAAAGCGATATCCACTTTAAATCGCACAAAATTTTGTTGATATTTTGCGTATTCAGTTTGTATCGATATATCTCCGGAAGTAAAAGAGCTGCACATCTGAAACTTGGTACTTAAATAGAAAATGCCTATCCGCGACTGTCTGCAAAGTCTCGTTGCATAATTCGACTAAATGTTGAAGTTAGAACAAAAGCGATATCAACTTTAAAACTCGCTAACTTTTGTTGATGTTTTGCGTATTCAGTTTGTATCGACATATCTCCCGCAGTACAAGAGCTGCACTTCTGAAACTTGGTACTTCAGTAGTAAATGTGACTCCGCAAATATCTGCAAAGTTTCGTTGCACAATTCGAATAAATGTGGAAGTTATAAACAAAAGCGATATCAACTTTAAAACGCGCTAAATTTTGTTGATGTTTTTCGTATTCAGTTTGTATCGACATATCTCCGGCAGTACAAGAGCTGCACTTCTGAAACTTGGTACTTCAGTAGAAAATGTGAGTCCGCTAATCTCTGCAAAGTTTCGTTGCACAATTCCAATAAATGTGGAAGTTATAAACAAAAGCGATATCAACTGTAAATCGCACTAAATTTTGTTGATGTTTTGCGTATTCAGTTTGTATCGATATATCTCCGGAAGTACAAGAGCTGCAAATCTGACACTTGGTACTTCAGTAGAAAATGCCTTTCCGCGACTGTCTGCAAAGTTTCGTTGCACAATTCGACTAAATGTGGAAGTTAGAAACAAAAGCGATATCAACTTTAAAACGCGCTAAATTTTGTTGATGTTTTGCGTATTCAGTTTGTATCGACATATCCCCGGCAGTACAAGAGCTGCACTTCTGAAACTTCGTACTTCAGTAGAAAATGTGACTCCGCTGATCTCTGCCAAGTTTCGTAGCACAATTCGAATAAATGTGGAAGTTATAAACAAAAGCGATATCAACTTTAAAACGCGCTAAATTTTGTTGATGTTTTGCGTATTCAGTTTGTATCGACATATCTCCGTCAGTACAAGAGCTGCACATCTGCAACTAGGTACTTCAGTAGAAAATTCCTTTCCGCGACTGTCTGCAAAGTTTCGTTGCATAATTCGACTAAATGTGGAAGTTAGAACAAAAGCGATATCAACTTTAAAACTCGCTAACTTTTGTTGATGTTTTGCGTATTCAGTTTGTATCGATATATCTCCAGAAGTACAAGAGCTGCACATCTGAAGCTTGGTACTTCAGTAGGACATGCATATCCGCGACTGTCTGCAAAGTTTCGTTGCACAATTAAAATAAATGTGGAAGTTATAAACAAAAGCGATATCAACTTTAAAACGTGCTAAATTTTGTTGATGTTTTGCGTACTCAGTTTGTATCGACATATCTCCGGCAGTACAAGAGCTATCCTTCTGAAACTTGGTGCTGTAGTAGAATATGTGACTCCGCTTATCTCTGCAAAGTTTCGTGGCACAATTCGAATAAATGTGGAAGTTATAAACTAAAGCGATATCAACTTTAAAACGCGCTAAATTTTGTTGATGTGTTGCGTATTCAGTTTGTATCGACATATCTCCGGCAGTACAAGAGCTCACTTGTCAAACTGCGTACTTCAGTAGAAAATGTGACTCCGCTTATCTCAGCAAAGTTTCGTTGCACAATTCCAATAAATGTGGAAGTTATAAACAAAAGCGATATCCACTTTAAGTCGCACTAAATTTTGTTGATGTTTTGCGTATTCAGTTGGTATCGATATATCACCGGAAGTACAAGAGCTGCACATCTGAAACTTAATACTTCAGTAGAAAATACCTATCCGCGACTGTCGTCAAAGTTTCGTTGCACAATTCGACTAAATGTTGAAGTTAGAAACAAAAGCGATATCAACTTTAAAACGCGCTAAATTTTGTTGATGTTTTGCGTATTCAGTTTGTATCGATATATCTCCAGATGTACAAGAGCTGCACTTCTGAAGCTTGGTACTTCAGTAGGACATGCATATCCGCGACTGTCTGCAAAGTTTCGTTGCACAATTCAAATAAATGTGGAAGTTATAAACAAAAGCGATATCAACTTTAAAACGCGCTAAATTTTGTTGATGTGTTGCGTATTCAGTTTGTATCGACATATCTCCGGCAGTACAAGAGCTGCACTTCTGAAACTTGGTACTCCAGTAGAAAATATGACTCCGCTAATCTGTGCAAAGTTTTGTTGCACAATTCCAATAAATGTTGAAGTTATAAACAAAAGCGATATCCACTTTAAATCGCACAAAATTTTGTTGATATTTTGCGTATTCAGTTTGTATCGATATATCTCCGGAAGTAGAAGAGCTGCACATCTGAAACTTGGTACTTAAATAGAAAATGCCTATCCGCGACTGTCTGCAAAGTTTCGTTGCATAATTCGACTAAATGTTGAAGTTAGAACAAAAGCGATATCAACTTTAAAACTCGCTAAATTTTGTTGATGTTTTGCGTATTCAGTTTGTATCGACATATCTCCCGCAGTACAAGAGCTGCACTTCTGAAACTTGGTACTTCAGTAGAAAATGTGACTCCGCAAATATCTGCAAAGTTTCGTTGCACAATTCGAATAAATGTGGAAGTTATAAACAAAAGCGATATCAACTTTAAAACGCGCTAAATTTTGTTGATGTTTTTCGTATTCAGTTTGTATCGACATATCTCCGGCAGTACAAGAGCTGCACTTCTGAAACTTGGTACTTCAGTAGAAAATGTGACTCCGCTAATCTCTGCAAAGTTTCGTTGCACAATTCCAATAAATGTGGAAGTTATAAACAAAAGCGATATCCACTGTAAATCGCACTAAATTTTGTTGATGTTTTGCGTATTCAGTTTGTATCGATATATCTCCGGAAGTACAAGAGCTGCAAATCTGACACTTGGTACTTCAGTAGAAAATGCCTTTCCGCGACTGTCTGCAAAGTTTCGTTGCACAATTCGACTAAATGTGGAAGTTAGAAACAAAAGCGATATCAACTTTAAAACGCGCTAAATTTTGTTGATGTTTTGCGTATTCAGTTTGTATCGACATATCCCCGGCAGTACAAGAGCTGCACTTCTGAAACTTCGTACTTCAGTAGAAAATGTGACTCCGCTGATCTCTGCAAAGTTTCGTAGCACAATTCGAATAAATGTGGAAGTTATAAACAAAAGCGATATCAACTTTAAAACGCGCTAAATTTTGTTGATGTTTTGCGTATTCAGTTTGTATCGACATATCTCCGTCAGTACAAGAGCTGCACATCTGCAACTAGGTACTTCAGTAGAAAATTCCTTTCCGCGACTCTCTGCAAAGTTTCGTTGCATAATTCGACTAAATGTGGAAGTTAGAACAAAAGCGATATCAACTTTAAAACTCGCTAACTTTTGTTGATGTTTTGCGTATTCAGTTTGTATCGATATATCTCCAGAAGTACAAGAGCTGCACTTCTGAAGCTTGGTACTTCAGTAGGAAATGCATATCCGCGACTGTCTGCAAAGTTTCGTTGCACAATTCGAATAAATGTGGAAGTTATAAACAAAAGCGATATCCACTTTAAGTCGCACTAAATTTTGTTGATGTTTTGCGTATTCAGTTGGTATCGATATATCACCGGAAGTACAAGAGTTGCACATCTGAAACTTAATACTTCAGTAGAAAATACCTATCCGCGACTGTCGTCAAAGTTTCGTTGCACAATTCGACTAAATGTTGAAGTTAGAAACAAAAGCGATATCAACTTTAAAACGCGCTAAATTTTGTTGATGTTTTGCGTATTCAGTTTGTATCGATATATCTCCAGAAGTACAAGAGCTGCACTTCTGAAGCTTGGTACTTCAGTAGGACATGCATATCCGCGACTGTCTGCAAAGTTTCGTTGCACAATTCAAATAAATGTGGAAGTTATAAACAAAAGCGATATCAACTTTAAAACGCGCTAAATTTTGTTGATGTGTTGCGTATTCAGTTTGTATCGACATATCTCCGGCAGTACAAGAGCTGCACTTCTGAAACTTGGTACTCCAGTAGAAAATATGACTCCGCTAATCTGTGCAAAGTTTTGTTGCACAATTCCAATAAATGTTGAAGTTATAAACAAAAGCGATATCCACTTTAAATCGCACAAAATTTTGTTGATATTTTGCGTATTCAGTTTGTATCGATATATCTCCGGAAGTAAAAGAGCTGCACATCTGAAACTTGGTACTTAAATAGAAAATGCCTATCCGCGACTGTCTGCAAAGTTTCGTTGCATAATTCGACTAAATGTTGAAGTTAGAACAAAAGCGATATCAACTTTTAAACTCGCTAACTTTTGTTGATGTTTTGCGTATTCAGTTTGTATCGACATATCTCCCGCAGTACAAGAGCTGCACTTCTGAAACTTGGTACTTCAGTAGAAAATGTGACTCCGCAAATATCTGCAAAGTTTCGTTGCACAATTCGAATAAATGTGGAAGTTATAAACAAAAGCGATATCCACTTTAAATCGCACTAAATTTTGTTGATGTTTTGCGTATTAAGTTTGTATCGACATATCTCCGGCAGTACAAGAGCTGCACTTCTGAAACTTGGTACTCCAGTAGAAAATGTGTCTCCGCTTATCTCTGCAAAGTTTCGTTGCACAATTCGAATAAATGTGGAAGTTATAAACAAAAGCGATATCAACTTTAAAACGCGCTAAATTTTGTTGATGTTTTTCGTATTCAGTTTGTATCGACATATCTCCGGCAGTACAAGAGCTGCACTTCTGAAACTTGGTACTTCAGTGGAAAATGTGAGTCCGCTAATCTCTGCAAAGTTTCGTTGCACAATTCCAATAAATGTGGAAGTTATAAACAAAAGCGATATCAACTGTAAATCGCACTAAATTTTGTTGATGTTTTGCGTATTCAGTTTGTATCGATATATCTCCGGAAGTACAAGAGCTGCAAATCTGACACTTGGTACTTCAGTAGAAAATGCCTTTCCGCGACTGTCTGCAAAGTTTCGTTGCACAATTCGACTAAATGTGGAAGTTAGAAACAAAAGCGATATCAACTTTAAAACGCGCTAAATTTTGTTGATGTTTTGCGTATTCAGTTTGTATCGACATATCCCCGGCAGTACAAGAGCTGCACTTCTGAAACTTCGTACTTCAGTAGAAAATGTGACTCCGCTGATCTCTGCCAAGTTTCGTAGCACAATTCGAATAAATGTGGAAGTTATAAACAAAAGCGATATCAACTTTAAAACGCGCTAAATTTTGTTGATGTTTTGCGTATTCAGTTTGTATCGACATATCTCCGTCAGTACAAGAGCTGCACATCTGCAACTAGGTACTTCAGTAGAAAATTCCTTTCCGCGACTGTCTGCAAAGTTTCGTTGCATAATTCGACTAAATGTGGAAGTTAGAACAAAAGCGATATCAACTTTAAAACTCGCTAACTTTTGTTGATGTTTTGCGTATTCAGTTTGTATCGATATATCTCCAGAAGTACAAGAGCTGCACATCTGAAGCTTGGTACTTCAGTAGGACATGCATATCCGCGACTGTCTGCAAAGTTTCGTTGCACAATTAAAATAAATGTGGAAGTTATAAACAAAAGCGATATCAACTTTAAAACGCGCTAAATTTTGTTGATGTTTTGCGTACTCAGTTTGTATCGACATATCTCCGGCAGTACAAGAGCTATCCTTCTGAAACTTGGTGCTGTAGTAGAATATGTGACTCCGCTTATCTCTGCAAAGTTTCGTGGCACAATTCGAATAAATGTGGAAGTTATAAACTAAAGCGATATCAACTTTAAAACGCGCTAAATTTTGTTGATGTGTTGCGTATTCAGTTTGTATCGACATATCTCCGGCAGTACAAGAGCTCACTTGTCAAACTGCGTACTTCAGTAGAAAATGTGACTCCGCTTATCTCAGCAAAGTTTCGTTGCACAATTCCAATAAATGTGGAAGTTATAAACAAAAGCGATATCCACTTTAAGTCGCACTAAATTTTGTTGATGTTTTGCGTATTCAGTTGGTATCGATATATCACCGGAAGTACAAGAGCTGCACATCTGAAACTTAATACTTCAGTAGAAAATACCTATCCGCGACTGTCGTCAAAGTTTCGTTGCACAATTCGACTAAATGTTGAAGTTAGAAACAAAAGCGATATCAACTTTAAAACGCGCTAAATTTTGTTGATGTTTTGCGTATTCAGTTTGTATCGATATATCTCCAGATGTACAAGAGCTGCACTTCTGAAGCTTGGTACTTCAGTAGGACATGCATATCCGCGACTGTCTGCAAAGTTTCGTTGCACAATTCAAATAAATGTGGAAGTTATAAACAAAAGCGATATCAACTTTAAAACGCGCTAAATTTTGTTGATGTGTTGCGTATTCAGTTTGTATCGACATATCTCCGGCAGTACAAGAGCTGCACTTCTGAAACTTGGTACTCCAGTAGAAAATATGACTCCGCTAATCTGTGCAAAGTTTTGTTGCACAATTCCAATAAATGTTGAAGTTATAAACAAAAGCGATATCCACTTTAAATCGCACAAAATTTTGTTGATATTTTGCGTATTCAGTTTGTATCGATATATCTCCGGAAGTAGAAGAGCTGCACATCTGAAACTTGGTACTTAAATAGAAAATGCCTATCCGCGACTGTCTGCAAAGTTTCGTTGCATAATTCGACTAAATGTTGAAGTTAGAACAAAAGCGATATCAACTTTAAAACTCGCTAAATTTTGTTGATGTTTTGCGTATTCAGTTTGTATCGACATATCTCCCGCAGTACAAGAGCTGCACTTCTGAAACTTGGTACTTCAGTAGAAAATGTGACTCCGCAAATATCTGCAAAGTTTCGTTGCACAATTCGAATAAATGTGGAAGTTATAAACAAAAGCGATATCAACTTTAAAACGCGCTAAATTTTGTTGATGTTTTTCGTATTCAGTTTGTATCGACATATCTCCGGCAGTACAAGAGCTGCACTTCTGAAACTTGGTACTTCAGTAGAAAATGTGACTCCGCTAATCTCTGCAAAGTTTCGTTGCACAATTCCAATAAATGTGGAAGTTATAAACAAAAGCGATATCCACTGTAAATCGCACTAAATTTTGTTGATGTTTTGCGTATTCAGTTTGTATCGATATATCTCCGGAAGTACAAGAGCTGCAACTCTGACACTTGGTACTTCAGTAGAAAATGCCTTTCCGCGACTGTCTGCAAAGTTTCGTTGCACAATTCGACTAAATGTGGAAGTTAGAAACAAAAGCGATATCAACTTTAAAACGCGCTAAATTTTGTTGATGTTTTGCGTATTCAGTTTGTATCGACATATCCCCGGCAGTACAAGAGCTGCACTTCTGAAACTTCGTACTTCAGTAGAAAATGTGACTCCGCTGATCTCTGCAAAGTTTCGTAGCACAATTCGAATAAATGTGGAAGTTATAAACAAAAGCGATATCAACTTTAAAACGCGCTAAATTTTGTTGATGTTTTGCGTATTCAGTTTGTATCGACATATCTCCGTCAGTACAAGAGCTGCACATCTGCAACTAGGTACTTCAGTAGAAAATTCCTTTCCGCGACTCTCTGCAAAGTTTCGTTGCATAATTCGACTAAATGTGGAAGTTAGAACAAAAGCGATATCAACTTTAAAACTCGCTAACTTTTGTTGATGTTTTGCGTATTCAGTTTGTATCGATATATCTCCAGAAGTACAAGAGCTGCACTTCTGAAGCTTGGTACTTCAGTAGGACATGCATATCCGCAACTGTCTGCAAAGTTTCGTTGCACAATTCGAATAAATGTGGAAGTTATAAACAAAAGCGATATCCACTTTAAGTCGCACTAAATTTTGTTGATGTTTTGCGTATTCAGTTGGTATCGATATATCACCGGAAGTACAAGAGCTGCACATCTGAAACTTAATACTTCAGTAGAAAATACCTATCCGCGACTGTCGTCAAAGTTTCGTTGCACAATTCGACTAAATGTTGAAGTTAGAAACAAAAGCGATATCAACTTTAAAACGCGCTAAATTTTGTTGATGTTTTGCGTATTCAGTTTGTATCGATATATCTCCAGAAGTACAAGAGCTGCACTTCTGAAGCTTGGTACTTCAGTAGGACATGCATATCCGCGACTGTCTGCAAAGTTTCGTTGCACAATTCAAATAAATGTGGAAGTTATAAACAAAAGCGATATCAACTTTAAAACGCGCTAAATTTTGTTGATGTGTTGCGTATTCAGTTTGTATCGACATATCTCCGGCAGTACAAGAGCTGCACTTCTGAAACTTGGTACTCCAGTAGAAAATATGACTCCGCTAATCTGTGCAAAGTTTTGTTGCACAATTCCAATAAATGTTGAAGTTATAAACAAAAGCGATATCCACTTTAAATCGCACAAAATTTTGTTGATATTTTGCGTATTCAGTTTGTATCGATATATCTCCGGAAGTAAAAGAGCTGCACATCTGAAACTTGGTACTTAAATAGAAAATGCCTATCCGCGACTGTCTGCAAAGTTTCGTTGCATAATTCGACTAAATGTTGAAGTTAGAACAAAAGCGATATCAACTTTAAAACTCGCTAACTTTTGTTGATGTTTTGCGTATTCAGTTTGTATCGACATATCTCCCGCAGTACAAGAGCTGCACTTCTGAAACTTGGTACTACAGTAGAAAATGTGACTCCGCAAATATCTGCAAAGTTTCGTTGCACAATTCGAATAAATGTGGAAGTTATAAACAAAAGCGATATCAACTTTAAAACGCGCTAAATTTTGTTGATGTTTTTCGTATTCAGTTTGTATCGACATATCTCCGGCAGTACAAGAGCTGCACTTCTGAAACTTGGTACTTCAGTAGAAAATGTGACTCCGCTAATCTCTGCAAAGTTTCGTTGCACAATTCCAATAAATGTGGAAGTTATAAACAAAAGCGATATCCACTGTAAATCGCACTAAATTTTGTTGATGTTTTGCGTATTCAGTTTGTATCGACATATCTCCGGAAGTACAAGAGCTGCACATCTGCAACTAGGTACTTCAGTAGAAAATTCCTTTCCGCGACTGTCTGCAAAGTTTCGTTGCATAATTCGACTAAATGTGGAAGTTAGAACAAAAGCGATATCAACTTTAAAACTCGCTAACTTTTGTTGATGTTTTGCGTATTCAGTTTGTATCGATATATCTCCAGAAGTACAAGAGCTGCACTTCTGAAGCTTGGTACTTCAGTAGGACATGCATATCCGCGACTGTCTGCAAAGTTTCGTTGCACAATTCAAATAAATGTGGAAGTTATAAACAAAAGCGATATCAACTTTAAAACGCGCTAAATTTTTTTGATGTTTTGCGTACTCAGTTTGTATCGACATATCTCCGGCAGTACAAGAGCTGTCCTTCTGAAACTTGGTGCTTCAGTAGAATATGTGACTCCGCTTATCTCTGCAAAGTTTCGTGGCACAATTCGAATAAATGTGGAAGTTATAAACTAAAGCGATATCAACTTTAAAACGCGCTAAATTTTGTTGATGTGTTGCGTATTCAGTTTGTATCGACATATCTCCGGCAGTACAAGAGCTCACTTGTCAAACTGCGTACTTCAGTAGAATATGTGACTCCGCTTATCTCAGCAAAGTTTCGTTGCACAATTCCAATAAATGTGGAAGTTATAAACAAAAGCGATATCCACTTTAAGTCGCACTAAATTTTGTTGATGTTTTGCGTATTCAGTTGGTATCGATATATCACCGGAAGTACAAGAGCTGCACATCTGAAACTTAATACTTCAGTAGAAAATACCTATCCGCGACTGTCGTCAAAGTTTCGTTGCACAATTCGACTAAATGTTGAAGTTAGAAACAAAAGCGATATCAACTTTAAAACGCGCTAAATTTTGTTGATGTTTTGCGTATTCAGTTTGTATCGACATATCTCCAGCAGTAGAAGAGCTGCACTTCTGAAACTTGGTACTTCAGTACAATATGTGACTCCGCTTATCTCTGCAAAGTTTCGTTGCACAATTCGAATAAATGTGGAAGTTATAAACAAAAGCGATATCAACTTTAAAAGGCGCTTGATTTTGTTGATGTTTTGCGTATTCAGTTTGTATCGACATATCTCCGGCAGTACAAGAGCTCACTTGTCAAACTGCGTACTTCAGTAGAAAATGTGACTCCGCTTATCTCAGCAAAGTTTCGTTGCACAATTCCAATAAATGTGGAAGTTATAAACAAAAGCGATATCCACTTTAAGTCGCACTAAATTTTGTTGATGTTTTGCGTATTCAGTTGGTATCGATATATCACCGGAAGTACAAGAGCTGCACATCTGAAACTTAATACTTCAGTAGAAAATACCTATCCGCGACTGTCGTCAAAGTTTCGTTGCACAATTCGACTAAATGTTGAAGTTAGAAACAAAAGCGATATCAACTTTAAAACGCGCTAAATTTTGTTGATGTTTTGCGTATTCAGTTTGTATCGATATATCTCCAGAAGTACAAGAGCTGCACTTCTGAAGCTTGGTACTTCAGTAGGACATGCATATCCGCGACTGTCTGCAAAGTTTCGTTGCACAATTCAAATAAATGTGGAAGTTATAAACAAAAGCGATATCAACTTTAAAACGCGCTAAATTTTGTTGATGTGTTGCGTATTCAGTTTGTATCGACATATCTCCGGCAGTACAAGAGCTGCACTTCTGAAACTTGGTACTCCAGTAGAAAATATGACTCCGCTAATCTGTGCAAAGTTTTGTTGCACAATTCCAATAAATGTTGAAGTTATAAACAAAAGCGATATCCACTTTAAATCGCACAAAATTTTGTTGATATTTTGCGTATTCAGTTTGTATCGATATATCTCCGGAAGTAAAAGAGCTGCACATCTGAAACTTGGTACTTAAATAGAAAATGCCTATCCGCGACTGTCTGCAAAGTTTCGTTGCATAATTCGACTAAATGTTGAAGTTAGAACAAAAGCGATATCAACTTTAAAACTCGCTAAATTTTGTTGATGTTTTGCGTATTCAGTTTGTATCGACATATCTCCCGCAGTACAAGAGCTGCACTTCTGAAACTTGGTACTTCAGTAGAAAATGTGACTCCGCAAATATCTGCAAAGTTTCGTTGCACAATTCGAATAAATGTGGAAGTTATAAACAAAAGCGATATCAACTTTAAAACGCGCTAAATTTTGTTGATGTTTTTCGTATTCAGTTTGTATCGACATATCTCCGGCAGTACAAGAGCTGCACTTCTGAAACTTGGTACTTCAGTAGAAAATGTGACTCCGCTAATCTCTGCAAAGTTTCGTTGCACAATTCCAATAAATGTGGAAGTTATAAACAAAAGCGATATCCACTGTAAATCGCACTAAATTTTGTTGATGTTTTGCGTATTCAGTTTGTATCGATATATCTCCGGAAGTACAAGAGCTGCAAATCTGACACTTGGTACTTCAGTAGAAAATGCCTTTCCGCGACTGTCTGCAAAGTTTCGTTGCACAATTCGACTAAATGTGGAAGTTATAAACAAAAGCTATATCAACTTTAAAACGCGCTAAATTTTGTTGATGTTTTGCGTATTCAGTTTGTATCGACATATCTCCGTCAGTACAAGAGCTGCACATCTGCAACTAGGTACTTCAGTAGAAAATTCCTTTCCGCGACTGTCTGCAAAGTTTCGTTGCATAATTCGACTAAATGTGGAAGTTAGAACAAAAGCGATATCAACTTTAAAACTCGCTAACTTTTGTTGATGTTTTGCGTATTCAGTTTGTATCGATATATCTCCAGAAGTACAAGAGCTGCACTTCTGAAGCTTGGTACTTCAGTAGGACATGCATATCCGCGACTGTCTGCAAAGTTTCGTTGCACAATTCGAATAAATGTGGAAGTTATAAACAAAAGCGATATCCACTTTAAGTCGCACTAAATTTTGTTGATGTTTTGCGTATTTCGTTGGTATCGATATATCACCGGAAGTACAAGAGCTGCACATCTGAAACTTAATACTTCAGTAGAAAATACCTATCCGCGACTGTCGTCAAAGTTTCGTTGCACAATTCGACTAAATGTTGAAGTTAGAAACAAAAGCGATATCAACTTTAAAACGCGCTAAATTTTGTTGATGTTTTGCGTATTCAGTTTGTATCGATATATCTCCAGAAGTACAAGAGCTGCACTTCTGAAGCTTGGTACTTCAGTAGGACATGCATATCCGCGACTGTCTGCAAAGTTTCGTTGCACAATTCAAATAAATGTGGAAGTTATAAACAAAAGCGATATCAACTTTAAAACGCGCTAAATTTTGTTGATGTGTTGCGTATTCAGTTTGTATCGACATATCTCCGGCAGTACAAGAGCTGCACTTCTGAAACTTGGTACTCCAGTAGAAAATATGACTCCGCTAATCTGTGCAAAGTTTTGTTGCACAATTCCAATAAATGTTGAAGTTATAAACAAAAGCGATATCCACTTTAAATCGCACAAAATTTTGTTGATATTTTGCGTATTCAGTTTGTATCGATATATCTCCGGAAGTAAAAGAGCTGCACATCTGAAACTTGGTACTTAAATAGAAAATGCCTATCCGCGACTGTCTGCAAAGTTTCGTTGCATAATTCGACTAAATGTTGAAGTTAGAACAAAAGCGATATCAACTTTAAAACTCGCTAACTTTTGTTGATGTTTTGCGTATTCAGTTTGTATCGACATATCTCCCGCAGTACAAGAGCTGCACTTCTGAAACTTGGTACTTCAGTAGAAAATGTGACTCCGCAAATATCTGCAAAGTTTCGTTGCACAATTCGAATAAATGTGGAAGTTATAAACAAAAGCGATATCAACTTTAAAACGCGCTAAATTTTGTTGATGTTTTTCGTATTCAGTTTGTATCGACATATCTCCGGCAGTACAAGAGCTGCACTTCTGAAACTTGGTACTTCAGTAGAAAATGTGACTCCGCTAATCTCTGCAAAGTTTCGTTGCACAATTCCAATAAATGTGGAAGTTATAAACAAAAGCGATATCCACTGTAAATCGCACTAAATTTTGTTGATGTTTTGCGTATTCAGTTTGTATCGATATATCTCCGGAAGTACAAGAGCTGCAAATCTGACACTTGGTACTTCAGTAGAAAATTCCTTTCCGCGACTGTCTGCAAAGTTTCGTTGCACAATTCGACTAAATGTGGAAGTGAGAAACAAAAGCGATATCAACTTTAAAACGCGCTAAATTTTGTTGATGTTTTGCGTATTCAGTTTGTATCGACATATCCCCGGCAGTACAAGAGCTGCACTTCTGAAACTTCGTACTTCAGTAGAAAATGTGACTCCGCTGATCTCTGCAAAGTTTCCTAGCACAATTCGAATAAATGTGGAAGTTATAAACAAAAGCGATATCAACTTTAAAACGCGCTAAATTTTGTTGATGTTTTGCGTATTCAGTTTGTATCGACATATCTCCGTCAGTACAAGAGCTGCACATCTGCAACTAGGTACTTCAGTAGAAAATTCCTTTCCGCGACTGTCGGCAAAGTTTCGTTGCATAATTCGACTAAATGTGGAAGTTAGAACAAAAGCGATATCAACTTTAAAACTCGCTAACTTTTGTTGATGTTTTGCGTATTCAGTTTGTATCGATATATCTCCAGAAGTACAAGAGCGGCACTTCTGAAGCTTGGTACTTCAGTAGGACATGCATATCCGCGACTGTCTGCAAAGTTTCGTTGCACAATTCAAATAAATGTGGAAGTTATAAACAAAAGCGATATCAACTTTAAAACGCGCTAAATTTTTTTGATGTTTTGCGTACTCAGTTTGTATCGACATATCTCCGGCAGTACAAGAGCTGTCCTTCTGAAACTTGGTGCTTCAGTAGAATATGTGACTCCGCTTATCTCTGCAAAGTTTCGTGGCACAATTCGAATAAATGTGGAAGTTATAAACTAACGCGATATCAACTTTAAAACGCGCTAAATTTTGTTGATGTGTTGCGTATTCAGTTTGTATCGACATATCTCCGGCAGTACAAGAGCTCACTTGTCAAACTGCGTACTTCAGTAGAAAATGTGACTCCGCTTATCTCAGCAAAGTTTCGTTGCACAATTCCAATAAATGTGGAAGTTATAAACAAAAGCGATATCCACTTTAAGTCGCACTAAATTTTGTTGATGTTTTGCGTATTCAGTTGGTATCGATATATCACCGGAAGTACAAGAGCTGCACATCTGAAACTTAATACTTCAGTAGAAAATACCTATCCGCGACTGTCGTCAAAGTTTCGTTGCACAATTCGACTAAATGTTGAAGTTAGAAACAAAAGCGATATCAACTTTAAAACGCGCTAAATTTTGTTGATGTTTTGCGTATTCAGTTTGTATCGACATATCTCCAGCAGTAGAAGAGCTGCACTTCTGAAACTTGGTACTTCAGTACAATATGTGACTCCGCTTATCTCTGCAAAGTTTCGTTGCACAATTCGAATAAATGTGGAAGTTATAAACAAAAGCGATATCAACTTTAAAAGGCGCTTGATTTTGTTGATGTTTTGCGTATTCAGTTTGTATCGACATATCTCCGGCAGTACAAGAGCTGCACTTCGTAACCTTGGTACTTCAGTAGAAAATGTGACTCCGCTAATCTCTGCAAAGTTTCGTTGCACAATTCGACTAAATGTGGAAGTTATAAACAAAAGCGATATCAACTTTAAATCGCACTAAATTTTGTTGATGTTTTGCGTATTTAGTTTGTATCGATATATCTCCGGAAGTACAAGATATGCACATCTGAAACTATGTACTTCAGTAGAACATGCATATCCGCGACTGTCTGCAAAGTTTCGTTGCCTAATTCGACTAAATGTGGAAGTTAGAACAAAAGCGATATCAACTTTAAAACTCGCTCACTTTTGTTGATGTTTTGCGTATTCAGTTTGTATCGATATATCTCCGGAAGTACAAGAGCTGAACTTCTGAAGCTGTGTACTTCAGTAGAACATGCATATCCGCGACTGTCTGCAAAGTTTCGTTGCACAATTCAAATAAATGTGGAAGTTATAAACAAAAGCGATATCAACTTTAAAACGCGCTAAATTTTGTTGATGTGTTGCGTATTCAGTTTGTATCGACATATCTGCCGCAGTACAAGAGCTGCACTTCTGAAACTTGGAACTCCAGTAGAAAATGTGACTCCGCTGATCTCTGCAAAGTTTCGTGGCACAATTCCAATAAATGTCGAAGTTATAACCAAAAGCGATATCCACTTTAAATCGCACTAAATTTTGTTGATGTTTTGCGTATTCAGTTTGTATCGACATATCTCCGGCAGTACAAGAGCTGCACTTCTGAAACTTGGTACTTCAGTAGAAAATGTGACTCCGCTAAACTCTGCAAAGGTTTGTTGCACAATTCCAATAAATGTGGAAGTTATAAACAAAAGCGATATCCACTTTAAATCGCACTAAATTTTGTTGATGTTTTGCGTATTCAGTTTGTATCGACATATCTCCGGCAGTACAAGAGCTGCACATCTGCAACTAGGTACTTCAGTAGAAAATTCCTTTCCGCGACTGTCTTCAAAGTTTCGTTGCATAATTCGACTAAATGTGGAAGTTAGAACAAAAGCGATATCAACTTTAAAACTCGCTAACTTTTGTTGATGTTTTGCGTATTCAGTTTGTATCGATATATCTCCAGAAGTACAAGAGCTGCACTTCTGAAGCTTGGTACTTCAGTAGGACATGCATATCTGCGACTGTCTGCAAAGTTTCGTTGCACAATTCAAATAAATGTGGAAGTTATAAACAAAAGCGATATCAACTTTAAAACGCGCTAAATTTTGTTGATGTGTTGCGTATTCAGTTTGTATCGACATATCTCCGGCAGTACAAGAGCTCACTTGTCAAACTGCGTACTTCAGTAGAAAATGTGACTCCGCTTATCTCAGCAAAGTTTCGTTGCACAATTCCAATAAATGTGGAAGTTATAAACAAAAGCGATATCCACTTTAAGTCGCACTAAATTTTGTTGATGTTTTGCGTATTCAGTTTGTATCGATATATCACCGGAAGTACAAGAGCTGCACATCTGAAACTTAATACTTCAGTAGAAAATACCTATCCGCGACTGTCGTCAAAGTTTCGTTGCACAATTCCACTAAATGTTGAAGTTTGAAACAAAAGCGATATCAACTTTAAAACGCGCTAAATTTTGTTGATGTTTTGCGTATTTAGTTTGTATCCACATATCTCCGGCAGTACAAGAGCTGCACTTCTGAAACTCGGTACTTCAGTACAATATGTGACTCCGCTTATCTCTGCAAAGTTTCGTTGCACAATTCGAATAAATGTTGAAGTTATAAACAAAAGCGATATCAACTTTAAAAGGCGCTTGATTTTGTTGATGTTTTGCGTATTCAGTTTGTATCGACATATCTCCGGCAGTACAAGAGCTGCACTTCGTAACCTTGGTACTTCAGTAGAAAATGTGACTCCGCTAATCTCTGCAAAGTTTCGTTGCACAATTCGACTAAATGTGGAAGTTATAAACAAAAGCGATATCCACTTTAAATCGCACTAAATTTTGTTGATGTTTTGGGTATTCAGTTTGTATCGATATATCTCCGGAAGTACAAGATATGCACATCTGAAACAATGTACTTCAGTAGAAAATGCCTATCCGCGACTGTCTGCAAAGTTTCGTTGCACAATTCGAATAAATGTGGAAGTTAGAACAAAAGCGATATCAACTTTAAAACTCGCTCACTTTTGTTGATGTTTTGCGTATTCAGTTTGTATCCATATATCTCAAGAAGTACAACAGCTGAACTTCTGAAGCTTGGTACTTAAGTAGAACATGCATATCCGCGACTGTCTGCAAAGTTTCGTTGCACAATTCAAATAAATGTAGAAGTTATAAACAAAAGCGATATCAACTTTAAAACGCGCTAAATTTTGTTGATGTGTTGCGTATTCAGTTTGTATCGACATATCTCCGGCAGTACAAGAGCTGCACTTCTGAAACTTGGTACTCCAGTAGAAAATGTGACTCCGCTGATCTCTGCAAAGTTTCGTGGCACAATTCCAATAAATGTTGAAGTTATAACCAAAAGCGATATCCACTTTAAATCGCACTAAATTTTGTTGATGTTTTGCGTATTCAGTTTGTATCGACATATCTCCGGCAGTACAAGAGCTGCACTTCTGAAACTTGGTACTTCAGTAGAAAATGTGACTCCGCTTACCTCTGCAAAGGTTCGTTGCACAATTCCAATAAATGTGGAAGTTATAAACAAAAGCGATATCCACTTTAAATCGCACTAAATTTTGTTGATGTTTTGCGTATTCAGTTTGTATCGACATATCTCCGGCAGTACAAGAGCTGCACTTCTGAAACTTGATACTTCAGTAGAAAATGTGACTCCGCTTATCTCTGCAAAGTTTCGTTGCACAATTCCAATAAATGTGGAAGTTATAAACAAAAGTGATATCAACTTTAAATCGCACTAAATTTTGTTGTTTTTTTGCGTATACAGTTTGTATCGATATATCTCCGGCAGTACAAGAGCTGCACATCTGAAACTTGGTAATTCAGTAGAAAATGCCTATCCGCGACTGTCTGCAAAGTTTCGTTGCACAATTCGACTAAATGTGGAAGTTAGAAACAAAAGCGATATCAACTTTAAAACGCGCTAAATTTTGTTGATGTTTTGCGTATTGAGTTTGTATCGACATATCTCCGGCAGTACAAGAGCTGCACTTCTGAAACTTGGTACTTCAGTAGAAAATGTGACTCCGCTAATCTGTGCAAGGTTTTGTAGCACAATTCTAATAAATGTTGAAGTTATAAACAAAAGCGATATCCACTTTAAATCGCACTAAATTTTGTTGATATTTTGCGTATTCAGTTTGTATCGATATATCTCCGGAAGTAAAAGAGCTGCACATCTGAAACTTGGTACTTAAATAGAAAATGCCTATCCGCGACTGTCTGCAAAGTTTCGTTGCATAATTCGACTAAATGTGGAAGTTAGAACAAAAGGGATATCAACTTTAAAACTCGCTAACTTTTGTTGATGTTTTGCGTATTCAGTTTGTATCGACATATCTCCCGCAGTACAAGAGCTGCACTTCTGAAACTTGGTACTTCAGTAGAAAATGTGACTCCGCAAATATCTGCAAAGTTTCGTTGCACAATTCGAATAAATGTGGAAGTTAGAAACAAAAGCGATATCAACTTTAAAACGCGCTAAATTTTGTTGATGTTTTTCGTATTCAGTTTGTATCGACATATCTCCGGCAGTACAAGAGCTGCACTTCTGAAACTTGGTACTTCAGTAGAAAATGTGACTCCGCTAATCTCTGCAAAGTTTCGTTGCACAATTCCAATAAATGTGGAAGTTATAAACAAAAGCGATATCCACTTTAAATCGCACTAAATTTTGTTGATGTTTTGCGTATTCAGTTTGTATCGATATATCTCCGGAAGTACAAGAGCTGCAAATCTGCAACAATGTACTTCAGTAAAAAATGCCTTTCCGCGACTGTCTGCAAAGTTTCGTTGCACAATTCGACTAAATGTGGAAGTTAGAAACAAAAGCGATATCAACTTTAAAACGCGCTAAATTTTGTTTGATGTTTTGCGTATTCAGTTTGTATCAACATATCTCCGGCAGTACAAGAGCTGCACTTCTGAAACTTGGTACTTCAGTAGAAAATGTGACTCCGCTGATCTCTGCAAAGTTTCGTAGCACAATTCGAATAAATGTGGAAGTTATAAACAAAAGCGATATCAACTTTAAAACGCGCTAAATTTTGTTGATGTTTTGCGTATTCAGTTTGTATCGACATATCTATGTCAGTACAAGAGCTGCACATCTGCAACATGGTTCTTCAGTAGAAAATTCCTTTCCGCGACTGTCTGCAAAGTTTCGTTGCATAATTCGACTAAATGTGGAAGTTATAAACAAAAGCGATATCAACTTTAAAACGCGCTAACTTTTGTTGATGTTTTGCGTATTCAGTTTGTATCGATATATCTCCAGAAGTACAAGAGCTGCACTTCTGAAGCTTGGTACTTCAGTAGGACATGCATATCCGCGACTGTCTGCAAAGTTTCGTTGCACAATTCAAATAAATGTGGAAGTTATAAACAAAAGCGATATCAACTTTCAAACGCGCTAAATTTTGTTGATGTTTTGCGTACTCAGTTTGTATCGACATATCTCCGGCAGTAAAAGAGCTGTCCTTCTGAAACTTAGTACTTCAGTAGAATATGTGACTCCGCTTATCTCTGCAAAGTTTCGTGGCACAATTCGAATAAATGTGGAAGTTATAAACAAAAACGATATCAACTTTAAAACGCGCTAAATTTTGTTGATGTGTTGCGTATTCAGTTTGTATCGACATATCTCCGGCAGTACAAGAGCTGCACTTCTGAAACTTGGTACTTCAGTAGTAAATGTGACTCCGCTTTTGTCAGCAAAGTTTCGTTGCACAATTCCAATAAATGTGGAAGTTATAAACAAAAGCGATATCCACTTTAAGTCGACCTAAATTTTGTTGATGTTTTGCGTATTCAGTTTGTATCGATATATCACCGGAAGTACAAGAGCTGCACATCTGAAACTTAATACTTCAGTAGAAAATGCCTATCCGCGACTGTCTGCAAAGTTTCGTTACACAATTCGACTAAATGTTGAAGTTAGAAACAAAAGCGATATCAACTTTAAAACGCGCTAAATTTTGTTGATGTTTTGCGTATTCAGTTTGTATCGACATATCTCCGGCAGTACAAGAGCTGCACTTCTGAAACTTGGTACTTCAGTAGAATATGTGACTCCGCTTATCTCTGCAAAGTTTCGTTGCACAATTCGAATAAATGTGGAAGTTATAAACAAAAGCGATATCAACTTTAAAAGGGTCTTCATTTTGTTGATGTTTTCCGTATTCAGTTTGTATCGACATATCTCCGGCAGTACAAGAGCTGCACTTCTGAAACTTCGTACTTCAGTAGAATATGTGACTCCGCTTATCTCTGCAAAGTTTCGTGGCACAATTCGAATAAATGTGGAAGTTATAAACAAAAGCGATATCAACTTTAAATCGCGCTAAATTTTGTTGATGTGTTGCGTATTCAGTTTGTATCGACATATCTCCCGCAGTACAAGAGCTGCACTTCTGAAACTTGGTACTTCAGTAGAAAATGTGACTCCGCTTATCTCTGCAAAGTTTCGTTGCACAATTCCAATAAATGTGAAAGTTATTAACAAAAGCGATATCCACTTTAAATCGCACTAAATTTTGTTGTTTTTTTGCGTATTCAGTTTGTATCGATATATCTCCGGAAGTACAAGAGCTGCACATCTGAAACTTGGTACTTCAGTAGAAAATGCCTATCCGCGACTGTCTGCAAAGTTTCGTTGCACAATTCGACTAAATGTGGAAGTTAGAAACAAAAGCGATATCAACTTTAAAACGCGCTACATTTTGTTGATGTTTTGCGTATTCAGTTTGTATCGACATATCTCCGGCAGTACAAGAGCTGCCCTTCTGAAACTTGGTACTTCAGTAGAATATGTGACTCCGCTAATCTCTGCAAAGTTTCGTGGCACAATTCGAATAAATGTGGAAGTTATAAACAAAAGCGATAGTAACTTTAAAACGCCCTTAATTTTATTGATGTGTTGCGTATTCAGTTTGTATCGACATATCACCGGCAGTACAAGAGCTGCACTTCCGAAACTTGGTACTTCAGTAGAAAATGTGACTCCGCTCATCTCTGCAAAGTTTCGTTGCACAATTCGAATAAATGTGGAAGTTATAAACAAAAGCGATATCAACTTAAAAACGCGCTTAATTTTGTTGATGTTTTGCGTATTCAGTTTGTATCGACATATCTCCGGCAGTAAAAGAGCTGCACTTCTGAACCTTGGTACTTCAGTAGAAAATGTGACTCGCTATTCTGTGCAAAGTTTTGTTGCACAATTCCAATAAATGTTGAAGTTATAAACAAAAGCGATATACACATTAAATCGCACAAAATTTTGTTGATATTTTGCGTATTCAGTTTGTATGGATATCTCCGGAAGTAAAAGAGCTGCAACTCTCAAACTTGGTACTTAAATAGAAAATGCCTATCCGCGACTGTCTGCAAAGTTTCGTTGCATAATTCGACTAAATGTGGAAGTTAGAACCAAAGCGATATCAACTTTAAAACTCGCTAACTTTTGTTGATGTTTTGCGTATTCAGTTTGTATCGACATATCTCCCGCAGTACAAGAGCTGCACTTCTGAAACTTGGTACTTCAATAGATAATGTGACTCTACAAATATCTGCAAAGTTTCGTTGTACAATTCGAATAAATGTGGAAGTAATAAACAAAAGCGATATCAACTTTAAAACGCGCTAAATTTTGTTGATGTTTTTCGTATTCAGTTTGTATCGACATATCTCCGGCAGTACAAGAGCTGCACTTCTGAAACTTGGTACTTCAGTAGAAAATGTGACTCCGCTAATCTCTGCAATGTTTCGTGGATCAATTCCAATAAATGTGGAAGTTATAAACAAAAGCGATATCCACTTTAAATCGCACTAAATTTTGTTGATGTTTTGCGTATTCAGTTTGTATCGATATATCTCCGGCAGTACAAGAGCTGCACATCTGAAACTTGGTACTTCAGTAGAAAATGCCTATCCGCGACTGTCTGCAAAGTTTCGTTGCACAATTCGACTAAATGTGGAAGTTAGAAACAAAAGCGATATCAACTTTAAAACGCGCTACATTTTGTTGATGTTTTGCGTATTCAGTTTGTATCGACATATCCCCGGCAGTACAAGAGCTGCACTTCTGAAACTTGGTACTTCAGTAGAAAATGTGACTCCGCTAATCTCTGCAAAGTTTTGTAGCACAATTCGAATAAATGTGAAAGTTATAAGCAAAAGCGATATCAACTTTAAAACACGCTAAATTTTGTTGATGTTTTGCGTATTCAGTTTGTATCGACATATCTCCGGCAGTACAAAGGCTGCACATCTGCAACTATGTACTTTAGTAGAAAATTGCTTTCCGCGACTGTCTGCAAAGTTTCGTTGCATAATTCGACTAAATGTGGAAGTCAGAAAAAAGCGATATCAACTTTAAAACTCGCCTACTTTTGTTGATGTTTTGCGTATTCAGTTTGTATCGATATATCTCCGGAAGTACAAGCGCTGCACTTCTGAAGCTTCACTTCAGTAGGACATGCATATCCGCGACTGTCTGCAAAGTTTCGTTGCACAATTCAACTAAATGTGGAAGTTATAAACAAAAGCGATATCAACTTTAAAACGCGCTAAATTTTGTTGATGTTTTGCGTACTCAGTTTGTATCGACATATCTCCGGCAGTACAAGAGCTGCCCTTCTGAAACTTGGTACTTCAGTAGAATATGTGACTCCGCTTATCTCTGCAAAGTTTGGTCGCACAATTCCAATAAATGTGGAAGTAATAAACAAAACGATATCAACTTTAAAACGCGCTAAATTTTGTTGATGTTTTGCGTATTCAGTTTGTATCGACATATCTCCGGCAGTACAAGAGCTGCACTTCGCAACCTTGGTACTTCAGTAGAAAATGTGACTCCGCTAATCTCTGCAAAGTTTCGTTGCACAATTCGACTAAATGTGGAAGTAATAAACAAAAGCGATACCACTTTAAATCGCACTAAATTTTGTTGATGTTTTGCGTATTCAGTTTGTATCGATATATCTCCGGAAGTACAAGATATGCACATCTGAAACTTGGTATTTCAGGAGAAAATGCCTATCCGCGACTGTCTGCAAAGTTTCGTTGCATAATTCGACTAAATGTGGAAGTTAGAACAAAAGCGATATCAACTTTTAAACTCGCTCACTTTTGTTGATGTTTTGCGTATTCAGTTTGTATCGATATACTTCCGGAAGTAGAAAAGCTGAACTTCTGAACCTTGGTACTTCAGTAGAACATGCATATCCGCGACTGTCTGCAAAGTTTCGTTGCACAATTCAAATAAATGTGGAAGTTATAAACAAAAGCGATATCAACTTTAAAACGCGCTAAATTTTGTTGATGTGTAGCGTATTCAGTTTGTATCGACATATCTCCGGCAGTACAAGAGCTGCACTTCTGAAACTTGGTACTCCAGAAGAAAATGTGACTCCGCTGATCTCTGCAAAGTTTCGTTGCACAATTCCAATAAATGTGGAAGTTATAAACAAAAGCGATATCCACTTTAAATCGCACTAAATTTTGTTGATGTTTTGCGTATTCAGTTTGTATCGACATATCTCCGGCAGTACAAGAGCTGCACTTCTGAAACTTGGTACTTAAGTAGAATATGTGACTCCGCTTGTCTCTGCAAAGTTTCGTTGCACAATTCGAATAAATGTGGAAGTTATAAACAAAAGCGATATCAACTTTAAAACGCGCTAAATTTTGTTGATGTGTTGCGTATTCAGTTTGTATCGACATATCTCCGGCAGTACAAGAGCTGCACTTCTGAAACTTGATACTTCAGTAGAAAATGTGACTCCGCTTATCTCTGCAAAGTTTCGTTGCACATTTCCAATAAATGTGGAAGTTATAAACAAAAGCGATATCAACTTTAAATCGCACTAAATTTTGTTGTTTTTTTGCGTATTCAGTTTGTATCGATATATCTCCGGAAGTACAAGAGCTGCACATCTCAAACTTGGTACTTCAGTAGAAAATGCCTATCCGCGACTGTCTGCAAAGTTTCGTTGCACAATTCGACTAAATGTGGAAGTTATAAACAAAAGCGATATCAACTTTAAAACGCGCTAAATTTTGTTGATGTTTTGCGTATTGAGTTTGTATCGACATATCTCCGGCAGTACAAGAGCTGCACTTCTGAAACTTGGTACTTCAGTAGAAAATGTGACTCCGCTAATCTCTGCAAAGTTTCGTTGCACAATTCGAATTAATGTGGAAGTTATAAACAAAAGCGATATCAACTTTAAAACGCGCTTAATTTTGTTGATGTTTTCGTATGCAGTTTGTATCGACATATTTCCGGCAGTACAAGAGCTGCACTTCTGAACCTTAGTACTTCAGTAGAAAATGGTATTCCGCTTATCTCTGCAAAGTTTCGTTGCACAATTCCAATAAATGTTGAAGTTATAAACAAAAGCGATATCCACTTTAAATCGCACTAAATTTTGTTGATGTTTTGCGTATTCAGTTTGTATCGATATATCTCCGGAAGTACAAGAGCTGCACATCTGAAACTAAGTACTTCAATAGAAAATGCCTATCCGCGACTGTCTGCAAAGTGTTGTTGCACAATTCGAATTAATGTGGAAGTTATAAACAAAAGCGATATCAACTTTAAAACGCGCTAAATTTTGTTGATGTTTTGCGTATTCAGTTTGTATCGACATATCTCCGGCAGTACAAGAGCTGCACTTCTGAAACTTGGTACTTCAGTAGAATATGTGACTCCGCTAATCTCTGCAAAGTTTCGTGGCACAATTCGAATAAATGTGGAAGTTATAAACAAAAGCGATAGTAACTTGAAAACGCGCTTAATTTTATTGATGTGTTGCGTATTCAGTTTGTATCGACATATCTCCGGCAGTACAAGAGCTGCACTTCTGAAACTTGGTACTTAAGTAGAAAATGTGACTCCGCTAATCTCTGCAAAGTTTCGTTGCACAATTCGAATAAATGTGGAAGTTATAAACAAAAGCGATATCAACTTAAAAACGCGCCTAATTTTGTTTATGTTTTGCGTATTCAGTTTGTATCGACATATCTCCGGCAGTACAAGAGCTGCACTTCTGAACCTTGGTACTTCAGTAGACAATGTGACTCCGCTAATCTGTGCAAAGTTTTGTTGCACAATTCCAATAAATGTTGAAGTTATAAACAAAAGCGATATCCACTTTAAATCGCGCAAAATTTTGTTGATATTTTGCGTATTCAGTTTGTATCGATATATCTCCGGAAGTAAAAGAGCTGCACATCTGAAACTTGGTACTAAAATAGAAAATGCCTATCCGCGACTGTCTGCAAAGTCTCGTTGCATAATTCGACTAAATGTGGAAGTTAGAACAAAAGCGATTTCAACTTTAAGACTCGCTTACTTTTGTTGATGTTTTGCGTATTCAGTTTGTATCGACATATCTCCCGCAGTACAAGAGCTGCACTTCTGAAACTTGGTACTTCAGTAGAAAATGTGACTCCGCAAATATCTGCAAAGTTTCGTTGCACAATTCGAATAAATGTGGAAGTTATAAACAAAAGCGATATCAACTTTAAAACGCGCTAAATTTTGTTGATGTTTTGCGTATTCAGTTTGTATCGACATATCTCCGGCAGTACAAGAGCTTCACTTCTTAAACTTGGTACTTCAGTAGAAAATGTGACTCCGCTAATCTCTGCAAAGTTTCGTTGCACAATTCCAATAAATGTGGAAGTTATAAACAAAAGCGATATCTACTTTAAATCGCACTAAATTTTGTTGATGTTTTGCGTATTCAGTTTGTATCGATATATCTCCGGAAGTACAAGAGCTGCACATCTTAAACTTGGTACTTCAGTAGAAAATGCCTATCCGCGACTGTCTGCAAAGTTTCGTTGCACAATTCGACTAAATGTGGAAGTTAGAAACAAAAGCGATATCAACTTTAAAACGCGCGTAATTTTGTTGATGTTTTGCGTATTCAGTTTGTATCGACATATCCCCGGCAGTACAAGAGCTGCACTTCTGAAACTTGGTACTTCAATAGAAAATGTGACTCCGCTGATCTCTGCAAAGTTTTGTAGCACAATTCGAATAAAAGTTGAAGTTATAAACAAAAGCGATATCAACTTTAAAACGCGCTAAATTTTGTTGATGTTTTGCGTATTCAGTTTGTATCGACATATCTCCGGCAGTACAAAAGCTGCAAATCTGCAACAATGTACTTCAGTAGAAAATTCCTTTCCGCGACTGTCTGCAAAGTTTCGTTGCATAATTCGACTAAATGTGGAAGTTAGAACAAAAGCGATATCAACTTTAAAACTCGCTAACTTTTGTTGATGTTTTGCGTATTCAGTTTGTATCGACATATCTCCCGCAGTACAAGAGCTGCACTTCTGAAACTTGATACTTCAGTAGAAAATGTGACTCCGCTTATCTCTGCAAAGTTTCGTTGAACATTTCCAATAAATGTGGAAGTTATAAACTGAAGCGATATCCACTTTAAATCGCACTAAATTTTGTTGTTTTTTTGCGTATTCAGTTTGTATCGATATATCTCCGGAAGTACAAAAGCTGCACATCTCAAACTTAGTACTTCAGTAGAAAATTCCTATCCGCGACTGTCTGCAAAGTTTCGTTGCACAATTCGACTAAATGTTGAAGTTAGAAACAAAAGCGATATCAACTTTAAAACGCACTAAATTTTGTTGAGGTTTTGCGTATTGAGTTTGTATCGACATATCTCCGGCAGTACAAGAGCTGCACTTCTGAAACTTGGTACTTCAGTAGAAAATGTGACTCCGCTAATCTCTGCAAATTTTTGTTGCACAATTCGAATAAATGTGGAAGTTATAAACAAAAGCGATATCAACTTTAAAACGCGCTTAATTTTGTTGATGTTTTCGTATTCAGTTTGTATCGACATATTTCCGGCAGTACAAGAGCTGCACTTCTGAACCTTAGTACTTCAGTAGAAAATGTGACTCCGCTAATCTCTGCAAAGTTTCGTTGCACAATTCGAACCAATGTTGAAGTTATAAACAAAAGCGATATCCACTTTAAATCGCACTAAATTTTGTTGATGTTTTGCGTATTCAGTTTGTATCGATATATCTCCGGAAGTACAAGAGCTGCACATCTGAAACTAAGTACTTAATAGAAAATGCCTATCCGCGACTGTCTGCAAAGTGTTGTTGCACAATTCGAATTAATGTGGAAGTTATAAACAAAAGCGATATCAACTTTAAAACGCGCTAAATTTTGTTGATGTTTTGCGTATTCAGGTGGTATCAACATATCTCCGGCAGTACAAGAGCTGCCCTTCTGAAACTTGGTACTTCAGTAGAATATGTGACTCCGCTAATCTCTGCAAAGTTTCGTGGCACAATTCGAATAAATGTGGAAGATATAAACAAAAGCGTGAGTAACTTGAAAACGCGCTTAATTTTATTGATGTGTTGCGTATTCAGTTTGTATCGACATATCTCCGGCAGTACAAGAGCTGCACTTCTGAAACTTGGTACTTCAGTAGAAAATGTGACTCCGCTAATCTCTGCAAAGTTTCGTTGCACAATTCGAATAAATGTGGAAGTTATAAACAAAAGCGATATCAACTTAAAAACGCGCTTAATTTTGTTGATGTTTTACGTATTCAGTTTGTATCGACATATCTCTGGCAGTACAAGAGCTGCACTTCTGAACTTTGGTACTTCAGTAGAAAATGTGACTCCGCTAATCTGTGCAAAGTTTTGTTGCACAATTCCAATAAATGTTGAAGTTATAAACAAAAGCGATATCCACTTTAAATCGCACAAAATGTTGTTGATATTTTGCGTATTCAGTTTGTATCGATATATCTCCGGAAGTAAAAGAGCTGCACATCTGAAACTTGGTACTTAAATAGAAAATGCCTATCCGCAACTGTCTGCAAAGTTTCGTTGCATAATTCGACTAAATGTGGAAGTTAGAACAAAAGCGATATCAACTTTAAGACTCGCTAACTTTTGTTGATGTTTTGCGTATTCAGTTTGTATCGACATATCTCCCGCAGTACAAGAGCTGCACTTCTGAAACTTGGTACTTCAGTAGAAAATGTGACTCCGCAAATATCGGCAAAGTTTCGTTTCACAATTCGAATAAATGTGGAAGTTATAAACAAAAGCGATATCAACTTTAAAACGCGCTAAATTTTGTTGATGTTTTTCGTATTCAGTTTGTATCGACATATCTCCGGCAGTACAAGAGCTGCACTTCTGAAACTTTATACTTCAGTAGAAAATGTGACTCCGCTAATCTCTGCAAAGTTTCGTTGCACAATTCGAATAAATGTGGAAGTTATAAACGAAAGCGATATCAACTTTAAAACGCGCTAAATTGTGTTGATGTTTTGCGTATTCAGTTTGTATCGACATATCTCCGGCAGTACAAGAGCTGCAATTCTCAAACTTGGTACTTCAGTAGGAAATGTAGCTCCGCTAATCTCTGCAAAGTTTCGTTGCACAATTCGAATAAATGTGGAAGTTATAAACAAAAGCGATATCAACTTAAAAACGCGCTAAATTTTGTTGATGTTTTGCGTATTCAGTTTGTATCGACATATCTCCGGTAGTACAAGAGCTGCACTTGTGAAACTTGGTACTTCAGTGGAAAATGTGACTCCGCTGATCTCTGCAAAGTTTCGTAGCACAATTCGAATAAATGTGGAAGTTATAAACAAAAGCGATATCAACTTTAAAACGCGCTAAATTTTGTTGATGTTTTTCGTATGCAGTTTGTATCGACATATCTCTGGCAGTACAAGAGCTGCACATCTGCAACTAGGTACTTCAGTAGAAAATTCCTTTCCGCGACTGTCTGCAAAGTTTCGTTGCATAATTCGACTAAATGTGGAAGTTAGAACAAAAGCGATATCAACTTTAAAACTCGCTAAATTTTGTTGATATTTTGCGTATTCAGTTTGTATCGATATATCACCGGAAGTACAAGAGCTGCACATCTGAAACTTAATACTTCAGTAGAAAATGCCTATCCGCGACTGTCTGCAAAGTTTCGTTGCACAATTCGACTAAATGTTGAAGTTTAAAACAAAAGCGATATCAACTTTAAAACGCGCTAAATTTTGTTGATGTTTTGCGTATTCAGTTTGTATCGACATATCTCCGGCAGTACAAGAGCTGCACTTCTGAAACTTGGTACTTCAGTAGAAAATGTGACTCCGCTTATCTCTGCAAAGTTTCGTTGCACAATTCGAATAAATGTGGAAGTTATAAACAAAAGCGATATCAACTTTAAAAGGCGCTGTATTTTGTTGATGTTTTGCGTATTCAGTTTGTATCGACATATCTCCGGCCGTACAAGAGCTGCACTTCGTAACCTTGGTACCTCAGTAGAAAATGTGACTCCGCTTATCTCGGCAAAGTTTCGTTGCACAATTCCAATAAATGTGGAAGTTATAAACAAAAGCGATATCCACTTAAAATCGCACTAAATTTTGTTGATGTTTTGCGTATTCAGTTTGTATCGATATATCTCCGGAAGTACAAGATATGCACATCTGAAACTTGGTACTTCAGTAGAAAATGCCTATCCGCGACTGTCTGCAAAGTTTCGTTGCATAATTCGACTAAATGTGGAAGTTAGAACAAAAGCGATATCAACTTTAAAACTCGCTCACTTTTGTTGATGTTTTGCGTATTCAGTTTGTATCGATATATCTCCGGCAGTACAAGAGCTGCCCTTCTGAAGCTTGGTACTTAAGTAGAACATGCATATCCGCGACTGTCTGCAAAGTTTCGTTGCACAATTCAAATAAATGTGGAAGTTATAAACAAAAGCGATATCAACTTTAAATCGCGCTAAATTTTGTTGATGTGTTGCGTATTCAGTTTGTATTGACATATCTCCGGCAGTACAAGAGCTGCACTTCTGAAACTTGGTACTCCAGTAGAAAATGTGACTCCGCTGATCTCTGCAAAGTTTCGTGGCACAATTCCAATAAATGTGGAAGTTATAACCAAAAGCGATATCTACTTTCAATCGCACTAAATTTTGTTGATGTTTTGCGTATTCAGTTTGTATCGATATATTTCCGGAAGTACAAGAGCTGCACATCTGAAACTTGGTACTTCAGTAGAAAATGCCTATCCGCGACTGTCTGCAAAGTTTCGTTGCACAATTCGACTAAATGTGGAAGTTAGAAACAAAAGCGATATCAACTTTAAAACGCGCTAAATTTTGTTGATGTTTTGCGTATTTAGTTTGTATCTACATATCTCCGGCAGTACAAGAGCTGAACTTCTGAAACTTCGTACTCCAGTGTAAAATGTTACTCCGCTAATCTCTGCAAAGTTTCGTTGCACAATTCGAATAAATGTGGAAGTTATAAACAAAGCGATATCAACTTGAAAACGCGCTAAATTTTGTTGATGTTTTGCGTATTCAGTTTGTATCGACATATCTTCGGCAGTACAATAGCTGCACTTCTGAAACTTGGTACTTCAGTAGAAAATGTGACTCCGCAAATATCTGCAAAGTTTCGTTGCACAATTCGAATAAATAGGGAAGTTATAAACAAAAGCGATATCCACTTTAAATCGCACTAAATGTAGTTGATGTTTTGCGTATTCAGTTTGTATCGATATATCTCCGGAAGTACAAGAGCTGCACATCTGAAACTTGGTACTTCAGTAGAACATGCATATCCGGGACTGTCTGCAAAGTTTCGTTGCACAATTCAAATAAATGTGGAAGTTATAAACAAAAGCGATATCAACTTTAAAACGCGCATAATTTTTGTTGATGTTTTGCGTATTCAGTTTGTATCGACATATCTCCGGCAGTACAAGAGCTGCCCTTCTGAAACTTGGTACTTCAGTAGAAAATGTGACTCCGCTAATCTCTGCAATTTTCGTGGCACAAATCGAATAAAGGTGGAAGTTATAAACAAAAGCGATATCAACTTTAAAACGCGCTAAATTTTGTTGATGTTTTGCGTATTCAGTTTGTATCGACATATCCCCAGCAGTACAAGAGCTACACTTCTGAAACTTGGTACTTCAGTAGAAAATGTGACTCCGCTGATCTCTGCAAAGTTTCGTAGCACAATTCGAATAAATGTGGAAGTTATAAACAAAAGCGATATGAACTTTAAAACGCGCTAAATTTTGTTGATGTTTTGCGTATTCAGTTTGTATCGACATATCTCCGGCAGTACAAGAGCTGCACATCTGCAACTAGGTACTTCAGTAGAAACTTCCTTTCCGCGACTGTCTGCAAAGTTTCGTTGCATAATTCGACTAAATGTGGAAGTTAGAACAAAAGCGATATCAACTTTAAAACTCGCTAACTTTTGTTGATGTTTTGCGTATTCAGTTTGTATCGATATATCTCCGGCAGTACAAGAGCTGCACTTCTGAAGCTTGGTACTTCAGTAGGACATGCATATCCGCGACTGTCTGCAAAGTTTCGTTGCACAATTCAAATAAATGGTGCAGTTATAAACAAAAGCGATATCAACTTTAAAACGCGCTAAATTTTGTTGATGTTTTGCGTACTCAGTTTGTATCGACATATCTCCGGCAGTACAAGAGCTGCCCTTCTGAACCTTGGTACTTCAGTAGAATATGTGACTCCGCTTATCTCTGCAAAGTTTCGTGGCACAATTCGAATAAATGTGGAAGTTATAAACAAAAGCGATATCAACTTTAAAACGCGCTAAATTTTGTTGATGTGTTGCGTATTCAGTTTGTATCGACATATCTCCGGCAGTACAAGAGCTGCACTTCTGAAACTTGGTACTTCAGTAGAAAATGTGACTCCGCTTATCTCAGCAAAGTTTCGTTGCACAATTCCAATAAATGTGGAAGTTATAAACAAAAGCGATATCCACTTTAAGTCGCACTTAATTTTGTTGATGTTTTGCGTATTCAGTTTGTATCGATATATCTCCGGAAGTACAAGAGCTGCAGATCTGAAACTTAATACTTCAGTAGAAAATGCCTATCCGCGACTGTCTGCAAAGTTTCGTTGCACAATTCGACTAAATGTTGAAGTTAGAAACAAAAGCGATATCAACTTTAAAACGCGCTAAATTTTGTTGATGTTTTGCGTATTCAGTTTGTATCGACATATCTCCGGCAGTACAAGAGCTGCACTTCTGAAACTTCTCACTTCAGTAGAATATGTGACTGCGCTTATCTCTGCAAAGTTTCGTTGCACAATTCGAATAAATGTGGAAGTTAGAAACAAAAGCGATATCAACTTTAAAAGGCGCTTGATTTTGTTGATGTTTTGCGTATTCAGTTTGTATCGACATATCTCCGGCAGTACAAGAGCTGCACTTCTGAAACTTGGTACTCAAGTAGTAAATGTGACTCCGCTGATCTCTGCAAAGTTTTGTGGCACAATTCCAATAAATGTGGAAGTTATAACCAAAAGCGATATCTACTTTCAATCGCACTAAATTTTGTTGATGTTTTGCGTATTCAGTTTGTATCGATATATCTCCGGAAGTACAAGAGCTGCACATCTGAAACTTGGTACTTCAGTAGAAAATGCCTATCCGCGACTGTCTGCAAAGTTTCGTTGCACAATTCGACTAAATGTGGAAGTTATAAACAAAAGCGATATCAACTTTAAAACGCGCTAAATTTTGTTGATGTTTTGCGTATTTAGTTTGTATCTACATATCTCCGGCAGTACAAGAGCTGCCCTTCTGAAACTTGGTACTCCAGTGTAAAATGTTACTCCGCTAATCTCTGCAAAGTTTCGTGGCACAATTCGAATAAATGTGGAAGTTATAAACTAAGCGATATCAACTTTAAAACGCTCTCAATTTTGTTTGTTTTTTGCGTATTCAGTTTGTATCGACATATCTTCGGCAGTACAAGAGCTGCACTTCTGAAACTTGGTACTTCAGTAGAAAATGTGACTCCGCAAATATCTGCAAAGTTTCGTTGCACAATTCGAATAAATGGGGAAGTTATAAACAAAAGCGATATCCACTTTAAATCGCACTAAATGTTGTTGATGTTTTGCGTATTCAGTTTGTATCGATATATCTCCGGAAGTACAAGAGCTGCACATCTGAAACTTGGTACTTCAGTAGAACATGCATATCCGCGACTGTCGTCAAAGTTTCGTTGCACAATTAAAATAAATGTGGAAGTTATAAACAAAAGCGATATCAACTTTAAAACGCGCTAAATTTTGTTGATGTTTTGCGTATTCAGTTTGTATCGACATATCTCCGGCAGTACAAGAGCTGCCCTTCTGAAACTTGGTACTTCAGTAGAATATGTGACTCCGCTAATCTCTGCAATTTTCGTGGCACAAATCGAATAAAGGTGGAAGTTATAAACAAAAGCGATATCAACTTTAAAACGCGCTAAATTTTGTTGATGTTTTGCGTATTCAGTTTGTATCGACATATCTCCGGCAGTACAAGAGCTGCACTTCTGAAACTTGGTACTTCAGTAGAAAATGTGACTCCGCTTATCTCAACAAAGTTTCGTTGCACAATTCCAATAAATGTGGAAGTTATAAACAAAAGCGATATCCACTTTAAGTCGCACTAAATTTTGTTGATGTTTTGCGTATTCAGTTTGTATCGATATATCTCCGGAAGTACAAGAGCTGCACATCTGAAACTTAATACTTCAGTAGAAAATGCCTATCCGCGACTGTCTGCAAAGTTTCGTTGCACAATTCGACTAAATGTTGAAGTTAGAAACAAAAGCGATATCAACTTTAAAACGCGCTAAATTTTGTTGATGTTTTGCGTATTCAGTTTGTATCGACATATCTCCGGCAGTACAAGAGCTGCACTTCTGAAACTTCTCACTTCAGTAGAATATGTGACTCCGCTTATCTCTGCAAAGGTTCGTTGCACAATTCGAATAAATGTGGAAGTTATAAACAAAAGCAATATCAACTTTAAAAGGCGCTTGATTTTGTTGATGTTTTGCGTATTCAGTTTGTATCGACATATCTTCGGCAGTACAAGAGCTGCACTTCTGAAACTTGGTACTTCAGTAGAAAATGTGACTCCGCAAATATCTGCAAAGTTTCGTTGCACAATTCGAATAAATGGGGAAGTTATAAACAAAAGCGATATCCACTTTAAATCGCACTAAATGTTGTTGATGTTTTGCGTATTCAGTTTGTATCGATATATCTCCGGAAGTACAAGAGCTGCACATCTGAAACTTGGTACTTCAGTAGAACATGCATATCCGCGACTGTCTGCAAAGTTTCGTTGCACAATTAAAATAAATGTGGAAGTTATAAACAAAAGCGATATCAACTTTAAAACGCGCTAAATTTTGTTGATGTTTTGCGTATTCAGTTTGTATCGACATATCTCCGGCAGTACAAGAGCTGCCCTTCTGAAACTTGGTACTTCAGTAGAATATGTGACTCCGCTAATCTCTGCAATTTTCGTGGCACAAATCGAATAAAGGTGGAAGTTATAAAGAAAAGCGATATCAACTTTAAAACGCGCTAAATTTTGTTGATGTTTTGCGTATTCAGTTTGTATCGACATATCCCCAGCAGTACAAGAGCTGCACTTCTGAAACTTGGTACTTCAGTAGAAAATGTGACTCCGCTGATCTCTCCAAAGTTTCGTAGCACAATTCGAATAAATGTGGAAGTTATAAACAAAAGCGATATGAACTTTAAAACGCGCTAAATTTTGTTGATGTTTTGCGTATTCAGTTTGTATCGACATATCTCCGGCAGTACGAGAGCTGCACATCTGCAACTAGGTACTTCAGTAGAAACTTCCTTTCCGCGACTGTCTGCAAAGTTTCGTTGCATAATTCGACTAAATGTGGAAGTTAGAACAAAAGCGATATCAACTTTAAAACTCGCTAACTTTTGTTGATGTTTTGCGTATTCAGTTTGTATCGATATATCTCCGGAAGTACCAGAGCTGCACTTCTGAGGCTTGGTACTTCAGTAGGACATGCCTATCCGCGACTGTCTGCAAAGTTTCGTTGCACAATTCAAATAAATGTGGAAGTTATAAACAAAAGCGATATCAACTTTAAAACGCGCTAAATTTTGTTGATGTTTTGCGTACTCAGTTTGTATCGACATATCTCCGGCAGTACAAGAGCTGCCCTTCTGAAACTTGGTACTTCAGTAGAATATGTGACTCCGCTTATCTCTGCAAAGTTTCGTGGCACAATTCGAATAAATGTGGAAGTTATAAACAAAAGCGATATCAACTTTAAAACGCGCTAAATTTTGTTGATGTGTTGCGTATTCAGTTTGTATCGACATATCTCCGGCAGTACAAGAGCTGCACTTCTGAAACTTGGTACTTCAGTAGAAAATGTGACTCCGCTTATCTCAGCAAAGTTTCGTTGCACAATTCCAATAAATGTGGAAGTTATAAACAAAAGCGATATCCACTTTAAGTCGCACTAAATTTTGTTGATGTTTTGCGTATTCAGTTTGTATCGATATATCTCCGGAAGTACAAGAGCTGCACATCTGAAACTTAATACTCCAGTAGAAAATGCCTATCCGCGACTGTCTGCAAAGTTTCGTTGCACAATTCGACTAAATGTTGAAGTTAGAAACAAAAGCGATATCAACTTTAAAACGCGCTAAATTTTGTTGATGTTTTGCGTATTCAGTTTGTATCGACATATCTCCGGCAGTACAAGAGCTGCACTTCTGAAACTTCTCACTTCAGTAGAATATGTGACTCCGCTTATCTCTGCAAAGGTTCGTTGCACAATTCGAATAAATGTGGAAGTTATAAACAAAAGCAATATCAACTTTAAAAGGCGCTTGATTTTGTTGATGTTTTGCGTATTCAGTTTGTATCGACATATCTTCGGCAGTACAAGAGCTGCACTTCTGAAACTGGGTACTTCAGTAGAAAATGTGACTCCGCAAATATCTGCAAAGTTTCGTTGCACAATTCGAATAAATGGGGAAGTTATAAACAAAAGCGATATCCACTTTAAATCGCACTAAATGTTGTTGATGTTTTGCGTATTCAGTTTGTATCGATATATCTCCGGAAGTACAAGAGCTGCACATCTGAAACTTGGTACTTCAGTAGAACATGCATATCCGCGACTGTCTGCAAAGTTTCGTTGCACAATTAAAATAAATGTGGAAGTTATAAACAAAAGCGATATCAACTTTAAAACGCGCTAAATTTTGTTGATGTTTTGCGTATTCAGTTTGTATCGACATATCTCCGGCAGTACAAAAGCTGCCCTTCTGAAACTTGGTACTTCAGTAGAATATGTTACTCCGCTAATCTCTGCAATTTTCATGGCACAAATCGAATAAAGGTGGAAGTTATAAACAAAAGCGATATCAACTTTAAAACGCGCTAAATTTTGTTGATGTTTTGCGTATTCAGTTTGTATCGACATATCTCCGGCAGTACAAGAGCTGCCCTTCTGAAACTTGGTACTTCAGTACAATATGTGACTCCGCTAATCTCTGCAAAGTTTCGTTGCACAATTCGAATAAATGTGGAAGTTATAAACAAAAGCGATATCAACTTTAAAACGCGCTAAATCTTGTTGATGTGTTGCGTATTCAGTTTGTATCGACATATCTCCGGCAGTACAAGAGCTGCACTTCTGAAACTTGATACTCTAGTAGAAAATGTGACTCCGCTTATCTCTGCAAAGTTTCGTTGCACAATTCTAATAAATATCTATAATGTTCTCGCTTGTCAATTGTTATGTGAATCTATTAATATTCGGCTGGCGACTAATAGATACTTATGCATACAATGCGAAGCGAGAACGTAGAATGAATAAGAAAGAGAGACATGGTTTGATGTTTACGCTTCCGAGACCTTCTTCTAAAGAGGGAGATACACGTCAGCTTTCGTTTATATACAGAAGAGAAATATACAAAGGGAGACAATTATACAATGTAAGTGAGGTAATTATGAAACACGTTGTTGTCTCCAAATGCAAGACACTACACCTCTCTCCACCTTAATTAAGTGTACGCGTGCGTGCGTATGATAAGTGGGGGGAGTACAGTACATTATTGTCCATGGTGATTCTCTGATTTCAAGGGGGATCACCGATTATACAATTGTCTCAGTCAAGGAGGAAATCGTTTTTTCTTTTTCTTTCCAAGATACGTAATTGAAGACCAACTTACGTCGTCTGCAGGATGAGGGGGGGGGGGCGAAATCGACTTTCGACTCTTTTGAATCAATCTGTTTTTGATTCCTATTCTCTCTTCTTCAGGGGAGCTGTAAGAATTTGTCCGCGTGAAGAGTTGTCTTGGGTTGGACGTCGAAACTCTCTCCTTCTTTCTCTGTCTGCACATGTCACTGCTTCTCTTCTTTTCCTTTTTTCTTCCTTTCTTCGTGCATTGCTGCCACGTGGGAATCAAAGGTGTTAGATTCCGGGTTTTTTTTTTTTAACTGTGCGCTACACCGATAAATCTGGTTGTTTACGTTATTCGTTGTTTTTTTTGTTTGTTTTTTTCCTTTAAGGAGTTTTTATCCCAGTTACGTTGTTTTTTTGGGTTTTTTTTTTTTCCTTCAGTGTTCTTGGTTTATTTTGTTTCATTCGAAGTGTTGATAGCATTCCCTGCTAAATCAACTAGTCGTTGTTTGCACGTGGGCACTGTATAGAGACTATCTGTCCTTTCTGCCAAGGTACGTGGCACTTTTTGGGACTTTGCCAGCTCTCTTCTTATGTAGTAGAATTATGTCTGGGCTTGAATAACTTCTGTTCTTTGTCTCTGATACGGACTCTTTGAATGATTTTGGGCAATATCAGAGTTTGGCCGCATTTGTCTGTTTTCCTCTTTCGTTTCGGCCAGGGACCTGTTTCTTTCTTGCCTTTTCAGTATCTGAAGGTT
Organism: Sepiola atlantica; assembly: GCA_963556195.1. Lineage (NCBI taxonomy): Eukaryota > Metazoa > Mollusca > Cephalopoda > Sepiida > Sepiolidae > Sepiola > Sepiola atlantica. The sequence goes on from OY744526.1 coordinate 121,178,238, forward strand.
TCCGTGCAAAACTTCACCGTTTTTGTTTTGGCACGGGCTCTTCGAAAAGTTCCGGAGCAACATACAAAGTTTGGTCAAAATTGTCTCTTTATTCATTCCGTGTGTTATGTTCTTTCGTTTCGTTCTTCGTATCGTTTAGTTTTCGTTTTGTTTCTTTTTTTTTTTTAAACGTGAGTTGTTTAAAATTCTCGTGGCCTTGTAACGACTTTCATTCGAAGTGTTTTTTCTCTTTTTTTTTTTTTTTTTTTTAAACGTGAGTTGTTTAAAATTCTCGTGGCCTTGTAACGACTTTCATTCGAAGTGTTTTTTCTCTTTTTTTTTTTTTAAACGTGAGTTGTTTAAAATTCTCGTGGCCTTGTAACGACTTTCATTCGAAGTGTTTTTTCTCTTTTTTTTTTTTTTTTTTTAAACGTGAGTTGTTTAAAATTCTCGTCGCCATTTATAATGTTCTCGCTTGTCAATTGTTATGTGAATCTATTAATATTCGGCTGGCGACTAATAGATACTTATGCATACAATGCGAAGCGAGAACATAGAATGAATAAGAAAGAGAGACATGGTTTGATGTTTACGCTTCCGAGACCTTCTTCTAAAGAGGGAGATACACGTCAGCTTCTGTTTATATACAGAAGAGAAATATACAAAGGGAGACAATTATACAATGTAAGTGAGGTAATTATGAAACACGTTGTTGTCTCCAAATGCCAGACACTACAATATCAAAGTTATAAACAAAAGCGATATCCACTTTAAATCGCACTAAATTTTGTTTATGTTTTGCGTATTCAGTTTGTATGAATATATCACCGAAAGTACAAGAGCTGCACATCTGAAACTTGGTACTTCGGTAGAGAATGCCTATCCGCGACTGTCTGCAAAGATTCGTTGCACAATTCGACCTAATGTGGAAGTTAGAAACAAAAGCGATATCAACTTAAAAACGATCTAAATTTTGTTGATGTTTTGCGTATTCAGTTTGTATCGACATATCTCCGGCAGTACAAGAGCTGCACTTCTGAAACTTGATACTCTAGTAGAAAATGTGACTCCGCTTATCTCTGCAAAGTTTCGTTGCACAATTCTAATAAATATCTATAATGTTCTCGCTTGTCAATTGTTATGTGAATCTATTAATATTCGGCTGGCGACTAATAGATACTTATGCATACAATGCGAAGCGAGAACGTAGAATGAATAAGAAAGAGAGACATGGTTTGATGTTTACGCTTCCGAGACCTTCTTCTAAAGAGGGAGATACACGTCAGCTTTCGTTTATATACAGAAGAGAAATATACAAAGGGAGACAATTATACAATGTAAGTGAGGTAATTATGAAACACGTTGTTGTCTCCAAATGCAAGACACTACACCTCTCTCCACCTTAATTAAGTGTACGCGTGCGTGCGTATGATAAGTGGGGGGAGTACAGTCCATTATTGTCCATGGTGATTCTCTGATTTCAAGGGGGATCACCGATTATACAATTGTCTCAGTCAAGGAGGAAATCGTTTTTTCTTTTTCTTTGCAAGATACGTAATTGAAGACCAACTTACGTCGTCTGCAGGATGAGGGGGGGGGAAATCGACTTTCGACTCTTTTGAATCAATCTGTTTTTGATTCCTATTCTCTCTTCTTCAGGGGAGCTGTAAGAATTTGTCCGCGTGAAGAGTTGTCTTGGGTTGGACGTCGAAACTCTCTCCTTCTTTCTCTGTCTGCACATGTCACTGCTTCTCTTCTTTTCCTTTTTTCTTCCTTTCTTCGTGCATTGCTGCCACGTGGGAATCAAAGGTGTTAGATTCCGGGTTTTTTTTTTTTTAACTGTGCGCTACACCGATAAATCTGGTTGTTTACGTTATTCGTTGTTTTTTTTGTTTGTTTTTTTCCTTTAAGGAGTTTTTATCCCAGTTACGTTGTTTTTTTTTGGGGGGGGGGTTTCCTTCAGTGTACTTGGTTTATTTTGTTTCATTCGAAGTGTTGATAGCATTCCCTGCTAAATCAACTAGTCGTTGTTTGCACGTGGGCACTGTATAGAGACTATCTGTCCTTTCTGCCAAGGTACGTGGCACTTTTTGGGACTTTGCCAGCTCTCTTCTTATGTAGTAGAATTATGTCTGGGCTTGAATAACTTCTGTTCTTTGTCTCTGATACGGACTCTTTGAATGATTTTGGGCAATATCAGAGTTTGGCCGCATTTGTCTGTTTTCCTCTTTCGTTTCGGCCAGGGACCTGTTTCTTTCTTGCCTTTTCAGTATCTGAAGGTTTCCGTGCAAAACTTCACCGTTTTTGTTTTGGCACGGGCTCTTCGAAAAGTTCCGGAGCAACATACAAAGTTTGGTCAAAATTGTCTCTTTATTCATTCCGTGTGTTATGTTCTTTCGTTTCGTTCTTCGTATCGTTTAGTTTTCGTTTTGTTTCTTTTTTTTTTTTTAAACGTGAGTTGTTTAAAATTCTCGTGGCCTTGTAACGACTTTCATTCGAAGTGTTTTTTCTCTTTTTTTTTTTTTTTTTTTTTTAAACGTGAGTTGTTTAAAATTCTCGTCGCCATTTATAATGTTCTCGCTTGTCAATTGTTATGTGAATCTATTAATATTCGGCTGGCGACTAATAGATACTTATGCATACAATGCGAAGCGAGAACGTAGAATGAATAAGAAAGAGAGACATGGTTTGATGTTTACGCTTCCGAGACCTTCTTCTAAAGAGGGAGATACACGTCAGCTTCTGTTTATATACAGAAGAGAAATATACAAAGGGAGACAATTATACAATGTAAGTGAGGTAATTATGAAACACGTTGTTGTCTCCAAATGCGCGACACTACAATATCAAAGTTATAAACAAAAGCGATATCCACTTTAAATCGCACTAAATTTTGTTGATGTTTTGCGTATTCAGTTTGTATGAATATATCACCGAAAGTACAAGAGCTGCACATCTGAAACTTGGTACTTCAGTAGAAAATGCCTATCCGCGACTGTCTGCAAAGTTTCGTTGCACAATTCGACTAAATGTGGAAGTTAGAAACAAAAGCGATATCAACTTAAAAACGATCTAAATTTTGTTGATGTTTTGCGTATTCAGTTTGTATCGATATATCCCCGGCAGTACAAGAGCTGCACTTCTGAAACTTGGTACTTCAGTAGAAAATGTGACTCCGCTAATCTCTGCAAAGTTTCGTTGCACAATTCGAATAAATGTGGAAGTTATAAACAAAAGCGATATCAACTTTACAACGCGCTTAATTTTGTTGATGTTTTGCGTATTTAGTTTGTATCGACATATCTCCGGCAGTAAAGGAGCTGCACTTCTGAAACTTAGTACTTCAGTAGAAAATATGACTCCGCTAATCTCTGCAAAGTTTCGTTGCACAATTCCAATAAATGTGGAAGTTATAAACAAAAGCGATATCTACTTTAAATCGCACTAAATTTTGTTGATGTTTTGCGTATTCTGTTTGTATCGATATATCTCCGTAAGTACAAGATATGCACATCTGAAACTTGGTACTTCAGTAGGAAATGCCTATCCTCGACTGTCTGCAAAGTTTCGTGGCATAATTCGACTAAATGTGGAAGTTAGAACAAAAGCGATATCAACTTTAAAACTCGCTAACTTTTGTTGATGTTTTGCGTATTCAGTTTGTATCGATATATCTCCGGAAGTACAAGAGCTGCACTTCTGAAACTTGGTACTTCAGTAGAACATGCATATCCGCGACTGTCTGCAAAGTTTCGTTGCACAATTCAAATAAATGTGGAAGTTAGAAACAAAAGCGATATCAACTTTAAAACGCGCTAAATTTTGAGTATGTGTTGCGTATTTAGTTTGTATCGACATATCTCCCGCAGTACAAGAGCTGCATATCTGAAACTTGGTACTTAAGTAGAAAATGTGACTCCGCTAATATCTGCAAAGTTTCGTTGCACAATTGGAATAAATGTGGAAGTTATAACCAAAAGCGATATCAACTTTAAAACGCGCTTAATTTTGTTGATGTTTTGCGTATTCAGTTTGTATCGACATATCTCCGGCAGTACAAGAGCTGCACTTCTAAACATTGGTACTCCAGTAGAAAATGTGACTCCGCTAATCTCTGCAAAGTTTCGTTGCACAATTCACATAAATCTGGACGTTATAAACAAAAGCGATATCAACTTTAAAACGCGCTAAATTTTGTTGATGTTTTGCGTATTCAGTTTGTATCGACATATCTCCTGCAGTACAAGAGCTGAACTTCTGAAACTCGGTACTTCAGTAGAACATGCATATCCGCGACTGTCTGCAAAGTCTCGTTGCACAATTAAAATAAATGTGGAAGTTAGAAACAAAAGCGATATCAACTTTAAAACGCGCTAAATTTTGTTGATGTTTTGCGTATTCAGTTTGTATCGACATATCTCCGGCAGTACAAGAGCTGCACTTCTGAAACTTGGTACTTCAGTAGAAAATGTGACTCCGCTAATCTCTGCAAAGTTTCGTTGCACAATTCACATAAATGTGGAAGTTATAAACAAAAGCGATATCAACTTTAAAACGCGCTTAATTTTGTTGATGTTTTGCGTATTCAGTTTGTATCGACATATCTCCATCAGTACAAGAGCTGCACATCTGAAACTTGGTAGTTCAGTAGAAAACGCCTATCCGTGACTGTCTGCAAAGTTTCGTTGCACAATTCGACTAAATGTGGAAGTTATAAACAAAAGCGATATCAACTTTAAAACGCGCAACATTTTGTTGATGTTTTGCGTATTCAGTTTGTATCGACATATCTCCGGCAGTACAAGAGCTGCACTTCTGAACCTTGGTACTTCAGTAGAAAATGTGACTCCGCTAATCTCTGCAAAGTTTCGTTGCACAATTCCAATAAATGTTGAAGTTATAAACAAAAGCGATATCAACTTAAAACGCGCTTAATTTTGTTGATGTTTTGCGTATTCAGTTTGTATCGACATATCTCCATTAGTACAAGAGCTGCACTTCTGAACCTTGGTACTGCAGTAGAAAATGTTACTCCGCTAATCTCTGCAAAGTTTCGTTGCACAATTCCAATAAATGTGGAAGTTATAAACAAAAGCGATATCTACTTTAAATCGCACTAAATTTTGTTGATGTTTTGCGTATTCAGTTTGTATCGATATATCTCCGGAAGTACAAGAGATACACATCTGAAACTTGGTACTTCAGTAGAAAATGCCTATCCGCGACTGTCTGCAAAGTTTCGTTGCACAATTCGAATAAATGTGGAAGTTATAAACAAAAGCGATATCAATTTAAAACGCGCTTAATTTTGTTGATGTTTTGCGTATTCAGTTTGTATCGACATATCTCCGGCAGTACAAGAGCTGCACTTCTTTACTCTGGTACTTCAGTAGAAAATGTGACCTCGCACATCTCTGCAAAGTTTCGTTGCACAATTCCAATAAATGTTGAAGTTATTATCAAAAGCGATATCCACTTTAAATCGCACTAAATTTTGTTGATGTTTTGCGTATTCAGTTTGTATCGATATATCTCCGGAAGTACAAAGAGCTGCACATCTGAAACTTGGTACTTAAGTAGACAATGCCTATCCGCGACTGTCTGCAAAGTTTCGTTGCACAATTCGACTAAATGTTGAAGTTAGAAACAAAAGCGATATCAACTTTAAAACGCGCTAAATGTTGTTGATGTTTTGCGTATTCAGTTTGTATCGACATATCTCCGGCAGTACAAGAGCTGCACTTCTGAATCTTGGTACTTCAGTAGAAAATGTGACTCCGCTAATCTCTGCAAAGTTTCGTTGCACAATTCGACTAAATGTGGAAGTTATAAACAAAAGCGATATCAACTTTACAACGCGCTTAATTTTGTTGATGTTTTTCGTATTCAGTTTGTATCGACATATCTCCGGCAGTACAAGAGCTGCACTTCTGAAACTTGGTACTTCAGTAGAAAATGCCTATCCGCGACTGCCTGCAAAGTTTCGTTGCATAATTCGATTAAATGTGGCAGTTAGAACAAAAGCGATATCAACTTTAAAACTCGCTAACTTTTGTTGATGTTTTGCGTATTCAGTTTGTATCGACATATCTCTGGCAGTACCAGAGCTGAACTTCTGAAACTTGGTACTTCAGTAGAACATGCATATCCGCGACTGTCTGCAAAGTTTCGTTGAACAATTCAAATAAATGTGGAAGTTATAAACGAAAGCGATATCAACTTTAAAACGCGCTAAATTTTCTTGATGTTTTGCGTATTCAGTTTGTATCGACATATCTCCGGCAGTACAAGAGCTGCACTTCTAAAACTTGGTACTTAAGTAGAAAATGTGACTCCGCTAATCTCTGCAAAGTTTCGTTGCACAATTCCAATAAATGTAGAAAGTTATAAACTGAAGCGATATCAACTTTAAAACGCGCTAAATTTTGTTGATGTTTTGCGTATTCAGTTTGTATCGACATATCTCTGGCAGTACCAGAGCTGAACTTCTGAAACTTGGTACTTCAGTAGAACATGCATATCCGCGACTGTCTGCAAAGTTTCGTTGCACAATTCAAATAAATGTGGAAGTTATAAACAAAAGCGATATCAACTTTAAAACGCGCTTAGTTTTGTTGATGTTTTGCGTATTCAGTTTGTATCGACATATCTCCGGCAGTACAAGAGCTGCACTTCTGAACCTTGGTACTTCAGTAGAAAATGTTACTCCGCTAATCTCTGCAAAGTTTCGTTGCACAATTCCAATAAATGTGGAAGTTATAAACAAAAGCGATATCCACTGTAAATCGCACTAAATTTTGTTGATGTTCTGCGTATTCAGTTTGTATCGACATATCTCCGGCAGTACAAGAGCTGCACTTCTTAACCTTGGTACTTCAGTAGAAAATGTGACTCCGCTAATCTCTGCAAAGTTTCGTTGCACAATTCCAATAAATGTTGAAGTTATTATCAAAAGCGATATCCACTTTAAATCGCACTAAATTTTGTTGATGTTTTGCGTATTCAGTTTGTATCGATATATCTCCGGAAGTACAAGAGCTGCACTTCTGAAACTTGGTACTTCAGTAGAAAATGCCTATCCGCGACTGTCTGCAAAGTTTCGTTGCACAATTCGACTAAATGTGGAAGGTAGAAACAAAAGCGATATCAACTTTAAAACGCGCAACATTTTGTTGATGTTTTGCGTATTTAGTTTGTATCGACATATCTCCGGCAGTACAAGAGCTGCGCTTCGGAACCTTGGTACTTCAGTTGAAAATGTGACTCCGCTAATCTTTGCAAAGTTTCGTTTCACAATTCGACTAAATGTGGAAGTTATAAACAAAAGCATATCAACTTTAAAACGCGCTAAATTTTGTTGATGTTTTGCGTATTCAGTTTGTATCGACATATCTCCGGCAGTACAAGAGCTGCACTTCTGAAACTTGGTACTTCAGTAGAAAATGCCTATCCGCGACTGCCTGCAAAGTTTCGTTGCATAATTCGATTAAATGTGGAAGTTAGAAAAAAAGCGATATCAACTTTAAAACTCGCGAACTTTTTTTGATGTTTTGCGTATTCAGTTTGTATCGATATATCTCCGGAAGTACAAGAGCTGCACTTCTGAAACTTGCTCCTTCAGTAGAACATTCATATCCGCGACTGTCTGCAAAGTGTCGTTGCACAATTCAAATAAATATATAAGTTAGAAACGAAAGCGATATCAACTTTAAAACGCGCTAAATTTTGTTGATGTTTTGCGTATTCAGTTTGTATCGACATATCTCCGGTCGTAAAAGAGCTGCACTTCTGAAACTTTTTACTTCAGTTGAAAATGTGACTCCGCTAATCTCTGCAAAGTTTCGTTGAACAATTCCAATAAATGTGGAAGTTATAAACAAAAGCGATATCCACTTTTAATCGCACTAAATTTTGTTGATGTTTTGCGTATTCAGTTTGTATCGATATATCTCCGGAAGTACAACAGCTGCACATCTGAAACTTGGTACTTCAGTAGAACATGCATATTCGCGACTGTCTGTAAAGTTTCGTTGCACAATTCGACTAAATGTGGAAGTTAGAAACAAAAGCGATATCAACTTTAAAACGCGCAACATTTTGTTGATGTTTTGCGTATTCAGTTTGTATCGACATATCTCCGGCAGTACAAAGGCTGCACTTCTGAAACTTGGTACTTCAGTAGGAAATGTGACTCCGCTAATCTCTGCAAAGTTTCGTTGCACAATTCTAATAAATGTGGAAGTTATAAACAAAAGCGATATCAACTTTAAAACGCGCTAAATTTTGTTGATGTTTTGCGTATTCAGTTTGTATCGACATATCTCCGGCAGTACAAGAGCTGCACTTCTGAAACTTGGTACTTGAGTAGAAAATGTGACTCCGCTAATCTCTGCAAAGTTTCGTTGCACAATTCCAATAAATGTGGAAGTTATAAACAAAAGCGGTATCAACTTTAAAACGCGCTAAATTTTGTTGATGGTTTGCGTATTCAGTTTGTATCGATATATCTCCGGAAGTACAAGAGCTGCACTTCTGAAACTTGGTACTTCAGTAGAACATGCATATCCGAGACTGTCTGCAAAGTTTCGTCGCACAATTCAAATAAATGTTGAAGTTATAAACAAAAGCGATATCAACTTTAAAACGCGCTAAATTTTGTTGATGTTTTGCGTATTCAGTTTGTATCGACATATCTCCGGCAGTACAAGAGCTGCACTTCTGAAACGTCCTACTACAGTAGAATATGTTACTCCGCTAATCTCTGCAAAGTTTCGTTTCACAATTCGAATAAATGTGGAAGTTATAAACAAAAGCGATATTAACTTTAAAACGCGCTTAATTTTGTTGATGTTTTGCGTATTCAGTTTGTATCGACATATCTCCGGCAGTACAAGAGCTGCACTTCTGAAACTTGGTACTTCAGTAGGAAATGTTACTCCGCTAATCTCTGCAAAGTTTCGTTGCACAATTCCAATAAATGTGGAAGTTATAAACAAAAGCGATCTCATCTTTAAATCGCACTAAATTTTGTTGATGTTTTGCGTATTCGCTTGTATCGATATATCTCCGGAAGTACAAAAGCTGCACATCTGAAACTTGGTACTTCAGTAGAAAATGCCTATCCGCGACTGTCTGCCAATTTTCGTTGCACAATTCAAATAAATGTATAAGTTAAAAACGAAAGCGATATCAACTTTAAAACGCGCTAAATCTTGTTGATGTTTTGCGTATTCAGTTTGTATCGATTATCTCCGGCAGTACAAGAGCTGCACTTCTGAAACTTAGTACTTCAGTAGGAAATGTGACTCCGCTGATATCTGCAAAGTTTCGTTTCACAATTCGAATAAATGTGGAAGTTATAAACAAAAGCGATATACACTTTAAATCGCACTAAATTTTGTTGATGTTTTGCGTATTCAGTTTGTATCGACATATCTCCATCAGTACAAGAGCTGCACTTCTGAAACCTTTGTACTTCAGTAGAAAATGTGACTCCGCTAATCTCTGCAAAGTTTCGTTGAACAATTCCAATTAATGTGGAAGTTATAAACAAAAGCGATATCTACTTTAAATCGCACTAAATTTTGTTGATGTTTTGCGTATTCAGTTTGTATCGATATATCTCCGGAAGTACAACAGCTGCACATCTGAAACTTAGTACTCCAGTAGAAAATGCCTATCCGCCACTGTCTGAAAAGTTTCGTTGAACAATTCGACTTAATGTGGAAGTTAGAAACAAAAGCGATATCAACTTTAAAACGCGCAACATTTTGTTGATGTTTTGCGTATTCAGTTTGTATCGACATATCTCCGGCAGTACAAGAGCTGCATGTCCAAAACTTTGTACTTCAGTAGGAAATGTGACTCCGCTAATCTCTGCAAAGTTTCGTTGCACAATTCGAATAAATGTGGAAGTTATAAACAAAAGCGATATCAACTTTAAAACGCGCTAAATTTTGTTGATGTTTTGCGTATTCAGTTTGTATCGACATATCTCCGGCAGTACAAGAGCTGCACTTCTGAACCTTGGTACTTCAGTAGAAAATGTGACTCCGCTAATCTTAACAAAGTTTCCTTGCACAATTCAAATACATGTGGAAGTTATAAACAAAAGCGATATCCCCTTTAAATCGCACTAAATTTTGTTGATGTTTTGCGTATTCAGTTTGTATCGATATATCTCCGGAAGTACAAGAGCTGCACTTCTGAAACTTGGTACTTCAGTAGAAAATGCCTATCCGCGACTTTCTGCAAAGTTTCGTTGCATAATTCGACTAAATGTGGAAGTTAGAACAAAAGCGATATCAACTTTAAAACGCGCTAAATTTTGTTGATGTTTTGCGTATTCAGTTTTTATCGACATATCTCCCGCAGTACACGAGCTGCACTTCTGAAATTTGGTACTTCAGTAGAAAATGTGACTCCGCTAATCTCTGCAAAGTTTCGTTGCACAATTCGACTAAATGTGGAAGTTATAAACAAAAGCGATATCAACTTTAAAACGCGCTAAATTTTGTTGATGTTTTGCGTATTCAGTTTGTATCGACATATCTCCAGAAGTACAAGAGCTGCACTTCTGAACCTTGGTACTTCAGTAGAAAATGTTACTCCGCAAATCTCTGCAAAGTTTCGTTGCACAATTCGAATAAATGTGGAAGTTATAAACAAAAGCGATATCCACTTTAAATCGCACTAAATTTTGTTGATGTTTTGCGTATTCAGTTTGTATCGATATATCTCCGGAAGTACAAGCGCTGCACATCTGAAACTTGGTACTTCAGTAGAAAATGCCTATCCGCGACTGTCTGCAAAGTTTCGTTGCACAATTTGACTTAATGTGGAAGTTAGAAACAAAAGCGATATCAACTTTAAAACGCGCTAAATGTTGTTGATGTTTTGCGTATTCAGTTTGTATCGACATATCTCCGGAAGTACAAGAGCTGCACTTCTGAAACTTGGTACGTCCGTAGAAAATGTGACTCCGCTAATCTCTGCAAAGTTTCGTTGCACAATTCTAATAAATGTGGAAGTTATAAACAAAAGCGATATAACTTTAAAACGCGCTAAATTTTGTTGATGTTTTGCTTATTCAGTTTGTATCGACATATCTCCGGCAGTACAAGAGCTGCACTTCTGAAACTTAGTACTTCAGTAGAAAATGTGACTCCGCTAATCTCTGCAAAGTTTCGTTGCACAATTCCAATAAATGTGGAAGTTATAAACAAAAGCGATATCCACTTTAAATCGCACTAAATTTTGTTGATGTTTTGCGTATTCAGTTTTTATCGATATATCTCCGGAAGTACAAAAGCTGCACATCGGAAACTTAGTACTTCAGTAGAAAATGCCTATCCTCGACTGTCTGCAAAGTTTTTGGGAATAATTCGATTAAATGTGGAAGTTAGAACAAAAGCGATATCAACTTTAAAACTCGCTAACTTTTGTTTATGTTTTGCGTATTCAGTTTGTATCGATATATCATCGGAAGTACAAGAGCTGCACTTCTGAAACTTGGTACTTCAGTAGAAAATCCCTATCCGCGACTGTCTGCAGAGTTCCGTTGCACAATACAAATTAATGTGGAAGTTAGAAACAAAAGCGATATCAACTTTAAAACGCGCTAAATTTTGTTGATGTTTTGCGTATTTAGTTTGTATCGACATATCTCCGGCAGTACAAGAGCTGCACTTCTGAACCTTGGTACTTCAGTAGAAAATGTGACTCCGCTAATCTCTGCAAAGTTTCGTTGCACAATTCCAATAAATGTGGAAGTGTTAAACAAAAGCGATATCAACTTTAAAACGCGCTAAATTTTGTTGATGTTTTGCGTATTCAGTTTGTATCGACATATCTCCGGCAGTACAAGAGCTGCACTTCTGAAACTTGGTACTTCAGTAGAATATGTGACTCCGCTAATCTCTGCAAAGTTTCGTTGCACAATTCCAATAAATGTGGAAGTTATAAACAAAAGCGATATCCACTTTAAATCGCACTTAATTTTGTTGATGTTTTGCGTATTCAGTTTGTATCGATATATCTCCGGAAGTACAACAGCTGCACATCTGAAACTTGGTACTTCAGTGGAAAATGCCTATCCGCGACGTTCTGCAAAGTTTCGTTGCACAATTCGACTAAATGTGGAAGTTAGAAACAAAAGCGATATCAACTTAAAACGACCAACATTTTGTTGATGTTTTGCGTATTCAGTTTGTATCGACATATCTCCGGCAGTACAAGAGCTGCACTTCTGAAACTTGGTACTTCAGTAGGAAATGTGACTCCGCTAATCTCTGCAAAGTTTCGTTGCACAATTCGAATAAATGTGGAAGTTATAAACAAAAGCGATATCAACTTTAAAACGCGCTAAATTTTGTTGATGTTTAGCGTATTCAGTTTGTATCGACATATCTCCGGCAGTACAAGAGCTGCACTTCTGAACCTTGGTACTTCAGTAGAAAATGTGACTCCGCTAATCTCTGCAAAGTTTCGTTGCACAATTCCAATAAATGTGGAAGTGTTAAACAAAAGCGATATCAATTTTAAATCGCACTAAATTTTGTTGATGTTTTCGTATTCAATTTGTATCGATATATCTCCGGAAGTACAAGAGCTGCACATCTGAAACTTGGTACTTCAGTAGAAAATGCCTATCCGCGACTGTCTGCAAAGTTTCGTTGCATAATTTTACTAAATGTGGAAGTTAGAACAAAAGCTATATCAACTTTAAAACTCGCTAAATTTTGTTGATGGTTTGCGTATTCAGTTTGTATCGACATATCTCCCGCAGTACAAGAGCTGCACTTCTGAAACTTGGTACTTCAGTAGAAAATGTGACTCCGCTAATCTCTGCAAAGTTTCGTTGCACAATTCCAATAAATGTGGAAGTTATAAACAAAAGCGATATCAACTTTACAACGCGCTAAATTTTGTTGATGTTTTGCGTATTCAGTTTGTATCGACATATCTCGGGCAGTACAAGAGCTGCACTTCTGAAACTTGGTACTTCAGTAGAAACTGAAACTCCGCTTATCTCTGCAAAGTTTCGTTGCACAATTCCAATAAATGTGGAAGTTATAAACAAAAGCGATATCAACTTTAAAACGCGCTAAATTTTGTTGATGGTTTGCGTATTCAGTTTGTATCGATATATCTCCGGAAGTACAAGAGCTGCACTTCTGAAGCTTGGTACTTCAGTAGAAAATGCATATCCGAGACTGTCTGCAAAGTTTCGTTGTACAATTCAAATAAATGTGGAAGTTATAAACAAAAGCGATATATATTTAAAACGCGCTAAATTTTGTTGATGTTTTGCGTATTCAGTTTTTATCGACATATCTCCGGCAGTACAAGAGCTGCACTTCTGAAACTTGGTACTTCAGTAGAAAATGTGACTCCGCTGATCTCTGCAAAGTTTCGTTGCACAATTCGAATAAATGTGGAAGTTATAAACAAAAGCGATATCAACTTTAAAACGCGCTAAATTGTGTTGATGTTTTGCGTATTCAGTTTGTATCGACATATCTCCGGCAGTAAAAGAGCTGCACTTCTGAAACTTGGTACTTCAGTAGAAAATGTGACTCCGCTAATCTCTGCAAAGTTACGTTGCTGAATTCCAATAAATGTACCAGTTATAAACAAAAGCTATATCTACTTTAAATCGCACTAAATTTTGTTGATGTTTTGCGTATTCAGTTTGTATACATATATCTCAGGAAGTACAAAGAGCTGCACATCTGAAACTTGGTACTACAGTAGAAAATGCCTATCCGCGACTGTCTGCAAAGTTTCGTTGCACAATTCGACTAAATGTGGAAGTTAGAAACAAAAGCGATATCAACTTTAAAACGCGCTAAATGTTGTTGATGTTTTGCGTATTCAGTTTGTATCGACATATCTCAGGCAGTAAAAGAGCTGCACTTCTGAAACTTGGTACTTCAGTAGGAAATTTGACTCCGCAAATCTCTGCTAAGTTTCGTTGCACAATTCGAATAAATGTGGAAGTTATAAACAAAAGCGATATCCACTTTAAATCGCACTTTATATTGTTGATGTTTTGCGTATTCAGTTTGTATCGATATATCTCCGTAGGTACAAGAGCTGCACATCTGAAACTTGGTACTTCAGTAGAAAATGTGACTCCGCTAATCTCTGCAAAGTTTCGTTGCACAATTCCAATAAATGTGGAAGTTATAAACAAAAGCGATATCAACTTTACAACGCGCTAAATTTTGTTGATGTTTTGCGTATTCAGTTTGTATCGACATATCTCGGGCAGTACAAGAGCTGCACTTCTGAAACTTGGTACTTCAGTAGAAAATTAAACTCCGCTTATCTCTGCAAAGTTTCGTTGCACAATTCCAATAAATGTGGAAGTTATAAACAAAAGCGATATCAACTTTAAAACGCGCCAAATTTTGTTGATGGTTTGCGTATTCAGTTTGTATCGATATATCTCCGGAAGTACAAGAGCTGCACTTCTGAAGCTTGGTACTTCAGTAGAAAATGCATATCCGAGACTGTCTGCAAAGTTTCGTTGTACAATTCAAATAAATGTGGAAGTTATAAACAAAAGCGATATATACTTTAAAACGCGCTAAATTTTGTTGATGTTTTGCGTATTCAGTTTTTATCGACATATCTCCGGCAGTACAAGAGCTGCACTTCTGAAACTTGGTACTTCAGTAGAAAATGTGACTCCGCTGATCTCTGCAAAGTTTCGTTGCACAATTCGAATAAATGTGGAAGTTATAAACAAAAGCGATATCAACTTTAAAACGCGCTAAATTGTGTTGATGTTTTGCGTATTCAGTTTGTATCGACATATCTCCGGCAGTAAAAGAGCTGCACTTCTGAAACTTGGTACTTCAGTAGAAAATGTGACTCCGCTAATCTCTGCAAAGTTACGTTGCTGAATTCCAATAAATGTACCAGTTATAAACAAAAGCTATATCTACTTTAAATCGCACTAAATTTTGTTGATGTTTTGCGTATTCAGTTTGTATACATATATCTCAGGAAGTACAAAGAGCTGCACATCTGAAACTTGGTACTACAGTAGAAAATGCCTATCCGCGACTGTCTGCAAAGTTTCGTTGCACAATTCGACTAAATGTGGAAGTTAGAAACAAAAGCGATATCAACTTTAAAACGCGCTAAATGTTGTTGATGTTTTGCGTATTCAGTTTGTATCGACATATCTCCGGCAGTAAAAGAGCTGCACTTCTGAAACTTGGTACTTCAGTAGGAAATGTGACTCCGCTAATCTCTGCTAAGTTTCGTTGCACAATTCCAATAAATGTGGAAGTTATAAACAAAAGCAGTATCCACTTTAAATCGCACTTAATATTGTTGATGTTTTGCGTATTCAGTTTGTATCGATATATCTCCGTAGGTACAAGAGCTGCACATCTGAAACTTGGTACTTCAGTAGAAAATGTGACTCCGCTAATCTCTGCAAAGTTTCGTTGCACAATTCCAATAAATGTGGAAGTTATAAACAAAAGAGATATCAACTTTAAAACGCGCTAAATTTTGTTGATGTTTTGCGTATTCAGTTTGTATCGACATATCTCGGGCAGTACAAAAGCTGCACTTCTGAAACTTGGTACTTGAGTAGAAAATGAAACTCCGCTTATCTCTGCAAAGTTTCGTTGAACAATTCCAATAAATGTGGAAGTTATAATCAAAAGCGATATCAACTTTAAAACGCGCTAAATTTTGTTGATGGTTTGCGTATTCAGTTTGTATCGATATATCTCCGGAAGTACAAGAGCTGCACTTCTGAAGCTTGGTACTTTAGTAGAAAATGCATATCCGAGACTGTCTGCAAGGTTTCGTTGCACAATTCCAATAAATGTGTAAGTTATAAACAAAAGCGATATCAACTTAAAAACGCGCTAAATTTTGTTGATGTTTTGCGTATTCAGTTTGTATCGACATATCTCCGGCAGTACAAGAGCTGCACTTCTGAAACTTGGTACTTCAGTAGAATATGTTATCCCGCTAATCTCTGCAAAGTTTCGTTGCACAATTCGAATAAATGTGGAAGTTATAAACAAAAGCGATATCAACTTTAAAACGCGCTAAATTTTGTTGATGTTTTGCGTATTCAGTTTGTATCGACATATCTCCGGCAGTACAAGAGCTGCACTTCTGAAACTTGGTACTTCAGTAAAAAATGTGACTCCGCGTATCTCTGCAAAGTTTCGTTGCTGAATTCCAATAAATGTACCAGTTATAAACAAAAGCGATATCCACTTTAAATCGCACTAAATTTTGTTGATGTTTTGCGTATTCAGTTTGTATACATATATCTCAGGAAGTACAAAAAGCTGCACATCTGAAACTTGGTACTACAGTAGAAAATGCCTATCCGCGACTGTCTGCAAAGTTTCGTTGCACAATTCGAATAAATGTGGAAGTTAGAACCAAAAGCGATATCAACTTTAAAACGCGCTAAATGTTGTTGATGGTTTGCGTATTCAGTTTGTATCGACATATCTCCGGCAGTAAAAGAGCTGCACTTCTGAAACTTGGTACTTCAGTAGGAAATGTGACTCCGCTAATCTCTGCAAAGTTTCGTTGCACAATTCCAATAAATGCGGAAGTTATAAACAAAAGCGATATCAACTTTAAAACGCGCTAAATTTTGTTGATGTTTTGCGTATTCAGTTTGTATCGACATATCTCCGGCAGTACAAGAGCTGCACTTCTGAAACTTGTACTTCAGTAGAAAATGTGACTCCGCTAATCTCTGCAAAGTTTCGTTGCACAATTCCAATAAATGTGGAAGTTATAAACAAAAGCGATATCCACTTTAAATCGCACTAAATTTTGTTGATGTTTTGCGTATTCAGTTTGTATCGACATATCTCCGGAAGTACAAGAGCTGCACATCTGAAACTTTTTACTTCAGTAGAAAAAACCTATCCGCGACTGTCTGCAAAGTTTCGTTGCATAATTCGATTAAATGTGGAAGTTAGAACAAAAGCGATATCAACTTTAAAACTCGCTAACTTTTGTTGATGTTTTGCGTATTCAGTTTGTATCGATATATCTCCGGAAGTACAAGAGCTGCACATCTGAAACTTGGTACTTCAGTAGAAAATGCCTATCCGCGACTGTCTGCAAAGTTTCGTTGCACAATTCGACTAAATGTAGAAGTTAGAAACAAAAGCGATATCAACTTTAAAACGCGCTATATTTTCTTTATGTTTTGCGTATTCAGTTTGTATCGACATATCTCCCGCAGTACAAAAGCTGCACTTCTGAAACTTGGTACTTCAGTGGAAAATGTGACTCCGCTAATCTCTGCAAAGTTTCGTTGCACAATTCAAATAAAGGTGGAAGTTATAAACAAAAGCGATCTCAACTTTAAAACGCGCTAAATTTTGTTGATGTTTTGCGTATTCAGTTTGTATCGACATATCTCCGGCATATCAAGAGCTGCACTTCTCAAACTTAGTACTTCAGTAGAATATGTGACTCCGCTAATCTCTGCAAAGTTTCGTGGCACAATTCGAATAAATGTGGAAGTTATAAACAAAAGCGATATCAACTTTAAAACGCGCTAAATTTTGTTGATGTTTTGCGTATTCAGTTTGTATCGACATATCTCCGGCAGTACAAGAGCTGCACTTCTGAAACTTGGTACATCAGTAGAAAATGTGACTCTGCTAATCTCTGCAAAGTTACGTTGCACAATTCCAATAAATGTGGAAGTTATAAACAAAAGCGATATCTACTTTAAATCGCACTAAATTTTCTTTATGTTTTGCGTATTCAGTTTGTATCGATATATCTCCGGAAGTACAAGAGCTGCACATCTGAGACTTGGTACTTCAGTAGAAAATGCCTATCCGCGACTGTCTGCAAAGTTTCGTTGCACAATTCGACTAAATGTGGAAGTTATAAACAAAAGCGATATCAACTTTAAAACGCGCAACATTTTGTTGATGTGTTGCGTATTCAGTTTGTATCGACATATCTCCGGCAGTACAAGAGCTGCACTTCTGAAACTTGGTACTTCAGTAGGAAATGCATATCCGCTAATCACTGCAAAGTTTCGTTTCACAATTCGAATAAATGTGGAAGTTATAAACAAAAGCGATATCAACTTTAAAACGCGCTAAATTTTGTTGATGTTTTGCGTATTCAGTTTGTATCGACATATCTCCGGCAGTACAAGAGCTGCACTTCTTAACCTTGGTACTTCAGTAGAAAATGCCTATCCGCGACTGTCTGCAAAGTTTCGTTGCATAATTCGACTAAATGTGGAAGTTAGATCAAAAGCGATATCAACTTTAAAACTCGCTAAATTTTGTTGATATTTTGCGTATTCAGTTTGTATCGACATATCTCTTACAGTACAAAAGCTGCACTTCTGAAACTTGGTACTTCAGTAGAAAATGGTACTCCGCTAATCTCTGCAAAGTTTCGTTGCACAATTCGAATAAATGTGAAAGTTATAAACAAAAGCGATATCAACTTTAAAACGCGCTAAATTTTGTTGATGGTTTGCGTATTCACTTTGTATCGACATATCTCCGGCAGTACAAGAGCTGCACTTCTGAATTTTGGTACTTCAGTAGAAAATGTTACTCCGCTAATCTCTGCAAAGTTTCGTTGCACAATTCCTATAAATGTGGAAGTTATAAACTAAAGCGATATCTACTTTAAATCGCACTAAATTTTGTTGATGTTTTGCGTATTCAGTTTGTATCGATATATCTCCGGAAGTACAAGAGCTGCACATCTGAAACTTAGTACTTCAGTAGAAACTTCCTATCCGGGACTGTCTTCAAAGTTTACTTGCATAATTCGACTAAATGTGGAAGTTAGAACAAAAGCGATATCAACTTTAAAACGCGCAACATTTTGTTGATGTTTTGCGTATTCAGTTTGTATCGACATATCTCCCGCAGTACAAGAGCTGCACTTCTGTAACTTAGTACTTGAGTAGAAAATGTGACTCCGCTAATCTCTGCAAAGTTTCGTTGCTGAATTCCAATAAATGTGGAAGTTATAAACAAAAGCGATATCCACTTTAAATCGCACTAAATTTTGTTGATGTTTGGCGTATTCAGTTTGTATACATATATCTGAAGAAGTACAAAGAGCTGCACATCTGAAACTTGGTACTACAGTAGAAAATGCCTATCCGCGACGGTCTGCAAAGTTTCGTTGCACAATTCGACTAAATGTGGAAGTTAGAAACAAAAGCGATATCAACTTTAAAACGCGCTAAATGTTGTTGATGTTTTGCGTATTCAGTTTGTATCGACATATCTCCGGCAGTAAAAGAGCTGCACTTCTGAAACTTGGTACTTCAGTATAAAATGTGACTCCGCTAATCTTTGCAAAGTTTCGTTGCACAATTCAAATAAATGTGGAAGTTATAAACAAAAGCGATCTCAATATTAAAACGCGCTAAATTTTGTTGATGTTTTGCGTATTCAGTTTGTTCGACATATCTCCGGCATTACAAGAGCTGCACTTCTCAAACTTGGTACTTCAGTAGGAAATGTGACTCCGCTAATCACTGCAAAGTTTCGTTTCACAATTCGAATAAATGTGGAAGTTATAAACAAAAGCGATATCAACTTTAAAACGCGCTAAATTTTGTTGATGTTTTGCGTATTCAGTTTGTATCGACATATCTCCGGCAGTACAAGAGCTGCACTTCTGAAACTTGGTACTTCAGTAGAAAATGTGACTCTGCTAATCTCTGCAAAGTTACGTTGCACAATTCAAATAAATGTGGAAGTTATAAACAAAAGCGATATCTACTTTAAATCGCACTAAATTTTCTTTATGTTTTGCGTATTCAGTTTGTATCGATATATCTCCGGAAGTACAAGAGCTGCACATCTGAGACTTGGTACTTCAGTAGAAAATGCCTATCCGCGACTGTCTGCAAAGTTTAGTTGCACAATTCGACTAAATGTGGAAGTTATAAACAAAAGCGATATCAACTTTAAAACGCGCAACATTTTGTTGATGTGTTGCGTATTCAGTTTGTATCGACATATCTCCGGCAGTACAAGAGCTGCACTTCTGAAACTTGGTACTTCAGTAGGAAATGCATATCCGCTAATCACTGCAAAGTTTCGTTTCACAATTCGAATAAATGTGGAAGTTATAAACAAAAGCGATATCAACTTTAAAACGCGCTAAATTTTGTTGATGTTTTGCGTATTCAGTTTGTATCGACATATCTCCGGCAGTACAAGAGCTGCACTTCTTAACCTTGGTACTTCAGTAGAAAATGCCTATCCGCGACTGTCTGCAAAGTTTCGTTGCATAATTCGACTAAATGTGGAAGTTAGATCAAAAGCGATATCAACTTTAAAACTCGCTAAATTTTGTTGATATTTTGCGTATTCAGTTTGTATCGACATATCTCTTGCAGTACAAAAGCTGCACTTCTGAAACTTGGTACTTCAGTAGAAAATGTGACTCCGCTAATCTCTGCAAAGTTTCGTTGCACAATTCGAATAAAGGTGAAAGTTATAAACAAAAGCGATATCAACTTTAAAACGCGCTAAATTTTGTTGATGGTTTGCGTATTCACTTTGTATCGACATATCTCCGGCAGTACAAGAGCTGCACTTCTGAATTTTGGTACTTCAGTAGAAAATGTTACTCCGCTAATCTCTGCAAAGTTTCGTTGCACAATTCCAATAAATGTGGAAGTTACAAACTAAAACGATATCCACTTTAAATCGCACTAAATTTTGTTGATGTTTTGCGTATTCAGTTTGTATCGATATATCTCCGGAAGTACAAGAGCTGCACATCTGAAACTTAGTACTTCAGTAGAAAATTCCTATCCGGGACTGTCTTCAAAGTTTACTTGCATAATTCGACTAAATGTGGAAGTTAGAACAAAAGCGATATCAACTTTAAAACGCGCAACATTTTGTTGATGTTTTGCGTATTCAGTTTGTATCGACATATCTCCCGCAGTACAAGAGCTGCACTTCTGTAACTTAGTACTTGAGTAGAAAATGTGACTCCGCTAATCTCTGCAAAGTTTCGTTGCTGAATTCCAATAAATGTGGAAGTTATAAACAAAAGCGATATCCACTTTAAATCGCACTAAATTTTGTTGATGTTTTGCGTATTCAGTTTGTATACATATATCTCAAGAAGTACAAAGAGCTGCACATCTGAAACTTGGTACTACAGTAGAAAATGCCTATCCGCGACGGTCTGCAAAGTTTCGTTGCACAATTCGACTAAATGTGGAAGTTAGAAACAAAAGCGATATCAACTTTAAAACGCGCTAAATGTTGTTGATGTTTTGCGTATTCAGTTTGTATCGACATATCTCCGGCAGTAAAAGAGCTGCACTTCTGAAACTTGGTACTTCAGTATAAAATGTCACTCCGCTAATCTCTGCAAAGTTTCGTTGCACAATTCCAATAAATGCGGAAGTTATAAACAAAAGCGATATCAACTTTAAAACGCGCTAAATTTTCTTGATGTTTTGCGTATTCAGTTTGTATCGACATATCTCCGGCAGTACAAGAGCTGCACCTCTGAGACTTGGTACTTCAGTAGAAAATGTGACTCCGCTAATCTCTGCAAAGTTTCGTTGCACAATTCCCATAAATGTGGAAGTTATAAACAAAAGCGATATCCACTTTAAATCGCACTAAATTTTGTTGATGTTTTGCGTATTCAGTTTGTATCGACATATCTCCGGAAGTACAAGAGCTGCACATCTGAAACTTTGTACTTCAGTAGAAAATGCCTTTCCGCGACTGTCTGCAAAGTTTCGTTGCACAATTCGACTAAATGTGGAAGTGAGAAACAAAAGCGATATCAACTTTAAAACGCGTTAAATTTTCTTTATGTTTTGCGTATTCAGTTTGTATCGACATATCTCCCGCAGTACAAAAGCTGCACTTCTGAAACTTGGTACTTCAGTATAAAATGTGACTCCGCTAATCTTTGCAAAGTTTCGTTGCACAATTCAAATAAATGTGGAAGTTATAAACAAAAGCGATCTCAATATTAAAACGCGCTAAATTTTGTTGATGTTTTGCGTATTCAGTTTGTTCGACATATCTCCGGCATTACAAGAGCTGCACTTCTCAAACTTGGTACTTCAGTAGGAAATGTGACTCCGCTAATCACTGCAAAGTTTCGTTTCACAATTCGAATAAATGTGGAAGTTATAAACAAAAGCGATATCAACTTTAAAACGCGCTAAATTTTGTTGATGTTTTGCGTATTGAGTTTGTATCGACATATCTCCGGCAGTACAAAAGCTGCACTTCTGAAACTTGGTACTTCAGTAGAAAATGTGACTCTGCTAATCTCTGCAAAGTTTCGTTGCACAATTCAAATAAATGTGGAAGTTATAAACAAAAGCGATATCCACTTTAAATCGCACTAATTTTTGTTGATGTTTTGCGTATTCAGTTTGTATCGATATATCTCCGGAAGTACAAGAGCTGCACATCTGAAACTTGGGACTTCAGTAGAAAATGCCTATCCGCGACTGTCTGCAAAGTTTCGTTGCACAATTCGACTAAATGTGGAAGTTATAAACAAAAGCGATATCAACTTTAAAACGTGCAACATTTTGTTGATGTTTTGCGTATTCAGTTTGTATCGACATATCTCCAGCAGTACAAGAGCTGTACTTCTGAAACTTGGTACTTCAGTAGAAAATGTGACTCCGCTAATCACTGCAAAGTCTCGTTGCACAATTCGAATAAATGTGGAAGTTATAAACAAAAGCGATATCAACTTTAAAACGCGCAACATTTTGTTGATGTTTTGCGTATTCAGTTTGTATCGACATAGCTCCGGCAGTACAAGAGCTGCACTTCTGAACCTTGGTACTTCAGTAGAGAATGTGACTCCGCTAATCTCTGCAAAGTTTCGTTGCACAATTCCAATAAATGTGGAAGTTATAAACAAAAGCGATATCCACTTTAAAACGCGCTAAATTTTGTTGATGTTTTGCGTATTCAGTTTGTATCGATATATCTCCGGAAGTACAAGAGCTGCACATCTGAAACTTGGTACTTCAGTAGAAAATGCCTATCCGCGACTGTCTGCAAAGTTTCGTTGCATAATTCGACTAAATGTGGAAGTTAGATCAAAAGCGATATCAACTTTAAAACTCGCTAAATTTTGTTGATATTTTGCGTATTCAGTTTGTATCGACATATCTCCCGCAGTACAAAAGCTGCACTTCTGAAACTTGGTACTTCAGTAGAAAATGTGACTCCGCTAATCTCTGCAAAGTTTCGTATCACAATTCGAATTAATGTGGAAGTTATAAACAAAAGCGATATCAACTTTAAAACGCGCTAAATTTTGTTGATGTTTATCGTATTCAGTTTGTATCGACATATCTCCGGAAGTACAAGAGCTGCACATCTGAAACGTAGTACTTCAGTAGTAAATTCCTATCCGCGACTGTCTTCAAAGTTTCGTTGCATAATTCGACTAAATGTGGAAGTTAGAACAAAAGCGATATCAACTTTAAAACGCGCAACATTTTGTTGATGTTTTGCGTATTCAGTTTGTATCGACATATCTCCGGCAGTACAAGAGCTGCACTTCTGAAACTTAGTACTTGAGTAGAAAATGTGACTCCGCTAATCTCTGCAAAGTTTCGTTGCTGAATTCCAATAAATGTGGAAGTTATAAACAAAAGCGATATCCACTTTAAATCGCACTTAATTTTGTTGATGTTTTGCGTATTCAGTTTGTATACATATATCTCAGGAAGTACAAAGAGCTGCACATCTGAAACTTGGTACTACAGTAGAAAATGCCTATCCGCGACTGTCTGCAAAGTTTCGTTGCACAATTCGACTAAATGTGGAAGTTAGAAACAAAAGCGATATCAACTTTAAAACGCGCTAAATGTTGTTGATGTTTTGCGTATTCAGTTTGTATCGACATATCCTCGGCAGTAAAAGAGCTGCACTTCTGAAACTTGGTACTTCAGTAGGAAATGTTACTCCGCTAATCTCTGCAAAGTTTCGTTGCACAATTCTAATAAATGCGGAAGTTATAAACAAAAGCGATATCAACTTTAAAACGCGCTAAATTTTGTTGATGTTTTGCGTATTCAGTTTGTATCGACATATCTCCGGCAGTACAAGAGCTGCACTTCTGAAACTTGGTACTTCAGTAGAAGATGTGACTCCGCTAATCTCTGCAAAGTTTCGTTGCACAATTCCCATAAATGTGGAAGTTATAAACAAAAGCGATATCCACTTTAAATCGCACTAAATTTTGTTGATGTTTTGCGTATTCAGTTTGTATCGACATATCTCCGGCATTACAAGAGCTGCACTTCTCAAACTTAGTACTCTAGTAGAATATGTGACTCCGCTAATCTCTGCAAAGTTTCGTTGCACAATTCGAATAAATGTGGAAGTTATAAACAAAAGCGATATCAACTTTAAAACGCGCTAAATTTTGTTGATGTTTTGCGTATTCAGTTTGTATCGACATATCTCCGGCAGTACAAGAGCTGCACTTCTGAAACTTTGTACTTCAGTAGAAAATGTGACTCTGCTAATCTCTGCAAAGTTTCGTTGCACAATTAAAATAAATGTGGAAGTTATAAACAAAAGCGATATCCACTTTAAATCGCACTAAATTTTGTTGATGTTTTGCGTATTCACCTTGTATCGATATATCTCCGGAAGTACAAGAGCTGCACATCTGAAATTTGGTACTTCAGTAGAAAATGCCTATCCGCGACTGTCTGCAAAGTTTCGTTGCACAATTCGACTAAATGTGGAAGTTATAAACAAAAGCGATATCAACTTTAAAACGTGCAACATTTTGTTGATGTTTTGCGTATTAAGTTTGTATCGACATATCTCCGGCAGTACAAGAGCTGCACTTCTGAAACTTGGTACTTCAGTATCAAAATGTGACTCCGCTAATCACTGCAAAGTCTCGTTGCACAATTCGAATAAATGTGGAAGTTATAAACAAAAGCGATATCAACTTTAAAACGCGCTAAATTTTGTTGATGTTTTGCGTATTCAGTTTGTATCGACATAGCTCCGGCAGTACAAGAGCTGCACTTCTGAACCTTAGTACTTCAGTAGAGAATGTGACTCCGCTTATCTCTGCAAAGTTTCGTTGCACAATTCCAATAAATGTGGAAGTTATAAACAAAAGCGATATCCACTTTAAAACGCACTAAATTTTGTTGATGTTTTGCGTATTCAGTTTGTATCGATATATCTCCGGAAGTACAAGAGCTGCACATCTGAAACTTGGTACTTCAGTAGAAAATGCTAATCCGCGACTGTCTGCAAAGTTTCGTTGCATAATTCGACTAAATGTGGAAGTTAGATCAAAAGCGATATCAACTTTAAAACTCGCTAAATTTTGTTGATATTTTGCGTATTCAGTTTGTATCGACATATCTCCCGCAGTACAAAAGCTGCACTTCTGAAACTTGGTACTTCAGTAGAAAATGTGACTCCGCTAATCTCTGCAAAGTTTCGTATCACAATTCGAATAAATGTGGAAGTTATAAACAAAAGCGATATCAACTTTAAAACGCGCTAAATTTTGTTGATGTTTTGCGTATTCAGTTTGTATCGACATATCTCCGGCAGTACAAGAGCTGCACTTCTGAAACTTGGTACTTCAGTAGAGAATGTGACTCCGCTAATCTCTGCAAAGTTTCGTTGCACAATTCGAATAAATGTGGAAGTTAAAACAAAAGCGATATCAACTTTAAAACGCGCTTAATTTTGTTGATGTTTTGCGTATTCAGTTTGTATCGACATATCTCCGGCAGTACAAGAGCTGCACTTCTGAAACCTGGTACTTCAGTAGAAAATATGACTCTGCTAATCTCTGCAAAGTTTCGTTGCACAATTCCAATAAATGTGGAAGTTATAAACAAAAGCGATATCAACTTTAAAACGCGCTAAATTTTGTTGATGTTTTGCGTATTCAGTTTGTATCGATATATCTCCGGAAGTACAAGAGCTGCACATCTGAAACTTGGTACTTCAGTAGCAAAATGCCTATCCGCGACTGTCTGCCAAGTTTCGTTGCATAATTCGACTAAATGTGGAAGTTAGAAAAATAGCGATATCAACTTTAAAACTCGCTTACATTTGTGTATGTTTTGCGTATTCAGTTTGTATCGACATATCTCCTGCAGTACAAGAGCTGCACTTCTGAAACTTGGTACTTCAGTAAAAAATGTGACTCCGCTAATCTCTGCAAAGTTTCGTTGCACAATTCCAATAAATGTGGAAGTTATAAACAAAAGCGATATCAACTTTGAAACTCGCTAAATGTTGTTGATGTTTTGCGTATTCAGTTTGTATCGACATATCTCCGGCAGTACAAGGGCTGCACTTCTGAAACCTGGTACTTCAGTAGCAAATATGACTCTGCTAATCTCTGCAAAGTTTCGTTGCACAATTCCAATAAATGTGGAAGTTATAAACAAAAGCGATATCAACTTTAAAACGCGCTAAATTTTGTTGATGTTTTGCGTATTCAGTTTGTATCGACATATCTCCAACAGTACAAGAGCTGCAGATATTAAACTTGGTACTTCAGTAGAAAATGTGACTCCGCTAATCTCGGCAAAGTTTCGTTACACAATTCGAATACATGTGGAAGTTATAAACAAAAGCGATATCAACTTTAAAACGCGCTAAATTTTGTTGATGTTTTGCGTATTCAGTTTGTATCGACATATCTCCGGCAGTACAAGAGCTGCACTTCGGAAACTTGGTACTTGAGTGGAAAATGTGACTCCGCTAATCTCTGCAAAGTTTCGTTGCACAATTCCAATAAATGTGGAAGTTATAAACAAAAGCGATATCCACTTTAAATCGCACTAAATTTTGTTGATGTTTTGCGTATTCAGTTTGTATCGATATATCTCCGGAAGTACAAGAGCTGCACATCTGAAACTTGGTACTTCAGTAGAAAATGCCTATCCGCGACTGTCTGCCAAGTTTCGTTTCATAATTCGACTAAATGTGGAAGTTAGAAAAATAGCGATATCAACTTTAAAACTCGCGTTATTTTGTTGATGTTTTGCGTATTCAGTTTGTATCGACATATCTCCTGCAGTACAAGAGCTGCACTTCTGAAACTTGGTACTTCAGAAAAAAATGTGACTCCGCTAATCTCTGCAAAGTTTCGTTGCACAATTCGAATAAATATGGAAGTTATAAACAAAAGCGATATCAACTTTAAAACGCGCTAAATTTTGTTGATGTTTTGCGTATTCAGTTTGTATCGACATATCTCCGGCAGTACAAGAGCTGCACTTCTGAAACTTGGTACTTCAGTAGAAAATGTGACTCCGCTGATCTCTGCAAAGTTTCGTTGCACAATTCAAATAAATGTGGAAGTTATAAACAAAAGCGATATCCACTTTAAATCGCACTAAATTTTGTTGATGTTTTGCGTATTCAGTTTGTATCGATATATCTCCGGAAGTACAAGAGCTGCACATCTGAAACTTGGTACTTCAGTAGAAAATGCCTATCCGCGACTGTCTGCAAAGTTTCGTTGCATATTTCGACTAAATGTGGAAGTTAGAACAAAAGCGATATCAACTTTAAAACTCGCTAACTTTTGTTGATGTTTTGCGTATTGAGTTTGTATCGACATATCTCCCGCAGTACAAGAGCTGCACTTCTGAAACTTGGTACTTCATTAAAAAATGTGACTCCGCATATCTCTGCAAAGTTTCGTTGCACAATTCCAATAAATGTGGAAGTTATAAACAAAAGCGATATCAACTTTAAAACGCGCTAAATTTTGTTGATGTTTTGCGTATTCAGTTTGTATCGACATATCTCCGGCAGTACAAGAGCTGCACTTCTGAAACTTGGTACTTCAGTAGAAAATGTGACTCCGCTAATCTCTGCAAAGTTTCGTTGCACAATTCCAATAAATGTGGAAGTTATAAACAAAAGCGATATCAACTTTAAAACGCGCTAAATTTTGTTGATGTTTTGCGTATTCAGTTTGTATCGACATATCTCCGGCAGTACATAAGCTGCACTTCTGAAACTTGGTACTTCAGTAGAAAATGTGACTCCGCTACTCTCTGCAAAGTTTCGTTGCACAATTCGAATAAATGTGGAAGTTATAACCAAAAGCGATATCAACTTTAAAACGCGCAAAATTTTGTTGATGTTTTGCGTATTCAGTTTGTATCGATAAATCTCCGGAAGTACAAGAGCTGCACATCTGAAACTTGGTACTTCAGTAGAAAATGCCTATCCGCGACTGTCTGCCAAGTTTCGTTGCATAATTCGACTAAATGTGGAAGTTTAAAAAATAGCGATATCAACTTTAAAACTCGCTAACATTTGTTGATGTTTTGCGTATTCAGTTTGTATCGACATATCTCCTGCAGTACAAGAGCTGCACTTCTGAAACTTGGTACTTCAGTAAAAAATGGGACTCCGCTAATCTCTGCAATGTTTCGTTGCACAATTCGAATAAATGTGGGAGTGATAAACAAAAGCGATATCAACTTTAAAACGCGCTAAATTTTGTTGATGTTTTGCGTATTCAGTTTGTATCGACATATCTCCGGCAGTACAAGAGCTGCACTTCTGAGACTTGGTACTTCAGTAGAGAATGTGACTCCGCTAATCTCTGCAAAGTTTCGTTGCACAATTCGAATAAATGTGGAAGTTATAAACAAAAGCGATATCAACTTTAAAACGCGCTTAATTTTGTTGATGTTTTGCGTATTCAGTTTGTATCGACATATCTCCGGCAGTACAAGAGCTGCACTTCTGAAACTTGGTACTTGAGTAGAAAATGAAACTCCGCTTATCTCTGCAAAGTTTCGTTGCACAATTCCAATAAATGTGGAAGTTATAATCAAAAGCGATATCAACTTTAAAACGCGCTAAATTTTGTTGATGTTTTGCGTATTCAGTTTGTATCGATATATCTCCGGCAGTACAAGAGCTGCACATCTGAAACTTGGTACTCCAGTAGAAAATGCTTATCCGCGACTGTCTGCAAAGTTTCGTTGCATAATTCGACTAAATGTGGAAGTTAGAACAAAAGATATATCAACTTTAAAACTCGCTAACTTTTGTTGATGTTTTGCGTATTCAGTTTGTATCGACATATCTCCCGCAGTACAATGACTGCACGTCTGAAACTTGGTACTTCAGTAAAAAATGTGACTCCGCTAATCTCTGCAAAGTTTCGTTGCACAATTCCAATAAATGTGGAAGTTATAAACAAAAGCGATATCAACTTAAAACGCGCTAAATTTTGTTGATGTTTTGCGTATTCAGTTTGTATCGACATATCTCCGGCAGTACAAGAGCTGCACTTCTGAAACTTGGTACTTCAGTAGAGAATGTGACTCCGCTAATCTCTGCAAAGTTTCGTTGCATAATTCGATTAAATGTGGAAGTTAGAACAAAAGCGATATCAACTTTAAAACTCGCTCACATTTGTTGATGTTTTGCGTATTCAGTTTGTATCGACATATCTCCGGCAGTACAAGAGCTGCACTTCTGAGACTTGGTACTTCAGTAGAAAATGCCTATCCGCGACTGTCTGCAAAGTTTCGTTGCACAATTCGAATAAATGTGGAAGTTATAAACAAAAGCGATATTAACTTTAAAACGCGCTAAATTTTGTTGATGTTTTGCGTATTCAGTTTGTATCGACATATCTCCGGCAGTACAAGAGCTGCACTTCTGAAACTTGGTACTTCAGTAGAAAATGTGACTCCGCTGATCTCTGCAAAGTTTCGTTGCACAATTCCAATAAATGTGGAAGTTATAAACAAAAGCGATATCCACTTTAAATCGCACTAAATTTTGTTGATGTTTTGCGTATTCAGTTTGTATCGATATATCTCCGGAAGTACAAGAGCTGCACATCTGAAACTTGGTACTTCAGTAGAAAATGCCTATCCGCGACTGTCTGCAAAGTTTCGTTGCATATTTCGACTAAATGTGGAAGTTAGAACAAAAGCGATATCAACTTTAAAACTCGCTAACTTTTGTTGATGTTTTGCGTATTGAGTTTGTATCGACATATCTCCCGCAGTACAAGAGCTGCACTTCTGAAACTTGGTACTTCATTAAAAAATGTGACTCCGCATATCTCTGCAAAGTTTCGTTGCACAATTCCAATAAATGTGGAAGTTATAAACAAAAGCGATATCAACTTTAAAACGCGCTAAATTTTGTTGATGTTTTGCGTATTCAGTTTGTATCGACATATCTCCGGCAGTACAAGAGCTGCACTTCTGAAACTTGGTACTTCAGTAGAAAATGTGACTCCGCTAATCTCTGCAAAGTTTCGTTGCACAATTCCAATAAATGTGGAAGTTATAAACAAAAGCGATATCAACTTTAAAACGCGCTAAATTTTGTTGATGTTTTGCGTATTCAGTTTGTATCGACATATCTCCGGCAGTACATAAGCTGCACTTCTGAAACTTGGTACTTCAGTAGAAAATGTGACTCCGCTAATCTCTGCAAAGTTTCGTTGCACAATTCCAATAAATGTGGAAGTTATAACCAAAAGCGATATCAACTTTAAAACGCGCTAAATTTTGTTGATGTTTTGCGTATTCAGTTTGTATCGATGAATCTCGGGCAGTACAAGAGCTGCACTTCTGAAACTTGGTACTTCAGTAGAAAATGCCTATCCGCGACTGTCTGCCAAGTTTCGTTGCATAATTCGACTAAATGTGGAAGTTAGAAAAATAGCGATATCAACTTTAAAACTCGCTAACATTTGTTGATGTTTTGCGTATTCAGTTTGTATCGACATATCTCCTGCAGTACAAGAGCTGCACTTCTGAAACTTGGTACTTCAGTAAAAAATGGGACTCCGCTAATCTCTGCAAAGTTTCGTTGCACAATTCGAATAAATGTGGAAGTTATAAACAAAAGCGATATCAACTTTAAAACGCGCTAAATTTTGTTGATGTTTTGCGTATTCAGTTTGTATCGACATATCTCCGGCAGTACAAGAGCTGCACTTCTGAGACTTGGTACTTCAGTAGAGAATGTGACTCCGCTAATCTCTGCAAAGTTTCGTTGCACAATTCGAATAAATGTGGAAGTTATAAACAAAAGCGATATCAACTTTAAAACGCGCTTAATTTTGTTGATGTTTTGCGTATTCAGTTTGTATCGACATATCTCGGGCAGTACAAAGCTGCACTTCTGAAACTTTGTACTTGAGTAGAAAATGAAACTCCGCTTATCTCTGCAAAGTTTCGTTGCACAATTCCAATAAATGTGGAAGTTATAATCAAAAGCGATATCAACTTTAAAACGCGCTAAATTTTGTTGATGGTTTGCGTATTCAGTTTGTATCGATATATCTCCGGCAGTACAAGAGCTGCACATCTGAAACTTGGTACTCCAGTAGAAAATGCTTATCCGCGACTGTCTGCAAAGTTTCGTTGCATAATTCGACTAGATGTGGAAGTTAGAACAAAAGCGATATCAACTTTAAAACTCGCTAACTTTTGTTGATGTTTTGCGTATTCAGTTTGTATCGACATATCTCCCGCAGTACAATGACTGCACGTCTGAAACTTGGTACTTCAGTAAAAAATGTGACTCCGCTAATCTCTGCAAAGTTTCGTTGCACAATTCCAATAAATGTGGAAGTTATAAACAAAAGCGATATAAACTTTAAAACGCGCTAAATTTTGTTGATGTTTTGCGTATTCAGTTTGTATCGACATATCTCCGGCAGTACAAGAGCTGCACTTCTGAAACTTGGTACTTCAGTAGAGAATGTGACTCCGCTAATCTCTGCAAAGTTTCGTTGCACAATTCGAATAAATGTGGAAGTTATAAACAAAAGCGATATCAACTTTAAAACGCGCTTAATTTTGTTGATGTTTTGCGTATTCAGTTTGTATCGACATATCTCCGGCAGTACAAGAGCTGCACTTCTGAAACTTTGTACTTCAGTAGAATATGTGACTCCGCTTATCTCTCCAAAGTTTCGTTGCACAATTCCAATAAATGTGGAAGTTATAGACAAAAGCGATATCAACTTTAAAACGCGCTAATTTTTCTTGATGTTTTGCGTATTCAGTTTGTATCGACATATCTCCGGCAGTACAAGAGCTGCACTTCTGAAACTTGGTACTTCAGTAAAAAATGTGACTCCGCTAATCTCTGCAAAGTTTCGTTGCACAATTCCAATAAATGTGGAAGTTATAAACAAAAGCGATATCCACTTTAAATCGCACTAAATTTTGTTGATGTTTTGCGTATTCAGTTTGTATCGATATATCTCCGGAAGTACAAGAGCTGCACATCGGAAACTTGGTACTCCAGTAGAAAATGCTTATCCGCGACTGTCTGCCAAGTTTCGTTGCATAATTCGACTAAATGTGGAAGTTAGAAAAATAGCGATATCAACTTTAAAACGCGCTAAATTTTGTTGATGTTTTGCGTATTCAGTTTGTATCGACATATCTCTGGCAGTACAAGAGCTGCACTTCTGACACTTGGTACTTCAGTAGAAAAGGCCTATCCGCGACTGTCTGCAAAGATTCGTTGCACAATTCGAATAAATGTGGAAGTTATAAACAAAAGCGATATGAACTTTAAAACGCGCTAAATTTTGTTGATGTTTTGCGTATTCAGTTTGTATCGACATATCTCCGGCAGTACAAGAGCTGCACTTCTGAACCTTGGTACTTCAGTAGAAAATGTTACTCCGCTAATCTCTGCAAAGTTTCGTTGCACAATTCCAATAAATGTGGAAGTTATAGACAAAAGCGATATCAACTTTAAAACGCGCTAATTTTTCTTGATGTTTTGCGTATTCAGTTTGTATCGACATATCTCCGGCAGTACAAGAGCTGCACTTCTGAAACTTGGTACTTCAGTAAAAAATGTGACTCCGCTAATCTCTGCAAAGTTTCGTTGCACAATTCCAATAAATGTGGAAGTTATAAACAAAAGCGATATCCACTTTAAATCGCACTAAATTTTGTTGATGTTTTGCGTATTCAGTTTGTATCGATATATCTCCGGAAGTACAAGAGCTGCACTTCTGAAACTTGGTACTTCAGTAGAATATGTGACTCCGCTTATTTCCGCAAAGTTTCGTTGCCCAATTCGAATAAATGTGGCAGTTATAAACAAAAGCGATATCAACTTTAAAACGCGCTAAATTTTCTTGATGTTTTGCGTATTCAGTTTGTATCGACATATCTCCGGCAGTACAAGAGCTGCACATTTGAAACTTGGTACTACAGTAGAAAATGTGACTCCGCTAATCTCTGCAAAGTTTCGTTGCACAATTCCAATCAATGTGGAAGTTATAAACAAAAGCGATATCCACCTTAAATCGCACTAAATTTTGTTGATGTTTGCGTATTCAGTTTGTATCGATATATCTCCGGAAGTACAAGAGCTGCACATCTGAAACTTGGTACTTCAGTAGAAAATGTGACTCCGCTAATCTCTGCAAAGTTTCGTTGCACAATTCGACTAAATGTGGAAGTTAGAAACAAACGCGATATCAACTATAAAACGCGCTAAATTTTGTTGATGTTTTGCGTATTCAGTTTGTATCGACATATCTCCAACAGTACAAGAGCTGCAGATCTGAAACTTGGTACTTCAGTAGAAAATGTGACACCGCTAATCTCTGCAAAGTTTCGTTACACAATTCGAATAAATGTGGAAGTTATAAACAAAAGCGATATCAACTTTAAAACGCGCTAAATTGCGTTGATGTTTTGCGTATTCAGTTTGTATCGACATATCTCCGGCAGTACAAGAGCTGCACTTCTAAAACTTGGTACTTGAGTAGAAAATGTGACTCCGCTAATCTCTGCAAAGTTTCGTTGCACAATTCCAATAAATGTGGAAGTTATAAACAAAAGCGATATCCACTTTAAATCGCACTAAATTTTGTTGATGTTTTGCGTATTCAGTTTGTATCGATATATCTCCAGAAGTACAAGAGCTGCACATCTTAAACTTGGTACTTCAGTAGAAAATGCTATCCGCGACTGTCTGCCAAGTTTCGTGTCATAATTCGACTAAATGTGGAAGTTAGAAACAAAAGCGATATCAACTTTAAAACTCGCTAACATTTGTTGATGTTTTGCGTATTCAGTTTGTATCGACATATCTCCTGCAGTACAAGAGCTGCACTTCTGAAACTTAGTACTTCAGTAGAAAATGTGACTCCGCTAATCTCTGCAA
This sequence comes from Sepiola atlantica, assembly GCA_963556195.1. Lineage (NCBI taxonomy): Eukaryota > Metazoa > Mollusca > Cephalopoda > Sepiida > Sepiolidae > Sepiola > Sepiola atlantica. The sequence continues at coordinate 121,212,440 of OY744526.1, forward strand.
AGTTTCGTTGCACAATTCCAATAAATGTGGAAGTTATAAACAAAAGCGATATCCACTTTAAATCGCACTAAAGTTTGTTGATGTTTGCGTATTCAGTTTGTATCGATATATCTCCGGAAGTACAAGAGCTGCACATCTGAAACTTGGTACTTCAGTAGAAAATGCCTATCCGCGACTGTCTGCAAAGTTTCGTTGCACAATTCGACTAAATGTGGAAGTTATAAACAAAAGCGATATCAACTTTAAAACGCGCTAAATTTTGTTGATATTTTGCGTATTGAGTTTGTATCGACATATCTCCAACAGTAAAAGAGCTGCAGATCTGAAACTTGGTACTTCAGTAGAAAATGTGACTCCGCTAATCTCTGCAAAGTTTCGTTACACAATTCGAATAAATGTGGAAGTTATAAACAAAAGCGATATCAACTTTAAAACGCGCTAAATTGCGTTGATATTTTGCGTATTCAGTTTGTATCGACATATCTCCGGCAGTACAAGAGCTGCACTTCTGAAACTTGGTACTTGTGTAGAAAATGTTACTCCGCTAATCTCTGCAAAGTTTCGTTGCACAATTCCAATAAATGTGGAAGTTATAAACAAAAGCGATATCCACTTTAAATCGCACTAAATTTTGTTGATGTTTTGCGTATTCAGTTTGTGTCGATATATCTCGTGAAGTAAAAGAGCTGCACATCTGAAACTTGGTACTTCAGTAGAAAATGCCTATCCGCAACTGTCTGCAAGGTTTCGTTGCACAATTCGACTAAATGTGGAAGTTAGAAACAAACGCGATATTAACTTTAAAACGCGCTAAATTTTGTTGATGTTTTGCGTATTCAGTTTGTATCGACATATCTCCGGCAGTACAAGAGCTGCACTTCTGAAACTTGGTACTTCAGTAGGAAATGTGACTCCGCTAATCTCTGCAAAGTTTCGTTGCACAATTCGAATAAATGTGGAAGTTATAAACAAAAGCGATATCAACTTTAAAACGCGCTAAATTTTGTTGATGTTTTGCGTATTCAGTTTGTATCGACATATCTCCGGCAGTACAAGAGCTGCACTTCTGAACCTTGATACTTCAGTAGAAAATGTGACTCCGCTGATCTCTGCAAAGTTTCGGTGCACAATTCAAATAAATGTGGAAGTTATAAACAAAAGCGATATCCACTTTAAATCGCACTAAATTTTGTTGATGTTTTGCGTATTCAGTTTGTATCGATATATCTCCGGAAGTACAAGAGCTGCACATCTGAAACCTGGTACTTCAGTAGAAAATGCCTATCCGCGACTGTCTGCAAAGTTTCGTTGCATATTTCGACTAAATTTGGAAGTTAGAACAAAAGCGATATCAACTTTAAAACTCGCTAACTTTTGTTGATGTTTTGCGTATTGAGTTTGTATCGACATATCTCCCGCAGTACAAGAGCTGCACTTCTGAAACTTGGTACTTCAGTAGAAAATGTGACTCCGTATATCTCTGCAAAGTTTCGTTGCACAATTCCAATAAATGTGGAAGTTATACACAAAAGCGATATCAACTTTAAAACGCGCTAAATTTTGTTGATGTTTTGCGTATTCAGTTTGTATCGACATATCTCCGGCAGTACAAGAGCTGCACTTCTGAAACTTGGTACTTGAGTGGAAAATGTGACTCCGCTAATCTCTGCAAAGTTTCGTTGCACAATTCCAATAAATGTGGAAGTTATAAACAAAAGCGATATGAACTTTAAAACGCGCTAAATTTTGTTGATGTTTTGCGTATTCAGTTTGTATCGACATATCTCCCGCAGTAAAAGAGTTGAACTTCTGAAACTTGGTACTTCAGTAGAACATGCATATCCGCGACTGTCTGCAACGTTTCGTTGCACAATTCATATAAATGTGGAAGTTATAGACAAAAGCGATATCAACTTTAAAACGCGCTAAATTTTGTTGATGTTTTGCGTATTCAGTTTGTATCGACATATCTCCGGCAGTACAAGAGCTGCACTTCTGAAACTTGGTACTTCAGTAGAAAATGTGACTCCGCTAATCTCTGCAAAGTTTCGTTGCACAATTCCAATAAATGTGGAAGTTATAAACAAAAGCGATATCAACATTTAAAACGCGCTAAATTTTGTTGATGTTTTGCGTATTCAGTTTGTATCGATATATCTCTGGCAGTACAAGGGCTGACCTTCTGAAACCTTGTACTTCAGTAGAAAATATGACTCCGCTAATCTCTGCAAAGTTTCGTTGCACAATTCGAATAAATGTGGAAGTTATAAACAAAAGCGATATTAACTTTAAAACGCGCTAAATTTTGTTGATGTTTTGCGTATTATGTTTCTATCGACATATCTCCAGCAGTACACGAGCTGCACTTCTGAAACTTGGTACTTCAGTAGAAAATGTTACTCCGCTGATCTCTGCAAAGTTTCGTTGCACAATTCAAATAAATGTGGAAGTTATAAACAAAAGCGATATCCACTTTAAATCGCACTAAATTTTGTTGATGTTTTGCGTATTCAGTTTGTATCGATATATCTCCGGAAGTACAAGAGCTGCACATCTGAAACCTGGTACTTCAGTAGAAAATGCCTATCCGCGACTGTCCGCAAAGTTTCGTTTCATATTTCGACTAAATGTGGAAGTTAGAACAAAAGCGATATCAACTTTAAAACTCGCTAACTTTTGTTGATGTTTTGCGTATTGAGTTTGTATCGACATATCTCCCGCAGTACAAGAGCTGCACTTCTGAAACTTGGTACTTCATTAAAAAATGTTACTCCGCATATCTCTGCAAAGTTTCGTTGCACAATTCCAATAAATGTGGAAGTTATAAACAAAAGCGATATCAACTTTAAAACGCGCTAAATTTTGTTGATGTTTTGCGTATTCAGTTTGTATCGACATATCTCCGGCAGTACAAGAGTTGAACTTCTCAAACTTGGTACTTCAGTAGGACATGCATATCCGCGACTGTCTGCAAAGTTTCGTTGCACAATTCAAATAAATGTGGAAGTTATAAACAAAAGCGATATCAACTTTAAAACGCGCTAAATTTTGTTGATGTTTTGCGTATTCAGTTTGTATCGACATATCTCCGGCAGTACAAGAGCTGCACTTCTTAAACTTGATACCTCAGTAGAAAATGTGACTCCGCTAATCTCTGCAAAGTTTCGTTGCACAATTCGAATAAATGTGGAAGTTATAAACAAAAGCGATATCAACTTTAAAACGCGCTAAATTTTGTTGATGTTTTGCGTATTCAGTTTGAATCGACATATCTCCGGCAGTACAAGAGCTGCACTTCTGAAACTTAGTACATCAGTAGAAAATGCCTATCCGCGACTGTCTGCAAAGTTTCGTTGCACAAGTCAAATAAATGTGGAAGTTATAAACAAAAGCGATATCAACTTTAAAACGCGCTAAATTTTGTTGATCGTTTGCGTATTCAGTTTGTATCGACATATCTCCGGCAGTACAAGAGCTGCACTTCTGACACTTGGTACTTCAGTAGAAAATGTGACTCCGCTAATCTCTGCCAAGTTTCGTTGCACAATTCGAATAAATGTGGAAGTTATAAACAAAAGCGATATCAACTTTAAAACGCGCTTAATTTTGTTGATGTTTTGCGTATTCAGTTTGTATCGACATATCTCCGGCAGTACAAGAGCTGCACTTCTGAAACTTTGTACTTCAGTAGAATATGTGACTCCGCTTATCTCTCCAAAGTTTCGTTGCACAATTCCAATAAATGTGGAAGTTATAGACAAAAGCGATATCAACTTTAAAACGCGCTAATTTTTCTTTATGTTTTGCGTATTCAGTTTGTATCGACATATCTCCGGCAGTACAAGAGCTGCACTTCTGAAACTGGGTACTTCAGTAAAAAATGTGACTCCGCTAATCTCTGCAAAGTTTCGTGGCACAATTCCAATAAATGCGGAAGTTATAAACAAAAGCGATATCCACTTTAAATCGCACTAAATTTTGTTGATGTTTTGCGTATTCAGTTTGTATCGATATATCTCCGGCAGTACAAGAGCTGAACTTCTGACACTTGGTACTTCAGTAGAAAAGGCATATCCGCGACTGTCTGCAAAGATTCGTTGCACAATTCGACTAAATGTGGAAGTTAGAAACAAAAGCGATATCAACTTGTAAACGCGCTAAATTTTGTTGATGTTTTGCGTATTCAGTTTGTATCGACATATCTCCGGCAGTACAAGAGCTGCACTTCTGAAACTTGGTACTTCAGTAGAAAATGTGACTCCGCTAATCTCTGCAAAGTTTCGTTGCACAATTCCAATAAATGTGGAACTTATAAACAAAAGCGATATCCACTTTAAATCGCACTAAATTTTGTTGATGTTTTGCGTATTCAGTTTGTATCGATATATCTCCGGAAGTGCAAGAGCTGCACATCTGAAACTTGGTACCTTAGTAGAAAATGCTTATCCGCGACTGTCTGCAAAGTTTCGTTGCATAATTCGACTAAATGTGGAAGTTAGAACAAAAGCGATATCAACTTTAAAACTCGCTAACTTTTGTTGATGTTTTGCGTATTCAGTTTGTATCGACATATCTCCCGCAGTACAAGAGCTGCACGTCTGAAACTTGGTACTTCAGTAAAAAATGTGACTCCGCTAATCTCAGCAAAGTTTCGTTGCACAATTCCAATAAATGTGGAAGTTATAAACAAAAGCGATATCAACTTTAAAACGCGCTAAATTTTGTTGATGTTTTGCGTATTCAGTTTGTATCGACATATCTCCGGCAGTACAAGAGCTGCACTTCTGAACCTTGGTACTTCAGTAGAAATTGTGACTCCGCTAATCTCTGCAAAGTTTCGTTGCACAATTCCAATAAATGTGGAAGTTAAAACAAAAGCGATATCAACTTTAAAACGCGCTAAATTTTGTTGATGTTTTGCGTATTACGTTTGTATCGACATATCTCCGGCAGTACAAGAGCTGAACTTCTGAAACTTGGTACTTCATTAGAAAATGCCTATCCGCGACTGTCTGCAAAGTTTCGTTGCACAATTCGAATAAATATGGAAGTTATTAACAAAAGCGATATCAACTTTAAAACGCGCTAAATTTTGTTGATGTTTTGCGTATTCCGTTTGTATCGACATATCTCCGGCAGTACAAGAGCTGCACTTCTGAACCTTGGTACTTCAGTAGCAAATGTGACTCCGCTAATCTCTGCAAAGTTTCGTTGCACAATTCCAATAAATGTGGAAGTTATAAACAAAAGCGATATCCACTTTAAATCGCACTAAATTTTGTTGATGTTTTGTGTATTAAGTTTGTATCGACATATCTCCGGCAGTACAAGAGCTGAACTTCTGAAACTTGGTACTTCAGTAGAAAATGCCTATCCGCTACTGTCTGCAAAGTTTCGTTGCATAATTCGACTAAATGTGGAAGTTAGAACAAAAGCGATATCAACTTTAAAACTCGCTAACTTTTGTTGATGTTTTGCGTATTCAGTTTCTATCGACATATCTCCCGCAGTACAAGAGCTGCACTTCTGAAACTTGGTACTTCAGTAGAAAATGTGACTCCGCTAATCTCTGCAAAGTTTACATTGCACAATTCCAATAAATGTGGAAGTTATAAACAAAAGCGATATAAACTTTAAAACGCGCTAAATTTTGTTGATATTTTGCGTATTCAGTTTGAATCGACATATCTCCGGCAGTCCAAGAGCTGAACTTCTGACACTTGGTACTTCAGTAGAAAAGGCATATCCGCGACTGTCTGCAAAGATTCGTTGCACAATTCGAATAAATGTGGAAGTTATAAACAAAAGCAATATGAACTTGTAAACGCGCTAAATTTTGGTTGATGTTTTGCGTATTCCGTTTGTATCGACATATCTCCGGCAGTACAAGAGCTGCACTTCTGAACCTTGGTACTTCAGTAGAAAATGTGACTCCGCTAATCTCTGCAAAGTTTCGTTGCACAATTCTAATACATGTGGAAGTTATAAACAAAAGCGATATCCACTTTAAATCGCACTAAATTTTGTTGATGTTTTGCGTATTCAGTTTCTATCGATATATCTCCGGAAGTACAATAGCTGCAGATCTGAAACTTGGTACTTCAGTAGAAAATGCCTATCCGCGACTGTCTGCAAAGTTTCGTTGCATAATTCGACTAAATGTGGAAGTTAGAACAAAAGCGATATCAACTTTAAAACTCGCTCACATTTGTTGATGTTTTGCGTATTCAGTTTGTATCGACATCTCTTCCGCAGTACAAGAGCTGCACTTCTGAAACTTGGTACTTCAGTAAAAAATGTGACCCCGCTAATCTCTGCAAAGTTTCGTTGCACAATTCCAATAAATGTGGAAGGTATAAACAAAAGCGATATCAACTTTAAAACGCGCTAAATTTTGTAGATGTTTTGCGTATTCAGTTTGTATCGACATATCTCCGGCAGTACAAGAGCTGCACTTCTGAAACTTGGTACTTCAGTAGAAAATGTGACTCCGCTAATCTCTGCAAAGTTTCGTTGCACAATTCCAATAAATGTGGAAGTTATAAGCAAAAGCGATATGAACTTGTAAACGCGCTAAATTTTGTTGATGTTTTGCGTATTCCGTTTGTATCGACATATCTCTGGCAGTACAAGAGCTGCACTTCTGAAACTTGGTATTTACATGTGACTCCGCTAATCTCTGCAAAGTTTCGTTGCACAATTCCAGTAAATGTGGAAGTTATAAACAAAAGCGATATCAACTTTAAAACGCGCTAAATTTTGTTGATGTTTTGCGTATTCAGTTTGTATCGACATATCTCCGGCAGTACAAGAGCTGCACTTCTGAAACTTGGTACTTCAGTAGAAAATGTGACTTCGCTAATCTCTGCAAAGTTTCGTTGCACAAGTCAAATAAATGTGGAAGTTATAAACAAAAGCGATATCAACTTTAAAACGCGCTAAATTTTGTTGATGTTTTGCGTATTCAGTTTGTATCGACATATCTCCGGCAGTACAAGAGCTGCACTTCTGAACCTTGGTACTTCAGTAGAAAATGTGACTCCGCTAATCTCTGCAAAGTTTCGTTGCACAATTCCAATAAATGTGGAAGTTATAAACAAAAGCGATATCAACTTTAAAACGCGCTAAATTTTGTTGATGTTTTGCGTATTCAGTTTGTATCGACATATCTCCGGCAGTCCAAGAGCTGCACTTCTGACACTTGGTACTTCAGTAGAAAATGCCTATCCGCGACTGTCTGCAAAGATTCGTTGCACAATTCGAATAAATGTGGAAGTTATAAACAAAAGCGATATGAACTTTAAAACGCGCTAAATTTTGTTGATGTTTTGCGTATTCAGTTTGTATCGACATATCTCCGGCAGTACAAGAGCTGCACTTCTGAACCTTGGTACTTCAGTAGAAAATGTGACTCCGCTAATCTCTGCAAAGTTTCGTTGCACAATTCCAATAAATCTGGAAGTTATAAACAAAAGCGATATCCACTTTAAATCGCACTAAATTTTGTTGATGTTTTGCGTATTCAGTTTCTATCGATATATCTCCGGAAGTACAAGAGCTGCAGATCTGAAACTTAGTACTTCAGTAGAAAATTCCTATCCGCGACTGTCTGCAAAGTTTCGTTGCATAATTCGATTAAATGTGGAAGTTAGAACAAAAGCGATATCAACTTTAAAACTCGCTCACATTTGTTGATGTTTTGCGTATTCAGTTTGTATCGACATATCTCCCGCAGTACAAGAGCTGCACTTCTGAAACTTGGTACTTCAGTAAAAAATGTGACCCCGCTAATCTCTGCACAGTTTCGTTGCACAATTCCAATAAATGTGGAAGTTATAAACAAAAGCGATATCAACTTTAAAACGCGCTAAATTTTGTTGATGTTTTGCGTATTCAGTTTGTATCGACCTATCTCTTGCAGTACAAGAGCTGAACTTCTGAAACTTGGAACTTACATGTGACTCCGCTAATCTCTGCAAAGTTTCGTTGCACAATTCCAGTAAATGTGGAAGTTATAAACAAAAGCGATATCAACTTTAAAACGCGCTAAATTTTGTTGATGTTTTGCGTATTCAGTTTGAATCGACATATCTCCGGCAGTACAAGAGCTGCACTTCTGAAACTTAGTACTTCAGTAGAAAATGCCTATCACCGACTGTCTGCAAAGTTTCGTTGCACAATTCAAATAAATGTGGAAGTTATAAACAAAAGCGATATCAACTTTAAAACGCGCTAAATTTTGTTGATGGTTTGCGTATTCAGTTTGTATCGACATATCTCCGGCAGTGCAAGAGCTGCACTTCTGAAACTTAGTACTTCAGTAGAAAATGTGACTCCGCTAATCTCTGCAAAGTTTCGTTGCACAATTCGAATAAATGTGGAAGTTATAAACAAAAGCGATATCAACTTTAAAACGCGCTAAATTGTGTTGATGTTTTGCGTATTCAGTTTGTATCGACATATCTCCGGCAGTACAAGAGCTGCCCTTCTGAAACTTGGTACTTCAGTAGAAAATGTGACTCCGCTAATCTCTGCAAAGTTTCGTTGCACAATTCGAATAAATGTGGAAGTTATAAACAAAAGCGATATCAACTTTAAAACGCGCTAAATTTTGTTGATGTTTTGCGGATTCAGTTTGTATCGTCATATCTCCGGCAGTACAAGAGCTGCACTTCTGAAACTTGGTACTTCAGTAGAATATGTGACTCACCATATCTCTGCAAAGTTTCGTTGCACAATTCGAATAAATGTGGAAGTTATAAACAAAAGCGATATCAACTTTAAAACGCGCTAAATTTTGTTGATGTTTTGCGTATTCAGTTTGTATCGACATATCTCCGGCAGTACAAGAGCTGCACTTCTGAATCTTGATACTTCAGTAGAATATGTGACTCCGCTTATCTCTGCAAGGTTTCGTTGCACAATTCGAATAAATGTGGAAGTTATAAACAAAAGCGATATCAACTTTAAAACGCGCTAAATTTTGTTGATGTTTTTCGTATTCAGTTTGTATCGACATATCTCCGGCAGTACAAGAGCTGCACTTCTGAATCTTGGTACGTCAGTAAAAAATGTGACTCCGCTAATCTCTGCAAAGTTTCGTTGCACAATTTCAATAAATGTGGAAGTTATGAACAAAAGCGATATCAACTTTAAATCGCACTAAATTTTGTTGATGTTTTGCGTATTCAGTTTGTATCGATAGATCTCCGGAAGTACAAGAGCTGCACATCTGAAACTTGGTACTCCAGTAGAAAATGCCTATCCGCGACTGTCTGCAAAGTTTCGTTGCATAATTCGACTAAATGTGGAAGTTAGAACAAAAGCGATATCAACTTTAAAACTCGCTAACTTTTGTTGATGTTTTGCGTATTCAGTTTGTATCGACATATCTGCCGCAGTACAAAAGCCGCACTTCTGAAACTTAGTACTTCAGTAGGAAATGTGACTCCGCAAATCTCTGCAAAGTTTCGTCGCACAATTCCAATAAATGTGGAAGTTATAAACAAAAGCGATATCAACTTTAAAACGCGCTAAATTTTGTTGATGTTTTGCGTATTCAGTTTGTATCGACATATCTCCGGCAGTACAAGAGCTGCACTTCTGAAACTGGGTACTTCAGTAAGAAATATGACTCCGCTAATCTCTGCAAAGTTTCGTTGCACAATTCCAATAAATGTGGAAGTTATAAAAAAAAGCGATATCTACTTTAAATCGCACTAAATTTTATTGATGTTAGCGTATACAGTTTGTATCGATATATCTCCAGAAGTACAAGAGCTGCACTTCTGAAACTTGGTAGTTCAGTAGGAAATGCCTATCAGCGACTGTCTGCAAAGTTTCGTTGCACAATTCGAATAAATGTGGAAGTTATAAACAAAAGCGATATCAACTTTAAAACGCGCTAAATTGCGTTGATGTTTTGCGTATTCAGTTTGTATCGACATATCTCCGGCAGTACAAGACCGTCACTTCTGAAACTTGGTACTTCAGTAGACGATGTATCTCCGCGACTGTCTGCAAAGTTTCGTTGCACAATTCGACTAAATGTGGAAGTTATAAACAAAAGCGATATCAACTTTAAAACGCGCTAAATTTTGTTGATGTTTTGCGTATTCAGTTTGTATCGACATATCTCCCGAAGTACAAGAGCTGCACTTCTGAAACTTAGTACTTCAGTAAAAAATGTGACTCCGCTAATCTCTGCAAAGTTTCGTTGCACAATTCGAATAAATCTGGAAGTTATAAACAAAAGCGATATCAACTTTAAAACGCGCTAAATTTTGTTGATGTTTTGCGTATTTAGTTTGTATCGACAAATCTCCGGCAGTACAAGAGCTGAACTTCTGAAACTTGGTACTTCAGTAGAGAAGGCCTATCCGCGACTGTCTGCAAAGATTCGTTGCACAATTCGAATGAATGTGGAGGTTATAAACAAAAGCGATATCAACTTTAAAACGCGCTAAATTTTGTTGATGTTTTGCGTATTCAGTTTGTATCGACATATCTCCGGCAGTACAAGAGCTGCACTTCTGAAACTTGGTACTTCAGTATAAAATTTGACTCCGCTAATCTCTGCAAAGTTTCGTTGCACAGTTTCAATAAATGTCGCAGTTATAAACAAAAGCGATATCCACTTTAAATCGCACTAAATTTTGTTGATGTTTTGCGTATTCAGTTTGTATGGATATATCTCCGGAAGTACAAGAGCTGCAGATTGGAAACTTAATACCTCAGTAGAATATGTGACTCCGCTTATCTCTGCAAAGTTTCGTTGCACAAATCCAATAAATGTGGAAGTTATAAACAAAACGATATCCACTTTAAATAGCACTATTTTGTTGATGTTTTGCGTATTCAGTATGTATCGATATATCTCCGGAAGTACAAGAGCTGCAACTCTGAAAGTTGGTACTTAAAAGTGACTCCGCTAATCTCTGCAAAGTTTCGTTGCACAATTCCAATAAATGTGGAAGTTATAAACAAAAGCGATATCAACTTTAAAACGCGCTAAATTTTTTTGATGATTTGCGTATTCAGTTTGTATCGACATATCTCCGGCAGTACAAGAGTTGAACTTCTGAAACTTAGTACTTCAGTAGAAAATGCCTATCCGCGACTGTCTGCAAAGTTTCGTTGCACAATTCAAATGAATGTGGAAGTTATAAACAAAAGCGATATCAATTTTAAAACGCGCTAAATTTTGTTGATGTTTTGCGTATTCAGTTTGTATCGACATATCTCCGGCAGTACAAGAGCTGCACTTCTGAAACTTGGTACTTCAGTAGAAAATGTGACTCCGCTAATCTCTGCCAAGTTTCGTTGCACAATTCGAATAAATGTGGAAGTTATAAACAAAAGCGATATCCACTTTAAAACGCGCTAAATCTTGTTGATGTTTTGCGTATTCAGTTTGTATCTACCCATCTCCGGCAGTACAAGAGCTGCACTTCTGAAACTTGGTACTTCAGAAGAATATGTGACTCCACTTATCTCTGCAAAGTTTCGTTGCACAATTCGAATAAATGGGGAAGTTATAAACAAAAGCGATATCAACTTTAAAACGCGCTTAATTTTCTTGATGTTTTGCGTATCCAGTTTGAATCGACATATCTCCGGCAGTACAAGAGCTGCACTTCTGAAACTTGGTACTTCAGTAAAAAATGTGACCCCGCTAATCTCTGCAAAGTTTCGTTGCACAATTCCAATAAATGTGGAAGTTATAAACAAAAGCGATATCAACTTTAAAACGCGCATAATCTTGTTGATGTTTTGCGTATTCAGTTTGTATCGACATATCTCCGGCAGTACAAGAGCTGCACTTCTGAACCTTGGTACTTCAGTAGAAAATGTGACTCCGCTAATCTCTGCAAAGTTTCGTTGCACAATTCCAATAAATGTGGAAGTTATAAGCAAAAGCGATATGAACTTGTAAACGCGCTAAATTTTGTTGATGTTTTGCGTATTCCGTTTGTATCGACATATCTCTGGCAGTACAAGAGCTGCACTTCTGAAACTTGGTATTTACATGTGACTCCGCTAATCTCTGCAAAGTTTCGTTGCACAATTCGAATAAATGTGGAAGTTATAAACAAAAGCGATATCAACTTTAAAACGCGCTAAATTTTGTTGATGTTTTGCGTATTCAGTTTGTATCGACATATCTCCGGCAGTACAAGAGCTGCACATCTCAAACTTCGTACTTCAGTAGAAAATGCCTATCCGCGACTGTCTGCAAAGTTTCGTTGCACAATTCGACTAAATGTGGAAGTAAGAACAAAAGCGATATCAACTTTAAAACTCGCTAACTTTTGTTGATGTTTTGCGTATTCAGTTTGTATCGACATATCTCCCGCAGTACAAGAGCTGCACTTCTGAAACTTGGTACTTCAGTAGAACATATGACTCCGCTAATCTCGTTAAAGTCTCGTTGCACAATTCCAATGAATGTGGAAGTTATAAACAAAACGATATCTACTTTAAATTGCACTATTTTGTTGATGTTTTGCGTATTCAGTTTGTATCGATATATCTCCGGAAGTACAAGAGCTGCTAATCTGAAACTTGGTACTTCAGTAGAAAATGCCTATCCGCGACTGTCTGCAAGTTTCCTTGCACAATTCGACTAAATGTGGAAGTTAGAAACAAAAGCGATATCAACTTTAAAACGCGCTAAATTTTGTTGATATTTTGCGTATTCAGTTTGTATCGACATATCTCCGGCAGTACAAGAGCTGCACTTCTGAAACTTGGTACTTCAGTAGAAAATGTGACTCCGCTAATCTCTGCAAAGTTTCGTTGCACAATTCGAATAAATGTGGAAGTTATAAACAAAAGCGATATCCCCTTTAAAACGCGCTAAATTTTGTTATTGTTTTGCGTATTCAGTTTGTATCGATATATCTCCGGAAATACAAGAGCTGCAACTCTGAAACTTGGTACTTCAGTAGAAAAGGCCTATCCGCGACTGTCTGCAAAGTTTAGTTGCATAATTCGACTAAATGTGGAAGTAAGAACAAAAGCGATATCAACTTTAAAACTCGCTAACTTTTGTTGATGTTTTGCGTATTCAGTTTGTATCGACATATCTCCCGCAGTACAAGAGCTGCACTTCTGAAACTTTATACTTCAGTAAAAAATGTGACTCCGCTAATCTCTGCAAAGTTTCGTTGCACAATTCCAATAAATGTGCAAGTTATAAACAAAAGCGATATCAACATTAAAACGCGCTATATTTTGTTGATGTTTTGCGTATTCAGTTTGTATTGACATATCTCCAGCAGTGCAAGAGCTGCACATCTGAATCTTGGTACTTCAGTAGAAAATGTGACTCCGCTAATCTCTGCAAAGTTTCGTTGCACAATTCCAATAAATGTGGAAGTTATAAACAAAAGCGATATCAACTTAAAAACGCGCTAAATTTTGTTGATGTTTTGCGTATTCAGTTTGTATCGACATATCTCCGTCAGTACAAGAGCTAGACTTCTGAAACTTGGTACTTCAGTAGAAAATGCCTATCCGCGACTGTCTGCAAAGTTTCGTTGCACAATTCGAATAAATGTGGAAGTTATAAACAAAAGCGATATCAACTTTAAAACGCGCTAAATTTTGTTGATGTTTTGCGTATTCCGTTTGTATCGACATATCTCCGGCAGTACAAGAGCTGCACTTCTGAAACTTGGTACTTCAGTAGATAATGCCTATCCGCGACAGTCTGCAAAGTTTTGTTCCATAATTTGACTAAATGTGGAAGTTAGAACAAAAGCGATATCAACTTTAAAACTCGCTAACTTTTGTTGATGTTTTGCGTATTCAGTTTGTATCGACATATCTCCGGCAGTACACGAGCTGCACGTCTGAAACTTGGTACTTCAGTAGAAAATGTGACTCCGCTAATCTCTGCCAAGTTTCGTTGCACAATTCGAATAAATGTGGAAGTTATAAACAAAAGCGATATCCACTTTAAAACGCGCTAAATTTTGTTGATGTTTTGCGTATTCAGTTTGTATCTACCCATCTCCGGCAGTACAAGAGCTGCACTTCTGAAACTTGGTACTTAAGAAGAATATGTGACTCCGCTTATCTCTGCAAAGTTTCGTTGCACAATTCGAATAAATGGGGAAGTTATAAACAAAAGCGATATCAACTTTAAAACGCGCTTAATTTTCTTGATGTTTTGCGTATCCAGTTTGAATCGACATATCTCCGGCAGTACAAGAGCTGCACTTCTGAAACGGGGTACTTCAGTGGAAAATGTGACTCCGCTAATCTCTGCAAAGTTTCGTTGCACAATTCAAATAAATGTGGAAGTTATAAACAAAAGCGATATCCACTTTAAATCGCACTAAATTTTGTTGATGTTTTGCGTATTCAGTTTGTATCGATATATCTCCGAAAGTACAAGAGCTGCACATCTGAAACTTGGTACTTCAGTAGAAAATGCCTATCCGCGACTGTCTGCAAAGTTTCGTTGCACCATTCGACTAAATGTGGATGTTAGAAACAAAAGCGATATCAACTTTAAAACGCGCTAAATTTTGTTGATGTTTTGCGTATTCAGTTTGTATCGAACTATATCCGGCAGTACAAGAGCTGCACTTCTGAAACTTGGTACTTCAGTAGAATATGTTACCCCGCTTATCTCTGCAAAGTTTCGTTGCACAATTCGAATAAATGTGGAAGTTATAAACAAAAGCGATATCAACTTTAAAACGCGCTAAATTTTGTTGATGTTTTGCGTATTCAGTTTGTATCGACATATCTCCGGCAGTACAAGAGCTGCACATCTCAAACTTCGTACTTCAGTAGAAACTGCCTATCCGCGACTGTCTGCAAAGTTTCGTTGCACAATTCGACTAAATGTGGAAGTAAGAACAAAAGCGATATCAACTTTAAAACTCGCTAACTTTTGTTGATGTTTTGCGTATTCAGTTTGTATCGACATATCTCCCGCAGTACAAGAGCTGCACTTCTGAAACTTAGTACTTCAGTAGAACATATGACTCTGCTAATCTCGTTAAAGTCTCGTTGCACAATTCCAATGAATGTGGAAGTTATAAACAAAACGATATCTACTTTAAATTGCACTATTTTGTTGATGTTTTGCGTATTCAGTTTGTATCGATATATCTCCGGAAGTACAAGAGCTGCTAATCTGAAACTTGGTACTTCAGTAGAAAATGCCTATCCGCGACTGTCTGGAAGTTTCCTTGCACAATTCGACTAAATGTGGAAGTTAGAAACAAAAGCGATATCAACTTTAAAACGCGCTAAATTTTGTTGATATTTTGCATATTCAGTTTGTATCGACATATCTCCGGCAGTACAAGAGCTGCACTTCTGAAACTTGGTACTTCAGTAGAAAGTGTGACTCCGCTAATCTCTGCAAAGTTTCGTTGCACAATTCGAATAAATGTGGAAGTTATAAACAAAAGCGATATCCCCTTTAAAACGCGCTAAATTTTGATATTGTTTTGCGTATTCAGTTTGTATCGATATATCTCCGGAAATACAAGAGCTGCAACTCTGAAACTTGGTACTTCAGTAGAAAAGGCCTATCCGCGACTGTCTGCAAAGTTTAGTTGCATAATTCGACTAAATGTGGAAGTAAGAACAAAAGCGATATCAACTTTAAAACTCGCTAACTTTTGTTGATGTTTTGCGTATTCAGTTTGTATCGACATATCTCCCGCAGTACAAGAGCTGCACTTCTGAAACTTTATACTTCAGTAAAAAATGTGACTCCGCTAATCTCTGCAAAGTTTCGTTGCACAATTCCAATAAATGTGCAAGTTATAAACAAAAGCGATATCAACATTAAAACGCGCTATATTTTGTTGATGTTTTGCGTATTCAGTTTGTATTGACATATCTCCAGCAGTGCAAGAGCTGCACATCTGAATCTTGGTACTTCAGTAGAAAATGTGACTCCGCTAATCTCTGCAAAGTTTCGTAGCACAATTCCAATAAATGTGGAAGTTATAAACAAAAGCGATATCAACTTAAAAACGCGCTAAATTTTGTTGATGTTTTGCGTATTCAGTTTGTATCGACATATCTCCGTCAGTACAAGAGCTAGACATCTGAAACTTGGTACTTCAGTAGAAAATGCCTATCCGCGACTGGCTGCAAAGTTTCGTTGCACAATTCGAATAAATGTGGAAGTTATAAACAAAAGCGATATCAACTTTAAAACGCGCTAAATTGTGTTGATGTTTTGCGTATTCCGTTTGTATCGACATATCTCCGGCAGTACAAGAGCTGCACTTCTGAAACTTGGTACTTCAGTAGATAATGCCTATCCGCGACAGTCTGCAAAGTTTCGTTCCATAATTTGACTAAATGTGGAAGTTAGAACAAAAGCGATATCAACTTTAAAACTCGCTAACTTTTGTTGATGTTTTGCGTATTCAGTTTGTATCGACATATCTCCGGCAGTACACGAGCTGCACTTCTGAAACTTGGTACTTCAGTAGAAAATGTGACTCCGCTAATCTCTGCAAAGTTTCGTTGCACAATTCCAATAAATGTGGAAGTTATAAACAAAAGCGATATCAACTTTAAAACGCGCTAAATTTTGTTGATGTTTTGCGTATTCAGTTTGTATCGACATATCTCCGGCAGTACAAGAGCTGCACTTCTGAACCTTGGTACTTCAGTAGAATATGGTACTCCGCTTATCTCTCCAAAGTTTCGTTGCACAATTCCCATAAATGTGGAAGTTATAAACAAAAGCGATATCAACTTTAAAACGCGCTAAATTTTGTTGATGTTTTGCGTATTACGTTTGTATCGACATATCTCCGGCAGTACAAGAGCTGCACTTCTGAAACTTGGTACTTCAGTAGAAAATGTGACTCCGCTAATCTCGTAAATGTCTCGTTGCACAATTCCAAAGAATGTGGAAGTTATAAACAAAACGATATCCACTTTAAATTGCACTATTTTGTTGATGTTTTGCGTATTCAGTTTGTATCGATATATCTCCGGAAGTACAAGAGCTGCACATCTGAAACTTGGTACTTCAGTAGAAAATGCCTATCCGCGACTGTCTGCAAGTTTCCTTGCACAATTCGACTAAATGTGGAAGTTAGAAACAAAAGCGATATCAACTTTAAAACGCGCTAAATTTTGTTGATATTTTGCGTATTCAGTTTGTATCGACATATCTCCGGCAGTACAAGAGCTGCACTTCTTAAACTTGGTACTTCAGTAGTAAATGTGACTCCGCTAATCTCTGCAAAGTTTCGTTGCACAATTCGAATAAATCTGGAAGTTATAAACAAAAGCGATATCCACTTTAAATCGCACTAAATTTTGTTGATGTTTTGCGTATTCAGTTTGTATCGATATATCTCCGGAAATACAGGAGCTGCAACTCTGAACCTTGGTACTTCAGTAGAAAAGGCCTATCCGCGACTGTCTGCAAAGTTTAGTTGCATAATTCGACTAAATGTGGAAGTAAGAACAAAAGCGATATCAACTTTAAAACTCGCTAACTTTTGTTGATGTTTTGCGTATTAAGTTTGTATCGACATATCTCCGGAAGTACAAGAGCTGCACTTCTGAAACTTGATACTTCAGTAAAAAATGTGACTCCGCTAATCTCTGCAAAGTTTCGCTGCACAATTCCAATAAATGTGCAAGTTATAAACAAAAGCGATATCAACATTAAAACGCGCTATATTTTGTTGATGTTTTGCGTATTCAGTTTGTATCGACATATCTCCAGCAGTGCAAGAGCTGCACATCTGAAACTTGGTACTTCAGTAGAAAATGTGACTCCGCTAATCTCTGCAAAGTTTCGTAGCACAATTCCAATAAATGTGGAAGTTATAAACAAAAGCGATATCAACTTTAAAACGCGCTAAATTTTGTTGATGTTTTGCGTATTCAGTTTGTATCGACATATCTGCGGCAGTACAAGAGCTGAACTTCTGAAACTTGGTACTTCAGTAGAAAATGCCTATCCGCGACTCTCTGCAAAGTTTCGTTGCACAATTCGAATAAATGTGGAAGTTATAAACAAAAGCGATATCAACTTTAAAACGCGCTAAATTTTGTTGATGTTTTGCGTATTCCGTTTGTATCGACATATCTCCGGCAGTACAAGAGCTGCACTTCTGAACCTTGGTACTTCAGTAGAAAATGTGACTCCGCTAATCTCTGCAAAGTTTCGTTGCACAATTCCAATAAATGTGGAAGTTATAAACAAAAGCGATATCCACTTTAAATCGCACTAAATTTTGTTGATGTTTTGCGTATTCAGTTTGTATCGATATATCTCCGGAAGTACAAGAGCTGCACATCTGAAACTTGGTACTTCAGTGGATAATGCCTATCCGCGACAGTCTGCAAAGTTTCGTTCCATAATTTGACTAAATGTGGAAGTTAGAACAAAAGCGATATCAACTTTAAAACTCGCTAACTTTTGTTGATGTTTTGCGTATTCAGTTTGTATCGACATATCTCCGGCAGTACACGAGCTGCACTTCTGAAACTTGGTACTTCAGTAGAAAATGTGACTCCGCTAATCTCTGCAAAGTTTCGTTGCACAATTCGAATAAATGTGGAAGTAAGAACAAAAGCGATATGAACTTTAAAACGCGCTAAATTTTGTTGATGTTTTGCGTATTCAGTTTGTATCGACATATCTCCGGCAGTACAAGAGCTGAACTTCTACAACTTGGTACCTCAGTAGAAAATGCCTATCCGCGACTGTCTGCAACGTTTCGTTGCACAATGCAAATAAATGTGGGAGTTATAAACAAAAGCGATATCAACTTTAAAACGCGCTAAATTTTGTTGATGTTTTGCGTATTCAGTTTGTATCGACATATCTCCGGCAGTACAAGAGCTGCACTTCTGAAACTTAGTACTTCAGTAGAAAATGTGACTCCGCTAATCTCTGCAAAGTTTCGTTGCACAATTCGAATAAATGTGGTAGTTATCAACAAAAGCGATATCAACTTTAAAACGCGCCAAATTTTGTTGATGTTTTGCGTATTCAGTTTGTATCGACATATCTCCGGCAGTACAAGAGCTGCACTTCTGAAACTTAGTACTTCAGTAGAATATGTGACTCCGCTAATCTCTGCAACATTTCGTTGCACCATTCGAATAAATGTGGAAGTTATAAACAAAAGCGATATCAACTTTAAAACGCGCTAACTTTTGTTGATGTTTTGCGTATTCAGTTTGTATCGACATATCTCCTGCAGTACAAGAGCTGCACTTCTGAAACTTAGTACTTCAGTAGAATATGTGACTCCGCTAATCTCTGCAAAGTTTCGTTGCACAATTCCAATAAATGTGGAAGTTATAAACAAAAGCGATATTAACTTTAAAACGCGCTAAATGTTGTTGATGTTTTGCGTATTCAGTTTGTATCGACATATCTCCGGCAGTACAAGAGCTGCACTTCTGAAACTTGGTACTTCAGTAGAATATGTTACTCCGCTTATCTCTGCAAAGTTTCGTTGCACAATTCGAATAAATGTGGAAGTTATAAACAAAAGCGATATCAACTTTAAAACGCGCGAAATTTTGTTGATGTTTTGCGTATTCAGTTTGTATCGACATATCTCCGGCAGTACAAGAGCTGCACTTCTGAAACTTGGTACTTCAGTAGTAAATGTGACTCCGCTAATCTCTGCAAAGGTTCGTGTCACAATTCAAATAAATCTGGAAGTTATAAACAAAAGCGATATCCACTTTAAATCGCACTAAATTTTGTTGATGTTTTGCGTATTCAGTTTGTATCGATATATCTCCGGAAATACAAGAGCTGCAACTCTGAAACTTGGTACTTCAGTAGAAAAGGCCTATCCGCGACTGTCTGCAAAGTTTAGTTGCATAATTCGACTAAATGTGGAAGTAAGAACAAAAGCGATATCAACTTTAAAACTCGCTTACTTTTGTTGATGTTTTGCGTATTCAGTTTGTATCGACATATCTCCAGCAGTGCAAGAGCTGCACATCTAAAACTTGGTACTTCAGTAGAAAATGTGACTCCGCTAATCTCTGCAAAGTTTCGTAGCACAATTCCAATAAATGTGGAAGTTATAAACAAAAGCGATATCAACTTTAAAACGCGCTAAATTTTGTTGATGTTTTGCGTATTCAGTTTGTATCGACATATCTGCGGCAGTACAAGAGCTGAACTTCTGAAACTTGGTACTTCAGTAGAAAAGCCCTATCCGCGACTGTCTGCAAAGTTTCGTTGCACAATTCGAATAAATGTGGAAGTTATAAACAAAAGCGATATCAACTTTAAAACGCGCTAAATTTTGTTGATGTTTTGCGTATTCCGTTTGTATCGACATATCTCCGGCAGTACAAGAGCTGCACTTCTGAAACTTGGTAATTCAGTAGAAAATGTGACTCCGCTAATCTCTGCAAAGTTTCGTTGCACAATTCGAATAAATGTGGAAGTTATAAACAAAAGCGATATCCACTTTAAATCGCACTAAATTTTGTTGATGTTTTGCGTATTCAGTTTGTATCGATATATCTCCGGGAGTACAAGAGCTGCACATCTGAAACTTGGTACTTCAGTGGATAATGCCTATCCGCGACAGTCTGCAAAGTTTCGTTCCATAATTTGACTAAATGTGGAAGTTAGAACAAAAGCGATATCAACTTTAAAACTCGCTAACTTTTGTTGATGTTTTGCGTATTCAGTTTGTATCGACATATCTCCGGCAGTACACGAGCTGCACTTCTGAAACTTGGTACTTCAGTAGAAAATGTGACTCCGTTAATCTCTGCAAAGTTTCGTTGCACAATTCGAATAAATGTGGAAGTTATAAACAAAAGCGATATCAACTTTAAAACGCGCTAAATTTTGTTGATGTTTTGCGTATTCAGTTTGTATCGACATATCTCCAGCAGTGCAAGAGCTGCACATCTGAAACTTGGTACTTCAGTAGAAAATGTGACTCCGCTAATCTCTGCAAAGTTTCGTAGCACAATTCCAATAAATGTGGAAGTTATAAACAAAAGCGATATCAACTTTAAAACGCGCTAAATTTTGTTGATGTTTTGCGTATTCAGTTTGTATCGACATATCTGCGGCAGTACAAGAGCTGAACTTCTGAAACTTGGTACTTCAGTAGAAAATGCCTATCCGCGACTGTCTGCAAAGTTTCGTTGCACAATTCGAATAAATGTGGAAGTTATAAACAAAAGCGATATCAACTTTAAAACGCGCTAAATTTTGTTGATGTTTTGCGTATTCCGTTTGTATCGACATATCTCCGGCAGTACAAGAGCTGCACTTCTGAACCTTAATACTTCAGTAGAAAATGTGACTCCGCTAATCTCTGCAAAGTTTCGTTGCACAATTCCAATAAATGTGGAAGTTATAAACAAAAGCGATATCCACTTTAAATCGCACTAAATTTTGTTGATGTTTTGCGTATTCAGTTTGTATCGATATGTCTCCGGAAGTACAATATCTGCACATCTGAAACTTGGTACTTCAGTGGATTATGCCTATCCGCGACAGTCTGCAAAGTTTCGTTCCATAATTTGACTAAATGTGGAAGTTAGAACAAAAGCGATATCAACTTTAAAACTCGCTAACTTTTGTTGATGTTTTGCGTATTCAGTTTGTATCGACATATCTCCGGCAGTACACGAGCTGCACTTCTGAAACTTGGTACTTCAGTAGAAAATGTGACTCCGCTAATCTCTGCAAAGTTTCGTTGCACAATTCGAATAAATGTGGAAGTAAGAACAAAAGCGATATCAACTTTAAAACGCGCTAAATTTAGTTGATGTTTTGCGTATTCAGTTTGTATCGACATATCTCCGGCAGTACAAGAGCTGAACTTCTGAAACTTGGTACCTCAGTAGAAAATGCCTATCCGCGACTGTCTGCAACGTTCCGTTGCACAATGCAAATAAATGTGGGAGTTATAAACAAAAGCGATATCAACTTTCAAACGCGCTAAATTTTGTTGATGTTTTGCGTATTCAGTTTGTATCGACATATCTCCGGCAGTACAAGAGCTGCACTTCTGAAACTGTGTACTTCAGTAGAAAATGTGACTCCGCTAATCTCTGCAAAGTTTCGTTGCACAATTCGAATAAATGTGGAAGTTATCAACAAAAGCGATATCAACTTTAAAACGCGCCAAATTTTGTTGATGTTTTGCGTATTCAGTTTGTATCGACATATTTCCGGCAGTACAAGAGCTGCACTTCTGAAACTTGGTACTTCAGTAGAATATGTGACTCCGCTAATCTCTGCAAAATTTCGTTGCACCATTCGAATAAATGTGGAAGTTATAAACAAAAGCGATATCAACTTTAAAACGCGCTAACTTTTGTTGATGTTTTGCGTATTCAGTTTGTATCGACATATCTTAAGCAGTACAAGAGCTGCACTTCTGAAACTTAGTACTTCAGTAGAATATGTGACTCCGCTAATCTCTGCAAAGTTTCGTTGCACAATTCCAATAAATGTGGAAGTTATAAACAAAAGCGATATTAACTTTAAAACGCGCTAAATTTTGTTGATGTTTTGCGTATTCAGTTTGTATCGACATATTTCCAGCAGTACAAGAGCTGCACTTCTGAAACTTGGTACTTCAGTAGAATATGTAACTCCGCTTATCTCTGCAAAGTTTCGTTGCACAATTCGAATAAATTTGGAAGTTATAAACAAAAGCGATATCAACTTTAAAACGCGCTAAATTTTGTTGATGTTTTGCGTATTCAGTTTGTATCGACATATCTCCGGCAGTACAAGAGCTGCACTTCTGAAACGTGGTACTTCAGTAGAATATGTTACTCCGCTTATCTCTGCAAAGTTTCGTTGCACAATTCGAATAAATGTGGAAGTTATAAACAAAAGCGATATCAACTTTAAAACGCGCTAAATTTTGTTGATGTTTTGCGTATTCAGTTTGTATCGACATATCTCCGGCAGTACAAGAGCTGCACTTCTGAAACTTGGTACTTCAGTAGTAAATGTGACTCCGCTAATCTCTGCAAAGGTTCGTGTCACAATTCAAATAAATCTGGAAGTTATAAACAAAAGCGATATCCACTTTAAATCGCACTAAATTTTGTTGATGTTTTGCGTATTCAGTTTGTATCGATATATCTCCGGAAATACAAGAGCTGCAACTCTGAAACTTGGTACTTCAGTAGAAAAGGCCTATCCGCGACTGTCTGCAAAGTTTAGTTGCATAATTCGACTAAATGTGGAAGTAAGAACAAAAGCGATATCAACTTTAAAACTCGCTTACTTTTGTTGATGTTTTGCGTATTCAGTTTGTATCGACATATCTCCCGCAGTACAAGAGCTGCACTTCTGAAACTTAGTACTTCAGTAAAAAATGTGACTCCGCTAATCTCTGCAAAGTTTCGCTGCACAATTCCAATAAATGTGCAAGTTATAAACAAAAGCGATATCAACATTAAAACGCGCTATATTTTGTTGATGTTTTGCGTATTCAGTTTGTATCGACATATCTCCAGCAGTGCAAGAGCTGCACATCTAAAACTTGGTACTTTAGTAGAAAATGTGACTCCGCTAATCTCTGCAAAGTTTCGTAGCACAATTCCAATAAATGTGGAAGTTATAAACAAAAGCGATATCAACTTTAAAACGCGCTAAATTTTGTTGATGTTTTGCGTATTCAGTTTGTATCGACATATCTGCGGCAGTACAAGAGCTGAACTTCTGAAACTTGGTACTTCAGTAGAAAAGGCCTATCCGCGACTGTCTGCAAAGTTTCGTTGCACAATTCGAATAAATGTGGAAGTTATAAACAAAAGCGATATCAACTTTAAAACGCGCTAAATTTTGTTGATGTTTTGCGTATTCCGTTTGTATCGACATATCTCCGGCAGTACAAGAGCTGCACTTCTGAAACTTGGTACCTCAGTAGAAAATGTGACTCCGCTAATCTCTGCAAAGTTTCGTTCCACAATTCCAATAAATGTGTAAGTTATAAACAAAAGCGATATCCACTTTAAATCGCACTAAATTTTGTTGATGTTTTGCGTATTCAGTTTGTATCGATATATCTCCGGAAGTACAAGAGCTGCACATCTGAAACTTGGTACTTCAGTGGATAATGCCTATCCGCGACAGTCTGCAAAGTTTTGTTCCATAATTTGACTAAATGTGGAAGTTAGAACAAAAGCGATATCAACTTTAAAACTCGCTAACTTTTGTTGATGTTTTGCGTATTCAGTTTGTATCGACATATCTCCGGCAGTACACGAGCTGCACTTCTGAACCTTGGTACTTCAGTAGAAAATGTGACTCCGCTAATCTCTGCAAAGTTTCGTTGCACAGTTTGACTAAATGTGGAAGTTAGAACAAAAGCGATATCAACTTTAAAACGCGCTAAATTTTGTTGATGTTTTGCGTATTCAGTTTGTATCGACATATCTCCGGCAGTACAAGAGCTGAACATCTGAAACTTGGTACTTCAGTAGAAAATGCCTATCCGCGACTGTCTGCAACGTTTCGTTGCACAATGCAAATAAATGTGGAAGTTATAAACAAAAGCGATATCAACTTTAAAACGCGCTAAATTTTGTTGATGTTTTGCGTATTCAGTTTGTATCGACATATCTCCGGCAGTACAAGAGCTGCACTTCTGAAACTTGGTACTTCAGTAGAAAATGTGACTCCGCTAATCTCTGCAAAGTTTCGTTGCACAATTCCAATAAATGTGGAAGTTATAAAAAAAAGCGATATCCACTTTAAATCGCACTAAATTTTGTTGATGTTTTGCGTATTCAGTTTGTATCGATATATCTCCGGAAGTTCAAGAGCTGCACTTCTAAAACTTGGTACTGCAGTAGAACAGACATATCCGCGACTGTCTGCAAAGTTTCGTTGCACAATTCGAATAAATGTGGAAGTTATAAACAAAAGCGATATCAACTTTAAAACGCGCTAAATTTTGTTGATGTTTTGCGTATTCAGTTTGTATCGACATATCTCCGGCGGTACAAGAGCTGCACTTCTGAAACTTGGTACTTCAGTAGAATGTGTTACTCCGCTTATCTCTCCAAAGTTTCGTTACACAATTCACTTAAATGTGGAAGTTATAAACAAAAGCGATATCAACTTTAAAACGCGCTAAATTTTGTTGATGTTTTGCGTATTCAGTTTGTATCGACATATCTCCGGCAGTACAAGAGCTGCACTTCTGAAACTTGGTACTTCAGTAGAAAATGTGACTCCGCTAATCTCGTAAAAGTCTCGTTGCACAATTCCGATAAATGTGGAAGTTATAAACAAAACGATATCCACTTTAAATCGCACTATTTTGTTGATGTTTTGCGTATTCAGTTTGTATCGATATATCTCCGGAAGTACAAGAGCTGCACATCGGAAACTTGGTACTTCAGTAGAAAATGCCTATCCGCGACTGTCTGCAAGTTTCCTTGCACAATTCGACTAAATGTTGAAGTTAGAAACAAAAGGCGATATCAACTTTAAAACGCGGTAAATTTTGTTGATATTTTGCGTATTCAGTTTGTATCGACATATCTCCGGCAGTACAAGAGCTGCACTTCTGAAACTTGGTACTTCAGTAGAAAATGTGACTCCGCTAATCTCTGCAAAGTTTCGTTGCACAATTCGAATAAATGTGGAAGTTATAAACAAAAGCGATATCAACTTTAAAACGCGCTAAATTTTGTTGATGTTTTGCGTATCTAGTTTGTATCGACATATCTCCGGCAGTACAAGAGCTGCACTTCTGAACCTTGGTACTTCAGTAGAAAATGTGACTCCGCTAATCTCTGCAAAGTTTCGTTGCACAATTCCAATAAATGTGGAAGTTATAAACAAAAGCGATATCCACTTTAAATCGCACTAAATTTTGTTGATGTTTTGCGTATTCAGTTTGTATCGATATGTCTCCGGAAGTACAATATCTGCACATCTGAAACTTGGAACTTGAGTGGATTATGCCTATCCGCGACAGTCTGCAAAGTTTCGTTCCATAATTTGACTAAATGTGGAAGTTAGAACAAAAGCGATATCAACTTTAAAACTCGCTAACTTTTGTTGATGTTTTGCGTATTCAGTTTGTATCGACATATCTCCGGCAGTACACGAGCTGCACTTCTGAAACTTGGTACTTCAGTAGAAAATGTGACTCCGCTAATCTCTGCAAAGTTTCGTTGCACAATTCGAATAAATGTGGAAGTAAGAACAAAAGCGATATCAACTTTAAAACGCGCTAAATTTTGTTGATGTTTTGCGTATTCAGTTTGTATCGACATATCTCCGGCAGTACAAGAGCTGAACTTCTGAAACTTGGTACCTCAGTAGGACATGCATATCCGCGACTGTCTGCAACGTTTCGTTGCACAATGCAAATAAATGTGGGAGTTATAAACAAAAGCGATATCAACTTTCAAACGCGCTAAATTTTGTTGATGTTTTGCGTATTCAGTTTGTATCGACATATCTCCGGCAGTACAAGAGCTGCACTTCTGAAACTTGGTACTTCAGTAGAAAATGTGACTCCGCTAATCTCTGCAAAGTTTCGTTGCACAATTCGAATAAATGTGGAAGTTATCAACAAAAGCGATATCAACTTTAAAACGCGCCAAATTTTGTTGATGTTTTGCGTATTCAGTTTGTATCGACATATCTCCGGCAGTACAAGAGCTGCACTTCTGAAACTTGGTACTTCAGTAGAATATGTGACTCCGCTAATCTCTGCAAAATTTCGTTGCACAATTCGAATAAATGTGGAAGTTATAAACAAAAGCGATATCAACTTTAAAACGCGCTAACTTTTGTTGATGTTTTGCGTATTCAGTTTGTATCGACATATCTTAAGCAGTACAAGAGCTGCACTTCTGAAACTTAGTACTTCAGTAGAATATGTGACTCCGCTAATCTCTGCAAAGTTTCGTTGCACAATTCCAATAAATGTGGAAGTTATAAACAAAAGCGATATTAACTTTAAAACGCGCTAAATTTTGTTGATGTTTTGCGTATTCAGTTTGTATCGACATATTTCCGGCAGTACAAGAGCTGCACTTCTGAAACTTGGTACTTCAGTAGAATATGTAACTCCACTTATCTCTGCAAAGTTTCGTTGCACAATTCGAATAAATTTGGAAGTTATAATCAAAAGCGATATCAACTTTAAAACGCGCTAAATTTTGTTGATGTTTTGCGTATTCAGTTTGTATCGACATATCTCCGGCAGTACAAGAGCTGCACTTCTGAAACTTGGTACTTCAGTAGAATATGTTACTCCGCTTATCTCTGCAAAGTTTCGTTGCACAATTCGAATAAATGTGGAAGTTATAAACAAAAGCGATATCAACTTTAAAACGCGCTAAATTTTGTTGATGTTTTGCGTATTCAGTTTGTATCGACATATCTCCGGCAGTACAAGAGCTGCACTTCTGAAACTTGGTACTTCAGTAGTAAATGTGACTCCGCTAATCTCTGCAAAGGTTCGTGTCACAATTCAAATAAATCTGGAAGTTATAAACAAAAGCGATATCCACTTTAAATCGCACTAAATTTTGTTGATGTTTTGCGTATTCAGTTTGTATCGATATATCTCCGGAAATACAAGAGCTGCAACTCTGAAACTTGGTACTTCAGTAGAAAAGGCCTATCCGCGACTGTCTGAAAAGTTTAGTTGCATAATTCGACTAAATGTGGAAGTAAGAACAAAAGCGATATCAACTTTAAAACTCGCTTACTTTTGTTGATGTTTTGCGTATTCAGTTTGTATCGACATATCTCCCGCAGTACAAGAGCTGCACTTCTGAAACTTGATACTTCAGTAAAAAATGTGACTCCGCTAATCTCTGCAAAGTTTCGCTGCACAATTCCAATAAATGTGCAAGTTATAAACAAAAGCGATATCAACATTAAAACGCGCTATATTTTGTTGATGTTTTGCGTATTCAGTTTGTATCGACATATCTCCAGCAGTGCAAGAGCTGCACATCTAAAACTTGGTACTTCAGTAGAAAATGTGACTCCGCTAATCTCTGCAAAGTTTCGTAGCACAATTCCAATAAATGTGGAAGTTATAAACAAAAGCGATATCAACTTTAAAACGCGCTAAATTTTGTTGATGTTTTGCGTATTCAGTTTGTATCGACATATCTGCGGCAGTACAAGAGCTGAACTTCTGAAACTTGGTACTTCAGTAGAAAAGGCCTATCCGCGACTGTCTGCAAAGTTTCGTTGCACAATTCGAATAAATGTGGAAGTTATAAACAAAAGCGATATCAACTTTAAAACGCGCTAAATTTTGTTGATGTTTTGCGTATTCCGTTTGTATCGACATATCTCCGGCAGTACAAGAGCTGCACTTCTGAAACTTGGTACCTCAGTAGAAAATGTGACTCCGCTAATCTCTGCAAAGTTTCGTTCCACAATTCCAATAAATGTGGAAGTTATAAACAAAAGCGATATCCACTTTAAATCGCACTAAATTTTGTTGATGTTTTGCGTATTCAGTTTGTATCGATATATCTCCGGAAGTACAAGAGCTGCACATCTGAAACTTGGTACTTCAGTGGATAATGCCTATCCGCGACAGTCTGCAAAGTTTTGTTCCATAATTTGACTAAATGTGGAAGTTAGAACAAAAGCGATATCAACTTTAAAACTCGCTAACTTTTGTTGATGTTTTGCGTATTCAGTTTGTATCGACATATCTCCGGCAGTACACGAGCTGCACTTCTGAACCTTGGTACTTCAGTAGAAAATGTGACTCCGCTAATCTCTGCAAAGTTTCGTTGCACAATTTGACTAAATGTGGAAGTTAGAACAAAAGCGATATCAACTTTAAAACGCGCTAAATTTTGTTGATGTTTTGCGTATTCAGTTTGTATCGACATATCTCCGGCAGTACAAGAGCTGAACTTCTGAAACTTGGTACTTCAGTAGAAAATGCCTATCCGCGACTGTCTGCAACGTTTCGTTGCACAATGCAAATAAATGTGGAAGTTATAAACAAAAGCGAAATCAACTTTAAAACGCGCTAAATTTTGTTGATGTTTTGCGTATTCAGTTTGTATCGACATATCTCCGGCAGTACAAGAGCTGCACTTCTGAAACTTGGTACTTCAGTAGAATATGGTACTCCGCTTATCTCTCCAAAGTTTCGTTGCACAATTCCAATAAATGTGGAAGTTATAAACAAAAGCGATATCAACTTTAAAACGCGCTAAATTTTGTTGATGTTTTGCGTATTCAGTTTGTATCGACATATCTCCGGCGGTACAAGAGCTGCACTTCTGAAACTTGGTACTTCTGTAGAATGTGTTACTCCGCTTATCTCTCCAAAGTTTCGTTACACAATTCACTTAAATGTGGAAGTTATAAACAAAAGCGATATCAACTTTAAAACGCGCTAAATTTTGTTGATGTTTTGCGTATTAAGTTTGTATCGACATATCTCCGGCAGTACAAGAGCTGCACTTCTGAAACTTGGTACTTCAGTAGAAAATGTGACTCCGCTAATCTCGTAAAAGTCTCGTTGCACAATTCCGATAAATGTGGAAGTTATAAACAAAACGATATCCACTTTAAATCGCACTATTTTGTTGATGTTTTGCGTATTCAGTTTGTATCGATATATCTCCGGAAGTACAAGAGCTGCACATCTGAAACTTGGTACTTCAGTAGAAAATGCCTATCCGCGACTGTCTGCAAGTTTCCTTGCACAATTCGACTAAATGTTGAAGTTAGAAACAAAAGGCGATATCAACTTTAAAACGCGGTAAATTTTGTTGATATTTTGCGTATTCAGTTTGTATCGACATATCTCCGGCAGTACAAGAGCTGCACTTCTGAAACTTGGTACTTCAGTAGAAAATGTGACTCCGCTAATCTCTGCAAAGTTTCGTTGCACAATTCGAATAAATGTGGAAGTTACAAACAAAAGCGATATCAACTTTAAAACGCGCTAAATTTTGTTGATGTTTTGCGTATCTAGTTTGTATCGACATATCTCCGGCAGTACAAGAGCTGCACTTCTGAAACTTGGTTCTTCAGTAGAAAATGTGACTAAGCTAATCTCTGCAAAGGTTCGTGTCACAATTCAAATAAATGTGGAAGTTATAAACAAAAGCGATATCCACTTTAAATCGCATTAAATTTTGTTGATGTTTTGCGTATTCCGTTTGTATCGATATATCTTCGGAAGTACAAGAGCTGCAACTCTGAAACTTGGTACTTCAGTAGAAAATGCCTATCCGCGACTGTCTGCAAAGTTTCGTTGCATCATTCGACTAAATGTGGAAGTAAGAACAAAAGCGATATCAACTTTTAAACTGTCTTACTTTTGTTGATGTTTTGTGTATTCAGTTTGTATCGACATATCTCCCGCAGTACAAGAGCTGCACTTCTGAAACTTGATACTTCAGTAAAAAATGTGACTCCGCTAATCTCTGCACAGTTTCGTTGCACAATTTCAATAAATGTGCAAGTTATAAACAAAAGCGATATCAACTTTAAAACGCGCTAAATTTTGTTGATGTTTTGCGTATTCCGTTTGTATCGACATATCTCCGGCAGTACAAGAGCTGCACTTCTGAGACTTGGTACTTCAGTAGAAAATGTGACTCCGCTAATCTCTGCAAAGTTTCGTTGCACAATTCGAATAAATGTGGAAGTTATAAACAAAAGCGATATCAACTTTAAAACGCGCTAAATTTTGTTGATGTTTTGCGTATTCAGTTTGTATCGACATATCTCCGGCAGTACAAGAGCTGCACTTGTGAAACTTGGTACTTCAGTATCATATGTTACTCCGCTAATCTCTGCAAAATTTCGTTGCACCATTCGAATAAATGTGGAAGTTATAAACAAAAGCGATATCAACTTTAAAACGCGCTAACTTTTGTTGATGTTTTGCGTATTCAGTTTGTATCGACATATCTCCGGCAGTACAAGAGCTGCACTTCTGAAACTTGGTACTTCAGTAGAAAATGTGACTCCGCTAATCTCTGCAAAGTTTCGTTGCACAATTCAAATAAATGTGGATGTTATAAACAAAAGCGATATCCACTTTAAATCCACTAAATTTTGTTGATGTTTTGCGTATTCAGTTTGTATCGATATATCTCCGGAAGTACAAGAGCTGCACATCTGAAACTTGGTACTTCAGTAGACGACGTATCTCCGCGACTGTCTGCAAAGTTTCGTTGCACAATTCGACTAAATGTGGAAGTTAGAAACAAAAGCGATATCAACTTTAAAACGCGCTAAATTTTGTTGATGTTTTGCGTATTCAGCTTGTATCGACATATCTCCGGCAGTACAATAGCTGCACTTCTGAAACTTGGTACTTCAGTAGAAAATGTGACTCCGCTAATCTCTGCAAAGTTTCGTTGCACAATTCCAATAAATCCGGAGGTTATAAACAAAAGCGATATCAACTTTAAAACGCGCTATATTTTGTTGATGTTTTGCGTATTCAGTTTGTATCGACATATCTCCGGCAGTACAAGAGCTGCACGGCTTAAACTTGGTACTTCAGTAGAAAATGTGACTCCGCTAATCTCTGCAAAGTTTCGTTGCACAATTCCAATAGATGTGGAAGTTATAAACAAAAGCGATATCCACTTTAAAACGCGCTAAATTTTGTTGATGTTTTGCGTATTCAGTTTGTATCGACATATCTTCGGTAGTACAAGAGCTGCACTTCTGAAACTTGGTACTTCAGTAGAAAATGCCTATCCGCGACTGTCTGCAAAGTTTCGTTGCATAATTCGAATAAATGTGGAAGTTAGAACAAAAGCGATATCAACTTTAAAACTCACTAACTTTTGTGTATGTTTTGCGTATTCAGTTTGTATCGACATATCTCCCGCAGTACAAGAGCTGCACTTCTGAAACTTGGTACTTCAGTAAAAAATGTGACTCCGCTAATCACTGCAAAGTTTCGTTGCACAATTCGAATAAATGTGGAAGTTATAAACAAAAGCGATATCAACTTTAAAACGCGCTGAATTTTGTTGATGTTTTGCGTATTCAGTTTGTATCGACATATCTCCGGCAGTATAAGAGCTGCACTTCTGAAACTTGGAACTTCAGTAAAAAATGTGACTCCGCTAATCTCTGCAAAGTTTCGTTGCACAATTCCAATAAATGTGGATGTTATAAACAAAAGCGATATCCACTTTAAATCGCACTAAATTTTGTTGATGTTTTGCGTATTCAGTTTGTATCGATATATCTCCCGAAGTACAAGAGCTGAACATCTGAAACTTGGTACTTCAGTAGAAAATACCTATCCGCGACTGTCTGGAAAGTTTCGTTGCACAATTCGACTAAATGTGGAAGTTAGAAACAAAAGCGATATCAACTTTAAAACGCGCTAAATTTTGTTGATGTTTTGCGTATTCAGTTTGTATCGACATATCTCCGGCAGTACAAGAGCTGCACTTCTGAAACTTGGTACTTCAGTAGAAAATGTGACTCCGCTAATCTCTGCAAAGTTTCGTTGCACAATTCCAATAAATGTGGAGGTTATAAACAACAGCGATATCAACTTTAAATCGCACTAAATCTTGTTGATGTTTTGCGTATTCAGTTTGTATCGATATATCTCCGGAAGTACAAGAGCTGCACTTCTGAGACTTGGTACTTCAGTAGAACATGCATATCCGTGACTGTCTGCAAAGTTTCGTTGCACAAGTCGAATAAATGTGGAAGTTATAAAAAAAAGCGATATCAACTTTATAACGCGCTCAATTTTGTTGATGGTTTGCGTATTCAGTTTGTATCGACATATCTCCGGCAGTACAAGAGCTGCACTGTTGCAACTTGGTACTTCAGTAGAAAATGCCTATCCGCGACTGTCTGCAAAGTTTCGTTGCACAATTCGAATAAATGTTGAAGTTATAAACAAAAGCGATATCAACTATAAAACGCGCTATATTTTGTTGATGTTTTGCGTATTCAGTTTGTATCGACATATCTCCGGCAGTACAAGAGCTGCACTTCTGAAACTTGGTACTTCAGTAGCATATGTGACTCCGCTAATCTCTGCAAAATTTCGTTGCAGCATTCGAATAAATGTGGAAGTTATAAACAAAAGCGATATCAACTTTAAAACGCGCTAACTTTTGTTGATGTTTTGCGTATTCAGTTTGTATCGACATATCTCCGGCAGTACAAGAGCTGCACTTCTGAAACTTGGTACTTCAGTAGAATATGTGACTCCGCTAATCTCTGCAAAGTTTCGTTGTACAATTCGAATAAATGTGGAAGTTATAAACAAAAGCGATATTAACTTTAAAACGCGCTAAATTTTGTTGATGTTTTGCGTATTCAGTTTGTATCGACATATTTCCGGCAGTACAAGAGCTGCACTTCTGAAACTTGGTACTTCAGTAGAAAATGTGACTCCGCTAATCTCTGCAAAGTTTCGTTGCACAATTCCAATAAATGTGGATGTTATAAACAAAAGCGATATCCACTTTAAATCCACTAAATTTCGTTGATGTTTTGCGTATTCAGTTTGTATCGATATATCTCCGAAAGTACAAGAGCTGCACATCTGAAACTTGGTACTTCAGTAGAAAATGCGTATCCGCGAGTGTCTGCAAAGTTTCGTTGCAGAATTCGACTAAATGTGGAAGTTAGAAACAAAAGCGATATCAACTTTAAAACGCGCTAAATTTTGTTGATGTTTTGCGTATTCAGCTTTTATCGACATATCTCCGGCAGTACAATAGCTGCACTTCTGAAACTTGGTACTTCAGTAGAAAATGTGACTCCGCTAATCTCTGCAAAGTTTCGTCGCACAATTCGAATGAATGTGGAAGTTATACTTAAAAGCGATATCAACTTTAAAACGCGCTAAATTTTGTTGATATTTTGCTTATTCAGTTTGTATCAACATATAACAGGCAGTACAAGAGCTGCACTTCTGAAACTTGGTACTTCAGTAGACCATGTATCTCCGCGACTGTCTGCAAAGTTTCGTTGCACAATTCGAATAAATGTGAAAGTTATAAACAAAAGCGATATCAACTTTAAAACGCGCTAAATTTTGTTGATGTTTTGCGTATTCAGTTTGTATCGACATATCTCCTGCAGTACAAGAGCTGCACTTCTTAAACTTGGTACTTCAGTAGAAAATGTGACTCCGCTAATCTCTGCAAAGTTTCGTTGCACAATTCCAATAGATGTGGAAGTTATAAACAAAAGCGATATCCACTTTAAAACGCGCTAAATTTTGTTGATGTTTTGCGTATTCAGTTTGTATCGACATATCTTCGGTAGTAAAAGAGCTTCACTTCTGAAACTTGGTACTTCAGTAGAAAATGCCTATCCGCGACTGTCTGCAAAGTTTCGTTGCATAATTCGAATAAATGTGGAAGTTAGAACAAAAGCGATATCAACTTTAAAACTCGCTAACTTTTGTGTATGTTTTGCGTATTCAGTTTGTATCGACATATCTCCGGCAGTACAAGAGCTGCACTTCTGAAACTTGGTACTTCAGTAGAAAATGTCACTCCGCTAATCTCTGCAAAGTTTCGTTGCACAATTCGCTTTAATTTGGAAGTTATAAACAAAAGCGATATCAACTTTAAAACGCGCTAAATTTTGTTGATGTTTTGCGTATTCAGTTTGTATCGACATATCTCCTGCAGTACAAGAGCTGCACTTCTGAAACTTGGTACTTCAGTAGGAAATGCCTCTCCGCGACGGTCTGCAAAGTTTCGTTGCACAATTCGAATAAATGTGGAAGTTATAAACAAAAGCGATATCAACTATAAAACGCGCTAAATTTTGTTGATGTTTTGCGTATTCAGTTTGTATCGACATATCTCCGGCAGTACAAGAGATGCACTTCTGAAACTTCGTACTTCAGTAGAAAATGCATCTCCGCTAATCTCTGCAAAGTTTCGTTTCACAATTCGCATAAATGTGGAAGTTATAAACAAAAGCGATATCAACTATAAAACGCGCTAAATTTTGTTGATGTTTTTCGTATTCAGTTTGTATCGAGATATCTCCGGCAGTACAAGAGCTGCACTTCTGAAACTTGGTACTTCAGTAGAAAATATGACTCCGCTTATCTCTGCAAAGTTTCGTTGCACAATTCGAATAAATGTGGAAGTTATTAACAAAAGCGATATAAACTTTAAAACGCGCTAAATTTTGTTGATGTTTTGCGTATTCAGTTTGTATTGACATATCTCCGGCAGTACAGGAGAGGCGCACTTCTGAAACTTAGTACTTCAGTAGAAAATGCCTCTCCGCGACTGTCTGCAAAGTTTCGTTGCAGAATTCGAATAAATGTGGAAGTTATAAACAAAAGCGATATCAACTATAAAACGCGCTAAATTTTGTTGATGTTTTTCGTATTCAGTTTGTATCGACATATCTCCGGCAGTACAAGAGCTGCACTTCTGAAACTTGGTACTTCAGTAGAAAATGTATCTCCGCAAATCTCTGCAAGGTTTCGTCGCACAATTCGAATAAATGTGGAAGTTATAAACAAAAGCGATATCAACTTTAAAACGCGCTAAATTTTGTTGATGTTTTGCGTAATAAGTTTGTATCGACATATCTCGGGCAGTACAAGAGCTGCACTTCTGAAACTTGGTACTTAAGTAGACGCTGTATGACCGCGACTGTCTGCAAAGTTTCGTTGCACAATTCGAATAAATGTGGAAGTTATAAACAAAAGCGATATCAACTTTAAAACGCGCTAAATTTTGTTGATGTTTTGCGTATTCAGTTTGTATCGACATATCTCCGGCAGTACAAGAGCTGCACTTCTGAAACTTCGTACTTCAGTAGAAAATGTATCTCCGCGCATCTTTGCAAAGTTTCGTTGCACAATTCGAATAAATGTGGAAGTTATAAACAAAAGCGATATCAACTTTAAAACGCGCTAAATTTTGTTGATGTTTTGCGTATTCAGTTTGTATCGACATATATCCGGCAGTACAAGAGCTGCACTTCTGAAACTTGGTACTTCAGTAGAAAATGTATCTCCGCTAATCTCTGCAAAGTTTCGTTGCACAATTCGAATAAATGTGGAAGTTTTAAACAAAAGCGATATCAACTTTAAAACGCGCTAAATTTTGTTGATGTTTTGCGTATTCAGTTTGTATCGACATATCTCTGGCAGTACGAGAGCTGCACTTCTGAAACTTGGTACTTCAGTAGAAAATGTGACTCCGCTAATCTCTGCAAAGTTTCGTTGCACAATTCGAATAGATGTGGAAGTTATAAACAAAAGCGATATCAACTTTAAAACGCGCCTAATTTTGTATGATGTTTTGCGTATTCAGTTTGTATCGACATATCTCCGGCAGTACAAGAGCTGCACTTCTGAAACTTGGTACTTCAGTAGACCATGTATCCCCGCGACTGTCTTCAAAGTTGCGTTGCACAATTCGAATAAATGTGGAAGTTATAAACAAAAGCGATATCAACTTTAAAACGCGCTAAATTTTGTTGATGTTTTGCGTATTCAGTTTGTATCGACATATCTCCTGCAGTACAAGAGCTGCACTTCTGAAACTTGGTACTTCAGTAGGAAATGCCTCTCCGCGACGGTCTGAAAAGTTTCGTTGCACAATTCGAATAAATGTGGAAGTTATAAACAAAAGCGATATCAACTATAAAACGCGCTAAATTTTGTTGATGTTTTGCGTATTAAGTTTGTATCGACATATCTCCGGCAGTACAAGAGATGCACTTCTGAAACTTCGTACTTCAGTAGAAAATGCATCTCCGCTAATCTCTGCAAAGTTTCGTTTCACAATTCGCATAAATGTGGAAGTTATAAACAAAAGCGATATCAACTATAAAACGCGCTAAATTTTGTTGATGTTTTTCGTATTCAGTTTGTATCGAGATATCTCCGGCAGTACAAGAGCTGCACTTCTGAAACTTGGTACTTCAGTAGAAAATGCCTCTCCGCGACTGTCTGCAAAGTTTCGTTGCAGAATTCGAATAAATGTGGAAGTTATAAACAAAAGCGATATCAACTATAAAACGCGCTAAATTTTGTTGATGTTTTTCGTATTCAGTTTGTATCGACATATCTCCGGCAGTACAAGAGCTGCACTTCTGAAACTTGGTACTTCAGTAGAAAATGTATCTCCGCAAATCTCTGCAAGGTTTCGTCGCACAATTCGAATAAATGTGGAAGTTATAAACAAAAGCGATATCAACTTTTAAACGCGCTAAATTTTGTTGATGTTTTGCGTAATAAGTTTGTATCGACATATCTCGGGCAGTACAAGAGCTGCACTTCTGAAACTTGGTACTTAAGTAGACGCTGTATGACCGCGACTGTCTGCAAAGTTTCGTTGCACAATTCGAATAAATGTGGAAGTTATAAACAAAAGCGATATCAACTTTAAAACGCGCTAAATTTTGTTGATGTTTTGCGTATTCAGTTTGTATCGACATATCTCCGGCAGTACAAGAGCTGCACTTCTGAAACTTCGTACTTCAGTAGAACATGTATCTCCGCGCATCTCTGCAAAGTTTCGTTGCACAATTCGAATAAATGTGGAAGTTATAAACAAAAGCGATATCAACTTTAAAACGCGCTAAATTTTGTTGATGTTTTGCGTATTCAGTTTGTATCGACATATATCCGGCAGTACAAGAGCTGCACTTCTGAAACTTGGTACTTCAGTAGAAAATGTATCTCCGCTAATCTCTGCAAAGTTTCGTTGCACAATTCGAATAAATGTGGAAGTTATAAACAAAAGCGATATCAACTTTAAAACGCGCTAAATTTTGTTGATGTTTTGCGTATTCAGTTTGTATCGACATATCTCTGGCAGTACGAGAGCTGCACTTCTGAAACTTGGTACTTCAGTAGAAAATGTGACTCCGCTAATCTCTGCAAAGTTTCGTTGCACAATTCGAATAGATGTGGAAGTTATAAACAAAAGCGATATCAACTTTAAAACGCGCCTAATTTTGTATGATGTTTTGCGTTTTCAGTTTGTATCGACATATCTCCGGCAGTACAAGAGCTGCACTTCTGAAACTTGGTACTTCAGTAGACCATGTATCCCCGCGACTGTCTGCAAAGTTGCGTTGCACAATTCGAATAAATGTGGAAGTTATAAACAAAAGCGATATCAACTTTAAAACGCGCTAAATTTTGTTGATGTTTTGCGTATTCAGTTTGTATCGACATATCTCCTGCAGTACAAGAGCTGCACTTCTGAAACTTGGTACTTCAGTAGGAAATGCCTCTCCGCGACGGTCTGCAAAGTTTCGTTGCACAATTCGAATAAATGTGGAAGTTATAAACAAAAGCGATATCAACTATAAAACGCGCTAAATTTTGTTGATGTTTTGCGTATTCAGTTTGTATCGACATATCTCCGGCAGTACAAGAGATGCACTTCTGAAACTTCGTACTTCAGTAGAAAAGGCATCTCCGCTAATCTCTGCAAAGTTTCGTTTCACAATTCGCATAAATGTGGAAGTTATAAACAAAAGCGATATCAACTATAAAACGCGCTAAATTTTGTTGATGTTTTTCGTATTCAGTTTGTATCGAGATATCTCCGGCAGTACAAGAGCTGCACTTCTGAAACTTGGTACTTCAGTAGAAAATATGACTCCGCTAATCTCTGCAAAGTTTCGTTGCACAATTCGAATAAATGTGGAAGTTATAAACAAAAGCGATATCAACTTTAAAACGCGCTAAATTTTGTTGATGTTTTGCGTATTCAGTTTGTATTGACATATCTCCGGCAGTACAAGAGCTGCACTTCTGAAACTTGGTACTTCACTAGAAAATGTATCTCCGCAAATCTCTGCAAGGTTTCGTCGCACAATTCGAATAAATGTGGAAGTTATAAACCAAAGCGATATCAACTTTAAAACGCGCTAAATTTTGTTGATGTTTTGCGTAATAAGTTTGTATCGACATATCTCGGGCAGTACAAGAGCTGCACTTCTGAAACTTGGTACTTAAGTAGACGCTGTATGACCGGGACTGTCTGCAAAGTTTCGTTGCACAATTCGAATAAATGTGGAAGTTATAAACAAAAGCGATATCAACTTTAAAACGCGCTAAATTTTGTTGATGTTTTGCGTATTCAGTTTGTATCGACATATCTCTGGCAGTACAAGAGCTGCACTTCGGAAACTTAGTACTTCAGTAGAAAATGTGACTTCGCTAATCTCTGCAAAGTTTCGTTGCACAATTCGATTAAATGTGGAAGTTATAAACAAAAGCGATATCAACTTTAAAACGCGCTAAATTGTGTTGATGTTTTGCGTATTCAGTTTGTATCGAAATATCTCCGGCAGTACAAGAGCTGCACTTCTGAAACTTGGTACTTCAGTAGAAAATCTGACTCCGCTAATCTCTGCAAAGTTTCGTTGCAAAATTCGAATAAATGTGGAAGTTATAAACAAAAGCGATATCAACTTTAAAACGCGCTAAATTTTGTTGATGTTTTGCGTAATAAGTTTGTATCGACATATCTCCGGCAGTACAATAGCTGCACTTCTGAAACTGAGTACTTCAGTAGACGATGTATCTCCGCGACTGTCTGCAAAGTTTCGTTGCACAATTCGAATAAATTTGGAAGTTATAAACAAAAGCGATATCAACTTTAAAACGCGCCTTATTTTGTATGATGTTTTTCGTATTCAGTTTGTATCGACATATCTCCGGCAGTACAAGAGCTGCACTTCTGAAACTTGGTACTTCAGTAGACCATGTATCTCCGCGACTGTCTGCAAAGTTTCGTCGCACAATTCGAATAAATGTGGAAGTTATAAACAAAAGCGATATCAACTTTAAAACGCGCTAAATTTTGTTGATGTTTTGCGTATTCAGTTTGTATCGGCATATCTGCGGCAGTACAAGAGCTGCACTTCTGAAACTTGGTACTTCAGTAGAAAATGCCTATCCGCGACCGTCTGCAAAGTTTCGTTGCACAATTCGAATTAATGTGGAAGTTATAAACAAAAGCGATATAAACTTTAAAACGCGCTAAATTTTGTTGATGTTTTGCGTATTCAGTTTGTATCGACATATCTCCGGCAGTACAAGAGCTGCACTTCTGAAACTTGGTACTTCAGTAGAAAATGTGACTCCGCTAATCTCTGCAAAGTTTCGTTGCACAATTCGAATAAATGTGGAAGTTATAAACAAAAGCGATATCAACTTTAAAACGCGCTAAATTTTGTTGATGTTTTGCGTAATAAGTTTGTATCGACATATCTCCGGCAGTACAAGAGCTGCACTTCTAGAACTTGGTACTTCAGTAGACGATGTATCTCCGCAGCTGTCTGCAAAGTTTCGTTGCACCATTCGAATAAATGTAAAAGTTATAAAAAAAAGCGATATCAACTTTCAAACGCTCCTTATTTTGTATGATGTTTTGCGTATTACGTTTGTATCGACCTATCTCCGGCAGTACAAGAGCTGCACTTCTGAAACTTGGTACTTCAGTAGACCATGTATCTCCGCGACTGTCTGCAAAGTTTCGTTGCACAATTCGAATAAATGTGGAAGTTATAAACAAAAGCGATATCAACTTTAAAACGCGCTAAATTTTGTTGATGTTTTGCGTATTCAGTTTGTATCGACATATCTCCTGCAGTACAAGAGCTGCACTTCTGAAACTTGGTACCTCAGTTGAAAATGTGACTCCGCTGATCTCTGCAAAGTTTCGTTGCGCAATTCGAATAAATGTGGAAGTTATAAACAAAAGCGATATCAACTTTAAAACTGGCTAAATTTTGTTGATGTTTTGCGTATTCAGTTTGTATCGACATATCTCAGGCAGTACAAGAGCTGCACTTCTGAAACTTCGTACTCCAGTAGGAAATGTTACTCCGCTAATCTCTGCAAAGTTTCGTTGCACAATTCGAATTAATGTGGAAGTTATAAACCAAAGCGATATCAACTATAAAACGTGCTAAATTTTGTTGATGTGTGGCCTATTCAGTTTGTATCGACATATCTCCGGCAGTACAAGAGCTGCACTTCTGAAACTTGGTACTTAAGAAGATGCTGTATCTCCACCACTGTCTGCAAAGTTTCGTTGCACAATTCGAATAAATGTGGAAGTTATAAACAAAAGCGATATCAACTTTAAAACGCGCTAAATTTTGTTGATGTTTTGCGTATTCAGTTTGTATCAACATATCTCCGGCAGTACAAGAGCTGCACTTCTGAAACTTGGTACTTCAGTAGAAAATGTGACTTCGCTAATCTCTGCAAAGTTTCGTAGCACTATTCGATTAAATGTGGAAGTTATAAACAAAAGCAATATCAACTTTAAAACGCGCTAAATTGTGTTGATGTTTTGCGTATTCAGTTTGTATCGACATATCTCCGGAAGTACAAGAGCTGCACTTTTGAAACTTGGTACTTCAGTAGTAAAATCTGACTCCGCTAATCTCTGCAAAGTTTCGTAGCACAATTCGTATAAATGTGGAAGTTATAAACAAAAGCGATATCAACTTTAAAACGCGCTAAATTTTGTTGATGTTTTGCGTAATAAATTTGTATGGACATATCTCCGGCAGTACAAGAGCTGCACTTCTGAAACTTGTTACTTCAGTAGACGATGTATCTCCGCGACTGTCTGCAAAGTTTCGTTGCACAATTTGAATAAATGTAGAAGTTATAAACAAAAGCGATATCAACTTTAAAACGCGCCTTATTTTGTATGATGTTTTGCGTATTCAGTTTGTATCGACATATCTCCGGCAGTACAAGAGCTGCACTTCTGAAACTTGGTACTTCAGTAGACCATGTATCTCCGCGACTGTCTGCAAAGTTTCGTTGCACAATTCGAATGAATGTGGAAGTTATAAACAAAAGCGATATCAACTTTAAAACGCGCTAACTTTTGTTGATTTTTTGCGTATTCAGTTTGTATCGACATATCTCCTGCAGTACAAGAGCTGCACTACTGAAACTTGGTACTTCAGTAGAAAATGTGACTCCGCTGATCTCTGCAAAGTTTCGTTGCACAATTCGAATAAATGTGGAAGTTATAAACAAAAGCGATATCAACTTTAAAACTGGCTAAATTTTGTTGATGTTTTGCGTATTCAGTTTGTATCGACATCTCTCAGGCAGTACAAGAGCTGCACTTCTGAAACTTCGTACTTCAGTAGAAAATGTGACTCCGCTGATCTCTTAAAAGTTTCGTTGCACAATTCGAATAAATGTGGAAGTTATAAACAAAAGCGATATCAACTTTAAAACTGGCTAAATTTTGTTGATGTTTTGCGTATTCCGTTTGTATCGACATATCTCAGGCAGTACAAGAGCTGCACTTCTGAAACTTCGTACTTCAGTAGAAAATGTGACTCCGCTAATCTCTGCAAAGTTTCGTTGCACAATTCGAATAAATGTGGAAGTTATAAACAAAAGCTCTATCAACTTTAAAACGCTCTAAATTGTGTTGATGTTTTGCGTATTCAGTTTGTATCGACATATCTCCGGCAGTACAAGAGCTGCACTTCTGAAACTTCGTACTTCAGTAGGAAATGTAGCTCCGCTAATCTCTGCAAAGCTTCGTTGCACAATTCGAATAAATGTGGAAGTTATAAACAAAAGCGATATCAACTTTAAAACGCGCTAAATTTTGTTGATGTTTTGCGTATTCAGTTTGTATCGACATATCTCCGGTAGTACAAGAGCTGCACTTCTGAAAATTGGTACTTCAGTAGAAAATCTGACTCCGCGACTGTCTGCAAAGTTTCGTTGCACAATTCGAATAAATGTGGAAGTTATAAACAAAAGCGATATCAACTTTAAAACGCGCTAAATTTTGTTGATGTTTTGCGTATTCAGTTTGTATCGGCATATCTCCGGCAGTACAAGAGCTGCACTTCTGAAACTTGGTACTTCAGTAGTAAATGCTTATCCGCGACTGTCTGCAAAGTTTCGTTGCACAATTCGAATTAATGTGGAAGTTATAAACAAAAGAGATATTAACTATAAAACGTGCTAAATTTTGTTGATGTGTTGCCTATTCAGTTTGTATCGACATATCTCCGGCAGTACAAGATCTGCACTTTTGAAACTTGGTACTTAAGTAGATGCTGTATCTCCGCGACTGTCTGCAAAGTTTCGTTGCACAATTCGAATAAATGTGGAAGTTATAAACAAAAGCGATATCAACTTTAAAACGCGCTAAATTTTGTTGATGTTTTGCGTATTCAGTTTGTATCGACATATCTCCGGCAGTACAAGAGCTGCACTTCTGAAACTTGCTACTTCAGTAGAAAATGGGACTTCGCTAATCTCTGCAAAGTTTCGTTGCACTATTCGATTAAATGTGGAAGTTATAAACAAAAGCGATATCAACTTTAAAACGCGCTAAATTGTGTTGATGTTTTACGTATTCCGTTTGTATCGACATATCTCCGGCAGTACAAGACCTGCACTTCTGAAACTTGATACTTAAGTAGAAAATCTGACTCCGCTAATCTCTGCAAAGTTTCGTTGCACAATTCGAATAAATGTGGAAGTTATAAACAAAAGCGATATCAACTTTAAAACGCGCTAAATTTTGTTGATGTTTTGCGTAATAAGTTTGTATCGACATATCTCCGGCAGTACAAGGGCTGCACTTCT
This sequence comes from Sepiola atlantica, assembly GCA_963556195.1. Classification (NCBI taxonomy): domain Eukaryota; kingdom Metazoa; phylum Mollusca; class Cephalopoda; order Sepiida; family Sepiolidae; genus Sepiola; species Sepiola atlantica. The sequence continues at coordinate 121,256,029 of OY744526.1, forward strand.
TAAACTTGGTACTTCAGTAGACCATGTATCTCCGCGACTGTCTGCAAAGTTTCGTTGCACAATTCGAATCAATGTGGAACTTATAAACAAAAGCGATATCAACTTTAAAACGCGCTAAATTTTGTTGATGTTTTGCGTATTCAGTTTGTATCGACATATCTCCTGCAGTACAAGAGCTGCACTTCTGAAACTTGGTACTTCAGTAGAAAATGCGACTCCGCTGATCTCTGCAAAGTTTCGTTGAACAGATCGAATAAATGTGGAAGTTATAAACAAAAGCGATATCAACTTTAAAACTGGCTAAATTTTGTTGATGTTTTGCGTACTCAGTTTGTATCGACATATCTCAGGCAGTACAAGAGCTGCACTTCTGAAACTGCGTACTTCAGTAGAAAATGTGACTCCGCTAATCTCTGCAAAGTTTCGTTGCACAATTCGAATAAATGTGGAAGTTATAAACAAAAGGGATATCAACTTTAAAACGCGCTAAATTGTGTTGATGTTTTGCGTATTCAGTTTGTATCGACATATCTCCGGCAGTACAAGAGCTGCACTTCTGAAACTTGGTACTTCAGTAGGAAATGTAGCTCCGCTAATCTCTGCAAAGTTTCGTTGCACAATTCGAATAAATGTGGAAGTGATAAACAAAAGCGATATCAACTTTAAAACGCGCTAAATTTTGTTGATGTTTTGCGTAATAAGTTTGTATCGACATATCTCCTGCAGTACAAGAGCTGCACTTCTGAAACTTGGTACTTCAGTAGAACATGTGACTCCGCTGATCTCTGCAAAGTTTCGTTGCACAATTCGAATAAATGTAGAAAGTTATAAACAAAAGCGATATCAACTTTAAAACTGGCTAAATTTTGTTGATGTTTTGCGTATTCAGTTTGTATCGACATATCTCAGGCAGTGCAAGAGCTGCACTTCTGAAACTTGGTACTTCAGTAGACCATGAATCTCCGCGACTGTCTGCAAAGTTTCGTAGCACAATTCGAATAAATGTGGAAGTTATAAACAAAAGCGATATCAACTTTAAAACGCGCTAAATTGTGTTGATGTTTTGCGTATTCAGTTTGTATCGACATATCGCCGGCAGTACAAGAGCTGCACTTCTGAAACTTGGTACTTCAGTAGGAAATGTAGCTCCGCTAATCTCTGCAAAGTTTCGTAGCACAATTCGAATAAATGTGGAAGTTATAAACAAAAGCGATATCCACTTCAAAACGCGCTAAATTTTGTTGATGTTTTGCGTATTCAGTTTGTATCGGCATATCTCCGGCAGTACAAGAGCTGCACTTCTGAAACTTGGTACTTCAGTAGAAAATGCTTCGCCGCGACTGTCTGCAAAGTTTCGTTGCACAATTCGAATTAATGTGGAAGTTATAAACAAAAGCGATATTAACTATAAAACGTGCTAAATTTTGTTGATGTGTTGCCTATTCAGTTTGTACAGACATATCTCCGGCAGTACAAGATCTGCACTTCTGAAACTTGGTACTTAAGTAGATGCTGTATCTCCGCGACTGTCTGCAAAGTTTCGTTGCACAATTCGAATAAATGTGGAAGTTATAAACAAAAGCGATATCAACTTTAAAACGCGCTAAATTTTGTTGATGTTTTGCGTATTCAGTTTGTATCGACATATCTCCGGCAGTACAAGAGCTGCACTTCTGAAACTTGCTGCTTCAGTAGAAAATGGGACTTCGCTAATCTCTGCAAAGTTTCGTTGCACTATTCGATTAAATGTGGAAGTTATAAACAAAAGCGATATTAACTTTAAAACGCGCTAAATTGTGTTGATGTTTTGCGTATTCAGTTTGTATCGACATATCTCCGGCAGTACAGGACCTGCACTTCTGAAACTTGATACTTCAGTAGAAAATCTGACTCCGCTAATTTCTGCAAAGTTTCGTTGCACAATTCGAATAAATGTGGAAGTTATAAACAAAAGCGATATCAACTTTAAAACGCGCTAAATTTTGTTGATGTTTTGCGTAATAAGTTTGTATCGACATATCTCCGGCAGTACAAGGGCTGCACTTCTTAAACTTGGTACTTCAGTAGACGATGTATCTCCGCGACTGTCTGCAAAGTTTCGTTGCACAATTCAAATAAATGTAGAAGTTATAAAAAAAAGCGATATCAACTTTCAAACGCGCCTTATTTTGTATGATGTTTTGCGTATTCAGTTTGTATCGACATATCACCGGCAGTACAAGAGCTGCACTTCTGAAACTTGGTACTTCAGTAGACCATGTATCTCCGCGACTGTCTGCAAAGTTTCGTTGCACAATTCGAATCAATGTGGAACTTATAAACAAAAGCGATATCAACTTTAAAACGCGCTAAATTTTGTTGACGTTTTGCGTATTCAGTTTGTATCGACATATCTCCTGCAGTACAAGAGCTACACTTCTAAAACTTGGTACTTCAGTAGAAAATGCGACTCCGCTGATCTCTGCAAAGTTTCGTTGGACAGATCGAATAAATGTGGAAGTTATAAACAAAAGCGATATCAACTTTAAAACTGGCTAAATTTTGTTGATGTTTTGCGTATTCAGTTTGTATCGACATATCTCAGGCAGTACAAGAGCTGCACTTCTGAAACTTCGTACTTCAGTAGAAAATGTGACTCCGCTAATCTCTGCAAAGTTTCGTTGCACAATTCGAATAAATGTGGAAGTTATAAACAAAAGCGATATCAACTTTAAAACGCGCTAAATTGTGTTGATGTTTTGCGTATTCAGTTTGTATCGACATATCTCCGGCAGTACAAGAGCTGCACTTCTGAAACTTGGTACTTCAGTAGGAAATGTAGCTCCGCTAATCTCTGCAAAGTTTCGTTGCACAATTCGAATAAATGTGGAAGTGATAAACAAAAGCGATATCAACTTTAAAACGCGCTAAATTTTGTTGATGTTTTGCGTAATAAGTTTGTATCGACATATCTCCTGCAGTACAAGAGCTGCACTTCTGAAACTTGGTACTTCAGTAGAAAATGTGACTCCGCTGATCTCTGCAAAGTTTCGTTGCACAATTCGAATAAATGTAGAAAGTTATAAACAAAAGCGATATCAACTTTAAAACTGGCTAAATTTTGTTGATGTTTTGCGTATTCAGTTTGTATCGACATATCTCAGGCAGTACAAGAGCTGCACTTCTGAAACTTGGTACTTCAGTAGACCATGAATCTCCGCGACTGTCTGCAAAGTTTCGTTGCACAATTCGAATAAATGTGGAAGTTATAAACAAAAGCGATATCAACTTTAAAACGTGCTAAATTGAGTTGATGTTTTGCGTATTCAGTTTGTATCGACATATCTCCGGCAGTACAAGAGCTGCACTTCTGAAACTTGGTACTTCAGTAGGAAATGTAGCTCCGCTAATCTCTGCAAAGTTTCGTAGCACAATTCGAATAAATGTGGAAGTTATAAACAAAAGCGATATACACTTTAAAACGCGCTAAATTTTGTTGATGTTTTGCGTATTCAGTTTGTATC